>JAJKFL010000039.1:21218732-22428732 GCA_021186555.1 Reticulitermes speratus | reverse complement strand
CAGTACAGATGCAATGTAAGAATGACAAGTCATTTTGAATTAACAACACTGCAAGAGTTTACCAATGTTAATGAGATCTCAATACATAATATATTTTAAAAATATTAAGTTACAGGTAGTTCTCGTTTAACGCAAGGGTTACGTTCCTGAAAAGCATCACGCAAATTAAAATTGCACAATCGAACACAAAATTCCCATTTAAAGCAATGTATTTCCTGGGGGTTAAGGGACTGAGAGCCTCATCCTATATAGTGTATGACTATACCACTAATGGACATATGGACCTGTAGAGTATATGTGTACAGTATGTACAGTATATATACGTTACTATACAGTATACATACATTTCTGTATGATATATTGATTTATTTCTAATGCAGTAAATATGTAAGAGGCTTCCATCCATAGTTTTTTTGGTATGGTTCATTTGCATAGGACTGTGGTAGTCTTGCTATTTAAACAAACACTTAGTTCCTGACTTAGGACTTTCTTTAATTCTATCAGCATTATCACGAATTGTATGTACGCTACTACGAGCGAGTCTAACATTACGGCATGTATCAACAGTTTGTTCGCCTTATTCAAATTGGCTTCTTACATGTACTGTCTCTTCAATATCGATTGCCTTTTACTGATTCTTCATGTGGATTGCACTAGGTGATGCAGATTTACATTTCTGACTCATGTTGGTAAAATATGTCAATGTTCTTGAAGAGGAAACTAAATGAGCCACGTGGTTATATCACCAATGTAATCAATCCATACACGTGACTGATGGCATGAAAGTGATGTTGCTTCCTGCTAGCCTTCTACAGAAGATAAGCGCGACCATGGATCTTTTATGCCAAATTGCGTTTAACCGAAAATTGTCACATAAATTTGATAAGCGTGACCACGGATTGTCTGTGTCAAATCACGTTAAACCGAAAATTATCGTGTAAATTCGAAAAGTGGTGTAAATTTTCAAGTCACATTAAGCAAAATCGTGGCAAATGTAATGGATCTTGATATGCGGTACACTTATACAACTATTCTACAAAGAATCGTCTACAATTTAACTATATGATTCTTTTACATCATGTCAGCTGTGTATAAAAGTGGCCAATTTGGTTTTATGCGATATTGCTTTGGTCTGTTCTCCTGATGATGATCGCTTGTAAATCGAAATATGTAGAAATATTCAGTGTGGTAATATAAATATCTAAGGAACAATATTGTGCATTTTGTTGGTTGAGTGTTGCAAATTGTTCATGTCTTATCTTACCAGTGTGAAGGACAAAATAATAATATAAGGACAGGTAAGTCCCCAAAAAGTGTGGCAAAATTCAAATGCTTGGGAAGTGTTAAGGTCAAGAGTATGTCACCAAGGAATGATGAGTGAATTACTTTTTTTTTTTTTAATATTTGGTACCAGTCAGTTCAGCTGTTACATGTTCTGTGCAGTGTGAAGTGGTTGTAATGAAAGTATGTTCAGAATATTCCAGTATTCAGGTGTTATACAGTGTGTAATGGTAAATAGTTGCCCATGCTTTGGAGATCCTTTCTTTTCAGTTTTGTATGCCATTCCTGTATCCAAATGAATCTGTTCTTACTCCTCAAGAGATGAGTCTGGTTGCCATATATGTCACCCAAAGTGTAAGTGTAAGTGCTGTAATGTAAAGATTCCAGTCTTCTGGGATATGTTGCCATATAGACTGGTATGTAGATGGAAATGTAGAGAACCTTGCTGCCTGCATGTCAGCTTAGTCCAAGAAGAGTACCAAGAATACCTAACACTCATCTTGGACTGCCCTCAAGGTGGAGGGAGCAAGCACCTTGAAATGGTTGGCATCATGGCACAACATCCCAGAAGACTTGAATATTTAGCAACACTGCTGTGAGAACCTCAACTCTCGAAATTGTGTTGTGTTTCATGAGATGGGAGAACACAGTAATGGTTGCTAATATTATTTTGGTTTTACAGAACTGCATGGATTTAGTAAAAGCTGAACCTGGTTCATGTAGCAAGACATGGCTAACATCATCTCATGATGAAAATCTAGTCATAGATATGAAAGTAGAGGAGGACACAGATGAAGAAGAAGAGTATCCTGTGTCAATGGTATTTGCAGCTGTAAAGTCCGAAAATGAGGTGCGTTCTGTATGATATATTCATTATTAAAGCAAATTTCTCAGATATATGGGATTGGATAATAACTTCATCATCTCTGTCTGCCAGTCAGTTTGTCCACATGAAACAAATACACTGTGGTAAATGCATTTTGGGTCTTCTTGCTATGCTGTCTCAGGAGGACTATTTTGTTCCACTTGTTGTGTGGTAACACCACTTCCATTCTGTCTTAAGTCACTTTTAACATTCATGAAATTAAGTGTTGTGTAGTATGAAGAGCATTCAAGACATGTTATGCAGCAGAAATCTTGCATTGTGTCTTTCCCATCCTTTGCAATAATACATCACGACACTGAATTCCTCATACATTTTCCAAGAGCTTTTGGTACAATAGGACTGAGTTGTCATTGCTGTTAAGGATCTGTAACAGGATAACTGTTGAATTTGTTGAGATTTTCTGCTGTGGTTGACTAATTATTTGACTCCGTTAAGACGTCCATTGTCTGAATTAACCTATATTTTATATTATGTGACCTTTTGGAAGTTGATTCCTTATACAGATACAGTGGACTAACTTAAGTGACACTCTCTTACTTGGGTCTTTGGCTCACCCACCTTGATTACAAACAGAAAACAATAACCTAAGGTAATAACTTTAATGATGAATTTGGTGACTTACAGTGTTATTGTTAATGTAGAGATTATTGATGTGTGGTATATCTGTTGCTGATAAACTATTGTTCTTTGTAATGCCAGTGATGATTTGCCACTGTATATTGCTGTTATTGCTGTTTATTAATCAGTTAATTAAGTTCTTAACTGTTTGTTGGACATTGTCCATTTTGTGAAGTGTATTTGATATACAAGACATTTCAGAATTTGTCTCTGTTCCCCAAAGTATTCATTTGATCAATTTGACTTCCTGATAAAATTTTATTATATTTCTTTAAAGATTAGTGTTAACAGTTGGGATCAAACCCAGACCATTTCAGTAAACTTTGAAATGTGTAATGAATGTGACCAAACGTTTTGGACATGGTCCAGTGTTCAAGTTTATTAAAAAAACACGTTTTGGAGACTGCATCTGTCTCATTCTGCAAGTGGGGTGGCGTTGAGCTAGCCTCTGCCACATGACTTAGACAGGCCAGCTTTTGTGGTTTGCTAAGGTCACTGCTGGTTTTTAATTGACTTGAGGCCCCCACACTGTGGCAGCATTGTTAATATGGGCCTCACTATAGGGGTGTGTATTCCCATAAGTTAGTTCACAGTGCGTGATTGTCTGCATGACCTCTCCAAGATGTGTACATCTTCATATCCCTTCTGTAGGTTGTTCTCAGAAATGTGGTCTTAATAATCATGTCACACATTTTCATAGGTGATCCTGAATGAGCGGACTTTTAAATTTTGACTAGACCCTTTGAGTTCACTTTTTCTGTGGAGCTCTTTGTCCTCTGCAAGTCAGTCACAACTTTGGCTGATTTTCTTCCAGAGCAGGTTGTATTGTGTTCTGATTTCCTGAATGCAGTTCAAGGCCCATAGGCCCCAGAACTCCCACTTTGTACTAAAGCTGTGCATGAGCTGTCACTTTTTAAACGGGGTTTTGATGTAGCCTTATACTGGAAACTCGGTTATGTAGGTATCCATGGCAATGATGCTGTTCATGCTGCTGTCAGATACCAGTCTGCAAGGTGCCTCTATCTGTTTTAAGTCTTGTATTAATGAGGGGACTCTTCTGCAATCATGCTATCAAAACATGTGGTCTGACTGTTACATAGGCCTGAACATTCTCAGCTGTTCATGCATTAGTAAACCCACACTATAACCAGCAACACCACCATCACATCATGGGGTTTTTCCTTTTATTGTCATTTTCAAAACCTTGCTTTGGATTCTGTTTTCCTTCATTCTTAAAATGTACTTGTATCACCATATCCTATTATTTATTTATTTATTTATTTATTTATTTGAATGCATGTTGCAATTCTCCCTAACTTTTTGTTGCTCTATTATTATTATTATTATTATTATTATTATTATTATTATTATTATTTACTGCAATTGGGTTTTCACCGGTGGCAGTAGTCCTTACACTAGTACACACAATACAAATGGACATATAAATATACATAAAAATAACAATACAAAACAAACTATACACAATTACAAAACAAAATACATACATTAAATACAAGTACACACATTAGAACACCATAAACGCATTACAAAAACATCCACACCTTAACAAAAACATCCACACCTTAACAAAAACATCCACTCCTTAACAAAAACATCCACACATTACAAAAACATCCACACCTTACAACAACATCCACTCCTTAACAAAACATCCACACCTTACAAAAACACCCACACATTAAATAATACAGAAACAACAAAACACACATACTGCAAAAAGAAAGAGTTGCTAAGCCTAACCTAAAACCTAACGTATATGAATCAGAGTTAAAGTAATTTGGTATACCAAGCAGTGAGTCAACCATGCTATACAAAAGTAAAATTCCATGTTTTGAAAAAGTGATACACTCTCATTTTAACAGGACCTTCACTTCACTACGATTATATACACATCACGGCATTCCCCGTTTTGCCTCCCTTTACTTCACTTCACTTCACTGCATTATTAGATGGTTTTCCCCACCCTCTATACCCTTCACTTCACCTCACTTATCACTTTCCTAACCCTCTTCCTAAAAATACTCGCCTTACAAGGGAAAGTCCCTAAAGCATCTGCAGGTAGTTTGTTCCAGAGTTGGATGGTCCTATTTACAAAGGAAAATTTCCCGATATCCGTCCTTTGCTTCCTGTTCCTAATTTTCCGAATATGATCAACCCTGCTCAGATAGTGTGGCCTTTGTAGTCTGTCACCTATAGCCTTCCAAGCCCGTTCGCCAGTGTATGCTTTGAAGAGAGCACATATGCGTGCTGTCTTTCTGCGCTGCGCCAAAGTTTCCCAGTTCAAATCGGTCGTATGATTTGAAAATTTAGCCGCTTTCTGTTGTACCCGGTCTAACGCATTTATCTGTCCCTCCCTTTATGGATCCCATCAAGCAGCCCCATACTCAAGAATCGGACGCGCTAGTGACGTGTAGGCTAAACTTTTAATATTACTATTTCCCTTTTTGAGAATACGCATTATGAAATGAAGTGCCTTCCAAGCTTTTCTCACCGTGTAATTTACTTGGTCAGCCCAGCTGAAATCGCTGCGTAAGATTATTCCCAAGTATTTACAACTGTTCACTTCCGGAATTAATTCGTCCCGTAAAGAGTAACTTAGTTGATCCTTCACCCGGGCTCTCGTGAAACTAACTGCCTTACTTTTACCTGGATTTATTTTCATCTCATTTTCAACCGCCCATTCTCCCAGTCTGTCCAGATCTATCTGCAAAATTTTTGTCATTTTTATTTACAATTTTCCTATATATTACACAGTCGTCTGCGAAAGGTCTAATAGTTGACTCAATGTTCCTCCAAATGTCATTAACGTACGCTGGGAACAGAAGTGGGCCCAATACACTTCCTTGCGGTACACCTGACGTTACTCTGACCTCCTCTGATAATTGCCCTCCTACCCTGACTCTCTGCGTACGACCCAAAAGGAATTCTCTTATCCATACAACTACCCTCGAATCCACGCCCGTGGCCGCAATTTTCGCAAGCAGCCGATCATGAACTAAATCGAAAGCCTTCGAAAAATCTATTACAATAGCGTCTACCCTGTCTCCATTATCCAGAGAGTCGGCAATGTCCTGGCAAACCGTGATTACTTGACTTTCGCACGAATATCCCGGCCTGAAACCGTGTTGACCCTCGTATAACCATCATTTTTATCCCAGACCTGCCTGAGATACGATGCTATAATGTGCTCCATTTGCTTGCAGACCACCGAGGTTAAGCTGACTGGTCTATAATTCGTGACTAGCGATCTGTCACCCCCCTTGTAAATAGGAACCACTATGGCTCTTTTCCAATCACTTGGGATAGTAGCATTATTAATTGTTATGTCCAGTAATCGCGTAAGGTATAGAATCATGGCTTCCCCACCCAGTTTCAGAATTTCGCCAGAAACGCCGTCTGGCCCTATTGATTTGTTTTTCCCGATGGCTGCTAACCTTTTCCTAATGATTTTAGTACTAATTGCGAAGGGTTCACCTGAGTTGGAGAATTCTATTTGCTGGATGTTACGCTCGCAACTGAATACAGAAGAATAATAGAAATTTAGAGAGTTAGCCTTTTCTATCGAATCTATAATAAGCCGTCCATTACAATCTTTAATTGCAGGAATATTTTCCCTATTTCCTTTACGCCTTTTTTTTCTTGGTTTTTGCCACCTGTATATCAAGACTTTATCACAGCTGCTGTTGCACTTAGGGAGTATCTGAGCATGTTTCTGTTCCATGCATTAATGTGGGCAAAATTCTTGTAATATGATAATTACTGTGTTATTTGCTTTATATTTTGCTTTCAGACTCATTTTTCACTTTGTTCAAATTGACAATATTTTTCTCATTTCTTTACCAGTGTACTCTGCAGGAACATAAATTCATACATAGTGAGGAGTGTCCATTCTACTGTGATATATGTCACGAAACATTTGCTCTCGAATCCACACTGAAGAGTCATCAGTGCATACATAATACAGAGGAGCCACATACCTGTGGTACATGTAATGAGTCGTTCAGTAGTAAGAGTGATCTCAAGGCACATCAACACATACATAGTGGGACATGTCCATATCACTGTGATGTGTGTAATAAGTCATTCAATAAAAAGCGTACTCTGAACAAACATCAAGTAATACATAGTGGTGAGCGTCCATTTTGCTGTGGTGTTTGTAATTTGTCCTTTAGGAGTAAGAGTCATTTGAAGAGTCATGAACGTAACATACATAGTGGGGTGCGTCCATTTTCCTGTGATGTATGTAATAAGTCATTCAAAAGGAAGAGTGTTCTGAAGACACATCAGTACATACATAGTGGGGAGCGTCCATTTTCTTGTGATGTATGTAGTAAGTCATTCAATAATATGGGCACTCTGAGGACACATCAACTGATACATACTGGGGAGCATCAATTTACCTGTGATGCTTGTAATAAGTCATTCAATAGGCAGTGTGATCTGAAGACACATCAACACATACATAGTGGGGAGCATGCATATCACTGTGATGTGTGTAATAAATCATTCAGCAAAAAGAGTATTCTGAAGAAACATCAGCTAATTCATAGTGGGGAGCGTCCATATGATTGTCATGTTTGCAGTAAGTCATTCACTAGTAAGAGTGATGTGAAGAGACATCAACGTGTACATACTGGGGAGCGTCCATATATCTGTAACATGTGCAGTAAATCATTCAGTGATAAGAGTAATTTGAAGGCACATGAACGGGCACATAGTGGGGAGAGGCCATTTAACTGTTACGTGTGCAGGAAAACATTCAGTAATAAAAGTGTCCTGAAGACACATCTACACAGACATATGGGTGAGTGTGTGTGATAGGTCATTTATTAGTAGGTGTTTTCTGAATGAGCACCAGCATTTACATACTGGAGAGTGTCTGCATCACCCTGTTGTGTGTGATGAGTCATTCAGTTATAAAAGTGAACAAGATACATCAAGGTGTATATTGTGGACATGATCCGTAATTGTTTGCAGTTCCAACACTGCAAAACATCCCTAGCTCTGTCTTCTGTAAGATTATATTTTGCTATCAGAACCTGTTGTTAGCACATACATATTTGATGTGTGCATGATCATATTCTAGGACTGGAACAATATCACAGGCCTGTATACATACTGAAAAAGTTGGCTTAAATGCTGCTGGTATTTGGGGAGCATTTTGTTTGAATCTTGACTGGGACACCAACTATCCTGATTGAAGTATGTCATGGTTTTTCTCAATCCCAGACCTCAAATGGCTCCTGAGATTTGGCCAAGATTGCGTCCTTTCACATCCCTTTGAACTCATTAATGTTCCCACCATTTTACACTGTGTAGTCTTAGCTGCTGACATCATGATTAAAGGAACCAAAAATAAACAGATGTGTTCATATTTTACATATATTACTTGGTACAAAATATTGAGACCACCTTGGGACTCACCCAGGCTCATCTTTGATGGGTACTGTGTGCCTTTTCCCAGGGTAAAGGGTCTGGGGCGTTAAGTTAACCGCTCACTTCCGTCTGGTGCTGGCAGTTAAGAATGAATGGAACTGTAGTACACTCCTTCCACTGAGTTCATAGTGTGCTGAAGGACAGCATTACCTTTATCTGTATGAAGGAAGGCTGAAATAACTGCAAAAGAATAAAAGACTGAAAAAACAGGATGACAGCTGAGTTAAGGATTCTTTTTTTGAAAAAAAGCCTTCTGTGTCTAAGGTAGGAATGAGATGTTTCCATGACTTGCTTGTATGAAACCATCTTCCCTGTTGCATGTTCTTGGGATGGAGCCCAGTCTCTAACTTCTCTGCTGGTTGGTCCATGGACTGGGCGTACATTTCCCATTGGCCCATCTCCTCTTCCACATGCTTGGCTCTGACTTCCTCTTACCGATTTTTGTGACCTGTTCCCCCCCCCCCCCCCCCCCTGCATAGTTTGACTAACCAGTATTGTGCCAAACATCTCTCCTATCCTGAAGGTGGTTCTACTCTGTAGCTCTAAAAACAATATGTTATGGACTAAATTAAACACATTATTTCAATAAAATGATTTACCCAACTGTGGAATCTACAGTATATCCTTTATGCTATGTATGAACCATCCATCCAGTGGCAGTTACAGGCAATTGTGGCCCATGGCCTCCCATTTGTAGGATTCATGGATGGGGGTTTCATGCATATTTCCTGTCAGAAGTATAACAGCCAGGTGACTGAATGAGACCAAGATCTGTTTAAGATTTAGGCATTATACTTGGTGCACAAAGTGGCATGGAGTTAGTCAGCACAGGTGTGCAGTGAGAATCACCGTGTTACTGTGGACATTTATACAGATCCAAGCAAAGGAGAAATGTGATGTTAACATATATCCATGACCTAATTTTGTCCATCACTTGTTTACCCAAATTTGCAATCAAAATTGTGCTCTCCTACTGACACAGTAGGTCGTTTCAAGCATAGCAAGAAAAAGACAAGCCCTAGCTCAGTGCCAAAAGAGTGTGGATTCCAAAGAACCACATTACAGTATTGGTTAGACCAGGCTTCTCTGGCACTAGTTGTCCTAATAAGAGTCAATTCAAGTGTGTATTCACTCCAGACTTGGAGGAGGAGAGAGAACATGCCATTAATTTTCAGAAGATGTTTCATGGGATGTGCAAAATGGAATATACAAAGCTGGCCTTCGAATTTGCGGAAACAAGAATCTACATCATTTTTTTAACAAGGTGATAAAGATAGGTGGTCTTGACTGCCTTGAAAACTTAAGGAAATCTAAAAATATTTCACTTCATAACCCAGCAGCAACCAATATATTCTGACTTGCATGATTCAGAATGCCAAATGCTATGCCATTTTTGACATGCAGAAAGATAAGAGAGGAATGAAAAAGTTTGAAAGAATGGATATTTAACATCAGTGAAACTGGTTTTTCAACAGTGGGGCACACAAGAAGGTGTTAGCAAAACAAGGAAGGAAACAAGTCAGTGGAGTAACTTCTGTGCTGAGAGAGGGAAAAATGTAACTGTCGGGGAGAAAACATGAGTATATTTTAATATTTTGGTTGTTTATGTTGTTGGTCCACTGTTAATTGTGTGGTGAAATTTATAGACTTTTTATTATTTTTTTATAATTTTTTTTTGCTTAACTTTCCCCTGTGTATGGGACAACTTCAGCAGTGGCAGCATTTTTATAAAACAACACTTTTTACCTGACTGTCATATTCTTTTGCAAGTATTAACATTTCTGCTTAAGCACAGAAACAAAAGCATCTTTAAAAAATTAACGAGCACCCAACATAGTTGAAAAGATCGTTCAGTACCAAAAGAAATGGAGGAAACATGTGGCAAGAATAAAAAAAACATCATTCACTATTGGCTGTCCAGTGTCATCAAACCAGATGTCATGATCTGGAGAGACCAAATCAAAGATGGCAAGACCAACAGCATCTTCAAGATCAAGACGAACAGGTCTTATTGGACCTAAGCCCTAATTGTTCCTGATGATTGTGAAACATTTCTATATAGTGTATACAAGTTACATGCAATTACCATAAATAAATTGTATCTTTGGTTGGTTGGAAAATCTGACAAAGTCGTCAGATAACGCAGTGTACCGTACACACTGCAATAAGACTGCACGTAGATTAGTTATGCCGCACCTGAATAGGTTGCCTTGTGTGGGTGCATTTTTCAAATGGATTGCTTGTATGAAAAGCCCAAGTATTGCTTTGTGGCAGTAACAGTTCGTAGTAGTTAACGAATCGACCACAAGGTGGCAGGAGTATGTGGAAGTGAGAAGTGCCTTTGCTTCAGTCGATATTTGTATTTCTGTTGTATGTTAGGACGCTGTCAGTACTTCAGAATATTTAGCATCCATTACAGAATGCTTACTGAATAATGAAGTGGAAACGATCTGCAAAGAATTAGCCGTGATATAATCGAGGTACTATCCAAGCATTTGGTAGGAGGGTCTGAAAAAAACGGAAAACAAAATTGGTATCCTCGGAACTTGCTTGCTGCTAGTCTGCTGCATTGCCATTACACCAACCTACTCGGTTATCAGTTGCTATTATGGTCTCGGCCTTTGCTGGGAAGCTTACATCGCGTGCATATTAATGAAACTGTGATTTCAGGTGTGCCTCAAAGGCTATGGAGTACAGTACTATATATTAGAGGAGTAGTGGAAGGATTATCTGTGGAAATTGTACCTATAGATGAGAAAGATCAGATTTTGGCTTTCAAATTGCAATAGGATTTACACTACTCGTAGTATTCTAAATAATTTTGTTATTATCTTCACTCATTTATGTTCTGTGTACCCTAGGCTCTTATCACAGTATAGTACAGTGATACCTCGGCTAACGAGTGACCCTGCTAACGAATTTTTCGGGTAACGAAGATTTTTTTCGCTGTTTTTCGGATTCGGCTAACGAATGTTTTAGTGGATGCTCGCGCTAACATAAAGCAGCAAACATGAATGGTCGGGCCATTCCAGGAGCTTATCTTTTCCGTCTGTATGTGTGTGACAAAGAAATGAGCTGACCACATCACATAGGGGAGACCCACTAACCCGACTGGGTTAAACGATTTTCTATAGAAACCTACGGGAAATCACGTTTCGGCTAAGGAATGTGATTCCGGAACGAATTATCTTCGTTAGCCGAGGTATCACTGTACTGCGAAAGAGGGTAGCAGTCACTTTTAAATTGGATGCTGCCGAGCAAGACCACGCAGGAACACATTGTAGGGCGATTTTTAACTTAATGTACTTGTATGAATATTATGTAATTGGATTCCACCCCAACCCCATACTGTTTAATTTCTTACTATCACACAGAACAGCGGAACGCGAGCTTGTGAAATGGAAACGACGATGAGAACTTAATGCGTTCTTCAAGGCATCTTGCCACAGGCGGAATTCATACAAAGAACTATCCCGCTCGAGAAAACACAATGATAGATTATAGCGCCGTTGCTACAATACGGGAAAACAAATTACTGAGTGCAAATTTTACTGCGCGCTCTATTACTGTATATAAAAACATCGGCCACAAGATAGACTTATCATTAAGTAATTGCTTTAAATATTGTTGTCGGAGAATCGGGACGTCACCGTGTAATTAACACTGATGAAATCACGGACTAGTGTTAACGATAATCTATAGGCAGGCCTATAGTAAGAAAGTAGACTTCATGAATTCTGCCCGGAACTACTTGTTCAGCTGCATGTGTGTATGTTTTGTTGTTCAGCAAGCGGCCGTGATTTCTCGTAAGAGCAATCTCAATCTTCATACAGAAGTCAGAGCCTAACATTCCTTTTTAGTGATGCTGGACTCGTGTGTATCTCTAGCAAGTTTGCTATACATCGACGATGTATCAGTGCCTAGTGTCACGTAGAAAGGCACTTACATTGAACTAGGAAGACTCTGGAAATGAACGCTTGTGGCCCTTTTTAATACACTACCGAAGTACTGTAATGACTTCAGAAAGTTAGGATAGCCGGTCTCGAACTGAGGATCAAACCCAGGTCTTTCCAGGTAGGTAGCAAGTATACATATTCAGTGGCAACGTTCGATCTGAAACATTGATTTTACTCTCAGTCTGCTCTATTGAAACAGATTACGTGCTTGTATTTTCTATTATAGAGGTATTGATTTGACTTTGAAATTGATTCGGAGTGTGAGCGGTTAGGCGGCTTCAGGTACTGCGTCAGAGTATGTATTATATAAGAGACATTCACTAATTAAGCGTATCTCACGGGTAGACCAGGCTCAGGAATGTGTTGGTGAAGCGAATTCAAGACACGCTATCAAGATACTGTTCATGCTATCCATTTGAAACACTGGTACTGAGCAGACACCACCACTCCACTACAGCAGAAGCTGCAGAGAATCAAGTAAGTACGCAGGGTTTTTGATTTCCTTGTCTGGCATTTGCCTATGATATCAGGGCTCCAGAGGTACACATTTTTAGCTAATAGCCATTTATCAAAATCCATTCACTCAGCCCAACAGTATTCTTCATGTAAATATTTTTACTGAATACACCGGCTGGTAAGTTTTAGTGACATGGCGTTTGGCCATGATGTTAAGCTACAACTTTAATATACTAGCCACTTATAAAATGCACTTAAAAACAACGCGAAAGTACTTTTCGGCCCATGCTCCCCTGATATGCAAGAGAGCAATTATATCTTTGAAATCTTCCAGGCTTCACATTCTTATCCTTTTTTTTTTTTTTTTTTTTTTTTACAAGGGTAGTTTTAACATGCAGATGAGTGTGGGGGCCTTTGTGAAATATACTGACAGGAGAAAACCGAAAAGCTCTGAGAAAAAACCTGTCCCAGTGCTGCTATATCCACCACAAATCTCAGGTGGACTGGCCCAGAATCGAGCCCGGCAAATAACTGCCATCGCCATGGCGCGGACCAAAATTCAAAATTCGCTTAGTCTCGCAGTATCTAGCGCGCCCCGCGTGCGGGCGTAACTAAGAGCAGAGGCAAGTCCAAATATTTATATCATGAGCGTATATTTATTTTAGTTCTTCAATCGGACTCAACAAGTCGTATAACACACTTTTGATTGGCAACTATTTTCGGCTCGTAAAAGAGCCATCATCAGGCTATGACAAAAACTGTAAGCTGGAAACCGTATATGTTGCATGTAGGAGATTTGTTCCTTGCAAAATTGCAGCACCAGTATAGCCTGGAGAGGGTTATCCGGAATTTCCAGACCTATCCGACAAACCCCGCCCCTACCTTACATAAACTAATTAGGAATATTGCATGTATATATATATATCAAGTAAATGTTAAAACTAACTCCATGGAGCAGAGTTCTTCTTGAGAAGCTAACAGGTCCTCAGCTAGTCAAGAAATTCCCCGCATTTTATGGAACCCGAAGGTTTATTACCACATTCACAATAGCCTGCCACCTGTCCCTATCCCGAGCCATATCAATCCAGTCATCGCCCTCCCATCCCACTTCTTGAAGATGCATTTTAATATTATTTAATATTACATAGCCTGGGTCTTCCAAGGGGTTGCCTTCCCTCAGGTCTCCCCACCAAAATCCTGTATGCACCTCTCCCATACGTGCTACATGCCCCGCCCACCTCATCCTTCTTGATTTGATCACCCGAATAATGTAAATGTTAAAACTAAAGTAAATATTAAGATGTCAATATTGTTATAAGAAGTAACATGGAATATTTAAGAAACTGATTTTTAAAAAAGTAATTTTAAAAAGGTAACACAAATAGTCAACTGTAAGTGTTTAGTGTTGTATATAGGCAGTACTAGTATAACACAAAAATATGCTACCGCTATCACCCAATATGTTTGTTATCAGTCGTCGTGCAAATTGTCTTGAGAGGTCTAGGTGCAGAAACTACGTAGTATATGTATGTAAGTTTCGGCACTCCCAGTAACTTTTCATAATCTCCTCGTCTCTATAGGTCTTTGATAGGCTGATTCAGTGGTCCGTATACACGAGTTGGGTAGTGCTAGAGCATTGCACTTCAGAAGTGAAGTAGGCCTACTTAGATGCGTTTTGTTGCACGGTTTTTGTACGTGTATCTGTGGCCGGGGCTTGAGTCGACTGTAAACAGCAGTAAAAAAAAAAAAAGGGGGAAAGCGTGGAGACTGTTATTGCTTTGAAGTCAACTTACGGGAGCCCTGTCATATTTAACAATGGAGCTAGCATGATTTATTCGGCCAATTACAAGCAAGTATTGATTGCAATAAATTGCAATATTTTAAGAAATTCAGAATAAGCGCCATCTACAGTGTGGAACATAGCTTCGTGTTTGTACGTAGAGAAGTCATATACAATAGCTGTGAAAATCTTCAAGCACAAAGCCCACGTTGTTGTCTACATGTTGGTATTATGAAATTGCGATGACATATACAAGACCTAATGAATTTCGTAGTCCTGAAACAGCGGTTTACGCCTAAGTGTGGACAGGGATGGCTTAGTCAGTTATTTGACTACGCGACAGGGGTTCGATTTTCAACAGGGTCAAAGGTTTCTTTCTTCCCCACCGCGTCCACACAGACACTGAGACCATTTCAGCCTCCTTTTCTTATGGAGGCAAGCGGCAGTGACGTGACGTTGACAATAAACTTGCATGTATTGCCGATGCTATGAATGTGTGGAGCTGCATCTCCACTCCTCCATATACTTCGTGACGTGTTGCGTGTTTAAGCACAAAGAAAATCATCAATGCAGGTTGGGCAGAGGTCTTCGTGTTTTATAAGAACTGTAGCTCGGCTGCCACGTTTAGTAACCACGCAGCAACAATTAAAACAAAGCTTCAATTTCTCCACCTTTATTCGCCACCAGTTTTCTTTCCGTCGGGACAGTACTTTGAAATTGGAAACTTTCGTCCCTTTCCAAGTTTTTACCCATAATTTCTGATCATCTGTGTACCTCATTCGAACCTAACGCGCCGATTTAATGATCCGCAATCCTGCTTCGTAATGGAGAGGTCCCGGGTTCCAAACTTGGGATTGAGTTGGGGCATTTAAATGTTTTCATGATAACCCTAAGTTCATTCTGGCAAATTCCGGGATATTACCTTAAATTAGCCGACGACGGCTTTCTGCCACAACATTGCCGATTCATTATTCCCGTATCATCTGATCGTTCGAGCTTACATAACCTCAGCTATTGAAGGTGCCTTTAGATAAACTACTAGTAAAGGTAATTCGACTCTATACAGGGCATACACAAAAGAATGGTACGGTTTCAATATATATATGTATATACCGCACCATTCTTTTGTGTATGCCCTGTATAACCTTTGAAGTGAAGTAGTGTTGTTAAATAGTTAACAGATCAATAAATATGGCATTATAACAGAGAAGTGCGCAGTAACATACGGTACATAAGACTGCGTGCTGAAGGCTAAGGCTGACCGTAAAAACACGATTATGTTGCTGCAGAATCGGAGGAAAGGGGGAAAGATCTGATTTTTGAAGGGATGAGGGGTGTTGACCAACAATAGTCGCGACGGTAGCTGGTACGGCGTTCGCAATACATCGATGGAGCGCCGTGGTGCCTGGTGTTCGTCGTGGGCTGCGTCCCAATCTGCTTCAATAGTCTGGGGTTTCTCAGTCTTCCGCCTGGCGCTGCATTAAAATATAGTTTCATATTTAAGGATCACCGAGTCATATACAGTGTACTCTCCATTATCCGGGGTAATGGTGGGGAGGGGGGTTGCACGGATAGTTGAGAGACGCGGATAATCCAAAACATATACTTTATTGAGCCACGAACAACAAATAAAACTGATCATGATCCCGCCGTATAAGGCATGTTGTCATACCTGCAGAGCGGGTATTAAATTGCTCCGCCTCTTTCCGGCATCGACAACATGTCCCTTTGTACACAGGAAAAAAAGTGGGGAAACGATGAAGGGATTTTATTTTCACTAATCTTAATATTGGAGGATTTTAATGAAAATTGTCGACAAATTCCTGGTTTGGCTCTTCTGACCAAAACTAACTGACTTACATGCGTTTATATGCATATTGCTATCGTAATTTGTTAAATATTTATGGGGGTGAAAAAATGATTTAGCAGAAGTTTTAAGAGCATGAATGAAATACGTATTTTACGACCAAAGATTTTTCCATTACGCGCTATTGATTTTCTACATAATTAACCCTTTAAAACTTAATGGTTACTTTATGTACCATCAAAATATGCGGAGAGTAACACTGAATATAATTATGGAACATTTATTAAAAGTATAAAAAGATTTGCAACAGGATGATGATAAAAATACTGATGCTGCAGATTTTCATAGTGAATTACAATTCGTTATAAGACGGGTCGAGCAACGTTTGCCAGCCAAGACATATTGAAATGCATATGCACCACGTAGAGAAAGCTGGCAGATCGTGCTACAAATGGAGTTATTGCTTTATGAATTATCTTGACAATCCCTGTGTCTGTGGTGAGTAGTAAGCACTCCTTGCCACACTAAAATTGATAAAAATATATACGTATGGTTAACCATGACACAAGAAAGACTCGTTGGGCTTTCCATTCTGTCAAGAGAAACTTACATTGTTGAGAAACTTAATGTGAAACAGCTTACTTGCACAATTTCCAGATCAAAAGCAGACAAGTTAAGTTTTAATGGAATTTTAATTGCCAGTATATATTATGAAATTAATAATAAGATTAGATTTATGAGTAATAATAATTGCATGTGCCGATCCAGTGGCCGTGCGGTCTAAGGCGTGGGTCTTCGGCCGCTCGCTTGCTAGGATCGTGGGTTCGAATCCCACCGGGGGCATGGATGTTTGTCTCTTGTGAGTGTTGTGTGTTGTTGTCAGGTAGAGGCCTCTGCGACGAGCCGATCCCTCGTCCAGAGGAGTCCTATTATTTCTCAAGCCACAGGATTAAGATATGTCTGAATGTTAGAAACGGCGTTGAAGGTCTCACACACATACACACAAACACATATATAAGTATATATATATATATATATATATATATATATATATATATAGTGGGCCGGGATAGCGTAGTCGGTATGGCGACTCGCTACGGGCTGGACGGTCCGGGGATCGAATCCCGGTGGGGGCGAGATTTTCCGCACCCGTCCAGACCGGCCCTGGGGCCCACCCAGCCTCATATACAATGAGTACCGGGTCTCTTTCCCGGGGTAAAGCGGCTGGGGCGTGGAGTTGACCACCCACCCTTATCTAGTGCCAGGGTTAAAGAAATAGTAGAGCTATACCTCTACTCCCCCTCTGGGCCTTCATGGCCTGTTCTAGGGAGAACTTTACTTATATATATATATATATATATATATATATATAATGCAGTATTGGAATTCCTACACTAGCTTATCTAACCTTGCGAGATTTGAGGTTCTCACAGCTGTGTTAATGAAGATTCAATTCTTCTGAGTAGGTCATATCGATGGGCAAATAGTTAACAACGTTACGGTAACGTTGCTGCCGCCATTTACAGGGCTCGAGTAACCATTGGACTACATGGACCCTGAAGATGGAGACAGTGAACTCCTCTGCACCATTAGTAAATTTACTAATAAATAGGTCTCATATCCCAAAAAAACTCGAATGCTTATCAATATGTAATGAAGGGGGCGCAAATCTAAAGGCTTGGCTCTGGCCCCTGACGCCTTTGCGCCGATCCTGTTCCCTGCGGCTGCAATCCTTCGCTATTGACACCAAAATATTAAGTGATAGAATGCAGTTTTATCCGGCCATCTGATTGAGATCGCAAAATTAAGGTAGCTTCAAAATTAATATACCAGCTCCTTGTTTCGGGAAACATTCAGAATGGACAGGTGGAGAGACAGAGAGATAGAGAGAGAAACAAAGCCCTCGCGGTGGCCGCGCGGTCGAAGGCGCATACTGTCTTTGACCGCTCGAACACTGCCCTCATGGCTTCGAATCCCGGCACGACTGTTTCCGCTATTTTCTCTGTTTGTGTTGTCCTGTGTAGGTTGACGTCTATAGAATGGGCCATTCGTCCGTCCACGGAATGTTATCAAATTCCTAAAATATTTGTAGTTTTAGAAGTTATGCCTGAATTGGAACAGGCTAGAGGGCCTAATAGACAAGGGCTAAAGAAGAAGAAGAAGAATTTAAAGAAACAGATAGAGGAGAGAAAAGAAACGGCGCTATTCAAATCGAAAAGCGTTGAGACACACACGGGGTGAGCTTCTGAGGATGCCGAATAGCAGGCCAGCCTGTGTGCTAGCAGAGAGAATTTTAAGGTCATTAGTGAATAATGAATTGTGCCTTCTGCGTACTTGGAGTGACTATGGAAGACCAAGCAGTCAGAAGCATTACTGATTGAGCCAACTTGCTGGATACTTAAATGCGTTCGCACGGATTTATTAATTTTAGGTATAGAAATTTAGTTAGGTTACAAAAATTGCCGTTGCGCATTTCAGCACATCCAAGTGAATTCAGTAATTCGATGACGATAATAATACTACTACCAAGAAATGTTCTTTCTGAAAGGAAAAAAACTGGAAATTCCTTTTACTTCATGTTAACAGTTATCCTTTGCCTGATATTTGAGGAATCTCCTTACCTTAACATTTTTCTGTGCCAGCTGTTCCATCGCATTTTTACTTCTATGTTATAAACACAGCAAATGGGCACACAGCACGCGAGACAAAATATTAGACATACGTGTATACCCTGCTGTGACGTAAACTACTATGCAAACTATTAGGTTTTTAGTTTCTTTTTCTCATTTGTATGGATCTTCTGTCTCGAAAATAAGCAGAAGCTCGTAGCCTCGTGACAGCCCGCATGCCTGACTAAAACTTCCCATAGGCTTATATACTATAATGTATATTCCTCTATTAAGGTAATTAAGGGGAGAGGGAAACTAACATGACGAAATAAAAATAGGAGGCACAGATGAACGTCATTACGTGCGACGGAGGTTTCCTTCTAGACCGAGGACAGTTTGTTAGGTGGAGCCAACATGTAGGGTCGACTCACCTCATTTTTGAGTTCAGTTGTGTGACAGATTACCAAGACAGGGGAAATTGTGCTTCATACCGTTCTGATATCATTACAGCAGTTTTAATAGCAGTGTACTTGATTGAAAACGAATGGCAAACAACGATGAGGAGCTTAGTAAGGTAAGTCCTAACTGGCTAGGCCAAATAAAGAAAGGATTGAAATTTATATTTTGTTAGTTCTCAATGTGTTTAACATAAGCGGAAGTATGAAATTAAATTTGAACAAACATTTGTTCCAACGCGTACTTTCTTATTTTGTGTACGTCAGTAGTTTTGACGTATATTGCAGACAGAAACATAGTTATCGGTGATAAAGACATGCTAGCGAACGGACAGTTTAGACCTGTCCGCTATGCGTTCATATTATTTGCTTGTACAAATAACACCGGGTGATCGGTTAATCGAAGAGACCAGTTGTTCTGAACGAGATTTTTTAATGGTTTTCATAGACCCCCCCCCCCCCCCAACCCTACAGGCATATTCTGGGATTGTATCTTGAATTAGTCGACGTCCGCTTCTTTCCACATCCTTCTAAATTCGTTTATTACCGTCCTATCATTGGAGGCTGGAGTTTGTATTGTGAATTACAAAGATTGTCATTAAATAATAGGAGATTGAATTAACTGGCCGTCGAATGATATATTGCCTTTTGTGTTCTGTGGGCGAAATATCGAGTTGGTGGTGTGTACACACTCAATCACACACACGTACGTGCATATACTGGTTCATTTTCTCGCGCTTTGCACTGTTTACTGGAAGGAATATGCCCTACTGATGATGGTATGGTTAGAAATGATCCGTGCAGGAATATCTTATTCTCTGTCAGGTATTTGGTCCCAAAAAGATGCGTTTTTATTGGAATTCGGAACACCTGACTAGGAGGCCGTGCTCACATTAGGACATGTTCGACCTGTAAAACCAGATCAGTGATGCAACAAATTGTCACTTTTATATATTCTAACTATTATGTTAATTCTTTGAAGTCCATTGATACTCTATATTTACGTGCGCTGTATCAGAATCGTCGTCATTGTCATCATTATCATCTTCATCTTCATCATCATCATCATCATCATCATCATCGTCATCGTAATAATCTTTGTGAGCTGTAAGTATGTGACTCTACATCTGCGTCTCTAATGGGCCCATGGTTCATGCCCCATATGATAGACGAATGATTACGACGGAAAATATTATTCATCGTTCTATACTCTTTAACTCAGCAGTTCGTTGAAACCAGCAACACTTATTGTTTTGTGATGCCCAATAACTTACAACTCGGAAATATCTGTTTATTTCTGTGTTCCATCAGTGTAATTTAGGCCTATGTATATTCTTTCTGTTTTCCTGCATATTATAGATAAAAATTTCAAGGTCTGCGCCACAAGGCAACTGCCTGTGCCTGGCTGTCATCAAACGTAATATCAGTGTAAAGGCTGAGAATTTGTCTTGAGGGCCTATAGGAGGTCGGCAAACTTTTGGCACTTGCTGGCAGCATTCGGCTTTCAGCTTTATATAGCGGGTCGCTTGTGTCTGATACATTAATAAGGAAATAAGTAGCAGATTTCTGAGAATGAAGTGATGGGTTATGCCGTAGCAAAAATATACATCCCTACACTTATTTCACAGTCGTAAAAATGACGCCTTTCTTTATTTCGAACACACCGTTATAGAGACATTTTTATCTCACTTTACATTCGTATATCACAATCTTCAATGGTATTTCTGAAGTAGGGTGTTCCGCGCGAGCTTGCGAATATCTACTTTGAATCATGGAACAGAAATGCGTATTGTAGCATGCAAGCCTGGAACAAAATTTCCTTTTTTAGAAAGTTTAAAGTAGGTAACTTTGTTTGAGATGTAATTGCCATCAAATGATGTTAGCACTTTCTTCGTAAAAGTTTTTCAACTTGTAATTTTGTAATTTAGTCATCTCCATTTGCATCTGCACTGAAGTCTGATCAGTGCCAAGCTCAAAATATTTGGACACACGCATTTTCGGTTCACAAATCAAAATTGCTCAGATGACGTTAGGTGTCCGCGGGCAACAAGAAGTGGGAGCGAGGGCGCGGGTTGCCGATCCCTGAAGTATAGAATGTCCCATAGTGAACTGTATTCAGCATTGTGTTTTCTGCTTCCTCCTTTTCTCTACAAGCAGTATCTTCAGCAGGCCTGCCACTCGGAAGCCACGCCTTCACGTATTCATCTGGTTTGAATTTATAATTTCAAGAACACTAAAGCTGATATATAAATAATTTGAAATGAAAAACTTTGAGGTGATATGATGTCTGTATATTTATTCTATGGAAGCTTCGTTCATATTTAGCTGTTGGCACTAGAATCGTTTTCACAATAATCAATGAATTCGTAGGCCTCAGAGACGCCGCGCTTTCGCGGACCTGCACTGTAATAATTCTCTTTATGATATATTTTTATTCGTTCTTCTTTCCGCAAAATTTTAAATGATGCTTCAGCATGTACCTCTTTCTGAAAACCATTTCAACCCGCTGCTTACAGTATATTGCTTAAACAAATTGCAGAATTAGAAATATAATAAAGCATATTACGTAGTAATTTCAATTGTAGCACACCGTTGGGTTCTTTATAATTTCGGAAATACATTTGCTGTAGGCGGAAAACAAGATGACTTTTGTAGTTATATATTACGTAAGTGAGAGAAGGTTCGAAAATTTTCCCAATGAAAATCATTCTGTTGAATGGAGAGAAAACTTAATTTACGAAAACCCCAATAGAAAGGCGAAGAGGCAGTTTACTTGATCTACTTTAATCAAAGAGTGAGCTGTACTTCCTCTATTATGAAGCTAACTTAACGGAAACACATTTGCTGTAACAAAAGGTAATTGCTCTGAATATTTTAGTACTCCTATATTTCACTTACGTTCTCCTTTAACTAACGCCATAGAGAAAAGTTCTTCTTAAAAAGCTAGTAGTTCCTCAGCTAGTCAAAGAATTGCCTGCAACATCGTCACTCTGTACGCACTCTTACTTCGGATGTAAAAAGTGACAGAATAATCAACAACTGGTTGAGACTATGAACATTTGAATGACGCACGCGATGTCCTTTCAAAAGGGAAGGATCAATGCAAAGACGGTTTAGCATGTTGCTCCATGGGTTCGGATTAGGTGGGGCGGAGTGGTGTGTTTGCTGTTTATACCGCCCTCCAGGCCTACATATAAGGCTGTTTGTCAGCCACTTGGGTATTTGCATGTCCACCAACAACCCCCAGCGAAGTGACATCCGCTTGCCAGGAAGGATATCGTGTGTTAAGAAAGTTTGTATGAGTTGACCATGTTCGTGCATGGACCTCACTCTGCTCATGTGGATAATTATTCCAACTCTGGCTCAGATAATGAAGAGGATGCTGGAGACATTGTACAGGTGTGGCAAAATTTACGTTTTGCGTACTTGCACCAAGTGAACTCATAGGTCTCTGGTGTTAATTTTTCGTTTGCTCAAGAGGTTAATCCCACAAACCACTTAGCGGAATTTCATTAAATTTGGTATGTTTTGTCCATATCGGTGTTTCCAACGGGTGGGTCCCATCCGACTGTTAGGACTTAGTTGCTGGCTGGGTTGGACGTGGTCTTGAAATTAAGATCTGAAGATGACGCAAAAATATAAACAGCTGCAAATAATATACTCCTTTTAAAAAGGAGGTTTGTTTATGCTGTGGTGAGAGTACGGATTCTTGAAAAATGGCTGAAGGCATGCAAGATGCAAAAAAACTGAGGGTCACTGTTAGCACTGACGGATGTCGAAATGAACTTTTCTCTTATCAGTCTTAACGGCCTTCAATCTTTACTTTATATGCAGCTGAGACAATATTTATTCTTTAAATACATCATAGTTCAAAAAATTGCAACGGAACATAAAACACTGAACCGTCAAGTACCAAAGTGGGTTGTGTGGGGTATTTGAATGGAAGTGGTTCAGATCGTGTTCAATAACGGGCCGAATTGTTAATAGATTTGGTTGAGTCTGCTACTTTCACAACGAGTAGGAGAATATTTAACGAACTACAAAAAAAAAGCATAATATGTAGATATAAAATTTGATCTCCATATGTACGATTAATTTTGAATTATGTAAATGCACTGCAGTAAAGTAACATAAAATCTACGTAATTACGCAACATCACAAATAACGTACATGGAAAATATTTCACTCTTGTGTTGAGAAATTTATGTATGTGCCTGACAATTGTTTTTGGATAACATGTAAATCAAACGAGTAAGCACCAACACTCTCCAACTGCGAGGGATGAGTTTTTAATTGCGTCCGAATAATGTGCTAGCGTGACATATTCTTATTTTTCACAGTATTTCCGGATAGCACATCCAAGAACTCAAGAACCTTCTCCCTAAGATTCTATGCTAATCACAATTCATGGCGGTTTTCCATTGAATTCGACGCTATATAGGCCTAACAGTGGGTTGCTGCCTTTTTCTATGTCTCTTCATGTTCTAAAATCCCCTTAGCCTCCCGTTCTAGACAACAATTGATTGCCTTTATGTTTGAGAGTCTGCATTAAAAGAAGTGCGATTTTTTAAATTTATTTGTTAAAATGGGCTGAATGCAATATTTTAGAGTATTTCAAAACAGAAGTAATGGAGTAAGATTCGTAAATTACAAAAAAAAAAAAACGTATTTACATTAACATTATTTAACCCTTGAGAGAACAGTGCCAACTGTGTGTACTGCGCCATTTAACGCAAAATAACACGGCATTTATTACATAACACATTTGAGTGTTTTATTTTATTTTCAGAATAAACAGCTATATTTTCAAAATATCCGATTGATTTTGTAAAGTGAAAATTCCAGTTTTTTGGGATGTGACGCTGTGCTAGTGAATGTCTTGTTACCGACGTTATGGACGAGTTTGCGGCCTCCATTTTCAGGGTAGTCGGAAGAAAATTGCCAATTAATACATTGTTGTATCCCAGAAGACTGTAATATTCATCAGCAACGCGGTGAAAACCTGGAATCACACATCAGACGCTACGTGTTTACGTGAAGATAAAAAGAATACGGCCTATTGTTGGATGAGCTTCGCTCTGTAAAGAATTAAAACTTTGTGCTGTAATGATGGTACAAACACGCTCCAAAATGATAAACTAATTATAAATCCGTATAGGGCACAGGTAAAGTGATTTTTATAAAAATGTTTTGCCTCATGCGTGGAACTCTCATACAGCAAGGGGCCTACCCCACGATTTAAGAATTAGAGATATAAAACATTTGCCATTGAAGCAGTGTCATTATGTGACTTGGAAATGAATCACCTGTACTTATTTCGATGTTTATTTGTGTCACAGAGACGTAGGGAGGAGTGTGAGCGCAAGGCTCGTCGTGGGGAAATGGACCCGCGTCTGGAGTATACTTTCCAGCTCCTCATCGATACTACGGGTCTTCCTCGCGGGGACCTCATGGACTACATATTTGACGGAAATATGGTATGTTTGCTTCTCCATTCAAACATCGCACCCTTGCTTGAAATCACGTCTGAATACCGTGCAACCCATATTCACATCTTAACCCCCTACTTTGGAAGTCCGTAACGAAATGGAGTTTTCGAAACCTAAGGTCTGAGATGGCCATAGCGGTGACCACACATGGCTGCCGTCTGGGATATGACGACGTGTAGTTTGGTAGACGTGTGCCAGCATTTCAGGGTAACATGTTACCTCCATTATCGGGTAGATCACGTCTCTGAATACAGATTATCTCTTTGAAGGCAACAGTGCCCTGAGTTTCGAAAGCTTTGAGTGAAGTTACGTATTCATAAATACATAAATTATTGCAGACTGAGATAAAAGACACTGTTTAAAAATTAAAGGTGAAGTTTTAGTCCAGCATTTTCTATCTCTGTAAATCTGATTCACTTAATTAATTGATCGTTGAGTGGATATCGATATACAATAGTCGGACATCAGTGCGGACTGTTAGTTTAGGTTCGGTTGTGTTAGGTTAGGTTACATTAGGTTAGGTTAGGTATTTTGTATGTATTTATTGAAAGTCATCACCAGGAAACATAGCGGCTTTCTATAATAATGGATTATTAATACTGACTAGTGGCAAGACGTAAAAATAATATTATCACATACTTAGTAGGAATGCCATATTTTTTATCTTTGTATGGGTGTGCATGCATAACAATGCCATATGTATCATAACATATGAGAAGAAAAAGAACACTGATACGCCTCTTCACGTTTACATTGTTGGAATACATAAATAGTATAGCTAGCAACCAACGCTGTGGCCACTATGTTCAGTAGTTACTGTTTTGACAGAGTAATTATGTGACATTGTATATGAATTTGGAATTCCCAGATATCAAATACTCTTAATTAAATTTGATTGAACAAAACTTGTACTTAATTGTATGTAGCTAAATAGTTTGTAGATTTCCAGTTAATACTGGTCTAAAATAGGGTACTTAATGCTTTGTTTGCTTGGTTCATCCACATTCTGCTATATACGGGTGTTAAACACAATAAATAAAATGGATATTTAGCACACTGATTAATTTTTTAATAGCAAGGTTTTCTTGCAGTATGTTTTGGCTAATATTTATGGCCATCTTCAGGCAGTTTATTTGTAAGTATAGTACACCATGTATGTCAGAATGTAATCTGTGGGATCCCTCAGTCTTAGGTTGTGGTGAGCTGTAGCTGATGATAAATTCTTAAGCACACATCACATCATCTGTAGCTCTCCACAATGTAATAAAATATTAAGTTTCTGAAAACTTCTAGAACAGGAACATGCTTACGTTCTGTACAACATATGTAATCTTGCAGAATGTGTGACAGGATATATTCACGAAATCCACAGTGTTGCACTAGTGTGTAAACACAAATAACAACATTGAGTCCATGGAAAACAACAACATAATGGATGATCAAAGTAGAAACAAAACTACACAATTTTCAATTTTATAAAAAAAAAAAAAATACAAAGAAATTTTGTGAAACTTTTATGTCTGTTACAATTTATGTAGAGACTGGAATTCCACTGTTTACATTCTGACATGTGGCATTGCATGCTTTATACTGTCTTCTATACAAATGAACTGCATGAAGATGGCTGTAAATAATAACTGAAACATGGTGCAGTGAAACCATGTTCTTGAACACATACATAATTGTTGTGCTTACTATGTTTTATTTGTTACGTTTAATGCTTCTTTTTAATCCCCATCTCCTTAACTCTTGTCTCATATGCCATTAGAAATTTCCAAGAAACTCCAGAGACCTTGACCTGAATGATCCAAATTGGCTACTTGTGTCCTCTGGTGGTGTTATTTAATTGGGTAAAAATTAAATTCCACAGAAATAATGTAAGGCATTTAGAAAGCATTTCTAGGACTAAACAACAAATTGAAGTCACATTATGTCTGAAGTTCAAGTATCTAGGAACAGCACTGACAAATAAAAATGTTATTCATGATGAAATTTAAGGGGAGAATTAGGTCAGAAAATGCATTCTATTAGTTTAATGGTTGTGTTTATATCTGTTACAGCTAGATGAAATCAACCAGTTATTCCTGCCATACATGCGCAACAAACTGTTGTGGTTCTATCAGGAAGTGGAGGACACAGAGTCATCATCCACTACTGAAAATGTGAGTGTCCTGAAGAACAGATGCTGTTTTTAATTTAAAACATGTGGCTGCCAATACTGAGGTTATGTTTTTGTTTTGAAGCCACTTGTCCCTGCTATTTATAAATGTGAAGATGCACTCTATCTGTGAAAAACTAAATGAAGTACAAGCACCTAGATGGACAAGGACACACAGTGCTTAGATCTCTTTGAAAAAATTAAAGGCCAAACAAATGTCAGCAACCTTACCTGATCAGAAAAATGAATGGTCTAACATTAAAGTTTGCATTATTATGAAAGTACTGATTCTGCTACATTTCATGCTTGCAGACTAAACCCAGCACAAGTCGTGGAGGGCAAATGGTGGTGCCTAAGGTTTCTGGTTCATCCAATGGCACACACAGAAAGAAGTTGTTTTTGACAGATGGATGGCAGGTGCCATTGACTGGGATCTGCATATACATGTTCCGTCTCAACACTGGCAAGCAGCTACCAGAAGAAGGTTTTCATAAGGTGTGGCAAAATGTAAAATCACTTAGAATAGTAAGTAGTAGTAGTATTCATAGAGTTCTTGAAGATTAATACATTTTTTTATGGAGGTGCTTTCTTATTTAACCTAAGATTCCAAGTGAAGGTAAAAGTGTCCCTGTGCTTAGGCATTACACCATGAAAACAAGGCAGAATGGAGGTAAAGTGTCATTCATAATTGATGCCAGTTCCGTATATGTACAGTAATGCATTTTCTCTGAAAACATGTAATTTCAAAGCATGAGGAAATATTGTGTAAATATTGGAGGGTAATAATTATTACCATTCATTAGATAGTGGTTTTGAAAGTTCTGCATGCTTTAGATAATTTTTTTCAGCACAGTAGAATTGGAATAGAGAACAAAATTTGTAACAAGACTACACTCATTTCTTAAAAAGGGCATTTATTGTATAAATACATAAAATTATCATGATGGAGTTCTCATACAAATATCAATTTAAAAAACTTCAGAAATGTAAGAAATTTAAGAAAACCTAAGTAAGTGCTGGTTTTCCTGACTTTACACATGTAATGGTGCCCTGTCAGACTAGAAAGCTTTCATCAGACCCTTACCATCTTCCTTAACTTTGTCTGTGTGTTTGTGTACAAAGAACACCATCAGATTTTCATTGTTAAAAACTGCGTTGCATTTTTAAACTTAAGTAATCATTATTATTATTTCTAATCTCTGAAGCACACTTGGCCAAAGCTTGTAGTACATCAGTATGCTGCAGACACAGCATCAGATCTAGTGCAATAGACCAAAGATTTAAGTGTTGTACTGTATCTAATGATATCCTATACAGGATTTATTTTGTGGAGTTTTGGATGGCGAGCACGTGGGTTTGGTGACATCTATCGAACGTACTATGGAGTTTGTTTTTATGGAAGCACTGGCTTTCCCAGCTCCTGACACAGAAGATGATGATGGGAACTGCCCGACAGTTAAAAACCAGCTGCTTCCAGGCCTCCGTTCCTTTTGCAGTGCTCTAAGAGGTTAGCACTCACAGTACTGACAAAAGATGCATAGGAAATTATATGTTGATTAAACACTTACAGCCTTTGTTTAGTTGATGCTACTTATACTATTTTTAGCCTTTCTATTCATTTTATAACAAGGAACGACGTGAGTAAACTACTCAATATAGGAAATTCCTGGAGTGAGGTTATCAAGTTCTTTAGATTTCTTCACTTAACAGAATATCTTATTCTTGTGCACTAATTGTCACTGTGCCCCTTTACAGTTGAATTGTAGGCTATTGTAATGAACAACAGAGAATATGGGAAATTAATTCATTAAATCAGAACTTTGCTGCAATAAAAAATAATATACGTATATATTAAGTGTTGTGAATTGTACTGTTGCATGGGAGTGTCCTGTGTGTACCTTTCCTGAAGTAGGAAGTAGTTTCAAGTAACACAAAATATCCCAGCTGTACTAATACATGCCTGCCTCATGTATGCTACAGTATGTGACGAAGTGTGTGGTAAGCCAAACCTGTTTGATGACCAGCTACATATTATGGCAACTATACGTTGCATGGATGATGTTCGGGAGCTGATAAAGCACCAAGACCGAGTGACCCAACTGGAGGACCGTGTAAAAGCTTGGATGAAGAAAGTGCAAGAGGTGTATTACTTTATATTTAGACACTGCACTTGTTTACACTGTTTTTTTATACCGCATTCATCATGTCCTTTTCATGCTGTGTATATTTTGCTTAGACATACTTTTCTGTCAGGTCTGGAATTATTTAGTGTTTGAGAAGATCAGTAAATGAAATGTTTCACATCATCCCTCAACACTTAAAAATAGCTGTTTTGGCTTTCCAGTATTGTGTGCTGTGTGATACAGTGGATTTGACTGATTATTCATTATTTAACAGTTTTGAGGCAAATTTGCATAGTTGTGAATAGAGCCCATTAACTTGGTCATGTCCATCTGTCTGTCTGCCTGTCCATTTGTGTGCATGTATCAGCACGGCTTTCACTGGCTGGATTTCTATAAAATTTAATATTGGGGACTTTTATGAAAATCTGTTGAGAAAACCCAAATGTGGTTAAACTTGGGCACTTTACATGAAGACCTAAGTATGTTTTATTGTTGCTGGTGCATTCAATTGCCATAAAAGCGTTTTCTTTGGGTGAAATGGCATGAGGCTGTTAGGATAGCTGAGGAGGTACAAACATTATGTGAATATGCCACAATGTTGTGTTATATGTACATTACGTATCTTGTTTAAATTTCATGAATTGTGTAGCGTGGAATGTTGTATGGTACAGACTCATGCTGTTGATATACCTATCTGTAGCTGCGATAGTTTCACTCATAAATCTTGCATTACTCATGGAAGGTTTATTCTTTATGTTGAAGACTTTTGTTCTATGTAAATGCTCTACATCAATGTAATAAACAGAAAAAATGAAAAGTATTAATTGTACTTTGGAGCGAGCTGAAAGTAGGCTGCATGAAATGTTATTGCAAGAAGTTATGCAGTCACATTGTATGGTTATAGGAGTTACAGTCTAAAAAGCTTATTTTTCCTTTCAAAATAAGGAAAATTCACAAAAAATGCAATCTCAAACAATGTTTTAGCCCTCTTTATGCATACCAGTAAGCCTCTGTGACAGAGAGGAGAAATGGTAACGAGTACAGGGGGAAAAGAAGACAGTAGTTCAGCTATTAGTAGCAGACAGAGAGATAATGACATTAATGCTTCAGATCTGCTGTGAAATATTTTAGTGTTAATTTCCATGAGATTTACTGACACTATCACACAGGACTTACACTGTTGCACCACCAGGATTGTGACTGACCACTTCTTCTGATGCTTGACTGTGCACTTTTTATCTTGTAGTTTACTTACTGTTGTGGCATGTTGCGACTGATGCACTTCTGTTCGCTAGTACCGTTGCTCAAATTATGCTTTGCCGTCTCGACCTTGCTAGAACAAGACTATCAACAAATTGACCCACACAGCCCCTAAGAGGCAATTTTGTCATCATATTCACTATCAAACTGCAGCAAAATCAAAACTCATTGCCTGCCTAAAATAACATTACTGTACATATTTTACATAGTGAATAGTGCATAGATAACTGCATTGGAAATGATACTGTGCTCTGTTAAGTTTACTGCAGTTTCGTGTGCTGAGGGGCAGAACATGCCCAAGCCAGGTAGGGAGCATACGTGTCGAAACCAAGACTACTGACCCTCTGCAAAGGGTCCGGATAGAGGAATCCTTGTATGTACAGCTTACAGCATAGGACAAAGTAGAAGAAAGGTCCCCTAAGGATTTTAGGACACAGTGTACAGTACTTGGGAATTTTGTTTTCTTGTGGTTCTCTCTTAACAGGTGCTAATGGAGAGTCAGCAGCTGCGTAAGGAGAATGACTCAAGTGGTCCACAAGATGAGTTGGAGTACTGGAAGAGACGAGGAGCCCAGTTTTCACAGATTGTTACACATGTTCAGGGTCATGAGGTTAGCAATGTTTGAATTGTACATTGATGTATGAACTAAAAGTGTTAAGAGTTGGCCTGACAAGGATTGACTGGAGTTATCAGGATGGCTCCTACAAGTGCATTTTATGTTCTGGAGCTCCCTGCATTTCCTTTGAACATGAAGACTGAGGCTGAGGCACAGATTTATAGGCTCATTTGTGTTGAATATTGGAGGTCCAGATCCATATTATATGGGCAAGCTAACATGACATGGGGCATGAGAAAGAAATCAATCTCAAAGAGGGGGGTTGATAAAGTGACAAAAGTTGTTATTCAATATGTCATTCACAATCAGATTTCCTGCAGAAGTGAATGGGAAACAGGATTTGCCAAACAGAAGTTCAGGCCTGATCTGTTACTCAGATAGGCGATAAACAAATGACAGCATTGGTGCATGGGTGTATGGATATAACACAAGGAAGGGGCTTAGCTTTAGCTGTGGACAACACACCACAGCATTTTGGGCAAAAGTAATGCCATAAGACTCGTGCAATAGAGACATGACATTATGAATTGATTGGCAAAAACAAGTTCTGAACATCAATTTAAGCAACATGAACCAACCAGCAGTGTCTCAGAAAGAGATGCTGATTTTGTCATGCACTGGATGAACACAACACACCCCTAGACAGAAACATGCAGAAGGCCACCTTCAGGTGTCCTATGCTCGAAGACCTAGGGAACAAGTAGGATTGAGTAGGATCCAGTTAAGACAAGTGACAGGGCTACGTGTAGGACACAGTTACAAGGGAGACCCATATTAAAGTGGGACTGGCAAATAATCCTACCTGTGGAAGGTGACATGACAGAGAAAAAATGGTCTCACATTTCTTGTGTTTTAGATGAATTAGGAAATTATCAGCAGGGAACACACATTATGAAAGCAAGTGACTATTATAGAGCCCCATTAGGCAATGCAGTGCACTTCATTCAAATTACAGGACTGCTAGAGTGCTAACCGTTAGAAGGAGGATGTACAGTAGATCGAAGATGGTTGTGATGCAAGTGTCATTTAAAGCTCACCACCTTTTTCTTATGTAACTTAATACCATAAATTTTCATATAGTGTTTTTATTGTCAGATTTTTCCTAATGTCCTGATTTGAGGTTTTGTCCTTTGTTCTTCTTTTTTTAATTCTCTGTAAAAGTTTTATCTGTGCTATTTACAATTTGTTTCTTTTCATGATGAGATGTTTGTTTTTACACTGGAACAAATTATAAATTTATCTGTATGTTGTGAAGTGAAGTTCTTCTTTGGCTCTTACAGGTACGGATGACGCTGATGACTCTTCAGTTGGCACGTTCTAAAGTGATAAAACAGTGGCGTGATACAGACCGTAAAATAACATTCTGCTACAATGAAGCACGTGATAATGCAAAATTCATACAGTCAATGGAGAAATGTTGCCATTCGCTGTACTTACATGATCCTGTAAGTCACTTAACATATCTTCAATTTATGTTGGATCATTGGTTCGAGGAGAACATGTAGTTATTTCTGTAGTTACCGTGTACCAAACTTAACATTTCTTGTACTGATTCCATTCAATTTGAGAGTCATTCTTTTAACAAATGATAAATATTTGTAGTGTACTATTGTATGTGGTGCTTGTATTGTTACTGCTCTGAATGCTTAAGGTACAGAATTTGGATTTTGAAATAGGCTACATGCCAGTTTTATGATGTATAGTATTTTTTCCTTTTCACTTCTAGATAATTCTGGATTGTTAATGTATTTAAATTTAACAATTAGCCAGCAATAATGTGGTAAATATTCCTTATTAACCCTGTATTAGTAATAGCATGAAGCAGACATAATTTCAAGAAGATGAAATAAAATGAATTAATGGCTTTATCAGAAGGATGTAACACCAAAAAAAAAATGCTCTTGGATCTTTAGCATGGTACACATTCCTGTACTTTCAGTAGTACGTGGCCAACACCCAAAATGTGTCATGGTTTGATACACTACAATCAGCCTGGTTTCCTGCTACTGGTAATAACATAATGAATGCACTCTGAAGTAAATTATTTTTGCCCAAATTATGTCATTTGTTTAGTAACTGAGGTCCCAGATTTGGATGTTCCATCATGGACGTGTTCCCAAACTCTGCTGTTTATAAAAGAGTTGAGACTAATCTAGTAACATTACATGGTAACATAGTAACATGGGCTGAAAGACCATGGAATCATGTGTTGATTCCCTGCAGGAGCAAAAGATTTTATCTTCTCCAAAATGTCCAGACCATCTCTGGGGCTCATCCAGCCTTCTGTGCAGAGGGTACTGTGTCCTCTTTCCCCACAGTAAAAACGGCTAGGGCTTGAAGCTGAATGCTCGCTTCCACTAGTGCCGAAGTTAAGAATGAGGGAAGCTATATCTCCATCCCCCTTTATGCCTTCATGGCATGTACAAGGACAACTTTTCCTTTACCTTTACCTACACCTTTATATCTCACCTTCAATAGTCACTTTTAGTATACCGAATGTTATTATTATTATTATTATTATTATTATTTACCGCAATAGGGTTTTCACCCGGTGGCAGTAGTCCTTACACTAGTACACACAATACAAATGGACATATTATATACATAAAAATAACAACACAAAACAAACTATACACAATTACAAAACAAAATACATACAGTAAATACAAGTACATACATTAGAACATCGTACACACATTACAAAAACATCCACACCTTAAAAAAGCATCCACTCCTTACCAAAGCATCCATACCTTAAAAAAACATCCACACCTTACAAATACATCCACACATTACAAAAACACCCATACACATACCAAAAAAATACATACAGTAAATACAAGTACACACATTAGAACACCATACACACATTACAAAAACATCCACACATTACAAAAGCATCCACTCCTTACAAAAGCATCCACACCTTACAAAAACATCCACACCTTACAAATACATCCACACCTTACAAAAGCACCCATACACATACAAAAAAAAAATACATACAGTAAATACAAGTACACACATTAGAACGCCGTACACACATTACAAAAACATCCACACCTTACAAAAGCATCCACTTCTTACAAAAGCATCCACACCTTACAAAAATATCCATACCTTACAAATACATCCACACCTTACAAAAACACCCATACACATACAAAACAAAATACATACAGTAAATACAAGTACACATATTAGAACACCATACACACATTACAAAACATCCACACCTTACAAATCATCCACACCTTACAAAAGCATTCACACCTTACAAAAACATCCACACCTTACAAAAACACCTATACACAATACAAGAAAAAAAAACACACACGCACATTACAAAAAACACCCACACATTAGTTAATTTCAGTGCGTTAGAATATCCTCAGTATAAAGTCAGACCAAAGTACATGATAATTATATCCCCCAAGAACTTAAGTCACTTCACTTCACTTCGAAACCAAAGCACTTCACTTCACATCACTTCACACCCCTTCACTTCACATCCCTTATTTTTATTTAATCCTCACTTAAAAACCCTTAGCTTGTAATGACTTTCTTGACCCTTTTTCTAAAAGTGCTTAATTTACAGAGGAATGTCGCTAGTACGCTTGGAGGTAATTGGTTCCAGCTTTTTATGGTCCTATTTACAAAGGAATATTTACCTACATCTGTTCTTTGTTTCCTAGTCCTAATTTTCCGACTGTGATCGTCCCTACCCAGGTAGAATGGTTTTAGCAGTCTATCCCCTATCGTTTTCCAAGCCGTCCCCCGGTGTATGCTTTGAAAAGGGCGCATATTCGGGCTATCGATCTACGCTGTGTCAATGTTTCCCAACCCGATTCATTTGTATTATTTGCAAATTTTGCCGCTCTCTTTTGCACGCGATTCAAAGCACTTACCTGACCTTCTCTGTATGGGTCCCAACACACCGCTCCATACTCAAGTATCGGTCTCACTAGTGCCGTATAAGCTAAACGTTTCATATTATTATTTGCCCTTTTGAGTATACGCATTACGAAATGAAGAGCCTTCCATGATTTTCTTAGTGTATAATTTACATGATCTGCCCAGCTTAGGTCGCTGCGTATAATTATTCCTAAATACTTAAAGCTATTTGCCTCTGGAATTAGTTGATCCCCAATACAATACCTCAGTGTACCTTTCACCCTAGCTCTATTGAAGCTTACTGCTTTACTTTTACCTGGATTTATCCTCATTTCATTTTCAACCGCCCATTCCCCTAATCTATTTAAGTCTGTCTGCAAATTTTCAATGTCACTACTATCGATTATCCTCCTGTATATTATACAATCATCAGCGAAAAGCCGTATATTTGACTCAATGTTTTCCCAAATATCATTAACTTAAGCGAGGAACAGCAACGGACCTAATACGCTCCCTTGCGGCACTCCTGACGTTACTCTGACTTCATCAGATATGCTCTACATGAAAATTAAATCTTTCTTTCCTTTGGCATGCTATATCTATGGCTCTGCCAACTCCACTACACCATTTCTGCTATTGGTTCATCATGCCAATTGCCTAACCTGCTCTTGCCCTATATAATGCAACCATTTCTTCCATGCAGCTTATGCTTCTTGGAACATCCTAAAGGTGGAGGCAGCAAGCTGCTTCGAAACGGTAGTCAACCAATCAATCAACACAATGTCATATCTCAGAAGGCTTTAATCTTCTTCAGTGTAGCCAGTGTTAACCTCAAATCACACATGGTCTATCATGATTGCCTCTGTTATATCATCTGCTCTGTTAACAAGCAGTTTTTAAGAGTTTCTTTAATCCTGCGTCGTTGTTGTGGAATAATACTTTTAATTTGGTCTTTTTGGTTTCCCAGACTCATCTTAATGTTATCATTTACATAAAAGTCTGTCATGTAACAGTGCATCCATAATTCCCAAAGAAAGAACTGTGGAGTGTTGAAACATTTAAAAGTTGCAAGTACCTATTGGGATGGTTGCGAGAAAATATTTTATATTAGTGGCTGATTTCATTTACATTTTATGTGAGTGGTATGGATGTAAATTATTCTGTTGTGTTAACAGGTTAGAATGAAGGATTCCATTATGAGCCTATTGCAAACTGTGCGTCTGATTCACAGTGTTTCCCAGTTTTACAACACGTCTGAGAGGACATCATCTCTAATGGTTAAGGTATGACAGAACGTAACATGTTATGCCAGTTATAAATCATACTTTGAAACAGCATTTAAGTTGTTAAACCGTTGATGGACATGAGATGTGAAACTTGGAATCTGAACAGTATGTGCAGGTCACAGTCACTGAGGACGGCTGCAAGAGTTTTATCAAGTTGTAGGTTAGATTCAGGGGGGTACTGGAGGTCAGATGGGGCGCGCGGTGGCGCAGTTGGTTGAGGCTACTACGCTACAAACCGGAACGTCGCGGGTTCGATTCCCGATGGTGTCATTGGAATTTTTCATTGACATAATCCTTTCGGTCGCACTATGGCCCTGGGATCGACTCAGCCTCTAACAGAAATGAGTACCAGGAATATTTCCTGGGGGGTAAAGGCGGCCGGTGCGTAGGGCTGACAACCTTACCACCTTCATGTGCCGATTGTCTAGAAATCTGGGAGCCTTAACCTCCTGGAACCCTAAGGGCCTGTAATGGGATTACTTTTACTGGAGGTCAGATGGGAACAAATGTGGCACTGAACTAGGAGAGGATTTGCTTCTCTCTATGGAAAAGGGAATGAAAATCATGAATTAGTACAGGATTTTTTTGTATGTAATAGAATTATGTCAGCAGTTAGGAAGGTAGAGTTTGTTGATGGTAGGATGTCACACATAATGCTAAGAGGTGGCTTGTGTGACCTTATTATTCTGAACTTAGGCATGGATTGGAGGATAATGTTTAAAATGATTATAAAGAAATAGGATGGGATGGCATGGACTGGATTCATTTGGTTCAGGATAGGGACAGGTGGTGGGCTGTTGTTGAACACAGTAAGGAGTATTGAGCTTCCATAAAATGTGGGGAATTTCTTGACTAGGTGAAGAACTGTTAGCTTCTCAGGGAGGACTCTGCTCCATGGAGATAATGAGTGAGTGAGTGAGTAAGTGAGTCATTCATTCAGTCAGTCAGTCAAAGGGCTTTGGGAAGAGTGTTGTGTGTTTGAGATCAAAACAGAAGCAGAATAATATAATCCAGTGAATTGTATTGAAGAACATTACTTAATTATGTTACTACTGCACCCCACATGCCCAAATTTTCCATTAATCATAACATTTTTCAAAGAATCATATCACTTATCATAAACAGTGTGTAATTTGTAAGCGATATTGCTGAAACTGAAATAATAATTTTTTACATAAAAGTACCTCAAGCATACAATTCTTGACTACCAGAAAGGGTACTTACTTTGTTGTTTCTCATCCCTGGTACCAAGAAATGTTTGAAAGATTGTGATCTACTACATTATGTTAAACTTAATATTGGATGAAGCGAAGAGAGAAACTGCAAGCACAATCCTGACTATCAATTTGTATGTATATGATTAAATTTAATGGGCGTATCGTAACTGAAATCTTTATTTTACATACTGTGGCATTCTCTTAGGTGTGTGGTTTCTTCAGCCTGATCAAATATAGTTTCAGCTAATTTCTTTTTTTGGTTTTTTAAAATAATTTTCTGATCTGTCTCCACATATTTTCTTGTTCATATACAAGTAATTCAAACAGTGCAAAATACTCATGAAAACCAATCTTCAGCAATACACAGAACACATAGTTAGACTACCTATAAAGTTCTTAGTAGGTTTGCAGAGCCTGGTGGTGGAAATTGGGACAATTGTAACACCTATAGGCATGCATTTAAACTTACACACTTCATTGTTGAAGCTATAGAGTATGACACCACCCAGTGACAAGGAGTTAAGTTTTAAGTTGTGAAACATTTTGTTTGTATAACACTTGCCCAGTTTAGCCAATGGATGAATTACATTTGATATCAAATTATAATAACAAGCTGTATTTAGCATGTGATTATAGAGATGTTTGAAATTATGTCTTTACACAGATCACAAATCAGATGATTGAGACATGTAAGCTGTACATCACTTGCCGAGGAAAGGAAACAGTCTGGTCACAAGATCGTGTGGAGGTGCAGAAGAAACTTCAGCACTGCATCAGACTCAACAAGACGTACCACAACACTTACACACTAGTCAAAAATCAGCCTTTCCTTCCTGGGCAGACATCCTTTGGGTTCTCTGAGAACTATGTTTTTGGAAAGTTTGACACTTTCTGTGAACGCTTGAATAAGATCATTACTATGTTCAATCTTGTCAACGACTATAACAACTTGTTTGCTCACAGGATGGAAGGTTAGTGCGATGTATATCATGCTTAATGGAAAGGATAAAAAAAAACAAAACAACATAACAAAGCAACATAATATAACAACAGCAGCAGCAGTAGTAGTAGTAGTTGTTGTTGTTGTTTTTAATGGAGTTGTATTTCAGTATGTTAGATATATATATGTGTGTGTGTTTTAACAGCACCTGGTTTCTGCAGCATACAGATTGTGCATATACTGGTGGAAAAAATATACACCAAGTTATTGTTTTATGCTCTAGTTGTTCTTGAAAAAGTGGGCATAAATCAAAAAGCCATTAATCAGAAATTATATTCCCATAAGAAAAAAGGCTTAAATAAATGCAAATAAACCAGCCAAAGGGCATTAAACCGAAACTGAGAGAGTGCAAATTAAGGGTGGTGTAAATTGACAATGGGCATAAAAGCAAAAAAGGCATAAAACAAACAGGCATAAAATAAGGCCTTGGGGTAGATTATAACTGTAGAAAACATTCCCAATTAGAAACCTTTGTTAATGAAGAAAACCTGCTTTTAAAGGTGGTATAATATAGTCAGTTTATTCTATAATCATTTATAAGGAACACCCTTTCACCGGGTAACAAAAATCAGCTTTCCAGGTACTTATAATATGAGGGTTAAAAGTAAAGTGAAAGTTGTCCATGTACACACCATGAAGGCACATGGAGAACTGGAGGTATAGCTTTACTCATTCTTAATCTGCACACTGCATTACAGGGGCTTAAAGATAAAGCTATCCCGTTACAGGACTGGACAAGCCCTTAGGGTTCCAGGAAGTTGAGGCTCCCAGATTTCAAGACAATCGGCACATGAAGGTGGTAAGATTGTCAGCCTTACGCACCGGATGCCTTTACCCCCCAGGAAATATTCCTGCTACTCATTTCTGTTAGAAGCTGAGTGGACCCCAGGGCCACAGTGCAGCCGGAAGTATTATGTCAATGAAAAATTCCAATGACACCATCGGGAATTGGACCCACGACCTTCCGGCTTGTAGCGCAGTGCCTCAACCAACTGCGCCACCGCGTACCCCCTTACAGGGGCTTAAGCAGTATTTATTTTGTGCATTATTTCTGTTTCCTTGTGTTTCTGAAGAATGGCAATATGAGTGTTTAATAATGTGAAAATCACAGCTGCACTTTCTAATTGTTTATAAATTGTAGCCTTGCTAGCCCTATTTCATGTCATGCAAATTTGTTTTTCCCTGTTGTCATCTGTTAAGTGTCCTCTATACCCTGTATTTTAGTACATTATGAATGGCAGGAGACATTCCATTTTATTGAATTCACTGCATCAGATGTATTATTGTACGACATCCATTTTTAGGTTTCTTGTTTATCCCGCTTGAAGCCTTAGTATACAGTATTAAATATGATGCTTAACATGACAGATAACGGTATGTAAATAAGCATGAGAATTTGAGGTTTCGAGTCTTCTGTTATTGAACACTGTGTCATTCACGGAAGATTAACTCTTCATCAACACCACTGTGAGAACTTCAAATCTTAACATGAGAAATTCTCGTTGCTCAAAAAATTGAATATGACTGCAGCAACTTTTTGTTAACTAATGATAAGTACATATACACGTATAGTTATGTCAGATTAATTTACCACATTATCTTTTTTACAGGTCTTCTTCTTGGAGAAGGTATGATTTAAGTTTACTTCATTGATTCTTAGATTTAGTGATGCTGTTTCAATTTCAAGCACCAAATGAGATGAAAAGTTGAACATGAAGGATAAGTAAGAATATAAAAGGAATGTGTTTTCCTGACGTCTTCTTTGAGAGACCTGAAAGGTACAACATAATCAGTCTGGATAGCCAGTAACACAACCGAAATATGGAGTATGCATCTCCCAAGTACAGGACAGGAGTTTTATTGCTTCACCCATGTACTTAGTAATACAATGAAACCTCTATCCATCGTTTTTCAGGGGACCGGAAAATTTGAACGATACATACGGGAAATGATAGTACCGGGAAACCATTAAAAATTATAGATAAGAACAATTTAATGATAATTATTACTTCTTGCTGAGAAAATCTTTCATTGACGTTTGTTTTGAGCAAACTTTACTCCTCCTCAATTCAAAGTACGATTTTTCAAGGCCTAGAACACTTTCACGACCACTGTCACTCGTGCTGTGCGCATACAAGAAAGATCTTACTTCCATCAGCGCTTCATGCGTCTCAGCAAAGCTTGCCAACTTCTTCTCCTTCTTCCCGCTCCACACTCCCGGAAGTCACGAGGCTCACGCACAGCTCCTGCACTGCTTCTACACCACAGGTTGCCACGTGACTGTCCACAGAGACGTAGTCCTCGAATTTATCTTTGTTCATGCCACTGAACTTTTCCCAGTCTTGGCGGAAATCGTCGTCATCGTTGGTCAATACGACGTCACTATCGCCTGAAGATTGTCCCTGCACGTAACCAGCTTTCCGAAAACAATTTTCGATTGTCTGCTGGGTTACTTCTTGCAAGGCTGCCACAGTGTAGTGCAAAGCTTCCAACACGTTTATCTTCTTTTTCGTATCTTTGCCTGCATCCATTAAGCAAACAGCTGTTTGCACGAGGCGTTTTCTATAAAGCTGCTTATAACAGTTTATTACCCCTAAATCAAGGGGCTGGAGCACACTTGTACAGTTTGCCGGGTACCGTATGACTTTTACATTTCTTAGAAACGATGTATCCTTTGGATGTGCGGCACAATTGTCCACAAAGAGCAGAATGTTCCTGTTTTGTGCACCCATACTTGCGTCTATTGAACGCAGAAATGAAGAAAAAATGTCTGTGGTCATCCACGCTTTATTGTTCGCGTGGTACTTGGTGGGTAATTTTTTTACATTCTTGAAACATCGCGGTTTCGGAGATTTTCCGATAACAATCGGCACTTGTTAGTCAGTTCCATCACTGTTAACACAAAGTAAAACAGTAAGTCTGTCTTTACAGTTTTTCCCTCCATGACAAGACTGTCCTTTGAGAGCCAAGGTTTTATCAGGAAGCACGTTGTAGAAGAGCCCCGTCTCATCCGCGTTGTAAATATCACTTTGTTCGTAGCCCTCCAACAAAGATGGCAGTCTTTCCAGCCACGCTTCCGTTGTCCACTGCCGCACTTTCTCCGACTAACTTCTTGTATACTAGGCCATGCCGGTCCTTAAACCTCGCTAAACCATCGTTTCAAATTAAAAAAAAAAACTATCAGTGCGGGAAAATGTTGCGTCAGGACCGTGATTTTTGAACTATTGGTGCGGGAAAACGACAGTTCGAGGAACAATGGAGGCGGGAAAAAATAGTGTTATTTATATGGGGCTAATTTCGGGACCAAATAAGGCAGACGATACATGCGGGCGAACGACGGTAACGGGAACGATGGATAGAGGTTTCACTGTATATTTTTTTCCAATGGCTCGACAGCCCCTTGGGGGCCTAGGCCGCCTCATTTTTTTTTTCGAGGCTTCACAATCACACTTTTTAGACACCACATTCGGTAGGTCTCCTCTGGACGCGGGACCAGCTCGTCACAGAGACCTGTAGGATATGTAATAGGATACTGTAGGTTAGCCTATCTGAATGACAACTACAATGAGGACATTCAAGTCAGTCTTTTATTTACATATATATACAGGTTCGAGTCAGTCTTTATACGTATGTACAAGTTGGCACTGGTGTGCCAAGGGTATGAATGTCGAGATGAATACGGCGCAGCGGCCGTGCTTGTGGGTCCTCAGTAGCCGGCGCCTGGCCACCGTGGTCCCTTCCCAAAAGAACCCTGCTCGCACGAGGGAGCAGAGTGGTTTAGTCTTAGACGCACTTTACTCCAATGAGCTCGGCCAGTAGCCGGTACTCTACTCCAGTGAGGTCGGCCAGTGGCCGGGTGCTGCGCGAATGTAGTGCGCAGTGGTGGTGAGCACGGTAGTGCTGTATCGGTGCAGAGCCGGAAAGCTCTGGTAAGTCTCGGCGGCTGGCTGTGGCCAGTGAAGAGCCGGAGCACTCTGGCAAGTCTCGGAGCTAGCTGAGCAGCGTAATACCAGTCAGGACTGAGCGCTGGATGCCGAGTGCTGTGGTCCGGGTCTTGGTGGCCCCTTTTATTCGCAACCTCCGCTGGCTGTCTATTCTGCGATTGGCTGGCGCGTCGCCATGGTGGGGAGATCGACCATCAGTCCAGCTAGCCACCGTGCGCGGTCTGCGACCGCTGCTCTGGCAGGGGCCGCTCTGCTTATGTGGGAAGGTCGTCCATCAGGTCTCGCGAGCCACTGTGCGCGGTCTGCGGCCGCTGCTCTGGCAGGGGCCGTTCTGCTTATGTGGGAAGCTCCCACATCACCCCCCTGCGGAGAAAGGTGCTCAGGCGTCGAAGCGTGCTGGAAAGCGGACAGTGCGTCCGCGACGAGTGGTCCGCTGAACTGGAGCAGGATTTGCTCCTTTGGCAGGAGCTGAGGCTGCAGCAGGATGTGAGACTGCAGTTGGAGTGGAGGCTGCAGCAGGAGCTGGTGCTGCAGCTGCATTTGGTACTGCAGCTGGTGGCGCTGCAGATGTGGGTGGCCCCATGGAACCGTGTCGGCTCTCCTCCAGGATGTATGCTGGTTTCACCCGATCTGCTGAAACAGTTGTCTCTCGGCCGCGCACTGAAAGATTAAAAGTCTTATTAGAGCGCGACAGCACTTTGTAGGGGCCGCTGTATGGCGGCTGGAGGGCCCGACGCAGGGCATCGTGCCGCAGGAAGACGTGTGTAGAACTATGTAAGTCCCTGTGCACGAATGTGGCAGGCGTTGAGTGGCGTGCTGCCGGGACTGGACGCAGCTGGTCCATCTGTCGACGCAGTTGATCCAGAAACTGCGCCGGTTCGGTTTGGACTGAGGACGGAGCTAGCAGCTCGCCGGGGACCCGCAGGGGCTCGCCGTATACGAGCTCGGCTGCGGATGACAGCATGTCCTCCTTGTATGCTGTTCGAATCCCAAGGAGGACCAGCGGAAGAGCGTCCGTCCACTTTTCATCTGCGTGGCACATGATGGCCGCTTTGAACGTCCGGTGGAAACGCTCGACCAATCCATTTGCGGCTGGGTGGTGAGCGGTTGTTCTGGTGAGGTTGATGCCGCACAGCGTCGCCAGGCTGTGAAACAGCCGTGAATCAAACTGACGTCCCTGGTCGGTGGTGATTGTCTGCGGGCAACCAAAGCGGGATATCCAGGAGGACAGTAGAGCGCGTGCTACTGTCTCTGCCGTGATGTCTGGAATGGGACAGGCTTCCGGCCAGCGTGTGAAGCGGTCCACTGCAGTCAGGCAGTATTGAAATCCTGCTGATGACGGCAGAGGGCCGACGAGGTCGATATGGATGTGGAGAAAACGGGCAGGAGGGAGAGCAAAGTTGCCCAAGGGAGTTACCGTATGGCGGGATATTTTGGAGCGCTGGCAGGGTTGGCAAGCTCGGGCCCAAGTGCGGCAGTCCTTATTGATGGACGGCCACACGAAGCGTTGGGAGACGAGCTTAGCCGTTGCCTTGATGCCGGGATGACTCAGGTTGTGTAGGGAATCGAATACCTGACGGCGGAGTGGAGAAGGGACGTAGGGTCGTGGTTTGCCGGCAGACAAATCACAATATAGTGCGATGTTGGTACCCGGGATGTCAACCTTCTGCAGCCGCAATGAGGTGGCTCCAGTGAGAAGATGATGTAGCTCGCCTTCCTCATCCTGCGCAGCTGCCAGTGCCTCGAGAGTCACCGGAGTGGTGATAGATTCAACCCGGGACAGCGTGTCGGCGACAATGTTGTCGCGGCCGGATATATGCTGGATGTCCGTGGTGAACTGAGAAATAAAGTCTAGGTGATTAAACTGGCGAGGCGAGCAGCGGTCCCGCTTTTGTTGGAAGGCGTATGTTAGAGGCTTATGGTCCGTCAGGATGGTGAAGTGACGGGCCTCCAACATGTGGCGGAAGTGCCGCACTGCTTCGTATATCGCCAGTAGCTCTCGATCGTATGCACTGTACTTTTGCTGCGCAGGACTGAGTTTCCTCGAGAAGAAGGCGAGTGGTAACCAGACGTCTTGCACTCGCTGCTGGAGGACGGCACCCATGGCAGTGGTTGAAGCGTCCGTGACCAAGGCGAGTGGAGCAGAAGAGTCCGGATGTGCTATCAGGACGGCCTGCGCGAGACTGGTCTTGCACTTGTCGAATGCCGTGAGGAGTTCAGGAGTCCAGGTGACGGGGTGAGAACCCTTGACTTTGGGTCCGGAAAGGACGTCATGGAGAGGGGCTTGAGAGGAAGCAGCGTGGGGAAGGAAACGCCTGTAGAAATTGAGCATTCCCAAGAAACGTCTAAGTTGACTGACGGTCTTGGGAGGGGGGCAGGATAGGATGTCTGCTACTCGTTCCGGGAGTGGTTGGGAGCCTTGGGAGGAGATTTTGTAACCCAGGAATGATACCTCTGGGACACGGAAAACACACTTGGAAGGGTTGAGAAGGATCCCATATTTCTGGAGTTGGGTGAAGAGGGCGCGCAGGTGCATGTCGTGCTCCTCAGGGGAATGGCTGGAAACTAGGATATCATCCAGGTAGGAGAAGCAGAATGGAAGGTCTTTGAGGATGTCATCCATGAATCGCTGGAAGGTTTGTGCTGCATTCCGGAGGCCAAAGGACATGAAAGGGAATTCGAAAAGTCCGAAAGGAGTGGTAATGGCGGTTTTCTGGATATCGTCAGGGTGGACAGGGATTTGGTGGTAAGCCCTGACGAGGTCGATCTTTGAAAAGATGGTGCAGCCGGAAAGGTTGTGGGCGAAGTCATGGATGTGACGGATGGGGTATCGGTCTGGGATGGTGCGGGCGTTCAGTGCACGGTAGTCTCCACACGGCCGCCAACCGCTGTCCTTCTTCGGCACCAGATGGAGGGCAGACGACCATGGTCCCTCTGCGCGGCGTGCCGTACCGTCCTTCAGCATAGCGTCGAACTCGGCCTTGGCCACCGCGAGGCGGTCGGGTGCAAGGCGTCGTGGTCGGCACGCTACTGGTGGGCCTGGTGAAGTACGGATGTGGTGCTGCGTATTGTGCCGCACCTCCCGGTGAGTCCCATTTGGTCTGGTGAGCTCCGGGAACTCTGACAGGAGGCTGTCAGTAGTGGCACCGCTGGCGATGGTCTTTATGCTGGGGACCGAGGATGTGACTGTGCAGCCTGGCGTGGACAATGATGTAACGCCGTCGAGCAGACGGTTATTTCTGCAGTCGACGAGGAGGCCGTAATGCGAAAGCAGGTCCACGCCAATGATTGGTAGCTGCACATCGGCCACCACGAAGCGCCAGGTGAATTCACGGCGCAACCCCAGGTTCAGCGATTGCGCTGTCCATCCGTATGTAGAGATTGTCGTGCCGTTGGCCGCGTACAGACTGTAGTCGGTGCGCTCCCTGCGCCCCGGGAGAAGCTTCCTCGGGAAGACGCACAGGTCCGACCCAGTGTCAATGAGGTACCGCTGCTTTGACCTGCGGTCAGTCACGAAAAGGCGGCCGGAGCTCGTGGTGCAGACGTTAGCCGCCGTTAACGTCCGCTGTTGGTGTTTCCCTGACTGCGGGAACACGGAAGCGTGCATTTTTGGGCTTTGTCCCCAAATTTCCTGTGGTACCAGCACGTGTCGTGACTGGCAGATGAGCTGCGGTCCGAGCGGCGATGACGTTCTCTTGATTTCGAGCGCCCACGGTAAGGAGTGGCTCGGAGGGCTGCCACCTGACGTGACAGCTCCTCAATGCGCTCCAAGAGTGCGGTGTTGTCGGGTGTAGCTGGAGCTGGGGTGATACTCGCTGTGACTGGTTGAGGGGCGACCTCGCAGATTCTGTCTGCAAGTTGCGAGGCCGAGTCCAGGCTGCCCTCTGTTTGGCCCGCGAGTATGGCTTGGACGTGCGGTGGGAGCCGGCTGGCCCAGATGGTCCGAAGAAAATCATCGGGCACGTCAGGCGCGAGGGCCTTTAGGTGTCGCAGGAACTGCGAAGGCTTCCTGTCTCCCATTTCCTCGTGGGAGAGGAGTTGCCGCACGCGTTGTTCACGTGAGGTAGATAGCCTTCGTATCAACTCTGATTTAAGCCGGTGGTATGGCTCTTCCTCCGGTGGCGAGGTGATTAGGTCTTCGACCTCAGCCGCGTGTTGCTGATGCAGTTGCGAGACCACGTGGCTAAATTTGGTCCTCTGGCGCGTGATGCCTGCCAGGTCGAACTGCGCCTCGGCCTGGGCGAACCACAGGGCTGGTCGGTCCGGCCAGAAGGGTGGGAGTCGCACCGCCACTCGGTAGAGTCCAGCTCCCAGCGAGTCGTCCGCAGGCTCCGTCATCTCGTCCGGGAAACAGTCACGTCTCTAGTCGGGAGGGCCACAAGTATGTCGGTTGCTTGTTGCGCGTCGTTCGTCGGGGGTCACCAATGTAGGATATGTAATAGGATACTGTAGGTTAGCCTATCTGAATGACAACTACAATGAGGACATTCAAGTCAGTCTTTTATTTACATATATATACAGGTTCGAGTCAGTCTTTATACGTATGTACAAGTTGGCACTGGTGTGCCAAGGGTATGAATGTCGAGATGAATACGGCGCAGCGGCCGTGCTTGTGGGTCCTCAGTAGCCGGCGCCTGGCCACCGTGGTCCCTTCCCAAAAGAACCCTGCTCGCACGAGGGAGCAGAGTGGTTTAGTCTTAGACGCACTTTACTCCAATGAGCTCGGCCAGTAGCCGGTACTCTACTCCAGTGAGGTCGGCCAGTGGCCGGGTGCTGCGCGAATGTAGTGCGCAGTGGTGGTGAGCACGGTAGTGCTGTATCGGTGCAGAGCCGGAAAGCTCTGGTAAGTCTCGGCGGCTGGCTGTGGCCAGTGAAGAGCCGGAGCACTCTGGCAAGTCTCGGAGCTAGCTGAGCAGCGTAATACCAGTCAGGACTGAGCGCTGGATGCCGAGTGCTGTGGTCCGCCAACCAACCAACCAACCAAAGTGCTAACTAAGGGCGGAGACTTGCGCGGAGCGCAAGTCGACGTCCCTTGATCTGTTTAGCCATACCTGCGTTTTACCGCATTGCTGGACTCAATAACAGATTCTTAATTCTGAACTGGGGATTTTGCTTACGCTAACAAATTTAGGGTCTCGATTAAGTCGGGACCAGGCATACCAAAAGCTAAAGCTCTAAGAGCGTATACTTTTTCCAAGTGGGGGGAATACTTTGGTTGGGTGGCTCTCTGGGATTTGAACCCAGAGTGGCATTTTCACAAATAATTTCACAAAAATTCAAAACCTACAAACGAATAATTTAGTCCTACCGGGGGGTGGGGGGTGCGGGCCGTGCCCCGGCTTTGTGTTATACCCTGGCATTCACCTTACAACTGAGGAAAATCACGGAAAACCTCAGTCAGGGTATTCGGAATGCGCCTAATTTTAGGTGCAGTGTCTGTTGGCCACTAAGGGCCTCGACACATTCACTGACCCATCCCCGTAGCTTGCGCTAGACGGACTGGGTCAGCCCTCGGTCAGCGCAGATATCTGCCGAGTTGCTGAGTTAAGGGGTTCCCCACACCAGCCAACCTAGAGTCGAAGCTCTCGGTTAGAACTCTGATGTGATCAGCAAAGAGAGGAACTCCCAAATCCTCGTGAATTTGCACGCTACTCATGTACCAAGGTGCACCAGTAGCAATGCGAAGACACTTGGATTGAAGAACCTGCAGCTTTCTGAGGTGGGTGCATGCAGCAGACCTCCAAATGGGGCACGCATAGTCCATCATGGGCCGTATGAGCTGCTTATACAGCAGAACCCCGTTCCTGATGGACAGGCCGCTTCTCCTGTGAAGGAGAGAGCTAAGCAGACCCAGTCGTTGGGCCGCTTTCTTCTTGACCTGGACGATGTGAGGCGACCAGGTCATCCGTGTATCAAGGATCACTCCTAGATAACGGGCTGTGTCTACCCACTGGATTGGCTCTCCTAGGAACTGCACCGGTCGTGGCTTGGGGGACTTCCACCCTGCCTTCGCAAAGAGCATAGCATTGCTTTTTGAGACATTGATGGCGATCCTCCACGCCTTCAACCATCTCTCTAGATCACTGAGGTATGCTTCTAGGTAGCTAACAAGCAGAGCCGGGCTGCGGGACGTGGCAATGATTGCCGTGTCATCCGCGTACAATGCCAACTCGACGTGGCGGGAAGGGACGGGCATGTCATTGACATACAGACTGAACAAGACAGGAGAGATTAGTCCCCCTGTGCTACGCCAGCCCGCATGCCACGACGGGAGGATATGGCCGTTTGGAAGGACGCTTCGAACGTCCTGTTGTAAAGGTAGGAGGATATGGTTTTGACCAGGTAGGAGGGGAAGTTAAGGGCCGTAAGCTTGAAAAGGAGACCGTCGACCCAAACAGTGTCGAAAGCCTTAGCCACGTCGAGAAAGACTGCGCCTGTTAGCCGCTTCTCACCAAAGTTTCTGGTCACCCTTTCGACAAGGCGGGCTAGCTGGAGAGAGGTGCTATGTTTGGGTCTGAATCCAAACTGCTCGTCTCGCAGAAGCCCGCGCCCGCTTACTTCACTTAAGATCCTACTAAGTAGGATCTTCTCGAACAACTTGCCGATGGTGTCCAGAAGACTTATGGGACGATAGGAGGAGGGAAGCGCTGGGTCCTTCCCGGGTTTCAGTATGGAGACAATGCGGGCATGTTTCCACACCGATGGGAAGTACTGCGCTAGGAGAGCAGCGTTGAATATGGCAACAAGGAGAGAGACAGCTCGCTGCGGAAGGTGCTTCAGTGCCCTGTTCGGTATACCGTTTGGGCCCGGAGCCTTGCTGGCCTTGAGACCCCGGATAGCATCCTGAACCTCCACGGGGTTGGTTAACTTGGGCTCGCTTGCAGGTGCATAAGAGTATGCTTGCAGCGCCTCGCCAACCATCTCAATAACTGCCGGATCCGACGGGTCGTTTACCGGCTGAAACTGAGCCTCAAGACTGTCCGCCAGGGCTTCGGCTTTCTCAGAGTCTGAGAGAGCAAGCCCGCCCTGCGTGACCAGGGGTGGAGAGGGAGTGGGCACTCTCATCACCCGCTTTGTCATCTTCCACAGCGATTGGTCCTCGGGATCTAGGCTTTCCAGTGTGGCACCCCACTGCTCATTCCGCCACTCGTTTAGCTGGTGGGTCACCGACCGCTGAAGGCGGTTGACCTCAGCTTTTAGAGCAGGGTCCCTGGTGGTTTGCCACTGCCTCCTCAACCGGTTTTTCAGGCGTATTTCATCCTGTATACGTGCCGGTATTGGGGGCCGCGGGTCGTCACGAGGGCGTCTCCGGGGGGCCGACGCTGCTAGTGCCTCAGTGATGGCGCTGGACACTTCCTCCACACACGTGTCGATTTCAACCCCGCTACGGAGTTTCGGGATGGACGGAAGGCTGTCCTCCAGGCAGGCCTGGAATTTGACCCAGTCGGTCCGTCTGAAGTCCGGGCGGTCCGGTAGGTTAAGAAAGGATGATCGACGTTTAGTGTCGATCAGTACAGGTAAGTGATCTGAGCTAAGTGCAGAGCACGTTGTCAGATGCACTGGGATGACTAGGTTTTTAGTGATTACTATGTCTAGGACATCAGGAGTACAAGAGGGATTGTATGGGATAGTGGTGGGTGTTTCCGGCCCATAAATCAAACACGAATGATCGTTGGCGTAATCACGAAGGTGCCTGCCCCTTGTCGTGATTAGCCTCGAGTTCCAGTCCACGTGCTTGGCGTTCAGGTCCCCCGCCATGAGGACGGGAAGCCCTCCGCTCAAGCACGCAGACAAATCCGCTTCAATTAGGGGCCGGCAAGGCGAAAGGTAAGCCGCCAGGATTTTCAGTGGTCCACTTGCCAACATAACATGTATGGCAGTTGCCTCCAACTGGGTCAGGCCAGGGATGGGTAAAGCGTAGTGATCTATACCCCGGCGGACCAGTATAGCTGTTCCGCCGCCCTCGGTAGGCCGGTCTGTACGGTGGCAAACATAGTTTGCGAGCCGAAAGACTTGCCCTGATCTGAGATGGGTTTCAGTCAGGAGGCATATGTCAACCCCGTGTTTACCAAGGAAGTGGTCCAGCTCCATCTTTCTGCCGCGCACGCCATCGGCGTTCCAGCAGGCCAGCCGTAGTGCCCTCACACTGTGAGCCTTAGGGTGTGCTACCATATTCAGCTACAAAAAGGATAACAATTTTCAGGACAGCCCGCGAGCGTGCTGCGCCTGAAGGGAGGGAGGGTACCGCTGTGAGGAGCCGCCGTGTCAGCTCTACACACGCGTGTACAGGAAGGTTGTCGAGCAGATCAGAGATCTCCTCGATTGGAGACGGGTTAGGTGGTGGGATGGGGGTAGGATTAGGCTTGTTAGGTTGAGGCGATGGTTTACCAGTCATCGCCTGCTTCTTCGTTGGGGCCTGTTGAGGGGCCGCAACGGCAGGTTGGGTAGCCTGAACCCTTTTCCTGCTTGAGGTCGCTTTGCCCGTTTGAGGGGCCGCGGCCGGTTTGGGGATAGGTACAGGTTGCGGAGGGCCATCAGGTCTCGCGAGCCACTGTGCGCGGTCTGCGGCCGCTGCTCTGGCAGGGGCCGTTCTGCTTATGTGGGAAGCTCCCACAGACCTGTACCTGACAACACACAACACTCACAAGAGACAAGACATCCATGCTCCCGGTGGGATTTGAACCCACAGTCCTAGTAAGCGAGCGGCTGCAGACCCACACCTTAGACCGCATGGCCACTGGGATCGGCGCATAGTGATATATACAGTGTATATATATGTATAAATATATATGTTTTTATTTCTTTATTTATTTTATCCTTGAAAGTGTCTTAGCCTTAGTTGAACATAAAGGATAAAGGTGTTGATGTTAAATGTTGCTGTAAACAGTGTGAATGGAAGTGTGTGATGTCTTTTGAATGTTGTTTTCTGACACAGGAAGGCTGCATGTACACAAGTCTTCCTATTTGGGAACAACACTAACAAACCAAAATTACATGCATGAAAAAATTAAGAGTATATTAAGTGGAGGAATGTGTGTGTGTGTGTGTGTGTGTGTGTGTGGGGTGTCCCAGAATGAACCTCTCCTTATAACAATATATCAGTACTGCATATTAACCGTACTAATGAAGGATGTGTGTAGTATGATTAAATATTTAAATTTGCAATTAGGAGGCTATATGAGGTACATCAGGCTTGAGAATGTTTGTGGTTCTGATGAATGTTACTTATATTTCAGGATTTGTTTCTTGAGAATGATAAAACTGAGGTCTCATACTTTGTTTTATTCCTTCTTATGTCTAAACTGTAGCCTTGGAGGAAGCAATCCATACATTTGAGCAGGCAAAGGCAGGAATTACAACCAAAACCTATGATTACCTGGATCAACATGACATTGAATTTGATGCTGACTTTGACATATTCCTTGAGAAGACTGACAAGCTGAAAGAGAGCATAGGAACACTTATTGAGGAAAACTTTGCAAGTGTTTGGGAAACCCCCCAGGGCATACGCTTTCTGACTCGCTTTGAAAAGGTAGGTGAACTTAATCCTGACTAGCCAGTTTGAGATGAATTTTAATTTATATTTTATCCTAGAGCAGGAATTGTCAACAGTATACTAATGAGGACCAGTTATGAGCTAAATATCTGACGAGTAATGAGGAGTTCTGAAATGTTAAGATTGTGTTCAGGCATCATTTAGGGGTTTGAGTATAAATAATGATGACGTTTTCTAAGAAAAACATGTAACTAACAAGGTAATTTTTGAATAGATATAGTAACATGTGCTTTTCAACTTTGCTTTAGAATATGCCATTAGGAGGGTTCAGGCAAACCAGGAGGGCTTGAAATTAAATGGTACATATCAGCTTCTAGTTTATGCTGATGATATTAATATAATGGGTGGAAGCATACATGCTATAAAGAAAAACACAGAAGCTTTAGTAGTCACTAGTAAGGAGATTGGTCTAGAAGTATAAGTTCATGGTCATGTCTCCAGATCAGAATGCAGGACATAATCACAACATAAAGGTAGATAATAAATCCTTTGATAGGGTGGAACAGTTCAAATATTTGGGAACAACCCTAACGAATCAAAATTCCATTCAGGAAGAAATTGAAGATTGAAGTCGGGGAATGCTTGTTATCATTCGGTACAGGATCTTCTGTCTTCCAATTTGCTATCCAAAAATACAAAGATTAAGGTATACAGAACTGTAATTTTGCCTGTTGTTTTGTATGGGTGTGAAACTTGGTCTCTCACACTGAGGGAGGAACATAGGCTGTGGGTGTTCGAGAATAGGGTGCTGAGGAGGATATTTGGGCCTAAGAGGGACGAGGTAACGGGAGTGGAGAATACTACATAATGAGGAACTTAATGATCTGTACTCATCACCAAATATCATTCGGGTGATCAAATCAAGAAGAATGAGGTGGGCGGGGCATGTAGCACATATGGGTGAGGGGAGAGGTGCATACAGGATTTTGGTGGGGAGACCTGAGGGAAGGAGACCACTTGGAAGACCCAGGCGTAGATGGGAGGATAATATTAAAATGCATCTGCAAGAAGTGGGATGGGGGGGGGGGCATGGACTGGATTGATATGGCTCAGGATAGGGACAGGTGGCGGGCTCTTGTGAATGCGGTATTGAACCTTCGGGTTCCACAAAACGCGGGGAATTTCTTGACTAACTGACGACCTGTTAGCTTCTCAAGAAGGACTCTGCTCCATGGAGTTAATTAGTTATAATAACATATGGGATCACAAAACTACATGATCTTTACACATTATGTGACAGTTGTGTCTGTTGGTGTACGTGAATTTGACTCGACCAACTCTCTTTTTCTCCTCTAAGTGTATTTGTAGTAAAATTAGCAGCACTCCGCCCCTCATAATGTAGCAAAATGTAGGTAAATCTCATTTAAAATTCAACTAACTGGAAAAAGTAAGAGACTTGGCTGATGACACCACAAATGCTGGCATGTTAAGTGGAATGGACAGTAGTTTAATGATAACTTTTGTCTAGTACCTGTGTTTTTGTAGGTGTGTGCACGTATGTGTGTACATAAATATGCTGCTTGAAGCTTGCTACAACACTTCTCAGAAACTGTTTGTGGTAGGACAGTTTCAAACTACCGTATATTCTCGAATCTAATCCGCACCCAGTTTTTGGCGACTTCTTAAACGAAAAAAAGTTAGTTCGCGATTCTAATCCGCACCTTTCCTTCAACCACCCCTTGCCCACGGGGCGACTGATTGAATAATATTGGATGTTACCAATGCGTTAAAATCCGACGCTACGCCTGTGGCCGATGAGTCATACCGATAGAGGCGGGGCCTTTCTCAACAGACGTGCGCAATCTCGTCTGAAGCCAGCTGATCTTTAGTTGTTGAAACGTGGGAGGTGCTTGTTAAAATTTGTCGTGTACCGTAGTTATGGAAGAGGGACACCTGAAATCTAAACGACTCTCATATACGGCAAAGTTCAAACGTGAAGTTATTCGGTGCGCAGAGGAGAATGGAAACCGCAAAGCCGCTGCAATTTATGGAGTTGATGAAAGCAACGTTCGACTATGGTGGAAACACAAGGCAGCGATGACATTGTATGGGAGGACGATGTTGAAGATAAAGATGATAGTGACTGGGTGGAGAGCACGGATAACGATTCAGTTATGAGTGATGACTGCGAGTCTGATGAATAATAAATTAAAATAATAAATAATAAAATAATAGATTATTGTGTTGTATTGTTCTTACGTTGTTTATTAATTACGTTAATTACGTTATTGTTATATTGTACAGCAGCTCAATCATTTTTCCAAAATCCAGCTCTAGACCGCGAATCTAATCCGCACGCGAATCTAATCCGCATCTGATTTTTTAGCCCTCTAAAACTGTAAAAAAGGTGCGGATTAGATTCGAGAATATACGGTAATTTTGTTTCCTAAGTTTTATTTTACTGGAGAGTTTGCTTTAACAACTACAAATAGAGGGTTTAAAGGCATTCCTTACAGTCCTTGCATATGTAGATATTTTTTTACATTTTGATTTTTAAGTTAATTTTTCAGGATATCACGTACTCTCTAAACACAAGACAGTAGGCTACTTCATGAAACCCAATTTTGACAAGTTTTTCGATGGTGGAACCACATAATTAGTAAATTTACAAACCATGGTACTGCCATTTTACAAACTTGTGTAATATTTCTCTATTGATTGAGTGAATATGTGCAAGAAAAGAATTGAAATATTCTAATAAATTTTCCTAATTGTTTGAAATGTTTAAAGGCTATAATTTTGTGGTGTACTTTAATTACAACATTTCACAGAAGTTCATTCATACTTGATGGTTGCAGATTATGAGTAGATCAACAGGACCTTCTCAGTTACAGTTTCGAACTGTCTTAATCCTGTCCCCTCTCAAAATTGCAAACCAAATTTATAGCTGAAGAATGTTTTCTGTTACAACAGGACGTTGTTTTGCATAACAGAGTTCCTAATATTTGCAGGTGAGTGAGAAGATTCCTCTTACAAAGTTGGATGAGAAATATGATCGTGTACTGAAGTACTGTGAATGTGAGGTGGATCGCATTTTCAGGCTTTTCCGCAAGCAGAAAGAGGACCCGCCACTCTCTCGAAACTTTCCACCTATTGCTGGTGAGAAGACGAATGCTGCTCTGTAAATAGATTATTCACTCTCCCATCAATTCCTATACACAGCACATAGGCAGACTTGTAGATACTGAAGAAAACAAGAGATATAGATTCACAGCTAATTCCACAGTGCAGAGACCTTTTTGATACAACAATATTTACTCACCCAATTGAGATGTTTTACAGCTTTTATGTTACCCAACAATTCATTAGCATGTTCAAAATTGGAATTGAATTTCGGTCCTCTCATTGCAGAACATTCTGTGTGGTAATCTGTTTCTTTTCTGATTCTTATTTTTGATGCTGACAAAGTAGGGAAATAACATGAGTGTATGAATCCACTGTGAAAAGGGAAGCAACCTTGTAGTGCTGTGGAAATCAATTATAAGTAGAAGCAAAAGCAGCAAAATTCCTTTAATCCCACGTCAGATAGTTCAGAAATCCTGATAATCCAGCACTTGAGGAGAGTAGTCCCAAGACCAGAAGTTTTGCTTTTTACCAGAAAAAGCTTCCTCAGTGAAACAGGCAAATCTCAGAGACATGTTGAAAAAGGCCTCAAAGAGTGCCTGTTCATCAGCTGTTGTGGTATCTCCTGATCCCTTGTCTGCTTAATTGTTTTTGTACGAATGAACTCGACTAGTTATTATACATAAGGTTATATCTCTGACAATGTACGGATATATTGTATGTCATAATTGTCATATTGTATGTCATAATCTTTCTATAGGGATCTAAGTGATTGTACAATATTGTATATGTCTGACTAACTCTACATCCTATGGGTGAATTTTAACCCTCATAAGGATCTACAGAGTGATTAAATAAATGATGATGATGATGATGCTACTCTAACCTCTTCAGCTATGAAGACTCCACAAAGCACAGAAGAGGACCCTGATGACTGTGAACTAGCAGATGGAGATATCAAATTGGAATACTCCTCTGATTAGTTGTACAGCCCAAGTATATGAGCAGTAACAAAAAATTACCTGTAAGAAGTTAAGTCAGTATGGGTACTGTCTGATAATCTGGAATATCTGATAATTTAGTACCTATCCAGTTCCATGCAAGTTGGTTTAATGGAATTTTGCTCTATGTTTTAAGAAGACACTTCTCAGACTGTGTTCAGGAAAGTGAGAGAAACGTGTAAAGGAATCTTGTGGATAATTTGTGGCACCAAATGTAATATTAGAAGCTACTAGAAACTCAGATATATAGTGGTATGTTAAAATTCAATACCAATGTGTGTTTTCTCAGGACAGTAAAATAAAAACAAAAGGCAATTTCAGTGCAATGCTAAGGTCACTGAAGTTGAGATGGGTTAATATGATTGCTTATTTTAGTGTCGTTCCTTGTACGTTCGTGCAAAGGATGGTCCTAATTGTGACTGATACAGTACACAGGTGGATGCTTTCTCTTTTAAACTTTCATAGGTTTTGCATATGATTAGGATAAATTACTGAGATAGTGCGAGTTTTCTTACTTCTGTATTAGAATGAACACAGATAGATTTTAATGTCCTTCTTCTATAGGTCGAATAAAATGGGTACGTTCACTTCATAGTCATCTTGAAGACTTGGTGACAGAGGCATCATCTCACCCAGTGCTTAAAACACTGCCTGCCACTTCAGAACTCCTTCGCCGCTACAATGTTGTTGGTGCTGCTCTGGTCAGTTATGAGACTGACATGAAGGACACTTGGATGAAACAGAATGTAAGCATTCATTGTTAAGTTTTACTTGCATAACATGATGAGTTAAACGTGAATTGGTCTTAATCTGTCACGATATTCATTGACTGACTAATTGACTGACTGACAGGCAGGCTGGCTGACTGGCTGACTGACTAATGAGCAGGGTTGTTCTTGAGAAGGTAACAGTTGGTCAGCTAGTGAAGAAAGTTCTTTTATTTTATGGAACCTGAAATTTCCTTACTATGTCCACAGCATGCCACTGGTCCCTATACTGAGCCAGAAGATAGCTCCAGTCCACTCCCTCCAACTCTGCTTCACTAAATCCATTTTAACGTTATTCTCATTTTTATATCAAAGTCTTCCAAAAGGTTTCTAACTTTCAGGTTTTCCAGTGAAGCTTTGTTTGCTTTCCTCATCCTTTCATGTGTGCTATGTTCCCCACCCATCTCATCCTTCTAGAAAATGATTATCCTAATAATGTGCGGTGAAGAGTACAAATTATGAACCTGTCAAGGTATTCACAGTTGCTTAATTGTTTAGTTTAGTTTTTGTAGTTTGCCTTCATGGCCAGGCTGTTGATATAGGACGTTTCAGTGAGGTACATAACTCTAAACGACATAAATTAAAAATTGCATCTGAATTTAAATAACAACACAACAAAGTACAAAGATAGGTCATTTACAGAGTGCTTCTGAAATATGTATGACGACTTTAGGGTGATGTTTTTATGCCACAGATAAAGGAAAAACCTGCATGTAAACACATGTCACATTGGCTGTGTAATCTATGAAATATGGCCCATTTTATTTTGGAAGGAGAAGAATGGATGACAAAGTGTAAACTCATAAACTCATCCACAGGAATGTGTCTGTTTACAGATACATTGCGGATAAAATGCACTTCATGTTTAATTTGATACCCATAATCATTATAGGTGACAAATGAATTTTTTAATTTTTTTATTGTTGCTGATAGTAAATGTATTTGCTTTTGGTACAGGTTTGGCTGTTGGATGAAAGTCTGAACCAGAAGTTATTGTCTTTCAATGAGGAATCAGGACATCTGAAGGTGAATTTGGACCATCAAGTGAGGCAGCTGGTACGAGAGGCTGATTGCTTGGCAAAGATGGGGCTCCCTATGCCAATTGTTACACGTGCATTACTGTCCAAGAGAGATCACTTCATACTTGTCAGTGATTCATTGCAGGTCAGTCTAAGTCGTAATGTAATTTGTTTTTCTTGAATCATAACTTGATCTGTATCAAAATGTCAACTGTATTAAATTTGAAGAGGTATCACAATGACCTATTCCAAAAATCTGCCTACCTACATCTGAAGGACATACTAGTAATACCAATATCCCATACCTGTTTGTCCCCACTTGTTTGGTCACACCAGTAAATGCAACCAAGTGGAGACAGGAAAGGAAACATTAATGTTCACTTCAATATATTTATTTGTAAATATTTATTTGCAGAAAGGATGAAGAAAAGACAGAAAGATCACTGAATGTAAGGCAATAATTTTTTCAGTGCTTTAAAATAAATAAGTAATTTAAGATACACACAGACATACAAAATACTAAGACTTAAGTTATGCTGTGGACCGACTGTAGATCACCCTTTGAGAGAAACACAGTTTTTACTGTAACATCTGGTTACTATTAATAATATGATTAAGTTTAGTTTAGGTTTTATGTAAGACTTCAGGTTCTCACAGCATTTTAGATGAAGGTTCAGTGCATCTGGGATGTTATGTTATGTGAATATGGTGAATAGTTACTGGCATTTGAAAGGCACTATGATCCTTCGAAACATCATTAGCTCTTTGCTATTTGACATTACATGACAGGTCAGAAGCCTTGAATCATTAGATTTTATATTTGGTTTGGTTTCTTTGTTGTGTTGACAGTTGCAATTGAACAGTGCATTAGTCATCTTAAAACCTGATAATGGGTATTTCCATCAGATGCCTGTGGGGATTGTGTGTGTGTGTATGTATCAGAATTGTTTATAGTGAAACACTGCAGCAATAGTATACTTTCTTTGTTTGGTAGGTTCAGGATTACATTTATAAGGTTATTTCTTGTCACCTTATCTTTTCCACTTAACTTAATGAGGGGAATAGTGCATTATTGCCTTCTCAGTCCTGTTTCTTCCTATTCTTTTTGCCATGAAAACAGTATTACTTTTATGAAAGCAAGAAAGCTGATTTATGTTGCAGAAATCAGGAGCCAAGCTATTTCCTGCCACTGTAAAAACCCTCCATGTTGAAAACGTTGATCAGAATTAAAAACTGAAGAAATGAAATATAGTGATACTTTGAAAAAATATGCAACTATTTTTATCTTCCTTGCTAAGCAACTAAATAATTTTTTTTATTTTCAGTTGCTTATGATTACTGTGATATTTTTTACCAGATGTTCATCATAGTGTTTTAAAGCATGGTACTTTTTACACTGATTACTTGTGCTAGCACAAATATAAAACATAATGATGTGTATGGAATGTGAATGTAAGTCATGTTGTGCTTGGTTTGATTCTGATTTTGTTGTTGTATTGGAATATAACGACTTCGTGTGCAAAACCTATGGTACACTCACATTCATTGCCTCTTCTGTTATCATTTTATTCAGGTGTTGCTGAATCAATTTCTAGCAACAGCACGTCGTGTGAAACTGGAGGTTCGACCACTGCTCCTACCCCAACTAGTACGTTTGTCATCTATGTTGTCACCAGGGCTTAATTCCATTGCTTGGACAGATTCCGAGTGGAAAAACTTTTGTCAGAATGCCTCTGATGCTATAAACAGTTTTGATGTTCTGGTCACAAGGTAACACACAGATTGTGAAGTGGCGTATGGAACTAATGTTAAGAACACTGCTCCTTATGCCTTTGTGGCTTGGTGGTTTAAGCACTGGGACAACTTTACCCTTCATATATCACTGACACAATGTGACAAACATTGTAAATATTAAGTACTCCAGAATTTTCTATGTCTATGTCATGACTGTTTCTGCCCATATCCTTTCCAGTTCGTTACTCCCTAAGCATCATATCAACCAGTGCTGTATAGTCTGAGATGTTGACAGTATCACTAAATGAATGAATGAATGGACTGAATGAATGTATGAGCAAGTGAGTGAATGAATGAATAAACAAACAAACAAACAAATGAATAAATGAACTAAGAAATAAACAATTGATAAATAAATAAATAAACAAACCTTTTGTTTTGTAAGCCTGTGATGGGCAAACAGACTGCCAACAGTATGTCACTATGGTTCAAATCTGATAAGAAAGAGGGCTAAGGAGCCTAATTCTCAATCCACCCTACAAGGACGACCGAATCCACAAGCTAGCCTAGTGATCCCACCTTGAAGCTTGACACACTGATCATTGGCGAGCCAGTGTATAAGCTTCAAGTTACAGTCACTTGTGTCTGGATCTGTACTTTCATATTTACCCAGTCTACATTAGCTTATAAACCAGACCGGAAACTTGTTTTGGAAACACTGAGTTCCATAATAATAAATAATAACACTATAGAATTTGTTAATGTATTTTCTTTATTTTTGCAAGTTTGATACTAAATATGTAAAGATTTTTTCATTAGTAATGCTGTTGCTAATTAAATCATCCCTGTAAACAATAGCTGCTAATTCTGTATTATGAGGGATTTAAATGTTAAAATATCAGCTGCATTATTATGATTCAATTATTTTATTACTGTGCTGAATTTTATTTTCCTTATGTGTGTAAAATTTGAGTGTAACAGAAGTTATCCATGAAGGTGATATGAAATATTTCTGGTTGCAGAGTTCATGATGTGTATTCAAACCGCATTCTACAAGTTCTATCAAGCATGCAGAAGGTAACTTTACAAGCTCTTCCAACAGATGAGTCATGGACAGTTGAGGAGTTTCTTGAATGCACTGAGGACACGTGTCGTAATGCTGCTGTGGTTAGTCACATTCTTTGGGGGTATGACCTCTATGGCACTGTGTAGGAACTGCATTATATGTAATTGTTGTGGATAATGGCACAGAATATAACTGCTTGTCTGTGATGTAACTGACTGACTTGGAGCCTGCCACTGGAGCATATCCTGGGCCATATGAATTCAGACCACATCCTTTATTCCCTATTTCTTTAAGATCAATTTTATATTACTCTCCCACCTCTGTTTATGTCTGCCAAATAGTCTTTTCCTCTCAGTTTCTGTGACCAAACTTTCGTGTGCTTTGTGATGAGGCTTAGTACGAAATATATCATCTTGGCCAGCAGTGTAATTTGAAATATGCCCTAAGCTTTTTGGTGACACCAGAGCTTGATAAATGGAGGAAAATTCTGGAAATTCAAAATGCAACCATTGAATGACCAGGATACTTGGATAGCCCCCAGAAAGATAGAATACCATCTCCCTGTGGCAGACTATTAGGATTTACCCTAGTGATCCATGGAATACCATTTATTATAACCACAGTTGTCTATTTGGCAAATGTAAAAATTTATTATTAGAAAGGGGGAAAAAATTGAGAAAAGAGTGTAATAAATCTTGAGTATTAGTCTTCTCCTAATGAAGTTAATCAGATAAGTTCAACTGGCAACCTGTCTACTTGACTTTCTTTGGCTCTGTTCAAATAACAAAAAAGCTGTTAGTACAGAATAAATTAATTCCTGGTTGCTGGTGTAATTTGTTTAGAACAAAATGTTTGACATCAAGGTAAAACTTCCAGGTCAATTTAGCAGATACAGCATTTTCTCCATCCATGGCAGAAAAGAGCATATAGATATCCAAACTATCAACTTGCACAACCACTATAAGAGACTAAAAATGTATCAGCACATAACACCTGAACCTTACATGAACTGTCCCACATGAATCTATTTTATATGAATCTGAAACTTTTATTGCAAGTACAACCTTGTATCGCATAAGAAACTAGACTACTCTTGACTGTTTGGCTTGAGAAACAAAGGTAAGACTCTCAAACTGACATGCTTTATTAAGTTTTCCTAGTCCCTTTACATAAACAAACTTAGAGAGTGGATAGTTACATTGTCTCCAGATGACTGATGACTTGGCTTATGTCACACCTCTCTTTATGAAATGGTATGGCTGCCTGTCCTTTGTGCTTGCTAATGAGATTTATGTAAGATGTTCCCTTTGCCACGTCTCTTCCCCTGTGAATTCCCTTTTGTGTCATGCTTCAGTACTCCATGTAGAACTGTATCTCCACTTCCCGTAATCTTCTTATATCTCTCTTTAGGTTCCTGTCTTTTTCCATGTGGCAAAATAGCTAATAGTACACTGCATATAACATAACTGCAGTTTTTTCCTAGTTTTGCAAGTTCAAAAAAAAATTTTTTTTTTCTTCTATAACTGTTTTTTTGTTGGTAGCAAATGTTCATTAATCTAATTTTAAAAAGGGATATTATCTTGTAAAATGTAATAATCTGAAAGTGTATTCATTGGATGTTTCTAGAGCAAGGGTTTTATTGCATTTTAATTCCTTTGCTTTTGTTTCGCTCATGGTAATGCTTACAATATGAAGTATGGTTACATATATTAAACTTATTGTACATCTTAATGACATGTAATATTCATGACAGAAGAATAGTCAGCCCTATGTTGTGAACATATGCACTTTAAGTGTGATGTTTCTGTATCCTAGGAGCTGAACCGCAAGAGTCTTATGGTAGAAGAGGCTGTGGAAGAAGTGCTGGATTTGGTGAAGAAAGCCGCACAGGCATTTAAGGCCCGTGGTGGTGTGGATGAATTTGATTTCCTGATGGAAGGTAAGACATTGTCTTCATATTGTGATCTTCTGAGTTGTGACTTTGTGTAATGAGGTAGGTGGATATGAATATTTCTGAGGGACACACTTTTTCATCTTCAGGGGACTTTGGTATATTTACCAAAACGGTGGTTCCTTAGGGTTATTCTTTTGGACTTTATCCATCATAAGATTTTTATAAGTAGACACTGCTCTGTTCCAGAAATTGGTTCTATTTCCATCTTTGGATGGAGAGGATACAAAGAAATGCCTTCTGCAATGGGCCCCTAGTTAGAGATACTCTTATACTTGGAGAAATTTCCAAAAGGTTGTGGCTCTTATGTGAACAACTGGGACAAATGTTGAAGTTTAAATGAACAGCCTTGGATATTGTGTCACATCATCCAAAAAAATATGCACCTGATCTATGGCTGGTCTTGGACCCAGTAACCCCATGTTAAGCTCTAGGTCCTATCTGACTGTACTGCAATCCATACTTTGTATAACAGATTAAGATATTGTCCATGATGCCACATTTTACAGAGGAGGAGGGAGGAGGAAAGAATGGAAGTAAGGCTCATGTAAGCAGCTCTGCAGCAGATGGAGCAGCAGCATCTCAACAACAGCAGGACTGGAGCATAGTGTGGGAATACTTTGACAGTCCTCATAAACTGCTAGTTGAAGCTGGAGGTGGATTGTCAAAGGTTATGCAGGATATGGTGCACAATGCTGTGGCAGAAATGAGACGCTATTACAGCCGCAAAGTAGTAGATGTGCTCATTAAAGTCACCCGTCACTCTCTGGACTGTATGCGGAAGCGCTTCAGCTCTGATTCAGACTCTGCAGGTTGGTTTTGTCTTAGTGACTTTAGTAATACATGTATCCTCTCTGAAGTGAGAAGCTTTTCATGTGTCATTAGACTAGCCTTCAGTGTGTGCTCTAAAAACATTCCTAAAAACACCTTTGATGCTGTATGTGATATCATTAGTCCTTTGTCATAACACCAGTAAAGGTATTTTCGAAGAATAAGCCTGTTTAAAACTCATGTTACTGTTATTAGAGAAGAAATTTATAATATGTAGCAAATGAATACAAAATAAAACCCAACAATGGTAAGCAATAAGGATCTGTGGAGCATTACCCAGTACACTTGCTTATGGAGTAAACAAAATCTGCATAATTACCACACTCCAGAACTTTAAGCTGAAATTCTTTGTCACATTACAAATATTCTCATACAATAGATTTAATTCTAATTTTAATATACTGTTAACCACATTTCACCAGGTATGAGTGTTAAGTCTGTCATATTCCACTCTTTAATCCCTGAATTTATGGAATTCCCAACACTCAGTTCAAATTCCCACCATATTTCAAATATTCTCATGTAAGACTTCTACCATATATTTTAACATATTTTGTCTGGGGTTTCCCAGACGTGTGAGTACTGTGTCTGTGATATTTACTGTGAAACCTTTGGTTGGTTGCATTGTTGCTGATATTATTAAATTTCCTCCCTGATGATGGTGTTTATTATTGAAACTTGTAGGAGAAAAATATAATGGAAAGAAATATGATATATTAAAGTGAAGTGTACTATGATGGTATAAAATTTATTTTCAAATGAAGTTTAATATTTACAGAAAATTTCAAGTTTCATTATTCACGTAAATTTCAGTGAGCTTTAGCTTTGATAAACATTGCTGTGTTTCATTCCTTGTGTGCTGCAAGATGTGTGAGATTGCACTTGGTTACTGGACCTGAAGCTTGTTGAATTTTTAGAGGCAGTGAATACCCAGCCAGTGTTCCTGCTGCATGCCACACTTATGATACCCAGGGTTGTGGTGAGACCAAGTCTGGAAGATGTGCAAGAGGCCTTAGTAGCTGCGGGGAAGTTCATAACTAATGTGTCAAAGGGCGTAGGGCAGTGGACCGGTGGCAAGGGCCAACAGGTGCTGGACACATGACTTTGTGCTTGTGGTTTGATGGTAGTTTAAGTGTAGCACAACATAAAGAGCTGTCTTGTAGTTTCTATCCATTGAGTACTGAATGCATAGTCCATTGAAGTAAAGAGTTACTTTCGAGTTTTGTTAGTAATGGACTTAAAACTTTATGGTAAAATCTACTTAATGTAATTTCATTTGCGTATGAGTTGTACAGAGTCAAATGTTAAATAGTGATATATATTTCAGAGACGAGAGATTTCGAGCAGGGATTACTATTGTGTTTTGATCCAAGCCACTGACTAATTTCTATTATTGCTTCTCTTGATCTTGTGAAATCAAGATCCCACTGGTTGCACTAATCTGAATAAGATCAGAGTAAACTTTGCCACTGTATTTCAGGAATAATTTTTTAATCTACGCAGAGAGACAAGGAAGGTACTTGTTTTGTTAAAACCACGCTAGAATGACTGTTTTTTAACTATCTTCACAACCATTTTCATATATTGTCTTCAGTATTATGTGCACGTTTACTACATCTATTTAAAATTCAAAGACATTTATCTTTCACCTTGTTTCTACATCAATCTCTGAACCAAAACTTAATAACATTCATATATGCAAGTTTTTAGGGGTTTACAGTGGTGTAGTTGAGGTCTCTGTTCTTCTGAAATGTGACACTGCATCACTGGGCATTTGGTTGCTAACATTTTGAGACAGTGTAGTGGTTCTAGCTTCAAGGGTCTAAATGTCCAAGAAGAATTCTCGAAATTTCGAGAACGAATTACCCAGTGACATGGCATCACATGCCAGAAGAACACAGACCTCAACATTCATATATGCTTGAGAGTATTAAAATAGTATACTGACTGAATACAAAGACATATTTAAATCAGCCAACAAGAAAAACTGTGTCAAGTAGGTCGATGACTCCGTTCACTGTTTCTGTGAGGCAGACTCATTATTAGTACTCATGGAGTTGACCTTCTAAAGCTTTGTTTGCTTGTACAGTATTATTTCATACATTAGAACTCTGATTTCAACTTTCTGAGTTTTAATTTTAATGTAACATACATCTTTATACTTTTGGTGTTTCATTTCTGCTCACATCTTTTACTCCAGCAGAATTTCAAAGGGGGTATTCTGATGTGCATACTTACAGTTGGTGACAAAGTCACACAGTTAAATATATTTGCAGAAAGTCACGTTTCTTTTACAGATGCAAGTTTGCAAATAACACTTCAAATTCTTACATGCTTTTGTAGATAGCTATTATTCCCACAGCTGATGCTTTGACATTTACCACAAGCACATATATATTCTTAAGCTCACATATGCTCCCTTTGCTTGCTTCATCTGCATACAGGCACTTTCTTTACATACAGCCCCTGTTCTGTGTGAAAATGTGGAATATGAACGGTGGTTTCAGAAATTTGTTGCCATTTTTTGTTCGGTATTTCTCTTTGCATATTTGTATATTTGATCTTCTATTTGAATAGTCTAAGGTAACTACATTAAAAAAACAGAGGAAAGCAAATTGTTGTAAGCTGGATGTCCGATTGCAGCAAATCTTCTGAGTAGTTCATATTCAATAATTTGTTCAGTTGTTTTATGGACATACATTTTTGCATGAAACTTCTAATTACATGCATTCAGTTCATCTGTAATATGTAATGTTTGTACAGAATGGATATACTTACTGATTAGTATTTAGGGTGATCTACCACATAGACAAACTTCATTTTATCTCCTATTACAATCTAATGAAGTATTATAAAAAATTTTTAAGGGTTTGTTTCTGAAGAATGGAACATACAGTTGTGTAGAATAGACGAAGGGTTAGGAGAATAATGTGTAAATAATAGTCCTTTTATGTATATAAGTTATAGTTACTGTGGTAGTAACTTTTCTTTTTCTTCTTTCTTTCTTTCTTCCCTATCACTGTCTCTCTTTGTGTGTGTGTGTGTGTGACTGTGTGCTGTCTTATCCTGTCTTCACCATTCATTGCACCACCTTGTAAATAACAACCTCTGTGTCACGTGCTGTCTGTTGTTAAACCAAATACAAACCTGTGTAATATCTCAAACCATTGGAACCTTATGTGAACTAAATGTAATCCATCAAAACCCATGTAAATATGTTTTTTATGTTAACCTTTTTTACTGCAATGAGCATGAACACTCCATATTTCTTATAATTTTATACTGTATTCTGGTAACCCTACAACATTCCTTGCCAAACTTCTTTCCTCCTTCACTTCCCATAAATGCACAAGCAGAGGGTGGGCTGGTCTAAGTTGGCTGGCTCACAGACGCAGGCCATTGTTGACGTGCTTACCCGGCTAGAACAGGGCCCTCTACATGGCAATGAAGATCCAAAAACAAGGCGACGGCGTCTGTATAGATTGGCTTCAGAAGAGCGTCCAGCCTTCCCTATTCAGCAAAGGAACTTCCACAGTCATGTGATGGAGAACAAGGAGGTTATCAAGATGCTTTCTTTTACTGTCAACATGCACACATTATGTTAAAGTGGTAAGAAACTGAACTTCACAACTAAGTTAAGTGCAACATACAGAATTTCTCCTCCTGCCCATCTGTGATGTAGTTTATCATACTTTCATTTCAGCTTATTCCATTGCACACTGTGACCAAATCCCTTTCACATATTATCATGAGACATATTCAATGACAATTCAAGTTTTAATTAATTCTAATCTTAATTCTAATTTTAACTTAAATTTTAATATTAGATTTTTTAATTTTAAATTTTAAAATTTTATTGATTTTCAATTAAATTTCTTTTGAAATTGTTTTGATTTTGAATGCATTATCTGTGATGTCTAAATATTACACTATTACACTTACACTTACACTTGTGACTGTTACTTTCTTTTCTGATTTATCATTTTCATTGTAATTATGTTGTGCCTCTTCTCTTGATGTATTTTCTGTAACTTTGACTAATATGACTATACATTGTACTTATATTGTATATATTGGACTAATTCTACATCCTATGGGTTAGTTTAAGCCTTGTAATGATCTATTGAATGAAAATAAATAAATGTAAATGTAAATATAAAAAAACTGTATCCCGGAGTATGTCTCAATATGATAGCGTTGAAAAAAATCTCTTACTAACCCAGGATTTGAGCCCTGGTAATCTTACCTCTAGCCATTCATTTGATTGTCAGCTATCTCAGAAGTTAATGTGACATTCTTCTGCATTGCAGTCATTAAATTACACATGAGTCCTGTATTGTACACCAAATATTTGGACGCCTGTAACTATAATATACTGTCAGACTGGAAACTTTTAATATACTGTGAATTACGGCATATTTTAACAAATAAGATCAATACAGTGGGCATAAAATTTTATGTTGTTGCTTATACATAGCACTGACACAGATATTTCCATCAGGGAAAATATGTGGACACTGAAGGGGTTTTATGGAATACATGAGAGGTCAACTGACTTGAGGATATGACTGTTCTACTTGTACGCTACAGTAATTTCTGCTAATATTAATTATTCTCTCTTAAGATGGTCCTATAGGAACGAAACATGTAGGAGTGTGGAATAAATTGGTTTATTCCAAATTTCCTTCATTATGTGTTTTGCATTTGTTTTTATCAATTATATTTAGAAGTGTTTAATTTTATTTGTAAAGGAATTCTATTGTGACTTCTTCAGTGACTGTTAGTTATTTGCATGATTTACTTACCGGAAGAAGTATTGTAATTTTTCCATGATACTCATTTGTAAAATTTAACTGAAAAACTCTACATTGGAATTACAATTTTAGAGTCTATTGGCTTTATCCAAGTCCCTCGGTTTTGTTTTATGCATAAGATGACCAGTGCTCTGGTAAATAATTCGCAGGAGTTGGGAGAATTTCTGAACCACTGGGCACCATATAAATTCCTCTGGAAGAACAATGAGCAGAACAAAAGGGAAATGTTGAATGCAGGCCTAAATGAGTTTGAAAGCTGGTTACGTCGCCACTGTGAGCTGGAATCTCATCTGACTACTGAACCAGATCAACATGTTTTTGGCAGTTGCCTTGTTGTTTCTACAGGTGAGAACTATAAACTGTATCTAAGCTATGTTATTTGGTTCAGCCAAAATAATCTGTCAGTATGTGATCATTAGTTAGTGACATAAACCATGTCTTGGTCAGAAAGTTTAAAAAATTCAGAACACCCAATACTTTATCGTGATATTGCATAGAAGAGTTGTGTGGATCATGTTACTGTATAAAATGTAATGTGCATTGTTCTTGAAGTTTAGATGTAATTATACATGAATGTACACTGTTAACACATTAATTTTTATCAATTACTATTACCCAGGTTTTCATTTATAAATACTGCTTTCTTAATTTGTTGTAATAATACTCCAAAGTCACATTATTTTAGCAGTGAGCTAGAGACAGACATGTGGACTTTATACCTGTCATTTCTTATGAAGTAAAGCACCTAAGCCAAACATATTTTATTTTCACAGAACGTCTCAAGTTTGGACTACTGACAGAAATTAAAACATGCACCCATCGCATTGGTCAGGTGTTGAAGAAGAAGTATCGCCGTGAGATGGATTATGTGTATGCAGTAATAAATGAAATGGATCGTAAACTTGAGCGCCCAGTCAGGGATCTTGATGATGTGCGAATGGTGATGGATACCTTGAAGAAGATACGGGAACAAGAAGTTGATATGGAACTGAAGATAGATCCTATTGAGGTATATGTATGCTTATGCCTTTTTTGGTTTTGGTAAAGTTGGATTCTGTCCCATTTGTTGTTGTATTTTTAATAATGCATTATGAATTGCTTGCAGCAGTGTCCTCAGAACTTCTTTTTCGTATTTACATAGACTATAATTATAACTATACAATTCTAATTTTAAGTGTTTGAAACTTCTTTTACTGTGAGGGAGGAAATATTGTCTATAATGTGTTTTGTGGCTGATTGATTTATAGGTTGTTATGTCTTGAAATGTTTTCAAACATCAGCACTTGTGAAGCTAATATTTTTGTAAAAGCCATGGGTAACATTGCTGATGTGTAACAAAAACTTCTGTGAAGAATTTATGCTACATCTTTCCTTCTGTGTTGCAAGCATGAACAGTAAAGTAGTAACCGTTCAATTTAGCATTTCAATCTGTGTATAATTTCCAATAATACAGATTTTCAGTATTGAATTTGACAGATGTAACCTCAGAGTGGTTTTTCCTTTGCTGTGTATTATTTGTATACATGTAGCAAAATGTTTTATCAATATATACATATATTTACATATGAGAGCATATTTTATGTAAAAAACTTGGAGGTATGACTTTCCATTAGTGTTGTTGCTGGGTCACTTCAGTTGTAAGCAGAGCTCAGGAGCAGGACCACACACACTTCTTATGGACAGGTGAACAGACCAGTCTTGGTGCTCTTGTACATGTAATAATAAAATTATAATAAATGGTTTTGGGCAGGCATTCATTTCTCTTGAAACTGCTTGAAATTTTGTTTTACTAGCAAATATGTCATCATGTCAATAAGTTTTCAGTTGAATGAACACAATATAAGGGAAGTTGAGGTCTGTATAATTGACTTGTAATACAAATAAATTACCCTGCTCTACAGGGTTCTGTTTCAGAGAATATGAGTATATTGCATAAATGGTACTGTGTAACCATGAAGAAACAAAGTGAACACAATAATGAATCTCCGTTTTCTGTGAAAGATGGATAGTTTGTATTAGATTTTGATGAAGGACTTAGCTTCATGGTGTTAAGAGTATACATGATGTCCATTTTAAATAAAACATACTGTTGAATTGTTGCAGGAGGCTTTCAATGTTGTAACAAGATATGAACTGCCAGTGGACAGGGAAGACTTGGAGCAGGTGGACAACTTGCGCTACACATGGCAGCAGTTGATAGCACGAGCTATGGAAACCAATTGTTTGTTGCTGTCCCTGCAACCACACTTTGCAGATGACCTTTGCCGTAACTTGGAGTGCTTCCGCCATGATACTATTCAGTATTGTCATGATTATCGTACTTCCGGACCAATGATGCCTGGTCTTACTCCACGTGAGGCCTCTGACAGACTCTTACTCTTCCAGGTTGGGTTTACATTTGTTGTTACTTTAGTTCATATTTTAGTTAATATAAAACTAAGTGCAAAGTCACTCCTGTGCTTAGTTAAGTACACATTAGGGAATGAAGTAATGTAGATTCAAGGCTTCTGGAATATTATGCCATTTCGGCTGGTAAATAGTTACTGACATTTTGGAGTAGTGTAGTGCCTCCATCTTCAGTGTAAGGCAATCCAAGAAGAGTGAACTACCTGATCCTGAAGATGGAGGCACTATACTCCTCCAAAACGCCGACAATTATTTACCATTTACACGGTGGAACATCCCAGAAGACTTGACTCTTCATCATCACCACTTTAAGAACCTCAAGTCTTAGTTGGAGGTACAGTGCAGCTCCATATTTTAGCTGCTTTATTCTCTGTTCCCACTAGGTGGGTCCCAGAGCTGGTATGGCCATGGTGACACAGGTAAAAAAAATTCCTTTGTCTGCTGGGAATTGAAGAAACATGGTCATCTGCCCTATACCAGCACTGTGTGATGGAGCTATCCCAGCATAATTTTAATTCATGTACTGTGATTAAATAAAATGCCAATCAGAGCTTAAATTTAAGTATTTCTGGTTCCAAATGTGTAGTTTATACAAACAAATTGAAGAATTGTGCAATTATGGGAAGCAGAAGGCTTGCAGTTCAGTGCCTAATTACAACAAAACCTTTTTTAGCATTGGCTGTGTTAGAGAAAAGGCATTTTAATAAGAGTCTTCTGCATTTCAATACTGTGTTGCTTATTTCAGAATCAGTTTGATGGTATGTGGCGCAAACTACAGACTTATCAGAGTGGAGAAGAATTGTTTGGAATGCCCCAGACAGACTATCCTGAATTAGGCACAATCCGCAAGGAACTGAATCTACTTCAGAAATTATACAAACTCTATAATGATGTTATTGATCGTGTAAGCAGTTACTATGACATCCCTTGGGGTGAGGTTAACATTGAAGAAATCAACAACGAACTTATGGAGTTTCAGAATAGGTATGTTGTGAGATTCATTTTTACATTTGCAAGTGTACATTCATGTTAAGCTGTTGAAACAAGAGAACTGTTATATAATAGTTATGACCCACTTAAAGGTAATATTATGTCTTTAAATTTTAGGGGCTGAGAAAAAAAGATATAAAGAAAAGCTGTGCTGCAATGAGTAGTTAAAATATTTCATTCAAGTACTTTCTATTGTAAGGTATAATCTTTAAAAGTAATTGGAAAGAACATGTCATAGGAATGAAAGCAACATAATGTCAAAACAAATTATAACACACAAACCAAGGAAGATGAAAGTTTTTCTAGACCACTGAACAGGTCGCATGGACCCATGAAAGGCCACATGCTAGGCAGGCTGCTGCTGCTGCTGTCACTGTCAATGACAGTGATGACAACAAACAATTATAACAGTGTCAATGAAGTTAGTATCTCAGAGTACATGACTGATAACAATACATAATTTAAATACTAAGAAAATTATATTTTGTTGAAGTTCTGTGGAACACACAAGAGATGTTTTGATCACTAATTGAGGAACTTTTCTTGTTAACATTTTACTAATATTCTGGGGTAAATGAGATAATCCAATACGTGTGGGATACCACACATAGTGGTTGGCTTGCAGGGAATTGTATCAGTAAGGTCATTGTCAACTATAGGTAGTCATGTTTAAGTCCTTGAACAGCTAATAGTCACTCAGCTACTGAAGAAATTCCCCACTTTTTATGGAATCCAAAAGCTCACAACCATATTCACAGCACTTCACAAACAGTGTTTAAAAATACTTCCAGTAAAATACTAGCACAGCAAACTACAGCAAGCCTAAACATTTATTAATTAACTATTATTGACTATGCTTGCTTTCTGTCGTCCTTTCCCTTCCCTCCCACCTGAAAAATGGAGGCAGCACATTCCTCTAAAATGTTGCAATGCATCACATCCCAGAAGGTAGCAGTCTTCACACTTGCTGCCATGAGAACCTCATGTATCACATATGTAGCTTCTTGTATTATTTTCTTCATCCACGCCTTACTACCTGACTTCTTCTCCTGCTTGTCATAATCTTAGTCACAATCGTAATCAATTATAACCATAATCGTAATCATCATGACCAATGCCAATGACTGCTGCCACCACAACAACAAAATCAACATTATTATTATTGGTGGTGGTGGTGGTAGTAGTAGTAGTAGTAGTGGTAGTCGTGGTGGTGGTGGTGGTGGTGGCGGCGGAGTTGCCGTCGTCGTCGTCGTCGTTGTTGTTTTTTAAACCCTTGGCTTAATCGAGTTATAAAGATTATACATACATTCTTCTTCTGTCTTTTAAGCATCCCAGGAATCTTCTACTCTTCAATTTACATTGATAGAACAGCTTTGATATTCAGTTTGGGGCCATTCTTCCAAAATATTGTAGCCATTTATTTTGATTTCTGTGGTTCATATATTTTCCTCACAAATCTGCACTCACATCAATCCATGTTCTTAGAGTGAGAGGTCAAATTTCGCTTCACTTACAAGTTTTATTTAATTAAGTATATGCAAAGATGTGATCCAGTTGAATTTTCAGGTGTCGGAAGTTGCCAAAAGCTTTGAAAGAGTGGCCAGCATTCCATGCTCTCAAGCGGACAGTGGATGACTTCAATGATATGTGTCCACTGTTGGAATTGATGGCTAACAAGGCAATGAAACCACGTCATTGGCAGCGCATCATGGAGGTGCTGAAACATGACTTTGATTTGGAAAGTGAAAACTTCTGTCTGAAGAACATACTTGAAGCTCCATTGCTGAAACACAAAGAAGATATTGAGGTAAGTCTGTACTGCTGGAACTGGCCTTTATTTTGTAAAATCTTTTACCTGGAGTACGTTAGCAGTGAATTTAATAACATTCAGTGACATGTGCTTTTCCATGTTCACATATGAATTGGGAAAAACTGCGGATATTTCCAAAGTCCCAACCCTTCAGTTAATGTAGCTATTTGAATCAAACATTTAAAAGAGGTATTACCATTAAATATGTATTCTAAATTTGCTAAAGAATGTGTGCAATTTTTAAGGTTATTTTTTTATATAGTATGGCCACAGTGTCATCTCTTTGTTTTCACTGTCTCAGAATAGAAGGGAAAATTGTTGATCAGTAGTCCTACTTGAAGTAAAATGAAAAAGATGTGCATGAAAATGGTTCTGGAGACACATGCTATTCCATGTGGGACTTGGTCACTGTGAATATAAATCACTAGGGCTGGACATCCAAGTGTAATGTTCCATCAGAAATCTGCCGTGGTAGGAGGTAGCTTAATGTGTGTTTTCTGCCAGATTATAAATTGTCTTCTAAGCTGGCACTGCCCTGTATGTTGTACATAGGATATCTGTATCTCAGCCATGAAAGAGAAGGACATTGAGGCTAAACTGAGACAAGTGACTAATGAATGGACAGTGCATGAATTGACATTCCAAACATTTAATAACCGTGGTGAATTGCTGCTTAGAGGTGATACCACCGCTGAGACGATTGGTCAACTGGAGGACAGTCTGATGATACTTGGTTCACTGATGTCAAACAGGTATTCTGCTTTATGTTATTCCAAAATGAATGCCTAACTCCATGGAACAGAATCCTTTGTGAGTGCTCCACTAATAGGTAGATTGCATGCCTTTACAGGGCTGAAGGTTCATGAATGTGTTTACAACAACCTGCCAATTCCGAGAAAAATTATTCCAGTCAAAATGCTCACATTGTGTTTTTCCAAGCTTCATTTTAATATTACCTCCCATGTATGCCTAAGTCTCCCAAATATTTTCTTACCTTGTGGATTTTCAACTAAACCTTTGCAAGCATTTTGTGTTTCCCATGTACCACACATCTCATGGTCCTTGATTTGAACACCCTAATAATAGTAGTAATTGGTGAAGTTACAGATTGTGAAGCATGTAATACAGAATGTCCCTTTATGATGTCCCTGAGCATGGTAGCTATTATGGGATGGCCGGGTGGATGTAAGCTTTCTATGCCATAAAGATGCCATATCAGGGACTCTTTGCATTTGTACGTAAGGAGATCAAAACTGTTAATTTTGAAATCTTTGACTGCCTCATTATATGTTAAGATTAAGAATGTTTATGAAATGTTATTAAATGTCTCTATAGGATTATGCCTGACTGTTTTATTAATGGGATTTTTACATGTAATTAGTACTCCCTTTAATGTATCTTTTCCTGTATGGGTGTTTTAGAAGTGATGGAACTGGTTATTTTACAGCAGCTCATTGCATTGTTTATTTTGCGTATCATACATGGACATACATATTATCCATCATGTAATTAAATGGGAATATGTTTGTTGTGCATCAGGTACAACCCACCTTTCCGCAAACAGATACAGCAGTGGGTAACAGACCTGGGAAATACCAACGAAATATTGGAGCGCTGGCTTCTTGTACAGAATCTGTGGGTATATTTGGAAGCGGTATTTGTGGGTGGTGACATTGCCAAACAGTTGCCCAAGGAGGCTAAGAGGTACCTCTTCATATTTTTCTTTCTTTTCCTCTTGTCTTCCTGGATTAAGCAATGTATTGTCTGTATCAGCCTTAAATTCTTTTGTCTCTCTCTCTTTGGCTTTTCTTTCCCTCTTTGTCTCATGGGTTTATAATTCCAAGATATTCTCAGATTCCTGACATCCTTACTTTATGTATGTGATTATTCCTTCTCTTCACACACATTGTAATCTCTTCAAACTACATTTTTGACATTGAATTTTTCGCACATAACAGTTTTTTTATTTTTATGAGGTAGTCATCTTCACTGTTGAGTCATGGCAGTCACGAAGTCTCAACCTTCAGTGTATATTTGTATGTCTGACCTCTCATGCATAGAAAACAAAATGCCAAAAATTTTCTCTGTAATATATAAATAACTACAATTGTTAAAATATTCATTTTGAATAGTTTTTGTAATGTGCATGGAACTTTCTATCAACGCTTTTGAGAACACAGGTCTTTAACAGGTTAATTTTCTTGGAATCAAAACTCTTTACTGATGATAATTAGAAAACTGCTGCAACAAAATGGAGAGAGAAGGCTTTCATTTTGTTGTATACTCTGTTGGCAGTTAATGTGTAATATTTGTTCAGATTTAGCAAGATTGACAAATCATGGCAGAAGATCATGCAGCGAGCCCATGAAACACCTGGTGTTGTATCCTGTTGTGTTGGTGATGATTTACTGAAGCAATTGCTTCCTCATTTACAAGAGCAACTAGAACTATGTCAGAAGTCTCTCAGTGGGTAAGTGGTTCACACTGATTAGGTTAGCAGTATTGGTGACATTCTAGACCTGTATTCAATAACTGATAGCTTTTTTTATTTGTTTGATGTTTCAGTGTCTTTCAGTTTTTGGACTTATGTTTGATCCAACATGTTCCAGATATCTTGAGAAGAAGCGCATGATGTTCCCTCGTTTCTTCTTCGTATCAGATCCTGCGTTACTGGAAATACTAGGTCAGGCGTCAGATGCCCACACAATTCAGAACCACTTGTTGTCCATATTTGACAATACTCGATTTGTCAAGTTCCATGACATTGAATACAATAAGATGACAGCCATAATTTCATCAGAGGGGGAGACCATTCAGGTGAATCTGTAATTTGTTTGCTTACATAAGTTGCATTGCCTTAAGGATTATATTCCACAGTGTTCATTCATATGTTATGAACTATTTTATGCATTAAATGTAAACAAGTAAAATAAGTTTCCTTATCACAGAGTTATGTCACAGTAGTTACTTTGTTAATTTGTTAATAAGTAATATTATGTATCAAAATCATTTATTTTACAGCCCATAATACCACGATTCTACATGCCAGCACTTCCACAATCAACACTGTCTACAAAAACTTTTATAACTTTTGTACAACTTTTAACAAAGATTTTAACTTATAATACATAAGTTTTAATGTGCTGTTGGACTATTCAAAATTATGTGACTGAAGCGACAGTAGCTTTCAAAAAAAAACCCCTGATGATGATCCGAGGATCGAAACACGTGTAGGGGTATAATTTTAACAATTTTAATAAAGCTACAATAAAAAGTGGTTTTAATGGTGCATCAGTTGGTCTAAAAAATTTAATTTAACTGGAAAGCATAGTTTCTGCAAAATGTGATACCTACCTGGCTGGTGTTACTATAGTTTATATCATGTTAAAGTGGCATTTAATTTAAATAAGCTTCAATGCATATCTCTTGCCTTGCCTTTCATATGGATCATTTCTCATTGCATATATGAAATAAAAATGCTCAGCAGGTTGTAACATTTATTACAAATACCGAAAATTCTGTGCTCTACAGTAAAAATAATTTGCAGTAAGTGATTGTGTATACACATGATAAAGAATTTAGGTAATTTTTACCAAAAAGTTAATACAAGTGCAAATGGGGTAGAAACGTTGTCCTTTTATGTTTGTGCCAGTTTGCATTAAGTAGATAATTTAGACATACTTATATTTTATATAAATAAATAATAACAAATAGAAAGTTTATCTTAGTTTCTATTTAACATAGAGGTGTAACTAAAAGCTTTGCTTTAACATTCATAAAACCATGACTTGGTATTAATATAGATAATCACTTGTGTTGATTAGTTGGAGCGGGCAGTACGTGCTGAGGGCAGTGTGGAGACGTGGCTGACTTCTCTCCTACAGACATCTCAGCAGTCGCTACATGCAATCATCAGACAAGCTTTCATTATGATTAATGATCTTAACTTTAATCTGTTATTATTCCTCGATAAGATGCCAGCTCAGGTGAAGTGCACAAATTCTAAGAATGCATGCTTCTCTTGTACATTGTTCACATAATCCTGCAGTAGAATTTCTTTAATCCGGCACCTGATAACCCGGCATCACTGATAGCTTGGCACTTGAAGAAAGTAGTCCCAAGACCAGAAGTTCTGCTGTCTGTAACTTCCATTGCACATAGTGATTCCATAACTTTATCTTGGGTTATCTGGACCTTACTGAGTCCATTGAGCTATAATTATGGCTTAAGAAGGCCCAAAGATGATTAAACAAGGTACTGCGGGCAAGAAGAAACACGTAACTTCAACAATTCCTCAGAAGCATGAAATAATTAGAGTCTTGAAAGTGTTGAAAGCTGAAGCTATGATATAAAGAGATGGAAGGACCAATTACAATCGTTTATGGTTTAAGTGAAAGTGTGAAGAAACTTTGCAAGTGCTGGACATTGGAAGAGTCTGAATTAATGCAATTGGACAAGGTATTGCATGAGTGGTTTACAGTAATGCATTCTGCAGGAAAACCCATGACTGGGCCTATCATAATTAAAAAGCTAAGTCTTTTTGTGATTCAAGGAAAGTAACTGTCAAGTGCACATTCTCTGAGGGCTGGCTGCGAAATTTTTAAGACCCAACAGCTGAAGGAGATATCCAATTGGAATACTCCTCTGATTAGTTGTGCAGCTCAAGTGTAGGAGCAGCAATAAATAAGATAGGCAAAGTACATATAGTGTAATATTGAGGCCCATTTGCATAACCATTGTTGTTGTGGAAAAGCAATAAGCACTGCATATTCTGAGTGTGTGTCTGTAGCCTTAATTATCCAGTATGCAGTGCACATGCAACATATTTTGTTCTTATATGTGGCCTGTCTGGCTCTACCATGTTTGTCCGCATGATCATAAATGGCACGATTTTTAGAAAAAAAGTTATTGGACATAAAATGTATGTTTTGATTTTCACTACAACTTTTGTCTGAAACATTTCTCATTCTAAGAAGAATAGAGTTAGATATTATTATAAATGTACAGAGGTATTCACGTAAAATACCCGTTATTCTTGTCAGATTTGAACGAAAGTTGGATTTTTTTGACAGATGTTCGATAAATTCTCAAATATCAAGTTTCATGAAAACCTGTCCAGTGGGAGCCGAGTTGTTCATTGCAGACGGACAAACATGCTGAAGCTAATAGTGGCTTTTCACAATTTTGTGAATGCACCTAAAAATTACCTGTAAGAACTTAGATCACTATAGGTGCTGTATGATAATCCGGTATATTTGATATTATGGCACCTGTCTAGTCCCATGGATGCTGGATTGAGGGAATTCTACTGTGTACTGATACATATTTAATCAGAAGACCTAGTGATGCATGGTAGAATAATAATGGATTCATGTAATTCAGGATAAGAAGTGGCAGGCTCTTGTGAAGATAGTAATGAGCCTACAGGTTCTATAAAAGGCAGGGGATTTCTTGCTCTGCTGATCAGGTATTAGCTTCTCAAGAAAGACTATAGCCAGCCCATGGTGTTACTTGTTAAAATTTACAGTGATCTAGGATGGCTTAGTCAGTACAGTGAGTAGCTATGACCTGTATATTTGGGGTTCAGTTCCTGGCAGGGTCAGGGTCTTTGTGCACCTTACTGAAACTTGCTCTGGAGTCCATCCAACATGTTTCTTTGTTACTCTTGATTTGGTACTGTGTAATATGCTGTTTATTCAAAATCTGCAAGATATATATATATTTTAATGCCATTGGAAATTATTTTATAGCCTCATCCATATGTGTTAGACTTCAAGATAGTTTTCTTGTTGTACTTCAGCTGCTTCTTATGTGCTTGTTACTCATAGTTCTTTATACAGTGGCAGTTGTATTTAATTCTAGCATATTGATATATAAATTTCTTCCTGTAATTCACCCAAGGAAATACTTAAAACGAAAAAGTGGTCCACACTATAATATTTAGAAGAAAGAAACATTTTAAAATCCTTTTGACTGTAGGATTTGCAAAATCGTTGTTAATTACTCACGTTGTTTACGTGTTCAAATAATTTTAGGACAGAAATACAGACTCTGTCTTAATTTCACTTAAAGTTAAATAATGAGGGGCAGGGGAAGATTAAAATGGTTACAGGTATTTACAAAATTATGCACTACAGCAGGCCTGCTCAGTCTTTTATACGTGCAGGCAAATTCAGCAAAATCTGGTCTGCATGCGGGCAACATGAAATTCAGTACACAAAATGAAGAATTGCTAAGCATACTTATACTTATACAAGGGTGTATAATTTTACCGGTGTGTTTATTTATACATCATATGCAATAAAAATATACTGATAATGATAGGAAAAACTTATAAAAAAATGCAATTCACAATCTAGGTTAGGGTGTTCCTAATTTTAGCACATTTCTACAATTAATTAATAGTAATGTAATTAGTAATGTAATACATATTTGTATGAATAAACAGCTCATAAGTTTTCAAAATTGCTTCAGCAGTCTATCTCAGCTTTGCCAGGAAAGGGTTAAAAGATGATTACTCATTTCAAATATCTCTGCAGGCAACTTAACGCTGTGTCACTGGCAACATTTTGCCTACAGTTTGCGGGTTGAATGGGTCTGCACTACTGGAACATGTTATATACGTTTGCCAGTGCACTTTATTTCTGGAATACAGGCTACAGAAACATGTTACACTTATTTGCCAGTGCACTGTATAGCTAGCACATAACATATTCATGCTGCACTGGCATCATTATCTTGTCCTAAGATTATTTTCCAGTGGCTGAGGTAATTCCAGCAATGAGAGAGAATGAAGAATGTAGTGTGTTCACAAATGTTGGTTTATTATGTGGTCTGATATGAATCTTTTTTCAAAATTGTTGTGATTGTTTAAATATGGCCTACATAAAATATGACAAAATTTTGGTTGTAAACCTTCAGGGAAGTGAGCACTTTGGAGAGAACAAGGCATAGGTGGAGGATAATATTAAAATTCAGCTTAGTAAAATAAGGTATGAAGGAGTGGACTGTATTTAACTGGCTTAGGACAGGGGACACTGGTGGTCTTATGGGAACATTGTGATACAACCTTTTGTTTCTGCAAAAACAGGCAATATTTTGAGCACCTGAGTAAGAGCAAAATTTCCAAGAACACTTTGTACCACTGAATGATTTAAGTCATTTCTTAATGAAGTCAGTGTATTTCAAGTTGAAGGAGGTGGAGAATGCAGAGCATTTATTAATTTCAAATTATTAAAGTTAGATTTCCTTATATAGGTAATCAAAAATTGCCACAATTTTTTTTAAGTTTAATGTATCATTTAATTTGAGACATATAATTACATAGTCTGTTTTTAAGTGTCCAGCAACTCAACAGTTCTTATTCCTTGCTTGCTGGGCATGTATGTACATGCACTCTTCACAGTTGACTGTCTCAGTGCCATGATATTGTATACTGAATGCCATCAGTATGATGTGGTCCATTCATGAAAATCCTGGTGTCACGTAACTGCTAAGTTCAAGTCCATTGTAACTATTCAAAACAATTTTCAAAGTGCATGCAGATAAGAACCTCCACGGTTCAAAATTAATATACCATTCTTTACTCAGTTTAAGGGGATGTAAGGTTATCATGTTTATGGAGGAAGTGTATTGGTTGTTGCATTCTGCAACTTTATACACTCAAAAACAGTGGTACAGAGTGCACTGCATAAGTAAGTGAGCTTACACTGTGTACATGCTAATGAAATTAAAGTGAGATGCGAGATCACAGACATTGATCCTCCAAGAAAAGTAATATTTAAAATTCATGTTAATTAAAGTTGACAAAGATGAAGATTGTCTAAGATAAAGCTTTTTCACAGACAAAGCTTTATTTCACATTACTAGTCATGTTAGTTCTGGCAGCTGAAGAGTAAAAACAGCCATATGAAGAAAAACAGTGGCCATATGAAGTTTTCAGTTTCATATGTCACAACTTGAAAGTGAACATGTGGTGTGTACTTTAGTTTTACTGCCACTTAGTGAGTTGCAGGCAAGGAATGACAACTTCTTAGGTTGCTGGACAGATCACATTGAACCCCACGGTTATGGGTCTCAAACTGAATAAAACAGTGAACTTTGAAACTGGAAGGTTTTGTACAGTAATTCTATATATGAAGCTGCTTGTGACATTTTCGTGGATATACTGACAAGAACTGTACATAACTTATTTCAGATAGCCACCTACAGAATGAGATGAGAATGTTGTATTGTATTTTTAGGTTGGCATTCTGGGCATTCAGATGATCTGGACTCGAGATGGTGAAGCTGCTTTGGTGCAGGCTCGGGCAGACAAGAAGATAATGTCAGATACCAACAACAAGTTCCTTGAATTACTTAACACACTTATTGATCAGACTACTAGAGACCTCACAAAAATTGAACGTATCAAATTTGAAACTCTCATCACTATTCATGTTCACCAGAGGGATATCTTTGATATATTGGTAAGGTACTTCTAACTGCTTGTACATAAGCCATTTCTTAGTTTTTAAGAAGGGCTTTCTTAACTTTGTATGTTATGATATAACATATACAATTAAGAAAGTTTTGGCATTGAGTGGTAGGATGATGATGAATAATAACTGGGTATAATATGGATAAAAATGGTACTGGCCTGTGTTAACTCTCAAGTTTGCTTGAAAATACAGAAGAATATCATAAAAGCCTTCAAGATGTATACATACATACATACATACATACATACATACATACATACATACATACATACATATACACATACATTCACCGATCCATTATCCACACAAGTAGGATTGGATATGGAATTCGTCAAGAACAGAGTAGATTGCAATATGCAACCAAGTCAAAACACTGAGATACAAATTTACATGAAATTAGTGAAACACTGTAAATAACAAGAGAATTCATACTCACTCACTAAGACAAAGTAAATATATGGATTACAATAAATAATAACAAGTCAACATTTGAAAATTAAGTAGAATAAAGGACATACACAGAATACACATATATGTTGCTAATAATAATGAACTACAAAAGGAGTGCAACAGCAGATGAAAAATTATTTGTTGCTGGTTAACTATTACAATCTTTAGAAAGAAATTCCTCAATAGAATAAAAAGCATTCTTAACAAGATAATTCCTTAACATAGTCTTAAAACTATATATATTGTTATGAAGTTTTGAAATATTTTGCCAAAGGTGATTAAATATTTTAACAGATGAATAATATACACCTCTCTGTATTGTGGAAGATCTCACAGAAGGTACATGCAGTTTATTTTGTTGCCTAGTATTCCTGCCATGAACTGAGGTGTTGGTTTGATAGATTTTAGGATTTTTAATTACAAATAACATCAAAACATAGATATACAAACAAGGAACTGTAAGTTTATCCAGTTTTTTGAAACCTTCTCTACAAGAACTCCTTGTACCCAGCTTCAGCATAATCCTAATTGCTCTCTTTTGAATTATGAAAACATTTCTCATTGGTGAAGATGAACCCCAGAAAATTATACCATAATTAATTTGTGATTGGAAATGTGCAAAATAAGCCATTCGTAGTGTTTTTACATTTACAATAGGTGATAATTTTCTCAAGCGACAACAGATAGAACTCAATTTTTTAATTAAATTGTCTAGATGCAAATTCCATGTAAGATGACAATCTAGATACACGCCCAAAAATTTAATATTTTCAGCAACAGTAAGAGCTTGATTATTGTATGATAATGTAATGGATAAGTAGAAGATTTAGAGGAAATAAATTTTATCAATTGCATCTTATTTAAATTAAGTACCAACTGATTGTTTTGAAACCGTTCAGAAATGCAACAAAATACCTTATTTAATTTAGTATTCAGTTCAATATGATCATTGGACGAAACAAGAATAATAGTGTTATCAGCAAAGAGAATGGTGTGAGAAACTTTACCTGTGATGCTTGGAAAATCGCTAATATAAACATTGAATAGTAAAGGACCAAACACAGATCCCTGAGGAACACCATGTCTAGCAGTTTCCCAGTCCGCTAAAATATTAGGTGAACTGTTAAGTTGCAAAAGAACTGTTATACAAATAAGATTTAAGCCAATTTAAAATAGAGCCATTTATTCCATAAAATTCCAACTTTGAGATCAATAATTCATGACTAACACAATCGATGGCCTTTGTCAGATCACAAAATAACCCTGTTACATATTCTTTGTTATTCGAAGCTTTGAGAATCGAATCAGTAAGTTTAAATATTGCACTTTCAGTAAATACATTATTCCTAAAGCCATATTGCTCAGAGACCAAAATATTGTTACTTACTAGATGATGTTTTAACCTCTGGAAAATGAGTAATTCAAATATTTTAGAAAAACCAGTCAATAATGATGTGGGTCTGTAATTTTATCTTTGTGATTTTTCACCTTTTTTAAAGCAGGGTATAATGATAGCATACTTTAGACGCTCCGGGCAGATACCAGACGACAATGATTTGTTATAGATGTAAGTGAGAGGTTTAGAAATATGGCTACCACACAATTTTAATATTTTATTAGATAAACCATCATAACCATATGAACTTTTATTTTTTAATGAAGAAATTGTGCATATGACTTCTGCCTCAGTTATTGGAATATTAATGATTTGTGGAAACTCACAAGGAATAGTGGATTTCCAGGATTGTAACATTATACCAAAGAATGAGAATCTGGTTAGTTCTCAGTACTGACATTCTATCTTCTCAGTTGGAGGTGCTGGTGACTAAATATGCTACATGATTTTCCTTTTTGAACAAAAGCTATTATTGTACATAATAATTTACAGGTAGTTTATGTTTTTGCAGTTACTGGTTAATTGATATATATATATATATATATATATATATACTTATGCAAAGGAACAAAACAGATCTTTGGATTTGTATTTAAATGTATGGAGCTTATACAAACAATGCTAAGTAATTTTGTAAATGTTTAATGTCTTATTTAAAACATTAATTTTTAGAATTAAATAGGAAAGTGATTTCCCTGTACTTCAATCTATTATCTTAAACACATAATACTTGCTCTTAACAAAGATAAAAGTGGACACAATGCTGGCGACTGCATGCATCACAAACTTGATTTCAGGTTCGTCTGAATGTCCGATCAGTAAACGACTTTGAATGGCTAAAGCAGTGTCGTTTTTACTTTAAAGAGGACTTAGACAAGACTCTGATTGCCATAACAGATGTGACATTCACATATCAGAATGAGTACCTTGGTTGTACAGAGCGTCTTGTGATCACACCTCTCACAGACAGGTACAGATATTGTTTTATTCTGTGCAGCTTGGAGGAATTCTGCAGTATATTCATTAATTCGTTACACTAATGTGCTGTAAGATTAAAGAAACTGCAAACGTTGACCACACATATGTTTACCAAAGAGAACAGGTAAGATTACAATAAGAACAATGTGTTAGCAAAAAATTATATAAGAATGTATCAGGTACCTTGGTTAGACACTGTCTGTAAGGTTACATAGTGTTCTGTAAAGTTCTGTGTGTACAATAGAAGAAATTCCAATTACCTTTGTAAAAATCTGTGTCAGTGTTTGAGTTTCTTCTGCGTTTAAGAGCTTGGTTCTCTGTGTACAACTTTACATTTACCTATTCTGCAAACAAATATTTGTAATAAGTTTTTTTTTTCTTATGAACAGATTTGTATTGCCAATATTTCAGACTGTTTACATTTGGTATATTTATAATGTTTAGCAAATGAGGAGGGAATTAGTAAGTGGTGTATACTGTCTGAGATGGTTACTGTTTTGTATTAGCAGTTTAATATGTATATTCAACTTCTTTTTAAATTTAAAGCCATGACTGTAAAAGAAGGACCAAAATTAGTGTTCCACATTGCAGGAACCTATGACTTTTTCCCTGACATTTATTAAATATATAGTTCAAATATACGGTGGAATAATTTTCCATATCTTAAGATTTTATTTAGAAGTATGTGATCTGGTTGTTTCTTGAACCTATCTGGCCCCAAGCTAGTTCCTTTATTGTAAGCATCGTACCTATCACATATGTCAAATGTAGTTATAATACTTGATAATATTGTAGTTTGGAGTATCCATAGGAAATAGCTCATTTGCAATACAATCAGTGAGCTATTAACCACAACTTATGAAGTAGGGGTACTTTATTTATTCATTTATTTACATTTACATTTGCATTATTTACATAATTTACAATGAAACATAACTTTTAGGTGTTACATTACTCTTGCACAAGCACTGGCCATGAGTATGGGAGGCTCTCCTTGTGGTCCTGCAGGTACAGGGAAAACAGAGACTGTGAAAGATATGGGCAAGACTCTAGGAAAGTATGTTGTGGTATTCAATTGTTCAGATCAGATGGACTACAGAGGCTTGGGTCGCATTTACAAAGGTGAGAAGCATTAAATTAAATGTATATTAAAGGACTTTTGGAGGCATATTTTCCACATATAATATTCCATTAATTCTATTCAGTGATGTAGTTATAAAAGTAAAATATGCATTCACCAGAGTCACCCTAACAGTAATTTGCCTACACATTTTCTCCTCTGTCAAAGTATACGAGTAATGTAAAAAATGGAACTTACTTATTTTTTTCATGTAATCATCTTTTTATCTCGATGGCTGTATGCTATAAAGAAATAACTTCCATTCCTGTTAAGTACATTGCTGTCCTGCATGTTGCTCGTAGAACTGATAGCTGTGACATTTTATGGTGTGCAGTGTGTATAAAGGTAAACAATTCTGACAACACTGCTCACATTGTTGAGCAACTTATAATGCTTGTAACATTTTTAAGTCTTTTATGAATGTTGCCCACTGACTCATGTCTGCTGTCAGAAACTCCTGTTGTTTATGGCTAGTTACTAGACTAAAATTAAAGTACATATTTTTAAACCTTGCGTCCAGAAGCAAGAACATAAATTGTACAGCACTGAAAGTTCTGTCATTATCTTGTAGACTTTATTCCTGTGAAAGACTGTAGTACATTATTTTCTGTAGAACATTCGTGCATGTTAAAACCAGTAAATGATATGGTATGGGCAATTCATTGGTTATCAAATTAATGTAAAAACCAGTTTTACCCTTGCAGGTTTAGCACAGTCGGGGTCATGGGGCTGTTTCGATGAGTTCAATCGCATAGAGTTACCGGTGTTGTCAGTAGCAGCCCAGCAAGTAGCTGTAATTCTTAATGCACACAAAGAGAAGAAGCAACAGTTCACCTTCACCGATGGAGATGTAATGGATATGTGCCCAGAATTTGGTATTTTCATTACAATGGTAGGAGCATAGTGTATCATTGTTCTCCCATTTCCACTTTTCCTTCTTCTGGGCCACCATTGATATTACCATGTGCATAAATACAGGGTTATTTATAATTACCTGACACATTTCACAAAATCTGTACACTTGAATTTCACCAAGGATCTCAATATGTGACCCACATATAGAAAGAGAAACTCTCCAAGTTTATAAGTATATTTTATTTATATATAGTTTATTTGTATGCAAAAAAATGAGAGAGTTTTAGTTCACATGTTACAATCCTTTCCGCCATTCAAGTGTACCGATTTTATGACACGTGTCATGGAGTTATTGTTTTGTGGTTTAGTATGATATGCTCTCAGTATGTAGTATCAATGATAGGATGATAGTGATTGATGAATTGGAAAGGATTTGGAAGGAAATGGTCATGGCCTAAGTAGTGTACTGTACTGTCCTGTCCTGGAATTCTTCTGGAGACACAAAGAAAACCTCAGAATACTTCAGTCAGGATAAGTGGTGTCCTATCCGATGTTTAAAATGGGCATTTCCCATATACAGTTTCGGAGAATTACAGTCCATGGGTAATTACCGCATTCAAGAGCGACATTACACGAAGTGAACACATACAGAGGATGTCATCCACTGTCCCTCTGCTTGTCCACATGTTTTAGTTTCCAAAACACCAGAATAGATTATGATGAATTTTGGTATTATGGAGCTACACAAAAGTTGTTTTGAAATTAATATTGGTCCATGCTTGTACAACGCAATGCATTTCATGAAACTGAAGAATTTTATCAATTTTTTGAAAAAACTGCACATTGTACAATAAATAGTACATGAGTAAAATCTAGATCCCATTAAAGTTTGTTACTTTTATCTGAATCATTTCCTTATGTGTAAGTATTTAATACCATAAAAGGAAAGATGAATTCTGAGTGTGTATATTGTACCTGTAGTATCGTTTGAATTGGTACATTTGTATGTGCAAAAACTCAATCGAAGCCAATAAGTTGTGCTAAGTAGGAAAGAATTAACTAATTAACTCCACAGAGCAGAGTCTCTGTTGAGAAGTGAACAGTTTTAGCTATTTTAACAATCCTCCACATTTTTGTGAGCCTGATGGTCCATTACTACGTTCACAAGAGTCAAACACTCGTCCCTGTTTTCATCCAGGTTAGTCCAGCCCACACCCTCCCATTTCGTTTTTTAAAGATACATTTTAATATTATTCTCCCATCTGTGCCTAAATATTCCAAGTGGTCTCCCTTTTGTTTTGGTTTTTTCACCAAACCCTTTCTACATTTTTCTTCTGTCCAGTGAATTTCACATGCCCTGCCCATCTCAGCCTCCTTGAGTTGGTCATTCTAATAACATTTGGCAAGGAGTAAAAATCATGAAGCTCCCTATTGTGTAATTTTCTCTATTTTCCTGTTACTTCCACCCTCTTTGCTAACATCAGACTAACAGATAGTGTATTTAAATCTATTAACCAAAAAATTCATGTTGGAGGAATTTTCTGTGATTTGGCAAAGGCTTTTAATTGCGTAAATCATGAAATTTTGTTACCTAAATTACATTTACATGGAATTCGAGGAGTATATGAAGATTGTGGTTCAAATCGTATTTAACTAACAGAAGACAGAAAGCTGAAGTAAGTCACCTAATACAACTAAATGTCTTTTCTGTGACTGGGGTACATTGAAACATGGATTTCCCCGAGGATCAATTCTAGGGCCTCTGTTGTTTCTTAAGAATGAAAAGGCAAAGTTTAAATTAGCCTTAAGAAAATACTTAAATACACACTCCTTTTACTCTGTAGATGAATTTTTTAGGTGTAGAGATAATCTATGATACTGTTTTTGTAAAGTCTTTATAGTATTTTACACTCTAAAAATTGTGTATATTTGTGTATTTATGACTTGTTCCACATCCTATTGTCTTTGTGACAAGTATCAATTGAATATACGTATATATGCATGTATGTATGTATATATGTATATATCAAACTCAGTGTGAAGAGAGTGTAAAACTTCCCTCCTAAAATATGGAAGGACACATTTGGAAAATATGTACTTCACTGGAATACTTCTTTTCTTCTTCTGTCAAATGGATGACAGTTACTCCATTATTTTGCTGTAAGACTTCCTCTAACTGAAATCATTTCACAGTGTGGAATAAACGTCTGGAATTATCATCTGCTGGTGTTTCTGTGGGCCTGTGTAGTGTGGCAGTTATTTGTCTCTTTGTCATGTGTATGACTTCTGCACATTTGTACCTTAGTTTCTCTTGTGTAATAATTATGTATTTGACATGTTTCTGATGTTAGATATAGTTGTTTTTCCAGATATGTGTGAAGCGACCCTTTGGTAATATTATGGGTACAGATTAGTAAGGAACTGAGAGAGTGAGGTGCTGGTTTATTTAGGTACAATAATTGAAGTGGTTACAGGCAGGACAGCTCAGTAAATAAAGAGACTGGATACAGGGTAGGTGGCTAGGATTTTATTCCTGGCATACTCTATAGGCTGGTCCAAAATAAAGGGGTGTTAAACGTGTTGACATTGCAACAGTTGACCAACTGGTTGACATATATGCCATTGCAGCAATGCAGTGCATGGCCAGTAAAGGTTAGAATGACGACCATCCACCATATTTCCTTCCAGTTTATGATTTATTCTGTGAGAATATAGTTTGTGTTACATTTTGTGGCAATTTTTAATCTAGAATCCTGGCTATGCTGGACGAAAAGAACTACCTGAGAATTTGAAGATACAGTTCCGCACAGTAGCCATGATGGTTCCTGATCGCCAAATTATTATCAGAGTTAAACTTGCAAGCTGTGGCTTTCTGGAGAATATTACATTGGCTCGCAAGTTTTATACATTGTACAAGCTGTGTGAAGAACAGCTCACAAAACAGGTCAGTCATGCAATGTACAGTACCAGGGTCAGGAATCTTGTATGATAAGGTTCTGATTACTGAAGGAAACTCAAAAACTTTTATTATAATAATTATTTGAATTTTTTACACGTATATTGAATGGTATTCATTTTTATAACCATTCACTACTGATGTTGACTACTTGAATCCTGAATATGGAAGTGCTAAGCTTCTCTGAAACGTCGGTAACTATTTGTCAATCAATGCAATGTCACATCCCAAAAGACTTTAATCTTTATTGTGGTTTCAGTTTGATTCCTGTAATTTTCAATGTATATCTTTATGCAGTTTACAATTCTGACACTCTGTGATATTTCAGTTTAACAGCTATCAGGCTGAAACAAATATTTATGTTTGTAACTGGAATAATTTCCAGACTCAGTGGTAAAATAAATGTTCAGGAATACCTATTTGAATTTATACAAAATCCTAGGTAATCTAGCTGTTAAGATGCAGCAGTGAGACACTGACAGGGATGTTGGAGACAAAAAGGCAACACAAATAGCAGAGTGGACACTTAGTAGTATATAATTAGATAAAAAGATGCTCAGATGCACGGAAAACAGAAGCTTAATGATCTACATTGTGATCTTTACCATTACCACCTTTTGTTATGAAGCAGCCATGCAAGATACATCATTCAGATATTGAGAAACTGAATTGCAAATGCCAATGTTCTGCATCAATTTCGTTTAATGTCTGAATATTTGAATGTAATATCTTGCCTGATTGCTTCACAGTGAAATATGGTAATGTTAAAAGCCATTTGTGTTTACTTTATGTATGACTAAAGAGACTACTACATATAGAAAGATATGGGGTGACCATGTAGATAGAATGGATGATGATAGGTGACAAATGATAGCACAGAATTATAAACCTGCTAGTAAAGAGATTGCCTATGAAATGCTGGAAAAAGACCGGTGCTGGCAGTCAATTGTCTGATCTATAAATAACAGAAAGGGAGTGATGTACAATACATCAAAATTAACAGCTTCTGTCTGACATTACAGGTGCACTATGATTTTGGTCTGCGGAATATTTTGTCTGTGCTGCGTAGCTTAGGGGCTGCCAAGAGGGTCAATTCCAAAGACAGTGAGAGCACAATTGTGATGCGTGTTCTTCGTGATATGAACCTTTCAAAGCTCATTGGTATGTAAGCTCTAGTCATGTTGATTTGCAAAATATCCTGTCTGTGCTGCATGTCTTAGGGGCTGCCAAGAGGGTCAGTTCCATTACACTGAGAGCATCATTGTGATGAGTGTTCTTCATAATATGTACCTCTTAAAGCTCATCATCAGTATGTGAGCTGAACTCATGTATATTCCGTTCTTTTGCAACATGATGCAGCATCACTGGGTGACTGGCACCTGACGTTTCAAAACCACATGCTGATCTCATCTTCTATGTTTTGAGCCTTGAATATAAGACCTCCACACTGTCTCAGTGCATCACCCACTGATGCAGCACCACATCCCAGAAGAACAAAGAACCTCAGCTGCACCACTACAAAAGCCTAAAAGATATCTCATGTTCATTTGCAAAAAATACAAATACAAGATAAATAAATAATATATACATTGGGCTGGCTGAAGGCAAGAACATGCTGCAGCTATTTTGAAAATACTTGCCAGCTGTTGTTTTGATCTCATATCAATTTTCATTTTTTATTTTCATGTTAAAATTCACTGTTTTTCCCTTAATTCAGACGAGGATGAGCCACTTTTCATGTCGCTGGTATCAGACTTGTTCCCAAATCAGGTTCTGGAGAAAACTGCATATCCTGAACTGGAAGCAGCAATTGAACAGCAGGTAGAAGAGTCAGGACTAGTATATCACCCACCTTGGGTGCTGAAACTGATCCAGGTAACAGTTATGAAATACAAACCTAATTACTGAGCATGGCAACTCAGCTTTTCCAGAGGCTGTCTCAGATTAGCTACAGTTTGATTCCTACATCCATCTTGACTCAAATTTTTAAGGCCCTTCCTAGGAGTTTTATTTACTGTACTTTGTTCCCATTTGTACAAGTATGTGATGGTAAATATAGTAGAATCTCAGTTGTCTGCAAGTGGATTGTCTGTTTTGTGAATTGACAGCTGAGCTGTTCATTTGTATTTATATTGTCATTATACTGGAATGATGCTTTGATGTTATATACATTTCGAATTATGTTTTTTAATATTTTATGCTTTAGTGTACATTTTATGCTACCTACATCCTTTTTCTTTCTCAGTATCCAGTTTTTCATAGCCAACCATGAGAGTAAGCTCATTTGAATGGCATTGTAGTACTGTTCAGCTCACATAGCAGAGGGTTACATTTACAGCAATTATAGTTGCACAGTGCAAGAGGATGTCTGCAAAATGTAAGCAATAAAACAGGAGCTGGATATAATTACTGAACTTGAAGAAGGCAGCACTATAAAAAACCTTTCCCCTGCTGATGGAGTAGGTGAAAGAATATATTTATGAAGAATGTAAGTTGTGATGAGGAAAAATATTAGCCTCTTCAATGAGCAAAATGCAGTTAAATACTACTTCCAGTAATGTGCTGACCTGTCTTACATATTAATAACTGTAATAATACATATATTGGGCAACTACTATGTTAATTATATTGAAACCTACAGAACATTGTAGATATGTAAGTGGGTCAAATAAAAACCTTAAAATATTTTTACCAGCTAATATGCAGGTAGGCTTGGTAGAGCTTTGTCATTTTTCAGCATTGTTTCATATCTACCATATATGTATTTGTAACCCATGCTGATGACTTGCTGTGCCTTTAACTGCACTGTAGGGTATCGATGTAAGTTTTTCATTTGACATACCATCATATATCTGTAATGAAATGTGAGCATGAGGGTTGTTTCAAATAAGTGTACTCTGTAATGTGTTTACATAACTTAATATTCCATAGGGAATGGAGTAGCAGAATATTTCCTGTCCTAAATTTTCTGTAGCAAGTTTCCTCTTTAATACTGTGTTGTGGATAGTGAAGAGTCTGTTTTATTTCTTCTTTTGTAAGACAGCAGTGTTAATGCTGAATTCATACAGCATCGCATTCGAAGATGACTGTCTTCTGGAATATTACGCTGGCTGAGTAACCATCAGCATTTTGCTTTTCCTGTAGGCAGTCAGTCATTTAGTTAGTCACTAATAAGTCATTTGCTGTCTTATGAATCCATCTGTAATGAAAACTCCTTAACATCCGATAAAGATACAGTAGAGCATATGTACGTCAGAATAACTTTTGGAAGAATTCATGGTTAAAGAAAACACATTTTCATATTATCCGGAGTATTTAAGAGTCAGTTGTTTTAATTCATGTCTATTCTGTCTGTGTTGATTGGTTTTCTGTTGCCACTTTTTATTTCAAAGTTTTGTTGATTATTGCAGTTGTATGAAACACAGCGTGTACGTCATGGTATTATGACACTAGGTCCAACTGGTGCAGGAAAAACAACATGTATACACACACTGATGAAGGCACTTACATCTTGTGGTGACTATCACAGGCAAGTGCTTCTTTGTTATGTTAGGCAGATTTATGACAAAGGTGACAGAAATTGAGATTCATCTTTTATGGCAACATCTTTCAAGTGTTTTATGTTACATGCAGATTTTTCCAGAGGAATTTGTTGTTGATATACTTTCATTCAGTGGAACTCAATATTCCGTAACATGTAACGTATACTGGTCTTACAGGGAGATGAGGATGAATCCAAAAGCTATTACTGCATCTCAAATGTTTGGGAGACTTGATGTGGCCACTAATGATTGGACAGATGGTATTTTCTCTGCTCTGTGGAGGAAGACCCTCAAATTAAAGAAAGGTGACTTTGTATGTCAGTATTATCCTCCCATCTGTGCCTTCATGTCCATAATGGTCTGTTGAGATGTTCAAAATGTAGTATACATTTCTCATTTGTCCCATTCTAGCTACTTGTCAATTCTATTTAATCCTCCTTAATTTAGTAACCCTGACACTACTAGGTGAAGAGTGTAGATTGATTATACAGGGAGTTTGTTGGCTGAATAACTGTTAGCTTCTCACAAACACACTTTTCTGTCTGAAGTTAGTCATTGTGAATGAGTTTGTCATTTTAATTTTCTTCATCCTCCTGTTACTTCATCTTACTTAGGCCCGAATATGTTACTGAAAATTTCAAACCTTTGTCAGTTGAGTGTTTCATATAATTAAATTATGGTGAATTACTGAATTAAATTGAACAATACTTTATTACTTTGTTGTAGGAGAACATGTCTGGCTAGTGTTGGATGGGCCTGTGGACAGTATCTGGATAGAAAATCTAAATTCGGTGCTGGATGATAACAAAACTTTGACCCTGGCCAATGGTGACAGGCTTTCCATGGCTCCTACTTGCAAGATCATTTTTGAACCCCATAACATTGACAATGCTTCTCCAGCGACTGTATCCAGGAATGGAATGGTTAATACAAAACAGTTTCCACCATGGTCTTGTATGCAGTATGTGTTGCAGGGTTTTGAACATGGTTGATATATTTGTCATTCTTGCAGGTATATATGAGTTCTTCTGGGCTAAATTGGAAACCAGTGGTGAGTGCTTGGCTTAAGTCAAGAAGTCCTAGAGAAAAGGAAGTCTTTCAGAATCTGTTCAATGAATCTTTTGGAGCGATGTATAGTTGGAGTACACAGAATCTGTGCTTAACCATGAAAGTCTTGCAAGCCAACATTACATGTCAGGTATTCTGAAATTCTTGTATCTTTCTTGTTGGAATTGTACAATATTTTATGACATTATCTTAACTACAGAAGTTACACAGTATTGCAGTAAATGGGATGTCAAGGCTATCATGATGATGGAGTGCAGTAAAGAATGAACAGAAAGTGATTGTTGTATTTCAAGCTACTATGTGTTATCTTAGCATTGAGAGAAACCAGGCTTCTGGCTGTTATATATGGGGTACTACTATTGTAGCATTGAGAGAAGCCAGGCTATTGGATGTTATGTTTGAAGGTACTACTGTCCTAGCACTGAGAAAGTCCAGGCTCTTGGCTGTTATATTTGGAAGTACTACTACCCTGGCATTGAGAGAAACCAAGCTCTTGGATTTTCAGCTAAGGTTTTCACATTATGTCCCCAAGACACCAATCATTTTTTACTTCTGGGTTAACCCATCAATATAATTTGATGGCTAAAAGACATCTGTCAGTTTGGTTAGGATTTGTTTCTTTAATAACACTGGATGGATGCCAAAGTACTTTTGCTTTGGACAACAGATGAGGCTTTGTTCTAAGTTCAGAAACATTTGTGACAGGTTTGACTTCATCTATTTTTCTAGTTTTAAATTAATTGAATTATGGTTCTCAAAATCAACTGGCACACTACAGGCTCAATATGCTTAAAATACATTTTTACAGCCTCTACATGCTAAATGCTCTGACACTTATGCATATTTTATTATATGCAGTGAAACTTCACGTACTAAAATTCACGAGATTCTAAGTTATAGATTTTGCTGTGTGTAGTTCTCATGTAAATGTTACATCATATACATATTGTATCAAGTCTTCTAGGCACCTCTTGATCCTGAAATGTGCTAATTATTCAGTGATTTACTCTTGCCTGATATAAAAATGTTGTTCTTTTATCTTTTAATAATAAAAAAAGTAATCAAGGGAGCTGGGATAGCATACTCAGTGTAGGGACTTGGCTATGGGCTGGACGATCTAGGGCTCCAATCCCGGCAGGGGAAAGATGTTTCTTTTTCTCCAGAACATCCAGACTGACTCTGGGTACCACCCAGCCTCCTATTTAATGGGTACCGGAGGCACTTTTCCTGGCGTTAAAGTGGCCAGGGCTTCAGGCTGACCACTTTCTCCATCTAGTATCAAGGTTAAGAATGAGTGGAAGTAAACATCCACTCCTCCTGTATGCCATCATGGCCTGCATAGGGACGACTTTACCTTTACCATCCTTTAATAAATGTACTTTAAAGGTTTCTGTAAGTACTGGAAGTACTTCCACTGTATACCTTACATTTCTCCATCTGTTGGCATTTTCATTTCACAGAGTAATAAAAAGGGTACAAGTTGACACAGACATTTCTGTACACTCTTGTTTCTTGTACTGAAAGCCTGTATTTTTGTTTGGTGTTGTGTAATCAACAACTAATTGTGATTTCTGTTTAATTATAATTTGTTATAAGTTCATTAAATTTTGCAGAATATATGTAGCATTTTTCACTATTGTTTTGGACAGAATATCCATTATTCTGTAAGAATCCTAGCAAATGTATCAAGAACTACTAGCTGTAAACCTTTATTTCGGGCACTGAAGATTATGACATTGCCATGTATGTATATTTATGAAATTCTTGTGCAGTTTAGAATGTCTTTGAATAACTATAAAACAAACTCTATGATCCATTTACATGATACAAGACAAAAATCAGATTTATTTATAACAGGTCATAATACTAAATTGTTCGAAAAAAGCACAACTTATAGTGGTATCCACATTTATAACAGATTGGCAAAGGAAATTAAAAATACTGAAACTTTGACAAAATTTAAAAAGAAACTTATTGACTTTCTGATTGAAGAGTGTTTTTATTAAGTAGAAGAATTTCTTAACTACTGAAAGTGTTTGTATGGGTTGTTAAACACTTATATTTCTATAAGTATTATGTTTACACTATCATGAATGATATATCCCCTCATAACCACTTACGATGACTTATGGATGGCGGTGATGAATGAACGATAAATACATGTATTTTATTGTTTCAGTGGTAAGTTAGCGTATCATATAGTTTAAGGATTTTGAACTGTATTAATGTGTTGGAATGTATGTGAAATATTATATGACTTGTCCAACTGTTACATTTGTAACAATATGGATTTGAATAAATTGAATTGAATTGAATTGAACCTTCTTACAAAGATTATTACTGATGTATTAAAATTATCTGTTGTTATAATGTGATAACCAATCTTATGTATATTCTTCATGTTTTCTGCTGAGGTTTTTTTTAGAAATAATAGATATCGTAATTTTGTTTTTGGTCAAGGGCATTAATTGCAATCACTGTCATGTAGCATCTTTCCGTTTTGTATCATAAGCTTACTATTCTTTCTGTAATGTGATTATAGCAATGATTTTTTGTGCCGAATTTTTTATTTCACTAAAACTGATGCTGCTACTGCTGCTGCTCATTCAGTTTGATCCTAGTTCTACTATTTTGACCCCAGATAACGGGTCTTGCTTTCATCCACAGGTTCTTATTAACATATTTATACCACCCCATCAACTGATAGGATCCTCCATCCAACCAAGTGGCCAAACAGGTATTTTTGGGACACAGATGTGTGGAGAGACAAACAAGTGAAAAGTAGACTAGCCACTGTTATTTTTGTGTAGATGCTGAAACTTCTGGAAGGACTTGTACCAGTGCAATCAGCAGATCTAGAAGATGCAGTAGAAGGAGCTGAGAAGGAAGGAGATCTAGATGAGGAGGGAGGCGAGGATGGCCAGGACAGACAAGCCCCAGTCCCTCGGCGTCTAAATGCTCAACACCTTCATCGGTTATATGTGTTTTCACTGATTTGGAGCATGGGGGCCTTCTTAGATATTGGTGATCGCAAGAAATTTAGTGATTTCCTTCATGACAGACTGGCCTCTGTGCTTAACTTGCCAAAGACTAACCAGCTGCCAGATGCAACAGTATTTGACTTCGTAGTTAGCCAGCAAGGTTAGGTATCTGTGCTTCAGAACTGTGTGTGATAATGTCAGCTACTAAATTACAGTGTGGTGCTTGAAATATATACAAAATTATTTTGATTCTTAAAATTATCCTGTATTAGGGACATGTTTCAAATTTTGTCAGTAAATACAGTAGTTCATAAAAATTATTGCTTTGGGCAGCAGCATACTGTGCAGCTAGTGAGACAGTTGTAGCAAGTCATTTTGTAAGGTGGTAGACAATGGGAAGATGGTTGTTGAACAGATAACAGATGTTTCATTGTTATCTTGCAGAGATGAGGAATGTTCCTGTAAGATAGAGATGTTAATCATGCCCATTTTAGCACTGGTTGGGTTCCTGATAAACAAACAGTATGCAGGCTCAAGAAGCAGTTTGAAGATGGGGGTTCAGTGTGGGAGTGAGAAAGGGCTATTGCCCCAGTTGTCCAAACTCTGGAGAACATGGAAGCCCTGTGATTGGCAGTGCAGTGAAACCTGTGCCAGTGAAGGCAGCAGCAGAAATGGGGATTTCATGGCCTTCAGTTCTGATAATTCTGCACATGGATCTGCACATTTCTGTATACAAGTACTGCTCTACACTGCACTATATAAGCTTTCTGACTGGCAAAGAACAGACGCTGAATTTTGCTTCTTAGACGAGACTTGGTGGGGGTATTCTCCACAGCATTTGGTTCTTCAATGAGGCTGATTTCCATTTTTCGTGGAATTGTGAACAAATGAAATGTTTTATATTGGGATATGGAGCATCCACACTAATTTTATGAAAGAGACAATTATACCAAAAAAAAAAAAAAAACTATGATTTGCCATGTCAAGTTACAGAATAATTGGGTCATTCTTTTCTGGTGAAATGGTCAACTCTGATTGTCACTTGGCTATATTGTGTAACATGTTTATACCACAACTTACCTTAACTGGGTTTTGAATCAGTACCCAGTGGTTTATGCAAGATGGAGCCAGGCCACACACAACTAATATTATTTTGGTCTTCATGCATGAAGCATTTTGTCCTTGGGTGATGTCTCAGTATGTTCCAGAACCCCGTAATTATGGACAGGCCTGGTTACGCCACAGTCCAGACATTAATCCATGTGATTTGTTTCTTTTGGGCTTTGTGACAAACTGCAGGCCTATTCAAGGAAATCTGGTTCATTAATGGAACTCAGAACCATGATCAGCGAGATGCACCTAACAGTCTCAGAATTTGTGTCATAAGGTGATCACAGACATGTAAGTTTTTCCTGAAGAGATCATGATGCAGAATGGGAATTATAGTGAATACATTATGCACTAAGAACAACTTTCTGTGCTTGTATGTTTCTGTATATATGTGCTGTGTACTATTTTTATAAGAAATATATCCTTTGTGCAGCATTTAAAAGGATAAATATTTCATGCACCACTCTGTATGTTGTGAATGTATCCACCTCCTACAGAGAGTGGCTGAGTCTTACCTGTGTATGTTTCAAGCTGTTTAGATTGCTAATCTGTTTTCTGAAGCAGATCATTTCACTACATTTAAACTGCCTTGCACAGCGTAGCCAGTATTGGAATCACGCAAAGTACAGTGTGGGTGAAAATATAAATACCACAAATTATCGTCATGTACTCATAGGTACCCCCTACTTTATACTGAGGGGGCCCTGAGTTTAAATTTCATCTGAGAGACCTCCCATTTGGACTTACCATTTTTATGGCCTTTCTCAGTCCCTCCTGACAAATAATGGTCTAGTACCTTAAATTAGTTTACACCTCTTCTTTCCACACCCTTTCTAGTTTATTATTCACTAATAAATTGTTGTGTGATGTACTAAACATCCTACAGCTATTTTAACTAAATTTGGATCCGGGTATTCTATGTAATTATGTGTGTTTGTGTGTGTATGCATGCATGTGTACTGGATGATATATAATCTGAATTACTGACAGTGTCTAGGGAGTGAATGTAAAACAGATTGTAGGTGGTCATGGTGCAAGGGTTAATACCCACTCATGTAACCACTTGTATTGGCATTTAAACATCCTGGTGCTTTATGTGGAGTGGCATTTAACTTTACACTGTGGCTCCATGACCCGTCATTGTTTTGGAAGTCAAAGATAGAATGCAAGGAAACAACATATTGATAGTGGATAGCTCCCTCAAGTTAGCTAAGTGATACAGAAGGCTCTCTCCATGCCATCTGTTAATTAATTACAAGTTATAGTAAAATGCCAGAAGTTTTCGAAAATTATGGGTGAGACGCACCATTGCCAAGTATCGCCCACATTACTTTTCATGGTTCTACCCCAAATTTCCACAAAAATTTAATCTAATATACTGAAAACGTTATTAATAAATGAGGAATAAATTAATAAAAAAATACAGTTTCTGTTCTACACAAGTAATGAGGGTGGTCTAGAAATAAGCACAGTGATATTGTGAAAGAAATGCATAAGCATAACATGAGGATCTGTGAACCAAAAAGGTATTTTTTGTTATTAATTCTGTTGAAATTGATTTTTTAGGCAAGTGGGTGCATTGGAATACAATGTTGGACACATATGTTTATCCAGAGAATAGTACACCTGACTACAGTAGCATTTTGGTGCCTATTGTGGACAATGTGAGAATGAAGTACCTGATCGACACAGTTGCAAAGCAGGAGCGAGCTGTGTTGCTTATTGGTGAGCAAGGTTCTGGAAAGACTGTCATGATGAAAGCTTACATGAAGAAGGCCAACGCTGAGATTTACATGGGACGCTCCTTTAACTTCTCATCTGCTACAAGTCCTCTCCAGTTCCAGGTACTGTGTTTGACATTTCTCTTATGGTTGTCACTACAATGAAATACATTAAAAAGTGCTGCTTAACGAATAAAAATTAAAGTGGAGAATTAAATCACATACATTTGAACCGAATGTGGAAAAACAGTAACCATGTCAGTTCTTATTTTCTACCCTTTACCTTTTTTGAATCTTAGAAAAATAGTACTTATGTGTTGGTGGTGGTGGTGGTGGTGGTCTTGGTGGTGGTGTGGATTTTTTCTTTCACAAAAAAAGCTAAACAAAGTCCATCAGTTATAGAAAGTAGCTCATTCTTATTTTATTTACCATTACTGGTATTCCCTCATTTTTAATGACAGACTATTGTTGCCTTTGTGTTTTATGAAACGAGGTGCCAATGCACTGTACCATTGCATATGACCATAAACAAAGTCAGAAGCTATTCAAATAATGCAACTGACACAGTATCATTAAATAAATCAAGGAGTCAAATAGAGTCTAACAAAAACAGTAACACATGAGAGGCAGTTCCACATTACACTAGATTTTTCATGTTTCAAGTCTGAAACTCTCTTTGTTTGTTAGATTAGTATTATGTCCTTCATATTTGATTGTGTGTACATGTGGTTAAAGCATAATGCAATGTGTATATATACTGTTGGTGATCCTAATTTTCTTAAGATCATAGCAAAGAAAATTAAATGAATTCTGACATTTTAAACTGAAGTAATTTGTTTATTTATGAGCACTGTTATGGTGGTCATTTGTTAGAGTAACCTATAAATCATTCAGAATTTAAAATTGTTCAAAGTCATTATTTCTATTCAAAGAATTATCTCCTAGCTCATGTCAAACTGTCTGCATCTGTTATAAAAACCAACCAGTGAATGAAGTTCAGTGAAGAAGTAATTAGTCTTCATTGTGAGAATTAGACAAAGCACATACATACACTGTGTGACAAGATAGAGAGTTTCATAGCATTACAACAGGTGGTCACAGTGATACCACTGGTATTTAAGAGGTTAATCCAGGTTGGTATTATTACATGCATACAGAAAAATGAGATAATAGAGGTAATGGGTGATCACACATAACCGTGAAATGCATCTAATAATATCTAGACTAATAACTGTTTCATATTATCTGTGCACGATAACAGTGCACTATACTACTAACAACTTAAAATGCGGCCTGAATGTAGCTCCAGCGCTCCAAGTAACCCACAGCAGTAAGAGTGGAGAGCCTTCTCTTGCAGTTTCGTTTTGTATTTTGCAGAAGACTATTGAGAGTTACGTTGAAAAGCGCATGGGCAACACATTTGGGCCACCAAGCGGGAAGAAGATGATGGTGTTTATCGATGATGTGAACCTACCTGAGATCAATGAGTGGGGAGACCAGGTGACTAATGAAATAGTACGCCAAGCCATGGACATGAAGGGGTTCTACAGCCTTGAAAAGCCTGGAGAATTTGTTACAATTGTTGATGTTCAGTTCATGGCTGCTATGGGACAACCAGGTATGGAATACAAAATAACAAACAAATAGCCCATTAAATATAAGATTACAATATTTTAATGTTGTGGAATAAAAGCTACTGATGAACAAACCCAGTTGATGTAGTTCAGGATGGGCAAATATGAACCACAAGAGTGGGATGTGAACAAATCCAGTTTAGTCCATGAAATTGTTTGGATTAGGTCATGTTAATAAACAAGAAGCTGCCTGTATTTTGTAAAATTTGTACCCTCCACACTTAAACACATACTGAAGTGTATATTATAAATGTGTAAGGTTCCTTACAATCTTATTAACATGATATGGGTTTGCCTTAAGTGTAACATAACCAATTTAGAAACAAGTAATCTATAAAGGCACCAGATAACTTCACAAATTACAAGCATCATAACGGGGAGGATAGTTGTTAGAAATTGGGCTGTGAATCTTGTCCCTTACATGGATAATATTACATATGTGTCACTAAAAATAATATTCTTAAAACCATCTGTATAGATAAAATATTTGTGCTTGGAAAAGGTGTAGTTTTACTTTTGCAGGTGGTGGGCGCAATGACATTCCAGAGCGTCTCAAGCGTCAGTTTTGTATTTTCAATTGCACTGTTCCTGTTGATGAAGCTATTGATAAGATCTTCCATGTGATTGGAGAGGGGCATTATAATGCCAAACGTGGTTTTACCACTGAAGTTCGAAACCTCGTTAAGAAGATCATTCCACTCACTCGTAAGCTGTGGCAGACTACTCGGGTGAGTGTTACAGGTGCTTGTTCCAGCATTAGTCCAAATGTAATACTGAATGTTGATTTCCGCAAACCTTTTGTAATCAGCCATTAAAATATTCCAGTATAGAAGTTACACATGGAAGGAATATGGATATGTGTGAACTAAAAATGTTAAATAGCTTGGAAGTTTTATAGGACTGCACCCAATTAAAAAACTGTTGGGATTTATACATTTGCAGTTAGTGAATTGTCACATGGGTTAAATCAGCAATATATCCAAAGAAGTCTGACAGCGTTATTTTGTTATAAATTGAACAATAGTAGTGTTTCAGCATTGTTTTGTTAGTTTGATACATGCTATAAAACTCTTCCATGATCTTACGTGCACAGGAAGAAAAGAATTTATCACCCTAACCATTTTCACAAATTTGGTTCCGCAGGACACAGGTGTATGGGTCTGATGTGTTACAAAGGCTTTGAATTGTTGAAAGATAGTGGCTGTAACATCAATTTCAAAATCTATGTATGTTTCATATGTATAATCACTGTCCTTCATTCAGAAGTGCATGAGAATAGCATGCTGAGGATGGTGATACTATGTAGTTGGAGTGGTTATGGGGGATGGTAGACAGTAAAGGTGGCAGTGAGGTCCCAGTCATGGATTTCCTTGTACACGTGGTGTAGAGCATCACTTACATATTAGTTTTGTGAGATCATTGGCATTATTCAATTATAAGAAGCATGGGAACATTGGCGGAGTTATGAATGTTTACAAGGGTCACTAATCCTTTCTTGTACCTTAATTAATAAATTAGAAGCTAGCCTTGCAACAAAATGATTGAATATGAAATTGTATAAAACACATGATTGTTTAGAAATTGTATATATTATACTGATTCTTGTCACTACAGGCAAATCTTCTGCCTACACCAGCAAAGTTCCACTATGTATTTAGTCTGAGAGATCTGTCTCGTATATGGCAAGGCATGGTGGGTACACTGTCCACTGTAATTGAGAATGAAGCTGTCCTCATGTTACTCTGGAAACATGAGTGCTCTCGAGTTTTTTCTGACAGGTACATGCATTGCATTTCTTAATGTCTAATGTCATAAGATTTTGTCAAAACTCCAGAATTGTTGTGTTAACACATGAGTAAGAGCTCTGAAGTGTTGTAATAGGCCTTGGTTTCTGAACTTCCTTTCCCAACATATTAAATTACAGTAGAACCCGGATAAGAAGTCCCCGCATAAGAAGTTTTCCCCTGTAAGAAGTCTGATTTTTAAAGTCCCGAAATTCTATTGCTTTTAATAAGCTTCCCTCTTAAGAAGTCTTCCCGCTTAAGGAGTCCCGAATCCTCTGGTCCTTTGAAAGACTTCTTAACAGGGTTCTACTGTACATTGTTAATGTAGTTGTATTATCCTTCCAGCATTATTTAAAGGAATACAATTGAATAGATATATTGCAAATCTCTCACTCATATTAGCTGGGACAGAGTATCATTGCTGAAGATGCTGGATTCTACTTGTGTGAATGGCATGTACAGGTACAAGTATATCTAGGTTTACATGGTATTTGCATCTTTGAATAAAGTTGTGTGATATAAAGTGTGGAAAGTAAAAAATTTTCATAAGTTCTTTGTTAGCAAAACCAGGCCAGTGACCCTTGGAACAAGCATTAAAATGTCATATTATTATACTTGCAAATATCCATTTCCCTGATGATGGCTTAGTAAAAGCCGAAACTTGTTGGAGATATGTTAATGTCGATAATAAGGTATATAAATTTAATGAGTGTATTTTGTTGGATTCTAATAAATGGTATTCATTATGTTTGTAGATTCACTCTTACATCGGACAAAGAATGGTTTGATAATGAGTTATTCCATGTGGTAACTGAGGTTCTGGGTCCAGAGTACTGCAAGATGGCAGAGCCAAACCATGTGTTTGTTGATTTCATGAGGTATTGTTACCATCCATCTCCATCAGATATATATCCATTTTTTTTTTGTGCAAACTCATACTTTTTGTATGTTGGAAATTGAAACCTAATGTCTGTTATAAGGGATTTGAGGTACTGATGTTAATGAAAAAGACTGTGGTTTTGAGGGATGTGCAAACTGCATGGAATCACATCTCAGAAGACCGAAGCACTGTCTGCATGTTCTTTACGTGCACTTTTGAAATAGATTTCTGACTTTCATATGGAGATAATGTAATGTGGTATGACAGTTATACCACCAAAAGAGGTAATAATACTAATACAGCTATGTGAAGGAACTCCTGCTACCTAAAATTATAGTAGATTAGATTAGAGTGCAGTTTTTAAGTTTTGAATTCAATTTAATTTAAGAGTTGTTACTCAGGTTTAACCAGTGCAACTGAGTAAACTCTATGACAAGGCAACGAATGAGTGACATTTGAGCTGTATGATTAATTCTTTATAGATGCATTTGCACATTTAAATGGTGCAATTGTATGCCTGTTGCATCTGTTGTATCTGTAGTTGCAGACTTGCTTATGGAATATGTAAAGGAAACAGAAAGTTCAAATGAGTACAGGCAATTCACATGTGTATGAATGTACAGTGTACTTATTATATCTCTTGCCATGAGCAATAAATATTTCCTCAGTGACTAACATCACTTGTATTGGCTAAAATATAGAGATGCCCCTGAGCCAACAGGAGAAGAGGGAGAAGATGCAGACATGGAGCTGCCCAAAGTATATGAGCCAGTTCAAGACTGGAATGAATTGAGGGAGAGGCTGGAAATGTTTCTTTCACAGTTCAATGAAATGGTCCGGGGAGCTGGAATGGACCTCGTCTTTTTCCCAGATGCCATGCTGCATCTTGTAAAGGTCAGGATAAAACATTTTTCTGTTTTATTGGTTCACTTAATAATTCTTTTCAGCTACTGGATTTACTATATTTACCTGTCTAAACATAAAATACATTTTATTTAATTTTCATTTAGAGATATGTTTGAAAAGTGTGTAACACTGTGTTTGGTCAAGTGGATACCTGGCGATAAAAAAATTGATTCCATGGGTGTGCCTGGACTAAAAGTTTGTAACTACTGCTGGTAAACAACCTATATGCTTTCTCAGTGGTGAGTTCTGCAGACTTACTCTACTGATGAGGTGTTCTTTCTGGAGTTGAAGAGCAGTCAAACATAAATTACTGGGAAGATATTGCTGCAATTTAAGTGAAAGTATTTCTGATGCTGACAATAAGGACAACTGACACTATGCTCTGCTCCTCCATATGCCTGTATGGCATGTACAGGAGAACTTTAACTTTACCTTTTACATAATATTTCACATAAGATAATCTTATTTATCCAATACATATTTGATGACCTCTGGATTTTCCCTCTTCACACTGGAAACACTAATGAATAAGTATTACTTTTAGGTGTCACGAGTGATTCGCCATCCACGAGGAAACGTAATGTTGGTAGGTGTTGGAGGCTCTGGAAAACAGTCACTCACCAAGCTATCATCTTTTATTGCTGGGTACAAGACCTTCCAGATTACACTGACACGGTAATGAATGAACTCAAGAGAAACAGGGTCTATGAATGTGCAAGTGACACTGTGTATCTCTTCCTGTCTTTCAAATTACACTTTATTATTAGTAACATTCAACATGTATAAAACTATAAGAGAGAGGTAGATAGGTGCACAACATGAAAATTGATCTTCCAGGAACAGGGTAGTAGGGTTTTGACTGGCTCATGATAGGATTTGGTGTTGAGCTTTGTTAAATGTGATTACAAGCCCTCAGATTTCATAAAGTACAAAATTTTTTATTTGACTGAATAGGTTTTAACTGTTGAAGGGATATTTTGGAGATTGTTTAGTCTGTTAGTGCCATATACTTATTATGTATGCATATTAGGAGGGTTTTTCTCCTTTGTAGATCATACAATTCAGCCAACTTTCTGGAGGACTTGAAACTGCTTTACCGAAGTTGTGGTGTTCAGGGAAAGGGACTACTTTTATATTTACTGACTTGGATATCAAGGAAGAAGGTTTTCTTGAGTACCTCAACAACATACTGTCATCAGGTGAAGTACAAATTTCAAGATTATTTAAGAAAATATGACAGTGGAATGATACTTTGAATTTATATACTGTATTTAAAGATTAATTTACTGGGAATCAGTACTAGTGAAACTTTTGCACAGAACAAAATTGCAGTTCGAGTAATCCTTTATTTATGCTTTCTGCAGGCATCCCCATGCATATAAAGTACTTAAAGGAAAGTCAGGTGCCATAAATTCTTCATATAACTTCTTTTACATTGATATTTCTACAAGGTTTCATTTCAAGTATTTGTGAAGTGAGATAAATAAATAAATAAATAAATAAATACACGCACAGTAAAGAAGGAACCGACCTTACTTCGAATGAAAAGTGAATTATTAAATCTCGGAATTCAGAAGATTATGACTATTTTCTCATTCGATTGGAATTTGTTCAAAATACAAGGAAATGTTTAAAATTTCAAAATCTTTCATGTCTGTTTACCTATTTACTTCCCCACCTGTATTCTGAATAGAGCATGTCCCAATTGTTTGGTAAAGCTGTGCTAAGACAAGCTTGAAGGGTTACACACAAGTAAGTTAGAATAACCATTTTTTTTTAAAAGTAATTGTAGCACAATAATTCAAATTGTATTTGTGTGGTACAGGTGTGATCTCAAACCTCTTTACACGAGATGAACAATTGGAAATCATCTCAGAGCTGACGCCAATCATGAAACGGGAAAATCCAAAGCGCAATCTTACGCATGAGCTTGTAATGGAATATTTCCTCACACGCACTTGTAACAACTTACATGTTGTTTTCTGTTTCTCCCCAGTAAGTATCCACCAGATCTTTAGTGTGCAATACAGTACTGTTTGATAATACTGGTATTGTTGCCTCAGCAATTCTTTTAAAGTGAGTTTTGGTAATGGTTAAAAATAACTATGACTTTAATAGTAAAATAAATAAACCGTCAGACACAGAATTACTGTACGTCTATTGAATAGAGCCATTAAAAGATCCCAACATGTTTCAACCATCAAGTCGTCATCCTCAGGGGGATCACCTTTATCAGCATATGCTGTCTAATTACATGATTTGAAATATATGGTATACAAGACAAGAAAACTAACAATTTATGTATATGACTTGTGAAAAATTGTAGCTCCAGTGTGTAGCTAACCTGACTACATATACATTGCAAAATCACCACTAATATGTAGAACTGATGACAGCCTATGCTGATACAGGTTTTCCCACCGAGGATGACCACTTGATAGTAGAAAAATGATGGGAATGTATTAATGGTTTTATTCCATATGCTACTATTGTGTTTGGTGGTTTATTTATCTTAATAATTGTATACAATATCAACGGTGTTGGTACTAAATTTAAGATACAGGTATGACTTACTTTATTTACTGACACTGTAATGTGCTACTTTTTGAACAATCAAGAAGTAAAAATAAGTGCAAGTTGAGCAGCTGTTGAGAAAACTAAATTACATAATAAAACAACTTTAGTCATAGTTTTTCAGAATGCTGGAATGTGTGTGCATGTGCATACGCTTAAATTAATATATAATTATCAGTACTAGAACTCTAGTGTTTACAAATCAGCCAGAAATTAAAATATTTAAAAATGCCAGGCTGTATAGTTTTCTGGCATCAGTATTCTGTGACTGCGTGTACAATCACAACACAGATATTTCAGCTGTGTGGAAGTTGAAATGTGAAAGTAACATAAAGACACTGAAACGTAAATTGGCTGGACAAGTCTGATGATGGTAATGAATGTCAGAATGTTAGATATGCTGCAGCTGGAATATTACGCAGTCAGATGTGACTTTAATATCTGTATAGCAGGTGCAGTGCTAGGTTATGTAGATTCAGGTTCAGGGCAACTGAATACCATGAGGAATATAACGATATCTGTACTAATGTATGGACTGAAAATATTACATACTTAATGAAACTATCTACAGATACTGAAACCTGTTGCATGTGCCTTCAAGTTCAACCTGATAATTTTGTAGCCCTTCATTCCTGATCTGCTTATACAAGAGTGAATTTTGTGGTAAAAATAAATTACTGGACTTCATTACATGTATGAAAAATTAATTCTTGTGGCTAACTTTTCACAATCAAAGACTAGGGTGTGTAATTTGGTTTTATGAAAAATGTCACGGTCTAATTGACTTGCATCATTTTATTTAAAGAAAAAAGAAAGAAAGGAAGAAAGCATGGAAGAAATTGCTGTGCCCTGTGTGGTGTTAATTGGTAACAAAATGTAGTTTCCTTCTTTCATGTAATTTTTTAACCTAGATTACAGTGTGTAACATGTCTTCATTAAATACCATACAAATAAAACAAGTAAAACCCTAACAATCAAATTTACAGACGTCTTTACTCGCAGGCCTCAGTCATCATGTCTGTTTACTGTATATACTTGAAATGGCAGAATGTCTTTTTCACAGGTTACTGTCTCATTCATATGGCCGCATTTCGCACTATTTGTAAATAAATGACAGGATGTTGTCACCCCTTATGCATGGATTTCCTACCTGCTGCTATTCCTGAAGACATTTTTGCCAAAATATTTTGTTTGTGTTGTGTATATGAAAATATGAAATACGTGGAAAATCATGCTTTTCATTATCGTAAAACAAAAATAAAAGGGTTTGAATCTGATGACATGAATATGCAATGAAATATAGTAGTAATGATTTTAAATTCCAAATTTTCAAGTGTTTAAAAGTTAGAGCCTACATATAAACGATAATCTGAGTAAAATGTAATTCAATGAGTACAACTTATAGTTAAAACTGGCCTAAGTGCATCAGTAGATAATGATGCTGAGTAACTTTATAATTTTTTTCAGTGCAAAAAAGTATTGTATTCCAGGAAGATTCTTGATCGATTAAAAGAGTTAACGTATCTTCATAAGGTCTATGAAAATGATCTTTCTTGTATTTACAGGAACTAGGAAAGTGATTTCTTCTTATTTCAGGTAGGTGAGAAATTCCGTAATCGAGCTATGAGATTCCCAGCCCTCATTTCAGGGTGTACCATTGACTGGTTCCAGCCATGGCCAAGGGATGCACTGGTGCTGGTAGCAAAACATTTCTTAGCCGAATTTGAAATTGCCTGTACCCCTAGAGTGAAGAATGAATTAGTTTCAGCGTTGGGAAGTATCCAAGCTGTCGTTGCATCTACCTCGACAGAATACTTTCAGAGGTACGTATTTACTGCCATATTTAATTGTTTAAGATAGTATGAAATTGGCTGTGACACAGCAGTAGATATGTTGTTCATTTAACTTAAGAGAGAAAAAGACTGGTGAATAAACAAAATGAAAATAGAAACGATAACTGAAATACTGCACTTTCCATATCATCATAGAAACTGACAGCATTAGTAAATAACATAAAATCCATGGTAATATTCCTGTTTCATAACAGATTGTTGCTGTTCACCATAATTCTCATGTGTGCAGCTTTAATTGTTTGCACAAAGTGTTTATTGTCATCATCATTACCATCCATGTATGTTTCCAACAGGCTGAATTGCCCTTTTACAGAACCTTCTCCTTTCTTCTCTTTCCAACCATACTTGATACTCCTGTATCTTCCTTCATTTGTACCTTACTTCTCTTTATGTCATACCTCACTTTGTCACTCTGTCTATTCCTTGCTTTTCCCAGTGGTAGTTTATGCAGCATCTTCATTTTTATGGTTTTAAAGGAACCCTATTTTCATCCATACATTTACATGTGTCCCTAGCACCACATCTTTAGTTTCACCAACTTTTTATTTTTGTGGTGTCTGTATTTTCAGAGCTTGCCTAATATTCTACTTCCATATTTTATCCCTTATACATTGATTAATATTGTATGAAAACATCATCTCTCCTGCTTATAACTCATTATTCTTATCGTGCAGTCTTTCTTTTGCATAGCTAGAAAGTATGAAATTTTTCTTCCCTTTGTAGATTCCGTCGTGCTACTCATGTAACACCAAAATCATATCTCAACTTTATTGGTGGTTATAAAAATATCTACCAGCAGAAGCAAAAGGAATTGAATGATGGGGCCCAGAGAATGGACACTGGACTTGCAAAACTGGAGGAGGCTTCATGTTCTGTTGAAATCCTTAAGAAGGATCTAGCAGTTATGGAACAAGAGCTTGCACAGGCTTCAGAGAAGGCTGAAAAAGTATGTGTAGCTCCCTAGTATGTGTGGCTCCCTAGCATATGTGGCTGCGTAGTGTGTCTGGCTCCCTGGCATGTGTGGCTCCCTAGTATGTGTGGCTGCGTAGTGTGTCTGGCTGCCTGGCATGTGTGGCTCCTTAGTATGTGTTCTTGAATTTTGAACTCTGTCACTGCCCTTCCTTGTCTCATACATTTCTTTCAGCTATTAGTCTTGACTAAATATTTCTTCACTTAGACATATGTACCGTAAAACACATCTGTAAGACAGAACATTCCAGAGGTGGTTGAAGTATTCTACATTTATGTAAAACACCATTTATTACCTTTAATAAGTGTGATAATATAGCAGTAACATTCTGGACTCAAATTTGAAACAAATTTGAGCTCAAATCTCACACAGGTTACTTTGTCCTGACTAAGATTGTCTGTGGTCTCTTTCTCTCTCTTCATGAAAATATTAGAATGGATGAAATACATTAGTTCAAAACTGTATTAAATGGTGACCGAAAGAGAACACAACATTAAAACTGAAAAAAGGATTGCATTCTATGAATTTAAGTTTTGACAAAAGGGATATTCAAGTAAATGTAAGAAACTGTGCATGTTCGGTATGTTAGGGGCAGTAAACTATGTTACTGATGATATTAGAGGGAATTATCTGTTGATGTAATTTAATAAGTACAATTTTAATGGAACATCACACATTCACTATGGAATATTTTATTTAATTCTGAGAAAACATTTGATGTGTTCTATCATTGTATAATATATTTTCACCAGGTATGTCATGCAACATTTCTTATTGGTGTGATTACTGATACAGTATCGAGTACCTATGTAGTGTGTTCATGTGTATTGTATGGTTTTTTTTTACTAAATAAATAAGTAAATTAAGCATTACAAAGTATAGTAGAGTTTCAAAATAATGTGCTGTTCTGTTGATGGTTCAAGTGGTGGAGCTAGTTAGAGAAGTTACATTTGTATCATAATGTGATTATCCCACATAATCAAGAATCTGCTATATTTGAAAGATTTCATGTTTGATTACTGGCCTGAACAAAAATCTCCTATTTCAGCTGCATAGGTTTTGTGGCATCAAATGATGGTGTGATCTGTGAATGAAAAATTTGGAAAGAATGTGGTGAGTAGTTGTGGCATATTTTAAAGAACTATTTCATCATTTGCCTGATAGATCTAAAGGAAACAGCCTGGACATAAAGCCAACAGTCTCTCAAATACAAAGCAGAAGTGAAAATTTCTTGTCATCGACCTAAAATTATGATGAAAAGTTAATGATACTCTTTTCTAGATTTTATGCTTGTCCTGCCATTGAAAACTTCAGGCCCAATGGACTATGCAATGATTAATTGTTTCTTTAATTGAACAGGTGCTGATAGAAGTCACAGAGAGAGCAATGCAAGCAGAGACAGTGAAAAATCAAGTACAAAAAGTAAAAGAAAAAGCAGAAGCATTAGTAAAGTACATATCAGCAGAAAAAGCTCGAGCTGAGCAGAAACTGGAAGCTGCTAAACCGGCTCTGGAAGAAGCAGAGGCTGCCCTGAACACAATCAAGCCAGCACATATTGGTCAGTGATGTTCTGAATGTAATAAAGTTTGCACAGTTAAGATGTGATTGAAATAAAGCATCACAGTTTTTAGTTTGAAGTAAACTGTAAACACATCACTTCACTTATATCAACTGTATAGATGCCTCTTGCATATATATTTTAATTAAAGTAACGGAATATTTTTTTTTGTATTCCACATTCAGTTACAGTGCTAGTCTCCAAACTAACAAACAAACAAACAGTAATATAAATAACGCTTTCAGGAGTAGCTGAGAGCAAACTCAAACATCCAGAATGTAAATGAGATGTAAACTGATTGTATTGGACATTTAAAATGTGTAACTTCTGAATTTTGGTATGTGTTGATAGCAACGGTTAGAAAGCTGGGACGTCCACCACATCTCATCATGCGCATCATGGACTGCGTACTGATTCTCTTCCAACGCAAACTGCATGCTGTTATTGGTGACACAGCAGCCCCATGCCCCAAGCCATCTTGGGCTGAATCTCTCAAGGTATTTTTATGATTCTACTCATGGCATCAGAATGTATTCACACTCTTGTCATGGCTAAAAGCTTAAATAGATACAATTGATAAATATATTTCTAATCACAGTACAAATGTATTAAAAATCTAACAAACAAACTGTTTTGGGGTGTTTGAGTCCCATTAAGAAGCAAGAGTTGTGAAATTACCTTAAGTGATGGTGAATTCAGTGTTTTAGCAAGAGGATATTCAGAAAAGTGTTCTGTAGTCAAGAGAAAGGGTTTGTGTTTCTTTTCTGAATAAGTAAGTGAAACCCTGGCTAAGTATGTGAGGGCTTGTCTAAGTAATATATGACATTGTTTGTAATAACAGTGGTGGCACTAGTTGCAGAAGTTGCATGTTAATATTCCAGATAATAACAATTTCCTGTCTGTGAAACATTTGACATGTTGGCTTTGAAACTACTGTAATTGTTGAATTCAGACAGTGAGATGAGTGTGGTATGTGACATTTAAATACTGCTGAGTTTTAATTTCAATTAAAAGAAAAACCGGATTCCGGATTCAGAGATCAAGGTCAGTTCTTGCCTGATGTTCATGTTATCTTAAGCTTAGATTAAGCTAAGCCACTCTTACCTTGAAGTGAAATCAAATGAGCTGCTGTTTGGCTCCTGATTAACTGGCCACAAAAGCATCAAACCTAATTTAGCAGTGTAAGTCATTGTTTCACCTGCATAATTATTTCTTAAATGAACACCTTTATGCAATTAATGCATGCACATAAAATCTCTTAAGCATGTACCATTCATTCCACTCGAAGTCAAGCTGATACAGATGGTAATGTGACTGGCTGTGTGTTGGATGACCAGTGCTTCATCTCTGGTGGGGGCAGCAAATTTTTCTCTTCTCCACTGCAACCTGACCTACTCTAGGGCCCACTCATTGTCCTATCCAATTGGCTGCCTGGACGTGCAGTCACAGCATGAACCTGACTACCCATTTCCATATAGCAGGAGCATGTTTCATGTCATTAACCTGTAGTGTTGCTTTTGAACAACCTTGTAGTATATTATATCACATATCTTGAAGTATGCCCTTTCAAGTTAAGGGAAATGCATTTTTACTTAAAGGAAACACCCTTTTTATAAAATGAGACAGTTCATGTACATTTTCTGACTTGTCATGTTGTTTATATTCCATTAGATGATGGCAAGTACAACTTTCCTGCTGCAGCTTCAGAATTATCCAAAAGATATAATCAACAATGAGATGGTAGAATTACTGCAGCCATACTTCGAGATGGAGGACTACAACATGGACACAGCAAAGCATGTGTGTGGTGATGTGGCAGGTCTGCTGTCATGGACAAAAGCTATGGCCTTCTTTCACAGTGTGAACAAGGAGGTGCTTCCCCTCAAGGTGAGCCACAGTTAGGTATTCAAGTGTTTCATTCCTGTATCACTGTAACTATAACACACAGAAAAGAGTTTTTTTTAGCAGGTCTGTATACCATTCAAAGAACAGTATTTTCCTATACTACTCAAACGTGCAACTACACCATAATTTACAGAAAAGTAAGTATTTTGCACAAAGGGTTTATATCAATGTCTTCAAGAACTGGATGTATGGTCTGTGTTTCCTGTAGTGGTGCTACAGTTAGGAATGATTAAAGTTGTCTGCACAGGGTTTCCTATCAGTGGCACAGTTGCCATGTCTACACGGTTTCCTAGCAGTGGCACGGTTCTTTACATGCAGTTTTCTAGCAATGACATGGCCTGTGTCTATTATTTAGAGTAGTAAAAAGTCAATATTTTCCCCGTGGATGTCTTTCCAAGAACAAAATGTGAATCCTATGACAAATAAAACACACCTAATGTTGGTTTTCCCTGTGTGGCAGGTTTTCCCTGTGTGACAGGTTTTCCCTGTATCATAGTATTGGTGCTTCTTTGGGTTTTTCATAAGCAGTGAGTTTGTACTGCACAGAAAACGGTGGGTTTCCCCCATGTCCTTCGAATGACAAATGTTTGGATTTCCTCCTGTCAGTGCTTGAGTTTCATTTTTCAGGCACTTGTGCATGATTTTCAAAGTAGAAAAAATAAACAATTTTCCCAGGGTTGTCTCTTCAAGAGGGACATTTTTATGTTTACTGTTTAACCTTTCCCGTTTCTTGGGGAACAGGATGTGAAAGACAGACAGATGATTGGCTATTATACATACACATAGATGTGCATATTAAGCTAAAGCAACAGGCATGTAAAGAGACTGGAAGAGTTAATGAGCTTCTAGTTTCTTTTAAGGGCTGTTATCAGAGTTTATTTTTTTAAGTTTCAAATCTTATGAGATATGACATCATGAAGATTGGCAAATAGTAAGCAATGTTTCGGAGACACTTCTGCCTCCCCTTTCTTCAGGGTTCAAGAAGAATGAAGTTACTTTGAATATTCAAACATTCCTTTGTATGCAGAACAGGATTATTTTTACATGAAGCCAAAAAATCCTATACTAAATGGCTATCATATCTTAGTTTTGCACTAACGCTGCTCAGTCTTTTAACACCAGCCTGTGTACTCCACACTGCATGAATGCGCTGTAAGGTAATTACAACTCCTCCATCTTCAGCAGTAGTTGGAATTTAAACGTAGCATCAATGAGACAACTTTGCCTTTACCTTTTATTCCATGTTTGCCTATATCTATTAATTGACATAAATGGTATTATACTATTGCTGTCTTCCCCCCCCCCCCCCCCCCCCTGTCCCTCCCTGCTACAGTCCAGATTTTGCACATATGTAGACATGAATGCTCTTGAACGTACACATGTCTGGTACTGCCTACATTCATGCCAACTGACAAAATCATCCTAAGACAGTCAAACCAACAAATTATCACAAATAACAACTAACAGTCAAATAATGCACAGAGTCCTAAGAACAAGAATTTTATTTTTGTGTCTATTTTTAAAACAACACCTGTCACTTATAAAGGTACATTTTTCATAGTAACAGTGTGTCCCCAGTATATGCATATGTAGTTAAAACTGAGCATCATATTTTAATGGTTAGAACTACTCTTTCATGTCTGGGAGACCTTGGGCTTTGACTCAAAGGGAAGGCTGAGGAATATTGTGTCTTTTATCAGTTCCTCTGGCCAGATGCTTGGATATGACTTTAAAGTAGGTTATGACTGTGCTCTTTCACGTCCTTTCTGTTTCTTTACTTGCAACTTCCCCTCCCTCATATCAGTATCATGTAACATAAACAGATAAATAAACTTAGTACAGACATACACAGTCAATACTTTCATATACTAATGTCATAAAACGTATGTAATTATTGATTCTGCATTCCTGGTTTAAATTATTTGCTGAATGCTTTGTGTAATCCACTAATCTTAATTTTCCTAATTTTCTGTCTTTATTTGGAAAGACTGTATTATAACTGTAGTTCTTATGCAGGCTAACTTGACACACCAAGAGGCCCGTCTCACTGTAGCAATGGCTGACCTAGCAGCTGCAGAACAAGAATTGGAGGAACGAGAACGGTCACTGCAAGAGGTGAAAGAACAGTATGATGCTGCAGTGTCAGAGAAACAGCGTCTCACAGATGCAGCCAACAGCTGTCTGCGCAAAATGACTGCAGCCACTGCTCTGATTAATGGCTGGGAGGAGAGAAAATCCGGTGGACACAAATGAGCCAGCAGTTCAAGGAGCAGCTTGGCAGGTCAGTTATTGTTATTTTGATTATGGAATGGTTATGACAGCATGATTAAATGGAAAATGTAAATTCCATCATAGTTTTCCTATTGTCTCTTTAATCATATTTACTGTTATGTACATACGTATATCCATTTGCATTCCATGGATCTACAAAGTAGTCAGAATGAAAGTAGGCTATGGAATAAGCTATGATATTTACAAAACAGCCAGACAAGTAGAATTTAAACTATTGCAGAGGGGAAGAAGACAGACAGACAGTGAGACTACAGTTACTGTGAAACAAACTCCATAAAAAGAAGATGAGTCATGTTTAAAAATAAAATATTTGCTCGCTTGAGTAAAAGGAATATGTACGTAAAATATCTTCTTAATTTTACTTCACATTGTGCCTGTTTGACTAGAAGGCACAGATGGTAGATTGTTGAAAATTTGAGTTTCCAGTTAAATATATTTACAGGACGAGATCTCTTTGGGTCACATAAGACCAAGACAGATGTTCGTGTGCGTGCTCCATACAGAATATAAACAACTACAAACTTATACCCAGAATGACTCACTATCACATAATTTTAATATCACAACATTGTAATTTTATGCTCATCAAGTTTATGTATTTTAGAATTTTAACACTAATCATTCCAATAAGAGTAACGTAATACCTAGATTAACGTGTTGGGCTTATATTCCTTTGTTCTAAAAACTCCCTGAGGATGGCACTCCAGTGCTGAAACATGTAGGAGTTTAATACTTGTCATGAATTGTATTTTATTAAGTGCATTTTTTGTATTTTAATAGCACCCTCCTGTGTACCAAGTACTCTGGTTCTCCAAGGTGGTCTCTTTCCCTTCAGGTTTCATGACTAACATTTTGTACAAATTTCTTATCTCTCCCATTATGTGTTATGTGTCTCACCCATCGAATCTTCCTTCATTTAATCACTCTTATATTAAATGATCTGAAATCATAAAGACTCTTTTCATGTGATACTATCTACCCACTTTTCACATCCGCTTAGATCCAGGTAATCTCCTCAGCATATGTTTTGCTCATCTTATTGTCTTGCACAAACTAATTCAACTAGTTATTGTATACATAATGTTTTTATCTCTGACAATGTATCTATGGATATATTGTATTGTCATAATCTTACTGTAGGGATCTAAGTGATTGTACAATATTGTATATGTCTGACTAACTCTACATCCTGTGGGTTGTTTTTAACCCTTGTAAGGATCTACTGAGTGATTAAATAAATGAAATGAAATTTTCTTCTCAAACACTGACTTTGCTCTTCCCATAGAATGCTTTATTGTATAACAGTTTTTTATGTAGATGTTTTCTGGGACCCAAGATTTTAGTGCATGGATGAGTTTCCATATATCTAGTATATCTTATACTAATCATGTTTTCAGGTATTCATGTAAAACTGTAACAGTTTCAAAAAGCTAACTACATTCTTCTTATTTGTGCTTATATTTATCAAAGAGCTGATAGCATTTATCTTGTTATTGTTGTTCACAATGCCACTGGGAAGGCTTGTGGGAGATGTGGTACTGGCCACAGGGTTCCTGTCTTACTGTGGTCCGTACAATCAAGAATTTCGATCTGGGCTTATTCGTAGCTGGATGAACAATCTGAAGAGTTGTGAGATTCCATTCACACATGACCTTAACATCAGCAACATGCTGGTTGAAAGTGGAATGGTAGGGCAATATGAGGCAACAATTAGTAAATAAGCATGAAAGAAGCTGTTGTGTTATGAACAATATTATGGTAGATGCAAAGTAAGTTTATATGCACATTGTTTTATAGTAGTGTAAACACAGAAATGACCTTTTCCACATCTGTAGTTTTGTTCTCATAAATGAGTAACTATCGCTGGATTATTTATGCTACTGTAATTAACACACACCACTTGAAGAAGTGCACTTATATCTGTCTATTATGCATGTAGATAATACTAGAATACTTGTAAAAAAGTATTTTTACAATGCACATTTGTGATGAAGGCAGCCAGAACTCTCTTTGATCTAGTGTCAAGGTTAAGGGTACAACACATTTTATTTCCTTACCCTTTACATGTGTTCGTGTTTTGTTACTTAGGTATAGGCATAGCTTTTTCCTTACAGGTTAACTTTGTCATTTTCCTGCTGTACATACAATTCATAGTTGCATCATATATTGTGGTTGTTAGTGGATAATAATTTAGCTTTGTTATGTGACATTCAAATCACTTTGTTGCCATAATTCATTGACTTCAACAGAATGAGTCATTTTCTTGCTTTATCTCAATCTTTTCAAAGATACTTCTCTTGTTTTTGTCTGTCCACTTACTTTTTTGTTCTTATCAATGATAGTCTGATGTCTTCACTTAGAAGGTTACAAAGGAATCCATTGTTATTGTGGTTTTTGACCATTAGCTGATAGGTGCTCAGTTCTTCCTTGCTTTGGTTTATGTAAATTTATCTTTCCATCTTTTGATTTCTAAATTATACATCAAAGGAATTCATCTGTAGCACGAAACCCTTTTGCCTTACATGTAGTGAATGTTAATACAGTATAATGCATGAATTCCATCAAAAACCAAATAAATTAAAAGAAAATTAAGTGCACAGACATTCTATGGTGATTTAAATGATTATGTTAGCCACAGGAAGGAAACCAAAAACAGACTTCTAGGTTGCATATTTGTGATATCTGCTCACAGATCAATCCTTCAAAACACCACTAAATACTACAAAATTGAGCAGTTGCCATGTTATCCCCTTACATATAATACTGCATGTGAGTCACAGTCTTGGTATAAGTCACACCGTGGTTACCATGGTTACCATGTTGCTGTGTTTTATGTGAAGTATGTGCTGGCACAGAAGAAACGGTTGAGTACTGATAATAGTTGCCATGGTTACCAAAGTGTTCTGTGTGAGATACTTACTGAGGCAGAAGCAACAGTTGAGCATTGTGTTTTTAATAAAACACAGCAGAAACAGATGACAGCATTCTGATAATGAGATAAAGGCTTGGTTTGCTCTGAGAATAAAGAAACAACCAATGCAAGAGACAGTAGGGTGGCACATGAATATTATGGCATCCTGTCATATTGCAGGCACATGGTTAGTATAGATATAAATTCATAATAGATTATACATTTGATTTAATCAGAGCCTTTAAAGGGAATTTTTACTGCTACTAGTACTGCTGCTGCTACATCTGTCAATATTACAGCTGTTGCTTCTGCTGTAATTAAGAGTTGTTATTACTGTTACTTTTATTGTATATTTAATTGTGGTCATGAAGTAAAGTTTCAGTTCAGGGAAGAATATTGTTAAATAATTTGACTGTCTTTAGGTGTCAGAATGGACATTACAAGGCCTCCCTAGTGATGAGCTTTCTGTTCAGAATGCAATCATTGTTACAAAATCAAGTTCATATCCTCTGTTGGTGGATCCACAAACACAAGGAAAGATGTGGATCAAGAATAAAGAGGCCAATAACGAGTTGCAGGTAAGATGTTTTCAAATTCTTTTATGGCTAACAGCAGTGTTTTCATCAATAAATTCCTTGATATGAAAGGAAATTGTAAACTCTTAAGGTAATTAAATTTATTTTTTCTTTCCTTGATATTAATGTCCCTGTGAATCTATTGTAACACCAAGGAAATGTTTGGACACTAATATGGTCTGTTTTTATATAGCACAGTTTCCCTCCTTGCATGTGGCATTTCATACTGAAAATCAAATCTTGAAATTAAGATGTATTGTACATAGGGAAGTTCATGACTCTTAGTAAAAACATCTAATTTAGGTTTGGGAGATAACTAGTTCATTTCCCAATTGGGATCTGGCTATCCTAAGATTTTCCATGGTTTTCCTGAGTTTTACCCGTGCCAACAGGGGAGGGGGGAAGCTGGCACAAGTTACTGGGGCCCAGCGGTCCAGAATGGGGCCTGGGGCCGTACTATATTGCGTATGATTTTGTCTTTCTCAGTTGTATCATTATTTGTGGATTGTACATATTAACCCTTTCAGACTAAGCCCAAACCACTGTGCAACTGAGAGTCAGTCTTTTCCGATTGAGTGTAAAGGTTTTTAGCTGGTCCACCCTTGCTGGGAGGCCCAAAAAATTTTTTTCACCAGAACCTGAACCTGCTTTCAGCAGCCCTGAGTTTTACCAAGGTAACCCATCTGCTTTAAAAAGATTCCTTCCTTTAAATTTGTATTAAAGATCTTGGTTTATTATACCCTTGACAACTAGTATTATATTTTACATGTGATTACTGCACTTATTTTATATATTTTATTTTATTACCACTACTATTAATAAATATTGTTATTGTTTTAATATGACACATGCTTTCTAGGCTTATATATTTGATTCTGTTTATTATATGTATATGGAGACTAATTCCACATCCGTCAGGTTTTGTTTTACATACAAGGATCCATGGAATGTAAAATGAATAAATAAATGAATAACACAGGCTGCAAACACTTCCTCCTATGTTTTTCCTGCCTCATCTAGAATGTCACATCCTCTCCAAAATTACATTAATCTTTACAGTTTATGGTGGTCATGAAGGTTGCCCGAATCTTGTAATTTGACACTTGAGTGTGAAACTGTAGTGTGGTTTATAATGAGAGGTTGGTTGTTATTGACTTGAATATTCATACTACATATGGCAAGGAAGTCAGAGCTTAACAAGAGAACAGTTATCATGGTTAAATATCAGCAGTGAAAAAAACTAAATGGATGTTATTGATACCTAAACCTGTAGTATTCTTTAAAAAGAAGGATATTTGTGTTAATTCTGTGTCAGTTGGCAATTACACAAAATATTGATCCAGTGAATGTGAAATGAAGTGTACAGTGGTCTGAAAATATAATTAAAATGCTTAGCTAAACATCTTCAGTAATTCTACTATTTTATACTTTGTAACAGTGTGTGTTGTACCACTGTTCTGCAAATGGGGCATTTATGTGAAACTTTTAGGAAAAAGCTAAAGCCAAAAAATAAGTTGGTACATTTTCATGAAGTACCCTAGCAAATTAAGCAATATTTTAATATAGTGCCAATGTAATATTTACTGTGCTGTACTGCAGATCACGTCATTGAATCATAAGTACTTCCGCACACATCTGGAAGATAGTCTTTCATTGGGACGGCCTCTGCTTATTGAAGATGTAGGAGAGGAACTAGACCCTGTCATTGACAATGTGCTTGAAAAGAACTTCATCAAGTCTGGTTCTATTGAGAAGGTCAGTAGATACTAGCAGATTTTTACTGCCCTACATTACCATCATAATAAAATATCTTCTGAGATATGATACTCTGTCACTGTGTAATACATCCCCAACCTTTGAAGACCACTGTGTTTTCTCAAAATGTTGGAAACTGATTACCCATTGACATGGCATCATATTTCAGAAGAACAGAACCCTCAGCTTAGCCACTGTGGGACCAAAAAACTCGCACAGAATAAACAGAGTAACATGAATAGTTTCTTAACTTATACCAAGAGATAGGACAAGGATGAGGCACTTGAAGTTTTGCGTAGGGTACAACATATAATGTCTAAGGCGTGGGTCTGCGGCCGCTCGCTTACTAGGATTGTGGGTTCGAATCCCACCAGGGGCATGGATGTCTGTCTCTTGTGAGTGTTGTGTGTTGTCAGGTAGAGGTCTCTGTGACGAGCTGGTCCCTCGTCCAGAGGAGTCCTACTGAATGTGGTATGTCTAAAACTTGTGATCGTGAAGCCTCGAAAAATGAGGTGGCCTAGGCCCCCAAGGGGCTGTCGAGCCATTGAAAAAAAAAACACATATAATGGTCACAAATTAGAGAGAATTTAAACTCCTAATTTGTTCTTAATATTAAGGCAGTAAAGAAAGGAAAAATGACTTTTGTTCACATCATGCCAGGTGAGTGTAAATACATGGGTTGTTCATTCAGTTTATAAGCTATATCTGCCATTTCTAGTATCTAGTGACACTTTGTTTTCATGTAAGTACACCAACTGATTTCTACCAATACACCAGCCAGTTTCTCTGAAACGTGGGTGACGAACTACAAGTTTACACAGTGCCACATTCCAGGGGATAACAATGTTCATAATCACCATCATGAAAACCTAAGTTGTCACAAGAATCTGTGACATTCATGATCATTTTCAGGTTGTTGTTGGGGACAAGGAGTGTGATGTTATGCCAGGCTTTATGTTGTACATTACAACGAAACTACCAAATCCTGCCTATTCACCTGAAATCAGTGCTAAGACATCCATTATAGATTTCACAGTTACAATCCTGGGACTGGAAGAGCAGCTTCTGGGTGAGTAGGCTGTCTTGCTGCTGAGCTCCCTATCACAGGGTACACAAAATGAATGCATAGGAGATGCAGTAACTCTTGTCCTCATGATACACCCCTAAAATTAATGAAAAGTCTGCTCTAAACTGTGTTGAGTGAATGTAATTTTTGTTCATACTGATCGAATATAACCACTACTGTACATGAAGCTCAAATCATACATTTTATTTTCTGAAAACCACCTCATACAGAACTTTATATTAACATAAAATATAGGTCTTATTAGGGTTTACAACTTTTATTTGAAACACTTTTTAGTATGTTCAAAATTTAACCAAATACAAGAAAAAATGTTTTCTGCCTCTGTTTATTGTGACGTCTATAGTGTGATTAGCTTTGCAACAACAAATATATGCTGATATTTTCCAAAAGAGTTTAAATAACATGGGATAAAAACTGTTTAATAGTTTATGAAGTTATTTAAAGCAATTACAGAATATACAACCTTTTAGAAGGAAAATAAAATAATTTTTATTGCAACAGACCTTATACTCTGTAGAGGAATATTTGTAAATGGAAAATGTGATTGTGTATGATATGGGGACTTATTTGAAAAAAAAATTGAACCTTTGTAAGTCTACGTAATTATTTACACCTTGGATTTTTGTTAGTGACACGTATGATGATTCGTATGAACAACTGTATGTATAGAGATTGTATGGATGTGTCCTATACAAATTTTGTCAAGAAGGATGAATAAAAAGACAATACAATACAATACAATAGTATAGAATACAAGATTTGAGGTTTTCACAGAGGTGTTGATAAAGATTCAAGTCTTCTGCGATGTTATGTCATGTTGACTGGTAATTATTGACCATTGTTATCAAGAATCTGCTCCTCCAAAATTTCGGTAACTCTTCGCCAGTAAACATGGCATAACAGCCCAGAAGAAAGATTTATGCTTCAACAAATGAACATCGAGCTGCAGAAACAAATAATGTGTTTATAAAATATGAATTCTTCATTAGAGTAAACTTTTCTATTCTTGTTCTGCTTTGAATAAGATACAGATTAAGTGAACATACTGCATCATGTTAACATAAATAACACAAATTAAAAAAAAAGTATATTGTTTTATGTATATGAGAACACGTAAGTTGAACTTTGAAGGATAGGCCTATCAAACATTGTTCCCAGGACGAGTAATTCTGATGGAGAAATCAGATCTAGAAGCAGAACGAGTGGCTTTGTTTGAGTCAGTGATGAAAAATCAGCGCAGCATGAAAGAACTGGAGAGCAACTTGCTGTGTCGTTTGACCTCCACACAGGTCTGTACCAAATATTACATTGCTTTAATCAGTACTGTTCACACCTTGTATGGCACAATAAAAAGAGTTCACTTATGCAGAGAATAAAGCTTATAACCCTTTGTTACACCATTTAATTTTAATGCAGCCATCTGTTATCAGACCAGTTAATTTCAAAGCCATATATACGCTTTCTTTTAGAAAGTTGAATGAGACATGGGATATTTAGTTTTGCTATGTGCTATATAGTATTTTATTGTGGTATTATGTTGTGATATTTTATCGTAAGTAGTTGCTGGAATTAAAATTGCTTTTATCCAAAGTTAGTCATAATGACTGTCAAACTCTTTCTTTTGGTCAAATCACCTATCATGTTTTACTTTGTTGACGGACCAGAAACTGCACAAGAGGAATTTATTAACATGATAAATAGCACAGTCATCAAATCAGAGTTTACTTTATTGTCAGAAATTCTTGTTGTATTTCCATGCTCATGGCTTATCTGGCTCCTTCAAGCATTGTTTTGAAAATTATTCTGCCCTTCTCAACAACTTATTAGCTGGAATTTGGGTTTTAAATTGTGCTGTACATTAAATAACATTAGATAAATAAATAGAATAGATTGCGGAAGATGATCCTCAATGCATTTTTGCTCTAGCTACTCGAGGGATCAAGAAATTGGTAGAAGCAATCTAAGCATAATTTTCCCATTCAGCAGGGCTTCCGTGTCAGTTTCCATTTTCTACAGTATTACACTTACAGTTATGAATAAGCAGAAGACAGATAAAATATCTGGCCAAATGCATAGTTTAAGGAATTGTACAAGTGCGATTGTGGGTGTAAAAGGCTAAGAACCATTGCTGCTGTTTTTTCTAATTCAGAATTTGTTCTGTATTTCTGAAATTCCTGTGGTGTTCATTCATAAGAGTTGAGTTTTAAACATTTGTTACTGGTGTTGGCAGGGCTCACTTGTGGATGATGAAGCTCTTATCCACGTGCTGCAAGAAACAAAGGTGACAGCTGAGGAAGTAAATCAGAAACTTAAGGTGTCAGCACATACAGAACGCAAGATTAATGTGGCACGGGAAGAGTTCCGTCCTGTGGCATCCCGAGGTTCCATTCTTTATTTCCTTATTGTAGAAATGAGTAATGTGAATGTGATGTACCAGAACTCACTGAAGCAATTCCTGAACATCTTTGACAACTCTATCACAAAGTGAGTACCAAATACAGGAACAGCAGAAATGATGAGCATTCTGTGTTGTATCCAAATATATCATCTTTGTGCAACCACACTGCACTTCCATAATATGTTAGTTCAACGCAAAAAGTGAAGTATGGACTATAGAAAATAGTAAGATCCAAAATAGTTTTGTCTGTTCTTAACCTTTTGAAGACCTGCATTTACATACATGAACACACACAGGAAAACACCCCTATAAATTCATTTCATATATTTAGGCAACAAGTTCTTAAATACATGCTGCATAATGTCAGCTTTATTTCCCACAAAATGCCTTTTATTTCGTAATTTATCTTTTTCTGTTCAAATAATACTCACAATTTTCATAAACCATGCGCTAAAGTTTACATGCCCACCACGGTAGGATAAAATTAAAGAACACATTCTACCATGTAAGTTGACTGAAGCAATAATAAATCTGGCTTGTCTTAAGAGGGTACCTGTTTCGAATCTTGATCAGGGCACAGAAAATCGCGACAGTTTTCTCCATATCTAAGTTCAGCTGCCTAGCTCCAATAATTCATTAGTTATCACTAAAAATGAAAGCTAAATACAGACTTTGTGCAGCCCCATTTTATGTTTTACATTTTACAAACAAATGTGTAAATAAAAGTTGCACACTTTTCGAAAATCTGTTACCATATAACATTTCAGGGGCCTATATTAAGTGTTGCATGTGTTGCTCCCATCTCACAAGTTTTTCACCTTCCATATTGTTATCAGTTATTTTAGGAAATTTAAAGTATGCAGTTTACAAGTAAATCTTTGTGTTTATAATTCATGTCTTAAAACAGTAACCATCAATATGTATTTCATCCTTGTAATCTAAAAATTCATTAATTAAATAAAAGGATTGAACAATTAAAAACCTTTTCAGTGCCAATCTAAAGTGCTTCTTGTCCTTTATGAAATTTATATTGCATTTTGGCAGTTTATTAAAAATTGTTATGCTTGCATAATACACACCTTTTTGAAATGGTGTATGGATTGATACTGGTCTAAGAAGTTGTAATTTATTTCTTGTGTTAATGCTATGCATGGAAAAGTTAAAAGTGACATGTTCCATATTATTTACCATAAAAGGCTTTAAAGGTAATATATATTGTAATGGTACAGTCAGTATTTCCAATGCTTTGAAAATAGGTTTACATGACCCCTGACATAGTTCCAGTTCTGTTGTGTAATTGAAAGATTATCTGTAGAGTTACCCCACAATATATTTCACACTTCATTATCTAATGGAATTATGCAAAGTGGATCACTTTAAGTGTGTCTGCATTACTAAAGTGTCAAATCTAACAGCATAACAGGCACTACTCAATTTTGATATTATCTGCTTAATGTGAATCTTCCAATCCAAATGTTTATCAATTCCCAAACCAAGGAATTTTATATTTGTTACATCTTTAATTTTTTTATCTTTATAGAAGGCTTGACATTGATCTTCCTGGAAATAATTTAAATTAAATTTTATTACATTTATCTTATCTGTATTCAAAGATAACTCATTTGCTACAAACAGTTTACTCCTATGATTTTCAACACAGATTCAGATCTCTTTTGCAAATCCTCTAAATTATTAGAAGTGATTAATACACTTGTATCATCTGCAATCAACAAGGGTTTAGATAATGAGTTTATCACAATAGAAGATCATGAATATATAGTATGGACAACAAAGGTCCCAGAATTGATCCCTGGAGAACACCGTATTTTATTGTTTCCCATTTGGAAGAAGGATTTTTGCTGTTGGTTTTGTATTATTATTTCAACCTTTGCTTTCTATTTACTAGATAGGATTCAATCCAGTAAGCAGTTACTCCATGTATGCCATAATAATACAATTTAGCTAGATGAATTTTATGATTGACACAATCAAATTCTTTGGCCAAATTACAAAAGATACCTGCAATCTGCTTCCATTGATTAATAGCAGTAAGAATATTACCTGTTAAGGTAAAAACTGCAATTTAGTGGATATTTCATTTCTAAATCCAAATTGTTCTGGTACTAATAAATAAATAAATGTCTATTTGATCTATTAAACATCACTCTTTCAACGATTTTTGAGAGTGTAGTCAGTAATGAGACAGGCCTGTAATCTGTCATTTTAGTTTTTTATCACCCTCCTTATGTATGGGCTTAACTATTGAATACTTGAGTCTGTCAGGATAAATTCCAGATTTTAATGAGTAATTACATATATAGCTGAGTGGTTCACATATTATAGATGCACAGTCTCTTCGAATCCTACTAGAAATTTCACCTATATCCTGATGAATTTTTTGGTTTAAAGAATCTTATTATTTTCGTTTTATTTTAATCTCCATAATATTACCTAATTATGTCTCTTTTAATAATTTTATAGCTTCACTTAGAATGATCTATGTTTAAGTTCGCTGCTGTTGACAAAGAAGCTTTATTAAAAGCATAGGCTGTTTCCTTATTATCCTTCAGCTTTCATATTTAATGAAGAAATTTTATCAGATATTTTGAGTTTTATCAGCTTCTTTTTTAATAATATTCCATATCCTTTTTAGTTTGTAAATACTCTTACAAGAATTCGGTAAATAGAATTCTTATCAGAGTATTGTAATCTGATTTCTTTGCCTCTCTTATTACTTTCCTTAAGATGGCACAATGTTTATTAGAATGATCCTTTATTTGGGGACCTTTAGTATTCCTGATTAAAACAAAGAGGCTTCTTTTACGTTTACGTGATATTTTAATTCCATCTGTTATCCAAACTTTATTCTTTTTCCTGTAGCTTGTATATGCAATTGGAAAACTATTTTCAAAAATATTCAACAAGGTGCAGAGAGGGGAGTTAAGACATACTATTGGTATCATCAGCATCATATACAAAGTCCCATGACTGTTCACTTAAAAGTAACCAAAATTTTGCAAAGAGTTTGAACATCATGATCCAACAGCCCATTTTCCATAGGATAAACTGAATTACAATTATGTCTTCTCATAACTAACTCCATGGAGCAGAGTCCTTCTTGAGAAGCTAACAGGTCGTCAGCTAGTCAAGAAATTCCCCGCGTTTAACGGAACCCGAAGGTTCATTACCGCACTCACAAGAGCCCGCCACCTGTCCCTATCCTGAGTCATATCAATCCAGTCCATTATGTCTTCTCATATTATCCAAAAATATATTATCTATTAAAGTACTTTTATTATTACATCTTCTAGTGGGAAATTTAACTATTTGTGTTAAATTATACATATTTATCGCTGACTGAAGTTCTTTTTTTATGGCTTTCTGAAAGATAAGTTACATTTGTATAACCAAAAAGTAAAAGCTGCACTCATGATTGATATAACTGTTTCAGAATATCATCCAAAAGTTCCAAAAATTCATCTAAGTTCTCACATGGGGCTCAGTACATGCATAAGATAATTTATTTGAATTTATTTGCAATTTGACTGCACATATTTCAAATTTTTTCGCTACTTTTTTTTATTTAAGTCTGTTTCTTGATGTAATGTACCCTCCCTTATGAAGATACACATGCCTGCCTTCAGATAGTTTTTGCAACAAAAACCTTTCGAAATTGTACCTGGGCATAGAAAAGTTCAATAACTCTTGCTCTTCCATCTGATGTTCACTAATACATATAAGATGAAGACTGAAACTCCCTTCTTTAAAGATAGCACTTAGTTAATCCTTTTTGCTACCTACATGGCAAGGTATCCTTTTTCAGGTCTACCAAGAGTTCCGTTACAGAAGAGCGCATTGGGAACATTCTGAGCTACCTCACATGTGAAGTATGGGCCTTCACACTGCGCAGTTTGTATGAATGCCATAAAGTTTTGTTCACTCTTATGTTGGCCATGAAAATTGACTGTCATAAGGGTCTCATTTCGCATGACGAGTTCAGTGCCTTCATTAAGGGTGAGTTTCTGCCAGTAGGGGCACTGAAATTGGAAAAGTGTAGTAAAGTTTTTAAGGAATTTGTGGAACAGAATTTAGAGATCTTGCCGAATTTTTCATGTAGTAAAGACACAGTATTGTAGTTCATAATTTCCTTTGAGAGGAAACAGGAAATCACATTTCAGCTCTAATAAACACTTCACAGACATGTGTATAATTTTCTCATATTCTTGATGCAGTTTTAAACTCTTAAGAACAGAGAGAAGGAAAATATGCAAGGAATTTGTCATATAGAGCAAAACCTTTAAAGTGTCGAATTTCTGTCTCTGAAGTCAGAAGTAGGATTATAATATGACAGATTTGCAAATTGAATAATACTTTGAGGATTCAAGTCTTCTGGGGTGTAATGCTGTGTTGTTGGGTGAGTGGTTCCCAAAGAGTTGTGGGGTTATAGTGCCTTCATCTTTACGGTCAACTGTCCAAGAAGAATAACAATTTTTTAATGTGACTGTGCAAATAGAAGAATATTTTTATTTTATAAAAATACTGCTTTGAAGTGTCCTGGGCAAATCTTCTGTTACATGTTACCACACATTAAAAAGTTTAACAGAAAGTGACTGAGAAAATCATACACATGTGGTGTACTCATTTGTAAAGCTACAATTAATAATGAAAGCAAGTTAAAATGTAAAGCTACACGTGTGCTTAAGTAAGCATTATGCCATGAAAGCATATGGAGGAATGGCAGCAAAAACAGTGAAATGGGGAAGTCATGTGGGAAGATGTATCAGATATGTTATATAACAGTTATCATAATCATCAGTATTATTATTATCACAGTTGCCAGCCAGGCAGATGCTAGAAATCTTTATAAGACCATAATTGGCGTCATTTGATACATGTACGCATATGTGTGTGCGAACACGCACACGCGCTCGTGCACACACCTATGCAAAGCATGAACACATGTACACAAAATTTTAATCCGAACAAAATTTTCTTTTGCCAGTTTCAGTAGTATATGCCTATTTCATTGGTCTTATCCATACAACTTCTTGTAGAAGCCACCATACCTTGAAAATAATACTTTGTTGTTTTCCAATTGTTTAATGAAGATATCTGATTATAAATTTCATTGTTCAACAATCTCTTTGCAGCTAGGCAGTTTGTGTTACATGCTCATAGGGTTAAGGTGCTTTGGTTGTAGTATAAATAATATTTATTAAAGTAAATCTAATACAATTTTAATTTGGAGCCTTACATGCAGCTCTTACTCTCTGTTTTCACAGTTTCCTTTTTTGAATTCATTTTCAACTTCAAGCATTCTTCTTCCTTATATTGTTGTCACACAGGTGGTGCATCACTGGATCTGAATGCTGTGGATCCAAAACCTTTCCGCTGGATTCTAGACATTACGTGGCTCAATCTAGTGGAAATAAGCAAGCTGTCCACATTCTCAGATGTTCTTACCAAGGTACAAATCTGTAACTTGAAGCAAGAAAATAATTTGCCTCCATATTCAGCCCTGAATATGTTAATAGCTTCTAATTAGCACAGTAAGCCGGTATAATCCTGTCTGTTTTCTTATTCAATGTGAAGTCATTGGGCTGTGTTGTGAGTGACATATTTAAATTTCTATACAGAAAATAATAACAACAGTAATAATACAAAAAATAAGATGTGTCTGCTAAATATGACTTGGCACAGAAAGGGTTAATATGCAGTGACGTGTTTGAAATATGTCATACAGTGTGTTTTGAAGATAGGTCCAGAATCAGCTAGAAGATTCCTCAGAAATTTTTCCTGTTGCCTCCACAGTGCCTGAGTGTAAGCCTTCGTAATCAGTAAACAACATGCCTGCAGTATGCATGCACTTTTCATTGATCTGTAACTTTAAAACTGGGTAGCTTATTAACAGAAAGCAGTTTTTAGACATATGCCTCATCTATTAAATTAATATTCTGTGTTTTATAGATTGAGCAGAATGAGAGGGACTGGAAAGTATGGTACGAAAAGGAACGACCTGAGGAAGAAGTGATTCCTTGTGGATACAACTCTTCCCTAGATGTATTCCGCAAACTGCTATTAATCCGATCCTGGAGTCCTGACAGAACTCTGTCACAAGCTCGCAAATACATCATAGGTGAGTCTTCACACTAAGTAATAGCATATCATAATTATATAAAAAAATACAAGAAAAGGACACACCTTTATTCTCAGTGTCATGACCAACCAACTGACAAAAGAACAAGTGTTCCCAGAAGTGAAAACTGTGTGAGAGCACCTTTTTTTTTTTTCTTTCTTTTTTCATTACAATATAGCTCAACAAATTCCATGTGCCAGGTGACCATAATACTTAAAAATTTATTTTGACAGGGCACCTAGTATTTTCCACAGTACAATCATTATTTTTGGTGTGGGTGTGTGTGTGTTTTATCTTTTTTGAAAATAGCAGCTCAATAATTATTGCACCACAGAATTGCTTGTCTCCAACAGTGAACCATCTGAACACCAAAATCTTTATTTTATGGCCATTTTTGATCATCGGCCTGGTTTTATGATGCATGTTTGATGGACCTGTAGGTGTGGGTATGTGCTTGTGCAGTGTGGTTTACAGTACTCGAAGATGCAGGGATCAAAATCAAGCATTCATAATACCAGTGACTTATGAAGTGCCACCAGTGTCCCTGTCTTTATGAATGCTGAATTATTTTGTCCTTTATGCTGATTTCATCCTGTTGAAAATTTGAGAAATAAATCATGCAATATTGTGTCAGGTATTCACTAACCCATAATTTAGCAGACACGTTTGCTCTACATGTGTCTGTGTATTAAGCATGACTTTTTTTTTATTCTTATACATTTTCTGTGCAATGTGTTGCATAGAGACTGCAGTACTTCATTTGATGATGCTTACTTTTAATTTTTAATTTTGTAATTTTGATTTAAATTTTTGTTTATCTAGGAAAGCCTGAAAACTTATGTCAGGTTTCGAAAAATAATTGCTAAACCAACAATTTGTTTGTTCAGAGGATACAAAAAATCCATCAGGTGCCTTTCTTGTTTATGCATAACTGTTTCTGCGATATTTTTTTTTCTTTTCCCATAATGTCATATAATAGCATAACATTCTGTATAGTTTCTGATTCTGATTCAGATCTTAGTAAATCTAGCAGCCGTTTATCTCATTTTGAACTACAACAAAACCTCTTCAGTGTGTATGGACTTCAGACAAAGGCATCAAAAACTTTTTTTAAGTCTCTGCTACACTGGGTTTAAAGTGCTTTGTACCTCAATCAATATTTAGGCCAAACACAAATAGCTCAATCATTCCTTTACAGAATCACTGGGGCCTGAGTATGGTGAGGCCATCATTCTTGATCTAGATGCAACATGGACAGAATCAGAGCCTCGCACACCCCTGATTTGTATCCTCTCAATTGGCTCTGATCCCTCACCACAAGTAACAGCACTTGCCAAGCTGAAGGAAATACGTATGTATCTCATCTTAGTGATTTACTGACCTTGGAAGCTGCTGATATGTAGTAAATCATGCAATGATTGTACCAGCCACTGTAACTTTTATTCAAGTGTTCCTCCATTATCAGTTTTCTCCAGTAAGAAGTACACACGTAGAAACAAAGACAGTAATAGAGAATCACATATTAGAACAGGTCATTTGGGGTATCAGGTATCATATTTAAAAATTAAGACATAAAATATAACTTTGTAAATCTTTGAAGAATAAATGGCACAGTAAAAGCAACGTTAAAAGTAGAAGATATAATACTGAAATAAATATGTTATAGACACTAGAAATACCTGTTCTTCCATATGGCTGAGAAAGTTTGATAAATAACAGAAAATTATAGGAAGAGGATTAAAGGTACTGAAATGTGTTGTCTGAAATCAGTAAAAGGAGTTTCACTCCAAGATTGGAAGAGGTATCCAGATATTAGAGGAAAATTAAACAATAACAATACTGTAGATAGAATTTCAGACTACAGAAATGAACAGTGTGAATATGTGGACAGATAGGAAGAAAACTGTATCCAAAGAGTTTTTCAGTTATGGCTGATAAGAGAAGGAATGCTGAAGACAATAAAAAGGTGGATTGATCAAAGGATACATTATGAGGACATAAGAGGCAACTGTACCTAATTGGTGGATTTGACAGTGATAGTAATGTAGTTGCTGAGACAGTATTGCTGTTTACTTGTCACTAAGGCTGCAGGCACATTTACCAAATTGAGTCAACACAAGTTAAGACAAGTGTGACTCACTCCGATTGAGTCAAATCTTACAGTGCGACATAAGTATACAGTGAGTCTATACAAAGCAAATGAGCCTGCCTCTGCAGAATCATACTGAATCAAGCTCGATTTGACTTGACTGGACTAAACTTTGACTAGTGCCTCACAGCCCAGACTTATATGCAGAGTTGGTGTTTTGTTGAATATGAAAGTACTGTTTCTGTTTCTAGCCCTGAAGTCTGTGTCCATGGGACAGGGTCAGGAGATGCACGCACGCCGCCTTATATCTGATTCAATGGCAGGAGGTGGCTGGGTGTTACTGCAGAACATACACCTGTCACTTCCATTTTGTAACGAGGCTATGGATGCTTTGGTAGAGACTGAAAATGTGCATGAGACATTTCGGCTGTGGATGACTACAGAAGTTCATGCACAGTTTCCTATTGCTCTTCTACAGGTAAAATAGAAGTTGTAAGTTTGAAAGAAAGGGACTCTTGAATTCCCATAGAGAGTATAAGGAATATATATATATATTCTTTTTCCATGGCACAACAGCCCCTAGTAGGCTAGAGCCTCCTCATTACCAAGGCTTCATGATCACACTCAGTTAGACACACCCCACTCTGTAGGACTCCTCTGGACAAGTGATCAGCCTGAGACAGAGACCTCTACCTGACAACACACAACACTCCCAAGAGACAGATATCCATGCCGCCGGCTGGATTCGAACCCACAATTCCAGTAAGCAAGCGGCTGCAGGCCCACGCCTTAGACCACGTGGCCAATGGGATCTGCATAATGAATATATAATAAAATGTAATAAACAAAGTAAAACTATTAAAAATAAACACCAAGATCATTAATAGTCTGTGCTACTGGATTATTACTTTTATGGTTTCTAATTTGGAAATGAATGGACTTCACATTTCTTCTTCATATTGTATGGAGTAGGAATAATGCAATCACTGAAGTAAATGGCTGGAGGAGGGATGTTCAACCAACTTCTGGCAGGGGCAGTATTTCTGTCTTCAGCACCATTCCCCAACTAGATCTTGGGCCCATCTATTCTCCTATCTGATTGGTATTGGCGTCCCCTTCCCCAGGGTAAAACAGCCAGGGCATAATACTTATCACTCACCTTGATGTAGTGCTGAAGCCAAGAAAGTGTGGATATTTTATTTGTACTTGCCTTATATGCCTTCATGACGTGCTGGTTGGGCACAGAGGCAACTTTGTCTTTTCTTTCTTCCTTTTCTTATTTCTGTTTTTCTTTCTTTTTTACTTTTGCCTCTTGAGATTGTAATTTCACACAGTTTTGGAAACTGGTTTCACCTCCAGTTTTAGATGACTAGTTTCTTGCTTTTGTCTCATGTCATCTCTTAAGAAATGCTTCATTTTTACTATCATTTTGGCAATTGGACAGACAGTCCTCTGACAATGTACAAAAGTTACACCTGCCATACATTCTTCTTGATACCTCATTCCCCCTAAAGTTGTATCTCCATATCTACAAGATAAATTACATGCTTGTAGGATATTTTTATCTGTTGTACATACAAAAGAGAAATGTATTAGCATTTGTAATTGTACCATTTATTTATAGATGGCAATAAAATTTACAAACGAACCACCTCAAGGAATTCGAGCAAGTTTGAAGCGGACTTACCAGAACATAACCCAGGTAAACATATTTTTGTCAGTTTTTATACCACTAGGAAAAGGGTAAGTGTTTCGTGAAAGCAGTACATAAATAGTACATAATTTTTCCTAAAACTCTTTAGATGAGAAAAGTTTACTGGAAAGTACATAAACACAGGAGCACTTACCAGATGCCAGGATAAATAGTGTGCAAATGTGCAGGGTCCATAGTTCTGAATAGATAGTGTGCGAACATGCATTTACCATAGTTCAAAACAAATAAGTGCAAATGTCCTCTTACCAGAGTTCAGAATAAATGGATTGAAATGGCACTTTTGTTGAAGAATGTGCACAGTGTGCATGATGCTTGGAGTCATTTTTTAAATGATAGTCACAGTTCATACTCCTCCAAATGCTCCTCCTGTTCTGTTCATTCCACATCACACTTTGTTAACTACTAGGTATTTTCATATCCAATAACACTAGGACAAACCCAGGAAGGTAACAGTGTATGTAAACATTACATCAAAACAGAGTGACGCATTTTCAAAGTGGGAAAGTGCAGAGATATGCAAAAAGATGCTGGCATTAGATATTTCCCCTAACATTGCTCAGTGAGACTGTTCAAGAATGAAGGTGTCTGGACAGTGCCAAAATTGGGAATTGTATGATGGACCATAACATTCTTTACCAATTCTTGTAGAACTTGTTGCTAGTATTATTTCCTATCCTTTTGCTCATACGTTCTTCCACCTCTTTATAGAGTTTTTCTAATGGTTTGTAACCCATCAGTAATCACGTACCTCATTTGAAATTAATATTTAGTGTTAAATTTAAATTAATATTTAGTGTTAAATTTAAATTAATATTCAGTGTTAAATTGTACAGTACTCATCTTTTTGTGTCACTGCTCTACTGTACTTATGCAGACTTACTTTGGACTGTAGTAATTCCTGTTTAAAAAATTTTAGGGTAAATAAAATGCGTATCTGCTGTTAACGTTTCTCAGTATAGCCAAACTTTTGAGGCCATAAAATAATGAAGAATAAGCCACTGTTTTAGGAAGCATCATTGGAATAATTATTTTATGTCAGCCAGATGTTATAACATACCTTTAGTAGAACTTAACGTTAAAGAGGTCTTTTTGGGATTATAACTTCTAGATGAAGTCACATAACAGAAAGTAAATACTGCCCTGACCATAAAGTTGTCTGAAAGGAGTTACGAAATTTGCTTGTGTACACAGCTGCCTCAAATGAAAAGTTATGACTAATGAGCACAAAATTTCCTATAATACAAACAATAGTGTGATAGGATATGAGGCATTAGTTTTTAAGATTTTTTTCTGAACACTGGATGATTAGTAATTGGAACACTGCTTGGTATTAGTTCTGTAACACATTTAATTTCCCTCTTACATTAAAATGCCGGATCATCCCAAGCCTAAGACACAGATAGATTGTTTTGGCATGACTGTGTTCATATAGTGAACCAAGGTGACCCAACTTATTCACAACAACATATGTCACCATTGCTCAAGGAACCATATTGAAATGTAGTTTTGTCTGGTTATTGAACTAAGCTAACACTTCACCCCCTGGAGTGCTGTTTCTTCTTTCTCTTGTTTCATGTACATGCACACACTTATTTGACTATTTATTAATCACCACTTATTATTTATTCAGAAAAATGAGAATTTAAGAGCCATACATTTGTTAGCACTTGGCAAACTTGTCTCTTTTTTAGTGTTTTAATTAAGATGCTGTCAGTTGCTACAATTATGAAGTGTCAATGGCAGGTGAATGAAATCTGAATATGGAACATTAGTGGAGTTATACTGACAGACCAAAGTACATGGAGGAAATCTGCCCCATTGACGCTCTGTCCATCATAAATCCCACGTGGACTACCCAAGGATCAAACCCAGGCCTCCATGGTTAGAGACGAATGACTGACCGCCTGAACCATGGCATAGCCCTACATATCACAAAAGGAAAGTTTATCTTGTTTTCTTACTCATCTGCTTCTAACCCACACTTGCACAAAATTTTTACTCATGGTCTGTCAACTGAAATATTTGCTGGGTGCTTGAAGAAGACAGGGCAAACAGCATATCATAAATATTTAATTGAAATATTGGTTTCTTATCTGCACAACAGTGTTTTGTTGTGTTGTATTAGTATTTATGTAAACATAATAGTTATAACAACAAACGGTTTACATAAATAATGATATAATACAATAAAACATTGTTGTGCATGTAAGAAATCAATATTTATATTAAGTACCTCATTGTATAACACAACAGGATGCAAACAATGAAGAGCATGTCATATTTTCGTACTTCACGCTGTACTAAGTCTGTGTAATAGGAATGCTTTAGACTTGCATTCAGGAAGTACCCACTTCAAATCTTGACCACTTTACTATCTTATCTGAGATCTTGTGTCAATTTCCTTGATGTAATTAATCTGATTACTCATATCATGACAACTGTGAGATTCAGTACCTTGATAACTAATAGATCATGTGGGCTCAGTTTTCACAGTTAGCTCCTCCAGACGCCCAACAAGCAAAATAAATTCAAGAAAGAAGTATAAGGTGTTTTTGTTCTGTGAATTGATATGGAACTGCCCATATATGTTTCTATTTTAGGACACTCTGGACTACTCAACTCAGCCACAGTGGCCTCCTCTCCTGTATGCTGTTGCATTCCTGCACACTGTAGTGCAGGAGAGGCGCAAGTTTGGGCCTCTTGGTTGGAATGTTCCATATGAGTTCAATCAGGCAGACTTTTCAGCAAGTGTCCAGTTTGTACAGAACCACCTTGATGACATGGATCCAAAGAAGGTAATCATATCCATGTTCTTCATAGTCTTTTTCATAGTGCCTTAAATCGTGAAGGTAGAATCGTTCCTGTGTACACTTTAGCACCATGACAGGAAGAGTGGAGGTGCATTCTAAATGTCAACACTAAATGGTGGTGAGAGGTTAGCTTAACACCCAGCTACTTTACCCAGAAGGAGAAGTTCCCATTACCCACTGGATTGTAGGCTGGATGGGCCCAGAGCCATTTTGGATGCAGTGGCAAAGAGAAATGTCCTGACCCTGCCACAAATCAAACCCTGGTCATCCAGCCTAGAAGCATGGTCACTAAACTGACTGAAATAGCCCATCTACCCATCTTCACTCTCAGCGATTCCTATACGTGTATAAGATATGTGACGTCTCATCATCTCCAATTTTTTAATTTAAATTTTCAAAAGTACAGACTTATACTTAAAATACATCCTGATTTATCTCCCTAAAGATATGTTTCCGTTATACTTACTGTATCCTTATGAGAATTTGCATGATGTGAAATTTGTTGAATAACTTCTGACTCTGAGCTACTAGAAAACACCTTGTTATTGGATACCGAAGAAGAGTTTGCGATATTATCTTCCATTACGATTTCTCTTTCTTTGTGGAAGTTGTATCTGCTGTAACTTAATTTGAAATGTAAGTCATACTTTTAATTCTGTCAGGCCAGATATTACATATGTGTAGTTTCCATTCTTCACAATAGTAAACTGTTGTTCCCAGTGCTCAACAACATTATTGTTTTGTTCCTGTCATGTAGTTGCATCCTTTGCAGAGTTAACATCTTTCTGATGCTTTGATAGATCACACAGTCAACTGGGACAATATTCCTTTTAGAGATGCCAGGTTTTATTTCATTAATATAATGCAATATAATATTAATGTATATTATTTTGCTAATTAGTAACATAAAATATGGATATATGTCTATTACATTTGAGTGTTACAAACCAAAATTAAATTTACATAAAGACTTGTATTTTACATACCCATAAAATCTTTCATCTAAATCCACTGGATGGATATAGCTTCCCTACAATGTATGTGCTCATATGTTATTAACTTTATGCAATGAACACGTGAAAAGAAATTGCAGAAAGTAGTTCTGAATTGTCATCCAATCTGGCTTATATTAAGAATTTTTAACCTTATTTATTAAGCCTTCATCTATGTCCCAATTCAAGACCCAGCTGCTGAAAATATTGCTCATACTTATCAGTTATACTGACCACTGTTGCAGGGTATCTCTTGGCCAACAGTGTGCTACATGTTGGGTGAAGTGCAGTATGGAGGGCGTGTAACTGATGATTTTGACAAGCGCTTATTGACTACATTCACGCATGTGTGGTTCTGTGATGTGCTACTTCGTCCAGGATTTGAGTTTTACAAGAACTACAAGGTTCCCATGACCAAAAACCTTCAAGACTATATCGACTATATTAATAGTCTGCCTCAATCTGACACACCAGAAGTGTTTGGTCTTCATGCCAATGCTGACATCACGTGAGTGTTCTCTAATTTTGTAATTTTCTACTATCTACAGTAATATTACGTGTTGACCATCACATGCACATGGGTTATGCCATGGCTCAGGCAGTTAGTCGCTGGCCTCTCACTATGGAGGCCCAGGTTCAATCTGAGGCCAGCCCACATGAGATTTGTGGTGGACAAAGTGGCACTAGGACCAGTTTTTCTTCAAGTACTTCCGTTTTCTTCTGTCACTATCATTCCACCAATGCATCATACGCATTAATTTATCTATCACTGATGCTATACTGCATCATTATACATCTCCCCAGTATCATGAGGTAGGATACAATTTAAAGAATCCTAATGAACTGGATAATTTCCTGTCTGAAAATACAGTTGTACAAAAAAATTATGAATAATATAGGAGATCAAATTAAAGCAAAGATTTATCAACATTGGTAGGTAAATATTTCTTAGATGAACCATTGCAACTTTGGGTTTTTATGCTTATCTATATCAATTATAGTCCTGTGCCAGGTTTGATCCCCTCTCCCACTTCTAGTGTTTGTGATTGGCCATCTTCCTTGCAGTGTGCCTGTAAAATTTACCCATGTACTTATCTTTAGCATTGCATTGTAAAATTTGGACCTAATCCTTTATACCTGAGGATGGAGGCAGCATGGGTAAGGGCTGCATGACATAAAAACCCAAAAGACTACAATCTGAACAATCCCCACTGTGTGAACCTTGAAGCATATTTTAATTTAATAATTAGAAATATTGTTGTCTGGAGGAAGCCGGGATAGAATAGTCAGTATAGTGATTAGTCAACAAACTGAATGATCCTGGGTTCAGTTCCTAGCAGGTAGAAGGGAATTTTCTCTTCTCTAAAATGTCCAGACCGTGCCTGGGGCCCACTCAGCCTTCTAGTCAGGTGGATACCAGGGGTTCTTTCCCCATTGGTAAAGTGGCTGGGGCGTGAACTTATCCACTCACTGCCCTCTGATACTGAGTTTAAGAATGAGTGGCGTTACACCTCTACTCCTCCTGTATGCCTTCTTGTTGTGGACAGGGACAACTTAATTGTTCATATAAATTATAAGTTCTGAAGCAGTTTTTAACATTGTCCATACCATGTACATACTTATTATAACCACATGCATTACCAACACATACACAATGTTGAAGTACAATGTAACAAACTGTATAAGACTGCCGACATGTTTTGGTGTAACATCACACCATCCTCAGGGGAGACATACAGAACACTTAAAAATACAAAAAAATACACAAGCCTAGTTGGTTAGGAGTTTGTTAAAAACATGTTAAAATGCCACATGATGCTGTATGTTAAAATATTATACAAAAGTTGCTGATGTGTTGCAAATTGTTCACCAACGAATGTGCCAAGAAAGGTAGCATAGCAGAGTACAAGCATCGGGTTGATGCTTGTACTCTGCTGCTAAGAAATGTAGTGTAGCAGAGTACAAGCATTGGGTTCATGCTTTTACTCTGAGACACTACATTTCTTGGCACATTCGTCGGTGAACAGATTGCAATGCATCAGCAACTTTTGTATAATTTTTTAACATATGGTGTCATGTGGTATTTTAACATGTTTTTAATGCCTTCCTAACCAACTAGGCTTCTGTACTTTCAAGTGTTCTGTGTGTCTCCCCTGAGGATGGTGTGATGTTACACGGAAACATGTCGGCAGTCTTATACAGTTTGTTACATTATACTTCAATATTGTATATGAGTTGGTGGTAATACATGTGGTTATAATTCTGAAATACTTTATTTTATACAGTGCACTAATGTTAATCTCGATTCAGTAATCATACCATCATAGTACACTGTGAGTGTATGATTATCAAATAGATAAATTGCAAATTTTTAGTCACTCCTGAGATATGGTATAATTTTTTGGAGTGGGGATAACAAAAGTATTAAAATATTCAAATTGCAAAAAAGGATTTTGTGAATAATTACAGTATACTCACAGTGGTTTGTTTATACATACTTGACATAGTATATTGCATTAAAAAACACAAACAATTTCTGGAACAAAATGCACAAATTCACAAATATGATATGCGAAGAGAATTGGATCTACTACATGTTCATTTCTGCAATACCAATCTTTTCAGGAAAAGTGTCATAAATAGAGGAATTAGACTGTATAACAAGGTGCCAGATTACATTTAGATTTTGGACAAAGACAAAGCTTTTAAAAGAGATTTGAAATCCTTCTGTTACAACAGGCATTTTATTCAGTGGATGAATATATGTCATACTAATTACATGTGGTTAATGTGACTATGTGAGTTTTATATGTTATGTCTATTTTTTTAAAAATAGTATTGTTATTTGTTATATATTACATTGATGTAGATATATTATGAGTTTTGTAATTTATATTGTAAACTGAATTTGACATGTCCAATGTCGCATTTTGTGATTAAATGGATTACTGAATAAACTAAACTGAACTAAACTAAACTAAACTAAATGCTTGAAAATAAAGTTCTCAAAAAATATCTGGACCTATGAAGGCTGATGTGAGTGAGAAATTTAGGTAGTGACACAATCAGCTTTAATTGTGCAGATAATGGGATGTTGATGGTTAGAGCAGCCTGTACATCATGTTTGGATGGAAAAACAAGAAATACATACAGCACTTTAGCTTAAAAGGCGCTGGGAGAAATAAATTAGTGTCAAATTGCAAGAACAGGATGTGAATGGCACTGGCTCAGAATCATGCCCAACTGTGGTCTATGGTCTTAACAGTGATGAGCCTTGAGGTTTTGACACTGTAGACTTAAGATTTTGTTAGTTACAGTCAACATTTGGTGTGTTCCACAGTTACCAGATCAACACAGCAAAGGGTATCCTGGACACAATCCTGAATGTCCAGCCCAAGGAGGGTGGTGGGGGTGGGGGTGAGACAAGAGAGAACATTGTTTATCGGCTTGCAGATGATATGCTGGAAAAGCTGCCAAAACAGTACAACAGTTTTGAGGTATGTGGAAGAGCATTATGTAATACTAAATTATTTAACATATCTGTCACTATTTTGCAGAATAATTACTAATTGAGAGACTACAATTTTTACAAGTGAAGTACATTATTTATATAGATATAAAAGCTAGGCACTACTGACTAAATTAACTCCATGGAGCATAATCCTTCTTGAAAGGCTATTATTTGTTTGGCTACTTCTTCCATTCCCCGTCTTTCACAGATCCTGAAAATTCAGTACTGTGTTTACATGTGCCACCTTTGGTCCCTGTCCTGAACCAAATGAATCCTGTCGCCACTCTCCAACCTTATTTCTTTAAGACTCATGTCATTATTACCCTCCCATTTACACCTGAAATCTTAGGCAGTACCTTGTAACATTTAAATTGAAATATATTCTTTGTGTGCTGTAATTGCCCTGGACAATATGATGTTGAATATAAAATTAGGTTTTTAGCAATAAGCCACACAAACATCAGTGAAGTGATTATGGCCATCTTATGTTTAGGTGAAGGAATCATTACAGCGAATGGGTGCCCTTCTGCCAATGAACATCTTCCTTCGTCAGGAGATTGATCGTATTCAGCGCGTCATCAAAATAGTACACTCAACTCTCTGTGACCTGAAGCTTGCCATTGATGGTACCATTGTTATGAGCCAGGGATTGCGAGCTTCTCTGGATGCAATGTATGATGCCAGAATACCTGAATGTTGGCTGAAGGTTAGTGTTTAAGCCATATGAGAAGACTAAACATGAATGCATTTTTTATACCCTGTTAACTGCATTCTTTGAAAGAGTATGTAATGGAGCCAAATTAGAACAAATTTAAAACTGGTCCTGTTCTTAATCATAAACATGACTTAAATGAACACAATAGAAGGACTAGATTTAATTTACACCGAATTTCATTCTTTTTGCCCCATTTATTTACGCTAGTTAATGTTGCAACATCCCCCACTATTGATTTTATGTCTGTTATATCTTAAAGACTAAATTTCTAGTTTTCTGAAAATTTAATATTTGACATAGGTGCTGAAGAGAATGCTGGCTGTAAGAGAGAGGAATAACAGGAATATGAAGGAAGTCACATTATGGGGGAACTTCATAATTCGTACTCTGTAAGAATATATTTTAAGCACAGGAATATGGAATGGAATGGCCATATAGCATATATGAGGATACAAACAATTCATGTAGAATTTTAACCACTAACCTATGAACAAAGAGACTACTTTGGAAACATAATAGGATTGCTTTAAAATGGTTTGCATGAAGCTGTAGATTGGATTCACCTGATTAGGAATTTTATCTAGTTACAGACTGTAAACTTGGTAATAAACTGTTGGTGGTAGAATTGCTTGACCAGCCAAGAATCTGTAACTTCCTGAGAAATGCCACGAATCTTGTAATTGATCATTACAACGAAATCTGATACAATTAAGGGCAGTAGTAGTAATCACCAGCAGTCATGGGTGTCAGCACACTAACAGAAATGTAACAAACTTTTAACTGTTAACAAATGGCGGTCTAAATTTTTAGTGAAAGCAAATGGCCAAGCTTTTCAATTGCTCTTCATAACAGGTTTCTTAAACATGTATACTTCAGGTATGCACACAAACTGCTAACTAATAAGCAAACACTAATAACTAGTTTGTATAAATTTTAGTATTTTTAACTTCTCCATGATTCTTGGACAGAGCATCAATAATCCCTAAAACTTCACATATTTATGATTATTTGGGTCCGAAAGAATTTCAGAAATATATCAAAAGTATTGCACCTTCCCAGTGTTCATAGTTGTCTTTACTACATGAAGGTCCTGTTATTAGAGGGGTTTGTTTGTCTACCTTTTCCTGTTTAGCTACACCATGTAATAGCATTTATATGTATCATTTACATTAAGGAGTATTTCATTGGTCCCAAGGGAAAAGTGAAGTCACTAACTCCATTCTAGAAAGTTCTCAAAAAATTAATTTCATTGTTTATGAAAAAATTATATTTTTCGTGATATATCACTGAATATAGAATCTCATATATTACTTTATAGCACAGAAATGTACACCATACAGTATTAGTTAAATGATTACATTATTAAAGTAGAGTGTAAATTTCTGTTATGTAAGCTCCAACTGCCTTTAGCACTTAGTATCTTTGTTGTGGCTTATGCGCTTCAATGTCTTTCATGTCATCATCTTCTTGAATGTATTGTGGAGGAGTGACACTGTAAAACCACAATACATTCAAGGCACTGATGACAGTGTGAAAGATGTTGAAACATGTGTGTCACAACAGAAAGTGCTAAAGGCGGTTTGACCTTACACAAGCGAAATTTACATGGGGCCACATGAAACACACTACAATATAAAATAGAGTGTGATAGGCCATTGAACACAGTTTTGGTAAAAATGTCAGTTACTGACACTTCAATGACACCAGCAATTTTATTTCTCTAAGCCAGAATTTTTTTTATCAACAGTAGCTCCATATGCATGAACTAAACCATGTGACAGTGGGATAGTTGCTTATCACATGCCTATAAATGAAAGATTTATGATATAGTGATGCTGTGGACTGAATGATAGAAAATAATTCCTACCAAGGCAAGGAATTCTTTTCTTTGCCACCACATCCATCCAGATTTACTGTCAGGCCCACTGAACCTCCTGTACAGTAGATATTAGAGGCTCTTTCGTCAGGGGTGAAGTGGTCAGATGATGAATTTGACCACTTACCTCCACCTAGGATGAGGTTAAGATTGCACAGAATTTTCTCTCCATTCTTCCATGTCTTCATGGACTGGTGCTGAAGCACAGGGACACTTTTACCTTCCTAAGACTGTACACTATGGAGAGACATATTCAAGAAAATAAAAGCAAAAAGCAGTCCCATACAGGCCTAGGAAGGCCCTTAGGGCTGCAGGAGGTCGAGGCTCCCAGGTTTTTAGACAATCGGCACATGAAGGTGGTAAGGTTGTCAGCCCTACGCACCGGCCACCTTTACCCCCCAGGAAAGATTCCCGGTACTCATTTCTGTTAGAGGCTGAGTCGACCCCAGGGCCATAGTGCGACCGAAACGATTATGTCAGTGAAAAATTCCAGAGACACCATCGGGAATCGAACCCGCGACGTTCCGGTTTGTAGCGCAGTGTCTCAACCAACTGTGCCACCGCGTGCCCCATATTCAAGAAAATACTGTGGGTTAACACAGTGAAAGACAGGAATTTTATTCATTTTGTGACCTTTTTCATTGAGCAGTTTGTATGAACCCTTTTATGTTAAGAGCGACATTTAATTTGTGATGGCATGTAGTCTTTTCTTCATGACTGTAAGATACTAAATTTTATAAATTCCATTTTGTCTTTCAGAAATAATTTATGCAGACTTGCAAAGGACTGTAATTGTAATGTTTTCCAGGTATCATGGGAGTCTGCAACTTTAGGATTTTGGTACACAGAATTGTTGGAGCGTGATGCACAGTTCCGTTGCTGGATAACTAATGGCCGTCCAAATGTATTCTGGATGACAGGTTTCTTCAACCCACAAGGCTTCCTCACTGCTATGAGACAGGCAAGATCGTCATTCACTTTTCTTCATACTTTGTAGTACAAAATATCTAAAATATGATCATAATTACTCTGTTATAATTTTATGGAGGCCAACGAGTTTCAGTGGTGCTGGAAACTTGATCACGTTCATTCCTACAGACTTACCTCTCAAGAAGTGAGGTAGCTGCATACAAGAGACATGAAGTATGTAATGTTTAATGTGGCGATACTAATGATCATAAAAGCATATGTCATTATGTGCCACCTGTCTGAAGTAAACAGAAAAAAAAGTTTTGCACAGCCAGATAGTAGACATAGAGACAGTCATAGGTTTGGCTGTGCAATCTAAAAGTTGTTTATGTGATAATAACAGTAAATCTCTTGGTAATTAACTATTAATGTTTTACTTCAGATATGTCACTACCTCTTTTTTGGCTACTGAGTATGAAGATTCCCCCCCCCCCCCCCCACTATTCTAAGTTCTTGTCCCCTTTTATACTGACCACTGACTGCCACAGAGTAATGGGATTCTATTTAAGTTATCTACCTGTCATTTCTGCCCAAATAACATATACTAACTCATTCCTCAGTTCACAGACATTCATAATGTATGCAGTAGGCATTTTTAGTTGATAATGACTAGTACACATAATTTGTGCTTTCTTATGACAGTGCTCTAATTTCTTTCTATATACAGGTGGAACTTAATTCAACCATCATATTTCTAGGGATGATAGGGGAGATCAACACAATGAATTTTAGGACAGAAAGCAATACCCAGAAATATGTTTTTGGTCACTAAACACAGAACCATGAACACATTCGGTTTGGAAGGATAAATTGCATGTTGCTCTGGAACTTAATAGCCTGCTACTTGATTATATTATTCTGAACATAAAAAACTACACTGTGCAACACATAAAAAATTACGGAAATGAAAATACCTAATCTTAGCTAATTCTGGGGTGCTGAACACGAAAATGACATTGCCGGAAGGTCGTGGGTCCGATTCCCGATGGTGTCATTGGAATTTTTTGTTGACATAATACTTCAGGCCGCACTATGGACCTGGGGTCCACTCAGCCTCTAACAGAAATGAGTACCAGGAGTATTTCCTGGGGGTAAAGGCGGCCGGTGCATAGGGCTGACAACCTTACCACCTTCATGTGCCGATTGTGTAGAGACCTGGGAGCCTCAACCTCCTGGAACCCTAAGGGCCTGTCCAGGCCTGTAATGGGATTGCTTTACCTTTACCTTTATATATTAATTAAGAATAATCAAATTTACACATGAATTGTAAACACAAAAATGACACTTGGTGCAGAAATGTTTGCTATATCTAATAAAGCAATGTCATAAACCTACTGCAAGAAACAGTAAGATTTTTACAAAATATGTTCGAAATTCTGCCCACCAAGGTAACTGCACCAGTGACATCTTCACACCATTGATGGAAGTACCTTCTCCAACAATCCTGGCATTGTCTGCACAACTTGAAAGGCACCTATGATCCTTGCAGTCAGTTCTTCTGCTGTTTTTATTGGGTCTCATTGTTAGAGAGAATATGGCAACCAATGTTGCGTAGATGTCGCTTGTGCAATGATTTTGGTGGGTAGCATTTGGAACATCTTTTGTAAAAATGTTATTGTTTCTAGCAGTAGGATAATGACATTTTTTTATTAGATCTAGCAAACTTTTTCCATTGAGTTGAATTTTTTTTATTTTCATTTCATATGTAAATTTGATTCTTCTTAATTAATACGGTTTTTTTATTTCACGTAACTCCACGTCCAGAACAATAAAATTAAGCAGCAGGCTACTAAGTTCCAGCGCAACATGCAATTCATCCTTCCAAACCAAACATGTTCATGGTTCTGCATTTAGCAACCAAAAAAGCATTTCCAAATATTGGTTCCTATCCTAAAATGCATTGTTTTGATCTTGTCTATCATCCCTAGAAATCTGTCGGATGAATTATATTACACCCTTATATACTCTTATCTAATATATGAGGAATTCAGGTCTTTTGGGATATGTCACTGGAATATAGTTTCCCGACATTTTTCAGGCACTACATTTGCAACAAAATGTCAGGAAACACTAACTCAGCAACACAGTGTCACAACATCACATTTCAGAAAATCTGAATCCTAACAGTATTGCTGTGGAAACCTCTGATACTGCACTTATTGAAGTTATCTTTTTATTTATTTATTTATTTGTTTGTTTGTTTTATTATTTATTTGTTTGTTTGCTAGCTTGTTGATTTATTTATTCATTTTATTTTGTGGATGTTCACATTAGAATTATGCAAGATTTGTACACTTCAGCTGAGCTGTAAATTGTTGTTATACCAGGAGGTGACTAGAGCACATAAAGGCTGGGCACTGGATTCAGTTGTGCTCCAGAATCTTATCACCCGGCATAATAAAGAAGATCTGACAGACTCGCCTCCTGAAGGTGTTTATGTGCATGGTCTCTTCCTAGAAGGTGCCAGCTTAGACCGGCGCAGTGGGAAACTCGTTGAGAGTAAGCCTAAAGTTCTGTATGAGCAGATGCCTGTTATATATATCTATGCTATCAACACAACAGCTGGGAAAGACCCCCGACTTTATGAATGTCCTATCTACCGCAAGCCTCAAAGAACAGATCAGAAGTATGTGGGGTCCATAGACTTTGAGACAGACAACAATCCCAGACACTGGACTTTGCGTGGAGTTGCTTTGCTTTGTGATATCAAGTAAGTTCAAATAGATAAGGAATGATGAAGAGACTTCACCATGGCCTCTTTTGACAGTGCATCATATCAGCACGATATTCATAAAATACAAAAACACCCTTGCCAGAATATTAAGTAATTGTTCTTTGTTTCATCAGTGTGAATTATATAACATATATAATTTATTATTTTCAGAATAAAAGAATACATATTATCTATCTACTGTTATGGAATAATAATTCCAGTTCAATTAATGCTTGATATATCGTGACCTCATACTGATGTCCCTGTATGGTAATAAATATACAGTACATGAGTCTTCTGTTATTAATCCCTGGCTCCTCACCTCCACTGTGCATTACAGAGTTTTGTCAGCAGAAAAGTGATGGTGCATTCAAAATAAAAGGTAAAGTTATCCCTGTGCACACCGTTAAGATAGAAGGGAGAGTGGAGTTATAGCTTATCGCATGCTGAACCTCACCACTAGATGCAGGTTAACACACATAATGAAGATGTTACAGGTTGTTGGTACCACTGGCATCACTACTGTGATTATTATTATTTCCATTCTGGGAAGAACTTGTTACTTAAAGGAGGCTTACATTCTGTCTCTGATAAATTTCTTGGATATAACCTCAAATGTAATGCCAATGGCTTATTTGTAGTTTGACATATAACCAGTATTTCATATGTAGTTTGTAAAAATGTATACAGCATAACACATAATCACTTCAGTACAAAATATCATACACATAACTCCAATGGTTGATTAGTAGTTGCTATTAAACTGCAGCATAAATGAAATGTACCTTTAGAATAATTGCCTATTTTTATAGTTGTATTACCATACATCAATTCAGGATTCCATAGTGAGTGATGTTAATGTCACTCCTACCACACAGTTTTGTGCATCTGCCACATTATTACTAACTACATGAAATTGGGTTCAAGTGAGCTCAAATGGCATAGCATTCATACCAGGTTATGTTAAATCAGGTATTGGGCTCTAAAACTGAAAAGGACTACAACAACCCCCCCCCCCCCCCCCACACACACACACACACACACACACACACACACACACATAACATGGTGATTTTATGAACTTACATTTTCCCCTTAAGAAAGATGAGCAGGCTAAAAATATTATGCTGTTGCTTAACCGGTTATCAATATAAAAGTTGACCTGCAGTCTGTCAATAGATGGGCATTCCTGACATACATATGACTTGGTCTTTCACTTAGTTGTGAAGCTTCGTGTCAGGATTTGAGGATAATTTTATCGAATTTTTCTAGAATAGTCCCTTATCTATTGGTGTACGTTTGTGTGTCAACATAGCATTAGGTTATCAATCTTATACGTCAACTGTACTTTGACCAGTAATTACCAAAAGCTCTTAAAGCTCAGTTTTATTTGCTTTTTTACGGTTCAGTGATGCTGTCGGTTTGAGCTGTAATGCTTTTGTTGTAGAAGAAATGAAATGAAATGGAGGATGAAAAATGAAGAGAGACACTAATCTCTTGCAGATGAGAGGGACATGAAACACGTTTAATTTTTATGAATATAATGTTCACCTTTCATAGTGGTTATGACTAAGATACACAAACGATTTCCTTACTACCATCTGTATTAATAAGCATGTTGCTGCCATTGCGAAGTTCTGAGATGGAATCAGCAATACCCCCATCTCATGTAGGGTCCTGAATTTTGTTCCTTGATAGTCTTAGAAACGTAGATCACTTTCCGTAACATCAATTTTGTGTAGTTTACAATTGTCACATGGCAAGCACATAAATTGTATTCGTACTCGTATGTTTAGCAGTTATAACTGATCGTGGCAGTAATTATGAAATTCGATGTGACAGTGGATTATAAACATGCCTACAAACTTTGGACGAAGCGTTTTTTATGCAAAAGTTAGAAATACGCCATAGCAATTGCAAGCATAGCAATAAAAATGAAATGAAATGAAAAGCAAGAGGTCAAATTTTGAGGTTATGTCTGACTTTCAAGAAGTGGAAATTAGTACGTACTGACAATGTGTAAACGAAGATAAGATTACTAGGTTGCGTAACTATTCATTTATAATTTCGGACCATCTCGTATATGGATATGGACTCTTTTGTTTTGAAAAGTAAGTAGCTCCGACATCAAGATGACTAATTAGTGGCAGGTTAAACAAAATTGTAAAATGTTTGGTTAAATTTGTTTAAAATCTTGACTATAGCTTTCATCAACTGGGACTTATCTCGGTCTATATTTATTTGTTATAAGAAACTCAGATTTATTATCTCGTATGTTTATAATATATTACGTTGGTTTGTTGTAAAAAGTTGTTTTATGTCCCTCAGCTGGAAGAAAGAAATATATTCCTCTCATTAATTGATTTTGTATTACATAACCATGTTAGTGTAATCACAGTTTTATCAGTTCTGTCAACAAAAGACAATCTGAAGGTCAATTGAAAGTGTCAGAACATGTGGTCTTGTCTAATAAAGCTACAGAATTATTGGTGTGTGCACACAAGATGCTGAACATAAGTTCTGATAAACAGCAGATTAAGAGATTATATAAAGGTGATTATGTATTACAATGTACTTAAGACCAGGTTTCGGTTCAGAACAAATCTACCATGGCATACAAGCAGCTACCTGGATTTGGACTTGAGTTGCCTGAACTCACATTTCAGGGGGTGAGTTGTATGCTAATGTTAAACTCAGCACTTTGAAAAATTCAGCCATGGCCTGGTCATCATAGTTTAAAGTTTGTTTTCAAGATGGTATTATTGTCATCAAGTTTCTAACCTTAAACTTTGAGCTGTTTCAAAATACTTTATTTATCAAGGAAGTAACAACATAGCACCTTACATACCTTTCTGTGCTTCCATTTGAAAACAGCAGCATTGCATTGTCACCAACATCGTTCAGGTACAGCAGAAACCACAGTACAGAATGGATTTAAGTCTAACCTAAAATATAACATAACACAGGCATTTTCAGTTGTAGGGACAGATCTTGAGCTCTTTTTTTCCAGTTATCAAAGGGCTATAGTGGTGAGCAAAGTAGAACTACGTACACTACTAGCAATAGAGTTTAATAATGGTATTTTTCTCTGTATGATGGCATCATTTTTGTGTGTGATAAATATAGAATAGAGTAGAATATGGAAGGGCGGGCACCATGCACTTCGACCGTATCAATCTTTTGTTTAACCCTTTAGCTCATTCATTCAGCAGTCCCGCACCTTGAACAAAGTGCAGTATCTTACTGACAGAGATGTCTTCAAAGTCACCTGGTTTCATAAAGTGATGACCCAGGTGTCTGAATCTTAGTATGGCCAAAGCCTCACAATCACAAAGAATGTGTGAGGCCGTTCAGATGCCTGCTTGCGTCTATTACACTCGTGACTGTTTACCAGCCCTAGTTTAAATAGGTGTCCTTTTAAATGACAGTGTCCTGTCAGCAACCCTGTCATTATTCTTAGCTGGTTTCTGCTCAGATTGAGCAATTCACCAACTTTTCTTGCGGAGGGTTTTTTTAAGAAAGCCCTTAGCCTGCCTTTGTCCACGTATGGACTGCCACTGCTCCTCATGTTTCCTGCTTGTCCAGTCCCTGGTCACCCCCCTGGCAACCTTTGCAGATATGCCAAGTGCAGGCTCAGGTCCTATGAGTGGATGTGAAGAGCCTTGTCTGGCTAACTGATTAGCTCTTTCATTTCCATTAATTCCCATGAGTCCCGGCACCCATACCAGTTGGATCCTGTTATGTTCTGCCAGTTTCACCAGGAATTGATGGCAGTCCCAGACTAATTTGGAATTTATCTGGAAGCTGTTAAGGGCCTTGATGGCTGCCTGACTGTCAGAAAGAATATAGATGTTCATACCTGTGTAGCCCTTCTCTATATTCTCAATTATACAAGCCTTAATGGCATATATATTAGCCTGGAATACTGTGGTATGGAGCCCAAGACTGAAGCTGTGCCCCCTTCTGGAGCCCCATCTATACACACCAGCACCAGTGCCTTTATTGGTCTTGTGCCCGTCTGTGTACACCAGACCAGGCCTCCTTTGTTGTCTGGGTTGAACCCATTCTGCCATTCACACTTGTCAGGGAACTGGACTGTGAATGGCTTGTGGTATGCATATCTTGGAAGCATCCTGTCGGACCCCATCTGTAGGATGGGTTTGTGCTCCATATCCCAAGATTTTTTGGTGTGACCAAAGTTAGTGGATTTAGGTTTCCACTGCTGGTTACACTTTAGCCTGTAGATCCCTGCCTGGGCCTCTGCCTCAATCATCATATGAAGAGGAGTAAGTCCCAGGAGGACCTCCATTGCAGCTGCTGGGGTCGTCTTCATCACCACGTCAAAATTCTAGGCACCAGAAAGGTGACATGAAGCAAGTTCCATACTGAGGATCCACAAATTTTAGACAGCACCATACAAAATTTAGTCGACCTGGTGCCTGGTATTTGTGAATCCCTGCTACAAACTTCATCCAATTTTATCTACTTCTTTCTCACAGCCTAAGTCCCTAAACATTAATCTTAATCCATACAGAAATTTTGTAGGAAAACCTATTAGAAGGCAGCCACAAAGAATAATAAGAACATAAGAGAATGGTAGGTATCCAACATATCTGAAAGATTGAATCTGATTTGTGATTTTATTGCAGTGGTGGGACTGGTTTGTAAAAGTAGAGAATCCAGTGACATATTGGAAAGCTCAGCCAACTTATTTCTTAGCAGCAGTGGTATTTTTACTAGGTGCTGCTGGGAATTTGGTACATGGTAAGCTGAAACTTAACATTTTTGTTTTAAAATCATGCTCATTTTTGTAATTATAATGATAACAAAATTCTAGCAGTTGAATTGCATGTATACAGCTTTAGTATCAGCTGAGAGAAAAATGTTTGCCATTGTCAAGAAACCAATTTCCTTCATTTATTTTTTGACAGTGCTAATGTGTTTAATGAAACTTAATATTGTGTTCTTAGAAACTACTTGTACAGTAGCGTTTTAGCAGTGGCATACATTTAACAGAAGTATGAATGCTATGCTATGGCACTAGATATAGGAATTTTGATGTTTAATTTTTAAATTGAAGTGTAAGAAGCTCTGGTACCTATATTTTAATTGTTTTATATATTCCTTGCACAAAATGCATACTGTAAGTAGTTAACTGGTAGGCTGTGTCTGTCTATCTGCATGTTTTGTCTAAAGCTACTCTATGGATTTCAGTGGAATTTGGTGTTAGAAAGTCTACGTTAAAATACCTAGATCAAATTTAATTTTGGCCCATATCACTCTAATGTGACCTGTTCTTTATATAAGTTCAATTTTGATTTATCTGCTTTCACAGAAATTACTCTGCAGTGTATGGATGTTAAGGCAAATTAAATATGCAAAACAGCAAGTAGTTCATTTGGAGAAAGTACACAGACTGCAATATACATTTCAGCTTCTGTTTATTTGAAAGTAGGAACATTCTTAATTTGTTTTAGGTGAAATTGTTTGAAAATGACATGTACGTGTACATGCATTTTAGCTTGTATGATAAAAAACTGAGGCCTTTTGTTCTTCCAAACATGCCCAGTGTCATGAGTAAGGTTGTAAAGAATTTCTTAAATTTTAAAATATATTTTATAAGCCATATAACTCTATATATAAGTGTTGTAGCAATAGAAGAAGAATAAAAAAAGAGTTCTGGTCAGTATACTGGAAAGTTCAGTAGGAAAATAATATTAATTTGCTAAGTTTGAAGAAATTCTTCACTTTACATACATGTATATAAAATTTCCAATATTTTGTGTGGTTTCTGTAACATAATTGATGTGGCTCTTTTAGGTTGACAGTTATGTCTTCCCAGTTTTATAAAATTAGTGAAGGTTGAATTGCGAAATTATGAAGGAAATTATTTGACCATCCAATGACCAGGTCAATCAAAAGGGAATTCACTTTGGAATGCAAACTTAGGTGATCCCAGAGCCATTTTGCGCCAATAAATGATGATGGTAATTAGTTCCATTGATCCCCGTGGTAGCTGAGACAGAATACTAATCTGACTACTTACCGCTGTATGGTGCCAAGGACTGAGCATGTGTGTGGAAGTGCTGCTCTGATGCAGGGATTCATAAAATTGACCCTTAAATTTTCATTGTAGCTCTTTTAAATGGAGGACGATTGCCATATCTTTGGCTAGCTACAGTTCTGCATGGTATTGTGGTGGAGACTGTTACCTATAACCTAGATGACATTGATAATTTCTGGCACTCACAAACACCAGTTATCTTCTTGGGGCGTCGCTTGCCACTGCACATAATTGCATTGTGTGAGTATATCTCCCATTAACTTAATTTTTAATTAATTAGAAGTGCAAAACTTTACTAATTAGGAACATTGGTTTAAGGACAAATCCGTTCCATTAATTTGGCTTGAGAAGACTGTCATCACATATTTTTACAAAATGTGTTTTTTGGGGATTATAAAGTAAATAATAAATATTCCCAAGAATCAGTAGGACGAAGGAGTATAATAGGACCATCAAGTAAGTGAAGAAGAAAATGGTTTTACAAAAAAAAATTATGTCACCTCCTGTTGTTTCTTCTTTTCTCTGCGTCACCTGTAACATTTTGTCCCCTCTGATCGGCCCCTTAAGTTCTCCGTGAAGCCAGTCACCGATTACACCATCCCTCTATATTCATGCATCCACCTGTTCTCTGGCATTCTTCTTGTAAATTTCCATCCTTGAAGATGAGACCACTATGTTGTTTTGAAATACTGCGAACCAAAAACCAGGTGATACAGTGTCACTTCCTAGAAGAAGAGATACCTTAGACATATCGCTGTGAAAACCTAAAATCTCGTGTGTAGGTACTGTTTGCATGATCTGAGAACTTTTGAAAAACATAGAGAATGCAAGATTTCAGTTTCTCACAGTGGCACTGATGAATTTCCATGTCTCCTGGGATGTTATGCCATGTTGAATGGAAAATAGTTACCTCCGTGTGGAGGGTTGTACGGCCGCTTCATTCACGATGTAGCAGTCTAAGAAGAGATCTGCATTAAATACTCTTCTGGGACTCCTAGACCCAGAAGACAGAGGCCGTATGCTCCTCCAAGACATCAGTAACTATTTACCATTTGGCATGGCATAACATCACAGAACACTTGGATCTACATACAGAACATAATTCAGAAACACAGCTGTTGTTTGTGGATTATTGCAAAGCATTTAATTCTTTCATGATAAAGTCTGGGAAGTTATAAATGACAGAAAAATTCAAAGTCACATAAGAATTGTTTCAGAGTTTGTATTTGAATTACAGTAATAGCTACAAAGTTGGTACTGCATTGACAGGAAAATGATTTATGACAAGACTGTTCATAATCACCATTTTATTGCACATATATATATATATATATGGACAACGTAATGAAAGAATAGGAGAAAGAGATACAACAAAGTTTCTGAGTGCTTTTGTATTTTTTAGTGTGTGTACTGCATAAATATTGAAAGGCACATTTAAAGTGATTGTATGTAATGATCATACCTGGTGGGTAGGCTTGGTGAATATGAAAATGTTGTGTCAAAACCGAAAGGGGAAATTAAAAGAGTTATATTTAAATGACAAGTGCATTCAGGTATATTTAAAACACAGTAACTTAATAAAAATTGGTATAATGAGTTAATAAATCATATGAACAAAAGAATATTGATGAAAGGGGCAACTGTGTGGTCATGAATATTATTGCAGCCCGTTATGTGATGAACACATGGCCAGTTTTAAATAAAAAACGGTCATAAAAAGAGTTTACATTCAGGTGACCAAGTAATAATGACATACGTAAAAAATTATATACAAAAGACATTATATAAATGAAATAAAATAGGTAAAAAGTATAATTGTAATTTCAGCAAGCAAAACAAAAGAAGTGGCTTTTGAAGGAAATCACTGTGTGAAATAAAAACTAGTAGTAACCAAATAATTGAAAAAATGGGCACAAAAAATTGTTTAGGATGTAATATTGTAATTATAAAAATACAGATTTATAAATAATGTTAAATAGGTTTTACCAAATATATGGGATAATTTTATCACAAAAATGCTGAATGATAAGACTGGAGGAGATATATAGATCTATACAGCTATGGTTGTATCTGTACTCAGTATGGCTCAGGAACACAGACATTATTAAAAAACAAGCACAACAAAGAGAAGCTGCTGAGAAGAAATTTTTTAAGACATGTAGCAGGTTATACAAGAATATATCAAAGTCAAGTTTGAAAGTTTGAGAAGAATTAACAATTTTTGACTTGAATAACATTATTTTTAAATACAAATCTGAATGGAAATATTGTATTTCATGAAAATAAAGAGGCTGTGTCACTAAACAGTTTTGAAAGTCTAAACCATGAGAAAGAAAAAGCATGGGATGTCCGGTACTAAATGATTTCACAGGAAAAATGTACAAGTGCCATAACTCATTGTTGCCCCTTGCATAAATATATTAACTGCGAATCTTACTGACGCACGTGGATTTTCTTTGGCCTAGTACATGCAGTTATGCAGATTTATGCAAGTTGTGTCATTAGATTTGAATTAGATTTGATTTGTTGTTTTTGACAAGTTTTATAGTCAGTGCTGATGGCACACTTATGAATACTCTGAAACGCAGATGCATGTATGTATGTGTGTATGTATGTATGTGGTTTCATGTAACCAAAAATTTATATCTGAAAAGGATTAATTTTCATTACATATTGTTGCAGAACTACAATTTTATCTGTTGTTTTGTATGCATGTCACATTTAAGGAAGAACACAGATTGAAAGCATGGTTCTGAGGAGAGTATTTGAACCTGTTAGGAAGAAAATAACAGGAGGCTGGAGAAAACGGTATATTCAAGAATTCTGTAATTTGTACCCTTTGCCAAATGTTATGGATATGATCAAATCAATGAGTTTTAGATGGGATGGGCATTCACCACACATAGGAGAGATCATGAATACTTACAGACTTGTGGTTTTAAAACCTAAAGGAAAGAGACCCCTTGAGAGACATACGTGAAGATGGGAGGATAATATTAAAATGGATTATCAGGAAATAGGATTAGATGGTGTTTTTAAGTCCGTCTTACAATAGGGTCCTGGTCACTTGCAAACATGGTAGTGAACCTTTGGACTCCATAAAATTTCTTGAATAGCTGAGCAACTAGTATCTTCTCAAGGTTTACTCTGCGGTGTGTGGTTAGTTATTCACTAACAAATTTCGAATTCAAATTTCTGACACTGTCTGTGTGTAATGTATCTTCTTCATCTGACTTTAATTGTTATACAGGCTAAGGATTGGCTTAGTAATGTGTTCAAAAATTAATTATTGTTGATTTAAAAAATTTACTGTCATGTGTACCCTGTGTAAGTGTTAGGCTGTTAGTGTTAGCATAACATTTAAAACCCATGAGGATACTGCCTGATTTACAGATCCTGTCTTCATATACCATGCATCAGTTGCCGTGTCAAAGCTGAGGCTACCAACATGGGCTGAGCCGTTTGCAGGTCAGCAATCTATAAGCTTCCACTGCTATTAATTAGATACCTTAATCTACATGTATGAACCAGTCATATAATGACAACACAAATTAGCATATCCTTCTAAACAAAGCCGCAACTTACAACAATCTGGTTGAAAGGCTGATCATAGTGCTCCTTGAGTTCTGAGAGTGTGGTCGTTGTGAAAGGCCCTTACTTTTTTATAAACAAGAATTTGCTGAGCAGGATAGTGTAGTTTTATTGCTGTAGACATATACTTTGGAGTTACACAGTGTAATTCTTAGCATAGAGGCCACCTTCTTCCCAGTAAGTATATCAGTCTCCAGGTGGAAGCCAGGACAGTGCCTTGAAATAAACCACAGTTGCTTTATTCCAGCTCCTAACATGTGTACCATCCATAATCATTACCTCATTTGGTGCTACATAACCTCTGCAGTTCAAACAGCTTCATTAAGTAGCCTAGGCATTAATCAGTCAGTCAATCAAGCAATCAGTCAATCAGGGCTTGAAGCACTTGGTAACATTTTATTTGTCATTAATGTAAAAATTTGCATTGACACCTTTCAGTTGGCCTCACAGTGGTGCTAATAGACATCCCTTATGACATTGTGTCTGTGAAATTTTTGCACTGGACATGGCATGACACAGATCCAAATATTGAGGACCGCCATTACTGGGTACCCTGGAACTCATACTACTTTCATTCCTGCTTTGCTGCAAGCTTCACGTTTTGGTTCCATGGATGGAGAAGATGGCTTTCTTCAGGTCAACTGACAAAATGGGAAGCTAGTAGGTGAGTGTATGTCCAAGAAAAAAACTAATTTATTTTTATTTTTTTAGTGTCAAACTTCATTGTACCTGTTTTGTATGCTTTAATCTGTAGGATTTTAGATGGGAGACAGGAAGACAAAAAAAAAGCATTGTAAATGGAATGGTAGCAAGCATTCCTCAGAATTATGTTCATGAAAATGTTAATTTTGGTACAGTTTTGAAGTATTTATTAATTTCCTTGATGTTACAATTTTGTCCTGAATTCTGATGACTAGACTGTCACATCAGAGGATCAAATAATTTCATATTGCCTACATTAGTGGTGAGCAGTTAGTGGGCCACTGGACTTCTCAGTATGGTCCATTGGCTAATTTCAGCAAAATAAGCTACAAATACATATTATTATGCATATACAAAGGTCATATACTGAAATATTAATGGAAAAGAAGCCGTGCTAATCTACCTTGTATAATGGTAATAACTAACTAACTCCATGGAGCAGAGTCCTTCTTGAGAATCTAGCAGGTCATCAGCTAGTCAAGAAATTCCCCTCATTTTATGGAACCCGAAGGTTCATTACCGCACTCACAAGAGCCCGCCACCTGTCCCTATCCTGAGCCATATCAATCCAGTCCATGCCCACCCATCCCACTTCTTGAAGATCAATTTTAGTATTATCCTCCCATCTACACCTGTGTCTTCCAAGTGGTCTCCTTCCCTCAGGTCTCCCCACCAAAATCCTGTATGCAGCTCTCCCCTCCCCCCATACGTGCTACATGCCCCGCCCACCTCATTCTTCTTGATTTCATCACCTAAATAATATTTGGTGATGAGTACAGATAATTAAGTTCCTCGTTATGTAGTCTTCTCCACTCCCTTGTTACCTCGTCTCTCTTAGGCCCAAATATCCTTCTCAGCACCCTATTCTCGAACACCCTCAGCCTATGTTCGTCCGTCAGTGTGAGAGACCAAGTCTCACACCCATACAAAACAACAGGCAAAATTATAGTTCTGTGTATCTTAATCTTTTTATTTGTGGATAGCAAACTGGAAGACAGAAGATCCTGCACTGAATGATAACAAGCATTCCCCGAATTCAATCTGCTCTTAATTTCTTCCTGAATGGAATTTCGATTTGTTAGAGTTGTTCCCAGATATTTGAACTGTTCCACCCTTTCAAAGATTTATTATCTAACTTTCTTCTTCCATTGGCGTTACAGCCCGAGGTGGGCCAGAGCCTCCTGAAGGTTTCCTGGTAAGTGTGCATTCTGTGGTGAGTGACCGGCTCACTGACCGCACAAGTTTTTGCTCAATCCTGATGTGACTGCCAGAGCCATCTGGCAGGCAGTCAGGAGACTTGGGTGAGAAATGGCCGCTTGAATTTTGCTTACGGACATTACTGGTTCTATTCATGCCCGAAGGTTCTTTTACATGCCGTAAATCTACGGCATGGGACGGATGGCTTTACTTCCCCTCCGAAGGAAGTGGTGCTCCGGATTTTTATCACCCTTAAAAATCCATCGCCCTCGGTCGGGATCGAACCCGCGAACCTTGGGTCCAGTGGCGAGCACGCTAACCACTAGTCTACCGAGGGCGACATTATCTAACTTTATGTTGTGATTTTGTTCTGCATTCTGATTGCAAGACATGACCATGTACTTAGTTTTCTCAGCATTTACTTCTAGACCATTCTCCTTACTAGCGACTACTAAAGCTTCTGTGTTTTTCTTTGTAGCATGTACGCTTCCGCCCAATATATTAACATCATCAGCATAAACTAGAAGCTAATGTGTACCTTTTAATTTCAAGCCCTCCTGGTTTGTCTGAACCCTCCTAATGGCATATTCCAAAGCAAAGTTGAAAAGCAATGGCGATAAAGCATCTCCTTGTTTCAAACCATTCTCAATAGGAAATGTGTCAGACAAATGTTTGCCTACTCGGACTCTGCTATAGGTTGCATTTAGACACATTTTCACTAGCCGTGCTAGTTTTATAGGGTTACCAAATTCAATGGGAATATTATACAAGACCTCCCTCCTAACTGAATCATAGGCTTTCTTGAATTCTATAAATAGCTGATGCACTGCCTCATTGTATTCCCATTTTTTCTCAAGTATTTGACGAATGCAGAATATATGATCAGTAGTCGACCTGTTATGTCTAAATCCACACTGACTATAAGGTAATAGCTGGCCACAATAGCTGCACAGTCCAAGATGCACTGTCTTCACCTGCTCAGACATTGGAATTGTGGTTTCAAATGTTACTTGGGGAATGGATGTATGCCTGAATGTTTCTGTGTATCTGTGCTCCTGTATTGCCATGAGCTAGTCCTCTGTCCAAGGGGTCTTATCAAATGTCTACAAGTGTCATGGTTCTAGAAACTAGTTCTCAGCTGAAACAGGCCAGAGTTCCTCATCTATACAGGCTTAAGAAGAATATTGCTTGCATAATTTGTGTTGAACTTTAAGCATACGGCCTATTAAATGCCAGGTTTTCTGCTGTGGCCAGAGCACTATTCACTTTAAACGGGCAGTGCAGCACAGTGTTTTTTCATTCTGACGAAGAGGTCGTACATTTAATGGGACATTATTGTTTTGTGCGTCCATTGAAGTTTAACTGAAAACATACCATAAAAACATGTTCAGTGAAAAGTATATTTTATTGGTATAATTTGGTGTATGGTCATACAGGCTTTTTTGCTCCTTAGATTGGTTCTTGTGCACAAATGTTTGCTCATGCCTGATTGTTTTGAGTTTCTGTCTTTACGTTTAAGTATTGTAGATGTTGCCCTGTACCCACGTACTCATATTATTATTACTTTATGCAGTGTTACGAAGGAGCTGGTCTGTGCTGGCCTGACAGCATTGCTGGGAATGCCAGGTGGTGTTCTGCTGTTCTTGCCATTATACCACCCTCTTCATGACATCGCAGGTATTCACTCTGAGGTGACATTCTTCATGCTGTTTACTGTCTTCTTGCTCATAATCTGGACTGGTGATAGGACACCCACCCCAGATGCCAGGCCCCGTCCAGGTATGGAATTCTAGGCATAGTTGATAATTGCATGTTCTGTTTGTTTTTTAATATGTTGCTTCAAAGTTTAATGTGATGGTAGTATAGGACACATCATAATTTTGTCTGGACTCTTCACCTAATGTTGTTAGATATATTCAGTCAAGGAGGCTGAGGTGGGTGGGTATAAGAGTAATCTTGGATGAACTACAAAATGGTTAGGATGTTGTAGTTGGGAAATCTCAAGACAGCAGACCACATGTCATGCTATTTCTCACCTGGTACTGTATGGATTGTTGCCATTGAAATGGTTAATTTATAACAATATACAATAATATGGCATATAAAGGACATTTACATTAATTGGTGTCATGGTGTCAATGTTGAGTGAATTTAAATAGTGCTACAAGGAGTACAATATAATGTAACAGTCTGAAAGCAGTTGTCAAGGATATCACAATGATTTGTCCTTTGATCAGGACTGCATACATCTGAGAAGGGGAGGTCAGTCTTGCTTCTCCATTTAGCAGTTCACTATGCTCTCTACCTGGGCATTGTCATTTTTGGTTATCCAGAAGAAGAAGTTTCCATTGGTGTGCATGAAAGAATTGGACCCTGCAATGAAACCATACCTTTACACACTGCTTTTGGAACGGTGAGTATTCTTTGTTACATTGACTGTCAGCCTTTTTTGATAAATTGCAGATGATTATTATAAATAATATTTTAAACTTAAAATGTTTGTGACATAATCACTCAGATGTAATTACATTTCCTTCAGTTTTACAATTTTTTCCTCCCTGACATAATCTCTCACAGTTTTTTTGATTAGCCTCAAGATTGAGCATCATATATCTGGCATTCTTTTGTACAGGTGTTAAGTAAACGGCGCTATCTGTGTGCTTCCGACTATGACGAAGATTACTTTGACTTCCATTGCTTACCCAATGGACAGCCTCCATCAGAAGGTAGCTACTGGTATACAGCCTGTGGAACCCCATTCCACAATCGTGCTGAATATGTTGCCATTCTCAGCACCATCGGCTTGCTAGCATTTATTGTATTCCGAAACTTGCACTTCCATTCAGGATCTGGTATCCATCAGACTGAAAAGAAGGCCAAGAGGCATTAGCATGTGAACAAGTCCAATCTAAAGACCATCTTAAAAGAAGCAAGTATTGTGTAGAGCTCTGTTTCCCAAACTTTTTGACTCGCGGGCCCCTTTTGTCTTTGAAAAATAACCACAGATTCTCACGTCGTTGCTTACGTAAGTACGAGTAGTGTGTCTGGATGATAGGTGTCCAAAATTAAAAATTTATATCTCAGACCTGATTTTAGATAGGTACGAATACATACCAGTAGCATATGTAACAATGCATTGCAAGATTTGACCTTAATTAAACTGATTGTGGCTTGCTTTGTGGGTACAGGGGATTTCTTAATTAGATAATCTGATGATCATACGAAATAAACACATTGCCAATTAAAGAAGTTCTGCAATTATTTTTAACAAAACATTTCTTTCATTAAAAAAATAAGTAAACTTCAAAGTAACTGTTAGAAAAATGTATCCACAGATCCCCTGGGAACTGGTGTTCTCTGTGGATCCCAAGGGATCTGCAGAGCACACTTTGGGAACCACTGGTGTGGAGAGTTCACGTTTTCTGAATTTCTTCCCTCCTATGACGATATGTTGCCACTGTGCTACTGGTCCAGAGTTTATGCTTGGCAGGTACATATCTGGTGAAGTTTCATCATATTATGGAATAATTGTGAAACACTTTGATTAATTATGACTGAAGTACTCCTGGTCACCATTTTGTATACGTGTATGTATGTATATAACATTGTGTATGTTGGATAATGTACAGCAAAGAAAGAGCATTACTGTTCCTGTTAGTCTTACTGGATGAAGAAGTTCTGCATTATTCAAAGCATACCATTGAGATAAGGAATGGGTCTTATTATACTCTTGCCTGCACTTTTGGCTGTTCTTCATAGCCCTAATTCACCTCTGAAGGCAGGCTTCTAACAACAAATGCCAGTGTTATTTTTCTTGAAAGGATATCTCCCCTGTCCCCACATTTACTCACAGTCACAGTTACATTCTACGAGTATAATACAAGTAAAGTGCATTGGATTAGCATCCATAAGTGGAATAGTTTCATTTCTTTTGAGTTAAATTTTTGTGTATAAGCAACAGGAACAGCAGCCAGTTGAAGGTTTAAAATGAACGAAAATCTGATAAGAGGTGGAAGAAACTAGAAAATTGCAAAATTAACAGACGTTTATCACAGTGCACATAATAAAGAATTTCTTACTAGAAAGTAAAATAATCGTGACTTGGTAGTAGTAGGTGTTTTCTTCACCTCATGAAAGGAAGAGGGCCAGTTTCCGAAGTATTGAGGTTTTAAAAAGCTGGGATGTTGGACAAAGTCAAAACGAATAGCCTTTATTAGTGTGTCACACCTTGCCCCTACCCCCCCCCCCCCCCCCCCCAAAAAAAGACGGCAAACTTTGTTTATGGATGATGTACGTATTTTGGAATTAGTGAAACTTGTTTGTAAGTATAGAATTGGTAGATACATGGTCCCAAAAAATGCTTTTCAGCATAAAGTCACAACCTTTTTACTATTTCACACACTTCAAAGCAGCCAGCTGATAACTATAAAGCAATATTATTGGGCATAAATCATTGTAGTTACATATTAAATTCACATGAAAATTGGCTGAAGAAAGGGTTATTTATATTTAAAACTTAATGTATTGCCATGAGTAACGAACAGACGCTGTTAGTATATGTGATTAGACTGCTGTGTGTTAGGTCAATAATGACGTAGAGCAGTGGTATTCAACCTGGGGTACGCGAAGACATCTTAGGAAGTACGTAAAATTAAAAAAAGAATAAATATATTATTTCATGATAAACACTGAATAATCAGGGCCAGATTTAGGGTTAGCCACAAGAGACCCGGACGTAAGGACATGCGATTTGGGAGCGCCATTTTTTTCTCTTTCTCTCTCCTTTATGCGATTCTTATCTGAGCGGCTAGTTTCATTTTATTCCACATAGCGCGTTGTAACGTGGCTGGGCGGGATTAACGTTTTCCCTAATACTGTTTTTCACTTCTTTTAACCATGCAATGAACCTACTTCGTAATATTGTTGTGGCAATAAACAAACAGATGCACTCCTTCATATTACCTTGTTCTTTGACAGTTGCCGCTGCCGGCAAGAGAAACATAGGAAGTGGTTGCTGGTTATATGACTCGGAAATACCGAATTATGTTTTTGTAAAAAGACCAAAACATTTTGCCTGGCCTTGCTTTTTCAATTTCATTATTGCAAAATACTCCTTAGTTTAGTATCACAGCTCCAACAAGTCGTGTCGGATCTAATTCTGTGATCAGTTTAAGTCGGACGTAAATGTCTACAAGCTTAGTGACGTGTCGAGTCGCGATGTAAGTATACATACATGTAGTACGTTACCGGCTATGTGAATAATGATTATTGTTTAATAATTTACTAAGTTAATTTAATTTTAATTGACTTTGCTGTTCCATCCTAACGTCTTTCTGTGGTGTGTGGTCATTGTTGTGAAATGCAGGTTCGGTTTGTTTACTTCTTGTTAAAGGCTCGCTTTGCCGCCCTGGATACTTGCGAATCAAGAAACGCGGATCAATTAGAAGTGCATATTAGTCATCATTCACTTAGCTCCTCCTTGTAACCACGGCAGTAATCATTATATTCATTTTCCGTATTGCAAAATGGATAAATTTATTATAAAAATGAAGCGTGAAATCGATTAAAAAGAAGTGAAAATGACGATAGTGTTGAGTCACAAGCGCTGAAAAGTGCGACAGTTTCTGTTCCAACCTGTGATGTTAGTGCGAGCGGTGTTGAACCATCTATAACTAAGTCTAAAATCCCAAAAAAATGTGAAAGCGGACAAAGTGAAATACAGATTTTACAATGAATCCTACATTAAATATGGATTTGTTTCAAATCTGTGTGATCCACCTCTTCCACTCTGCGTGATTTGCAACCAAACTCTATCGAACAACTCTATAAAACAATCTCTACTTCACCGACACTTAGTGACCAATCGCGGTGAGTTTAAGGACAAGCCAGCTGAATTTTTCAAAGGCAAAGCAGAAAATGTAAGTAAACCTTCAAACGTAATACATAATTTTACACAATCATCAAAGGTGGCATTAGAGTCATCGTATGAATTAGCATTGATAGCTGCAAAAATTAGATCATCATATACCGCAGTAGAATTTCTCATTGTGCCTGGTGCTTTAATTATAGCAGATAAAATGCTTGACAAAAAATCTGCAAATGCAATAAAAACGATTCCGAGTTCTGACACAACTGTAGGTCGCAGAATTCATGACATGGCACAAGATGTTGTTGAGCAAATTACAGAGAACATTGAAATTGACAAAAGATTTGCAATTCAAATTGATGAATCGGTGGACGTTTCTGATGAAGCCGAGCTGCTTATATACATTCGGTATTTTGATATTAAGAAAGGGGCTATTGTTGATGAAATTCTCTGATGTAAACAATTATCAGAACATTCAAAGGGAGAAGATACTTTTAAAATGCTTGACAATTTCGTAAGGCTGGAATTAGATTTGCAGTGGGAATGGTGTCAGTGTATCCACTGATGGGGCTGCTTCAATGACAGGCCAAAAAAAACGGTCTTTTTGCGCCTATTCGCGAAATTAATCCTAAAATCAGCTGGCAACACTGCATCATACAGAAACAAAGTTTGGTCGCGAAAAAAATGACTTCTGATTTACACGAAACACTGAACATTTTTGTGAATGTGGTCAATTTAATCAAGTCTCGTGCATTGAACTCCCGCCTTTTCAAGAAAATGTGCGAGGAGATGGGATCCACACACACTCAACTCTTACTGCACACCGCGGTGCGATGGCTGTCATGAGGACGCGTGTTGACTCGCCTTTTTGAACTGAAAGACGAAGTAATGTGTTTCCTCTCAAAATTGAAATTCGATTTGGTTACTTATTTTGAAGATGAAGGCTGGTTTTGTCAATTAGCTTATTTGGCAGATATTTTCAACAAATTTAATGATATCAATCTTCAACTCCAAGGCTTTGACAAGAATATTTTTAAAGCGCGTGAAAAGGTGAAAGGATTTTATAAGAAACTTCCGTTTTGGATTAATTGTGTTAATAATGGGAATGTTGCAGTTTTCCCAACTGTTTTTGAACTTACTGAACAAAATGAAGTTAGCGTTACTGATGGCGTTTTGGAAATAATCAAATGCCTCTTGGGAAATCTCAGGATACAATTTTTGAAATACTTTCCAGAAATTTAGAGAGAAGTCAGTACCCAAGATTGAATTACAAACCCTTTTTATACCATCGCCATCAATTCCCCTGATATTCTCTTAAAATTGAAAGAAAACCTGCTGGAAATGACTGTTGACGGTTCACCGAAAATAAAATTCTAGAACATGTCAATCTGCGACTTTTGGTTTGCTGCTCGCAAAGAGTTCAAGTAGCTTAGTGACGCTGCCATTTCACACCTCCTGCCATTCCCATTAACGTATTTGTGTGAGCAAGGCTTCTTCACACCGACATCAATCAAAACGAAACACAGGAACCGCTTGAACCCAGAACCAGCTCTGATCCTCGCACTCACGAAGATTCGTCCCCGAATTGAGGTGCTGGCGTGCCAGAAACAAGCTCAGTCATCTCACTGACAGGGCAGAACCACATTAATTAATAATTGATAAAATATTTAATCATATAATTTGCTTTGCTAAAATACCTTTGTTCCTTTGTTAATTTTTATATGATAGGCAATAATATATTTGTTATTTAATAGCTTAATTCTCAATTTATTTTAGATGTAGATTATAGACTATGTATAACCTGAATTATGAATTGGGGGTGCAAAGTTGAAGAGAAATTATATCTGGGGGTACGCGAACAAAAAAGGTAGAATACCACTGACGTAGATCATGGATCTCCAACCCGCGGACCGCCAGGTTTAATTTTGCGGCCCATGGCCACATTTGCAAATTTTGTATACATTATAAAAATTTCACAATAATTTAGGCAGTTAGGTGTACCACGTATTGTTTTTTTTTTTTTCACATGTGGCCCGCGAACCAGCCGACAATAACAGTTGTGGCCCTTTGCCATAAAAAGGTTGGAGACCCATTAATTAGAGAGTTACCTCCTAGGAAATCTGCAGATGGTATGAAAATATTAAACTATATCTCAAAGAGAAGTATGTTTCGAATAAGTGTTGTGGGTTGAATTGGTACAGAATGGAATCCATCTGGTGTGTGTGCGAACACGCGCGCCCGCGCTCCCATACACACACACAGCATTGCAAATGTCCTTGTGAATATATGCATAACCTATACATTTTATCTTGCGGTGTTACCAAATTAATACCATCACTTTATGAGACACCCATGATTGGTGTCATCAGAATTATTCTGTGCAAAAATTTAAACTATGCATATGAAAGTATCCTCACGACTTTATTTAGTTAACCAACAAATGCACAACAAACAAATGTTTGTGCATTTGTTGGTTAACTGAATAATAAGTGAAAAGTGCACGGTGAAAGCAATGTAAAAAATAAAATTTATCCTCACGACATTCGTCCAGTACAAGGTAAACACTATTGATGGTGACAGGAGGAGAAGCTGGTATAGTAGTGCAAAGGAAATTACTGCTGCAGATACTAATTTAGAAGTAACGTTGGGTTGAATACAATGCTTTCACCAGTATACTAATTAGACATGTTCTCTACCCACAATCACTGTAATGCATTTTTAGTCAAGGGGATTTCCGTGTTCGTGGACGCTTTCGCTTTGTTGGATAAAAGAAATATTTGTTTCAGATAGTATAATCCCTTCTATGAAAGTATATGTGGAAGGAAAGTGTGGCAAGTTCTCACCATATATCCCAAAGTTGGAATCAGATACTCCACAAAAGAATAATTTGTGTATTAATCTAAAGAGTTATGTTAGCTGACGGCTGGGAGAGAGGGATATGACGGTCAAACATTGGCATGAGTAAGCTACCGTTACTGGCAATATTGTTCGTATCAACACAGGTGGCATGAGCACGTACAAGTGCCGCTATCTCGTCAGCCACACTCTGATACGAGCTTCAACAAACGACAACAAACACTAATCCGTGGCAGCGTGTCGTGACATCCTTGAAACGATGGTAGTAAACCACACATTATCCCGGTGAAGGCTCAATGGACACCAATAAAAAAAAAGGTCTTGTCGCGCCAGACGCGGAGGCTACGTGCGTTACTGCAGCAGGGTTCAGTAGCTATGTTTAGTATCACATAGATGGCAGAGAAAGGCAGTTTTGCAGGTAAATTTGTATCACTTTATGATTAACAACCAGGATTCTGGAACAGTATCGCTGAATTGGACCAAGCAGGTGGTATTAAGCTACTGCGTTCGTGTCCGCGGTGACATAGTACATGAGGAGCATCTGTACTAAAGGTATGTAACACAACAGAATCTTCACACCATTACCTTGGAGCTGTCCTGTTTGATGTGATAAGCTGCACCTCATATTTAAGGTTTAATTGGGTTGTGCAACAGTTTGAGGGATGAAGGTGCCTCCATCAGTGGGCTGGTGAATGTAACATTAACAGTGTGTTAGGTGTGTATTGGAGTGTAAGGAATAGGGGTTTTGTTTTTCCATGGCGCAACCGCCCCCTAGTGGGCCAGGGCCACTCTTTAGCAAGGCTTCACAATCACACACAGATATGAGGAATAGGTCATAGGATCTGAATATTATTCATCTTCCGTGCATTAAGCATGTTATTCATATAATTTCAACTAAATGCAAGTGCACTTAGAATTATATGAATAAATGTCATAGGATATCGTGGGAAGGGCATGGTGTTGGCAGTTTTGTTGGAGAGAGTTTGTTGCCACTTCTGTGACTGTTCAATATTTGTGTTCAGCATTGCAAAAGTGTTCATTTATATCGCCTAATATACAGACCAGAAACTTATGGAGCAAGGTCTGTCATGAGAAGCTAGGAGTTCCTCAGTAAGTTATTGTAGTTTATGGAAGCTGAAGATAAAAAAATAAATAACATAACTTAACCTAATCTAACCTACTGTTTATAAAACACTGACGAAATGCACTTCACTTTACCACATTTTTATTTCACTAGACCCCTACATATGTTTCGGTTTATGCAAAAACCATCATCAGGGGGTTTTCAAAACTATATACATTTACATCCAATGGTATTTCTGTCCTTATTGTTATGCAGTATCTTAGTGTTCAATTGCCATTCACTTTTAAATCAGTTTAAAATCAGAGTTGTTTGAAAAATGTATATAGACGCACCAAGTATAAAATCGTTGAGAATTCGTTAAAATTCGTGTCGAGAAGGTAAAATGTAAAATGGTAAAATACTGCAGTACGGATCACTGTGTTACATCTGGTTATTATTTGTTCTTGGTTTTGTATGTCCTGCTGTTGTCTGTTGTCTATTACATGTTGTGATGTGTACTCTTTACCACACCACAACATGAAATAGACAACAGACAACAGCAGGACATAATCTACCAAATCATGTCAAGATTGGAAACCACTCATCTAGTTAGTGTCTTTGTTGTACTTGGTGTTCGACAAGCGTGACTAATCCAGTCTTAACACAGGATTTTTCTGTATATCGTTTTAAGTATATTATATTGTGTTCTGTACTATATTTTTCTGTAGGAAAAGTCTTTAGAGGAGAAGGAGAGAACACTGGCATTGACAAAGTGAAGGAACTCTTTGCTGTCCTGGGTGAACCTTTTCTCACAGGAACTAAGGGATACTTACTTCAGCACTTAACTGGAAAAAGTTAGTGTGCAAGTATAATTTTTATAATTTAAAATAATAGGCATTGTGTGAAGTAATGTGCATTGTGTTATTACAGTTTGTAATATACTACACTGCACAATAAAATGTAGTATTCACAAAAAGTGTGAGGGTTAGAAAATTAAGAAGGAAGGGATTGGCAGGGCATGTAGCACGTATGGGAGGATTCAGAAATTATATGCTTTGTGGTTGAGAGAAACTGAATGAAAGAGAAGGCAGTTCACTGACCGTTGTTCACAACTTGATGTAAGACATTAGTTGGGGGGCCTAGACATAGATGGAAAATATTAATGTCATCTTACATAAGGTGTGATGTTCCTGATGCAATTGATCTGGCTCAGGGTGCATGTAAACCCAGAATGAATGTTTATGCTCCATGTAATGTGTGAAGCTTCTGTACTTGTTGAACAACTGCTTGCTTTACAAGAAGGCAAAGCTGTGGGCTCAATGACCAAGAAATCATCCATCAATTTCAGGCAGGGGAACGTTTTCTGTCATCTTCAAAGCATCCAGACAACCTCTGAGGCCAGCCCAGCCTTCTATTCAGTCTGTGCTCAGGGTAAAGTGGCTGAGCCAGGAAGCAAACCACTTATCTCTGTCTAGTGCCAGGGGTAGAATGGTTGGAGCTGTATGTGCTGTACCTCCATATCCCTGTATACCCTTGTTGTGTGTTGCTTAATGAAACATAGACGCAGTTTTTCCTTATATGAAGTGTTTTTCATGTTAATCAGTTGTGTTACCAACAGCACAAACTGTTGTGTGGGCAATAGAGTGACGAAGAATGACCATGTGGCCGTTCTCTATGCACAGTGTTGTGTGGGACCTCAGTGACATCAGATTGAACTTGTGTTTTGTATTACACTTTGTGTTGTTGTTGTTTTGTATGTTGACTCGTGTTACATTGGACAGTGCTGCAGCTTTAGTGTACTAGTGTTATGTGTACTGTGAAGAAAATATCACCATGAGAAGTGAAGTTTTTTATTCTTGTAATCATAGTTTTTATTCATGTAATCATAGTTACGACATATGTATTTAATTTATTTCATGTGGTGACAGTTGTGTATAATGGAGGCAGTTGTTTCTACTTCAAGAACGTTCAACATTGTAAGTAGTTTTGAGTGTGTGATTGTCCTTGTGATTTCATTTTAGTAGAACTTGGAAATTCATTGTATGTGGTCCTGACCCTAAGATGTGTATTTATTCTGATAATGTTTGTAACCAGGAAGTGTATCTGTTCCAGAACTCTTTTCCCTAGTTTCTTTGAGAGGCAAAATAATTGAAAAGTGTACACAGTTGGTGGAAGAATGTGGTATTAAATACTGTGTCTTTAAAAAACATACTTCACTTCCTGTAATTCAGTTTTCCTAACGTGACATTTCCAACACGCTTCACTTGTTCTTTATATTCTTTGGTACAAGATTTCAGTTGCTGACAGTGGTGAGGATTCACAATGCAGTCTGGATTAGGACACTGTGTAGTCTTGTAAATGGTTTTGAATGTTTTGGAGGAGCATTCTGGGTTTGTCTTCACAGACACTCAGAAGATGGAGGCAATATGCCCTGACCGAAACGTCGGTATCCACCAGTCAGACCACACAGTTCCATGACTCGAAAGACTATAATTTTGAATCTTAACATCCTGCATTTTCTGTGCTTTGTATCGCGATTACAAAGCAACTGAATACTCGTATTAGTCAGTAGATATACCTTTTTATTTTACATTATATTTTGATATCAGCAGAAATATGTTGGAGAAAATATAATGTAAAGTAATATTTCCTAACAAGTGTATTTAGTTAATTATTTTTAGTACCATAATGGATTATTGAAGGGGCTGTTTTGTGGATGTCACGCTACATAGTTCCATACATTACCATCAGGGGCATGATATCCACAGCTAGTGAGCCCTGCCGGCTACGGAAACGCGCGAAGGTGCCGCATAGTGCGTTTTAGTTTAGCGTTTCTACGGAGTTTCTAATCTGGTCAAGGTATTAATCTGTGCCACAGTTCGTATGGTATGTGTTGTAACGGATTCCATCATTCTGTGATGCGGAGAAAGGGCGTTGCTCGTGAGTAGGTGTATTTGGGCTGTTTATGTATTACATGCGGAAAATTTTGGTTCTCTCTGTGCATAATAGTGAATCAAACGTACCTGTGAGTAGTATTTGGGTTTGTTTTTACCGAAAAGTCCTATTATTATTCTTATTGTTGTATCATATAAGTTCATTTTCACACGTAAGCAAGCACACCCATCAATTAATTGCTACACATGATATTTTTTGGTGTCTATTATGATTTCAGATTATGAATAAACGCTAAGACAATGACCTCTTATGATAGTCCATGGAATTATAACACGACAACAACTACTACAACTCCATATCCTTTTTTTACGACTGCTACTCACGACCCAAGATTGCATGAGAAAATTTTTGGAGACTTCACAGCATTTTATGTAACAATAACAATTTGTACTGTTCTGGGTGCGTTTCTGTTTCTACTGAATATTGCACTTTGTTGTTGCTCAAGATATAAGGAGTACTGGCAAGACAGTAATACAGGCAAGTATAGCGTCTCATACATCTGATTTTACAAAGACAAGCAAACCAAATACAGTTTTTAAAGTGGGTTGGTTAAGATTGCTTTATTGTGGCTTCGGCTGTGAGCTTTTCACAGTTAAACTAATTTTTTATTCATATTTGTGTTATGTCATACAATACTGTGGTCAGTTAATTTCATATCTCCTGCTTTTATGGTGATATGACAGACATGCTCTCATTAACTTTGTATGTTTGTCATAATGCTACCAAAGTGGAAGCATATATTTCTACTTGTACAGGATCTCCTGTTTATCATGAAGCTTATGGCTTTTAAATGTGCGGTTCAGAAGCTGCTACTTTCTATAAAAATTAACCGTGAATCCATTAGACCAAAGCACAGTCATTTTTAGTACAGTGGATACATCTGTGTAGGTGGTGGGATTCTACTGTGTGATTGTTTCTTGAAGTGTAAGTCATGGAAGAAATGTCAAAGTTTCAGAAAGTCAGAAACATTACACTCCGACATGTTTCGGACCCTACTGGTCCATCAGGGAGTGTGTAGGGTAAGTGACTCGACACGTATTACATAGTGGTGTACACATTACTTCCTACTTCCTTCCCCCTCCCAACTTCCTTTTGCCTACTGAATGTGCTTGACTACCTATTTGAGTCACTCTGATTCCAGCCTGTGTCCGGAGCTCTTCTAAATTTAGTTCCGTGTTTTGGAAGTTCCCTTTCGGCTGGTCACACTGGGTTAGCGTACCTTACGTGGCACCATGGTACCATGGGTTTGTATTTTGTTTTGGGTTTAGTCCCATGATGCCAGGAAGGTATTTTATTTTGTTAATGTATACGAGGTCTGACACAAAAAAAACGAAACTAACCCTATAGTTCTGGATCCAAGAGTGGGGGGATGACACAAATGTACGGCTATGGAACATGATCTGTCCTGTCACAGTGTTACAAGTTTCAGCTCGATCGCTTCACTCAGTACAAGTTGACGCATCTTCAAATATAGGCGTGTTTTTACCCTCGGACGGAAATTGTCGGACTGCAAAAGTGAACGAGTTAACATCAAGTTTCTTGTTGTTAAACTGAAGAAATCCGCGACGGAAACTTTTCAATTATTGACTGAGGCTTATGGTGAAGATTGCATATCTCGTGCACGCGTTTTTGAGTGGCACAAACGATTTTCGGAAGGCAGAGAAAGCGTGAAAGATGATGATCGCCCAGGCCGGCCACGCACAGCTGTTAACGATGACAACATTGAAAAAGTGCGACGTGATTCGAAAAGACAGAAGGTTGGGTGTTCGAGCAGTAGCTGAGAAAGTTAATTTGGATAGGGAAAGTGTTCGACGTATTCTAACGGAAGAATTGAACATGACAAAGGTTTGTGCAAAAATGGTTCCAAAAATTCTGTCAGATGAACAAAAAGAACGCCGCCAGGAATTGTGTTCGGACCTTTTGCAAGCAGTTTTTAGCCAATAAAAACATCCCTGTGATGGAGCACCCACCTTATTCGCCAGACCTCGCTCCCTGTGACTTCTACCTCTTCCCAAAGATCAAGTCGGTGCTCAAAGGGACCCATTTTTTATCGGTAGAAGATGTGAAAGTAAAAACGACGGAGATCCTCAACAGTCTGACAGAAAATGACATGCAGAATTGCTTTGAACGTTGGCAGCATCGTATGCAGCTGTGTGTTAACTCAGAAGGGAACTACTTTGAAGGCGATCGTAGTTAATTTGCTGAAATTGTCAAACAGAAATAGTTACAGACACAGTCTCGTTTTTTTTATGTCAGACCTCGTATCTATGGGCATGGATTGTTGTGTATAATGGAAGTTGTAAGTATGGCCACAATTGTTTATTCATTTTCTCTTTTGTATTTTCTTGTTTATAATAAATTATTATGTTTTGGTAAGCGTGTTGTGTTTGTGTAACTGCCTCTGCCATAGCTTCCATTAATGTTTTTGATGGGGCCTAGTGAGTGTAGGGTGCAGGAGTAGGCTTCTTGCCTGCTACCCATACTGTAGTACCGTGAACACCTCTATCATATCCATACGCTGCTCTAATTTACAGTGTAACAGTTCTGTCTGCTACACATACTCACTGCACAGAGAATTTCCATCAGTTCTACATATAGAAGAGACCAAAATATTGTTAAGTAATTGTTTTATGCAACAACAATTGATGTATTCCCTGGTGATGTACCAGTAAGGTCCGAAACATGTAGGGGTGTAGTGTTTTAAAAATACTATTGTGAATCTATGACAATTGTGTGCATTTGTTGGTTAATAGTAAAAAATCTAGTTAATGGAAAATATTAAGGATTGTGGCCTATCCACTTACCTGATTTTAATCCTTGTGACATGTATGGGGTACAGTAAAAGGTAAATTGTACTTGTATAATCCTCATTCACTACATGAAGTAAAAGGAAATATTTAGCATGAAGTTTCTCTTATTTGAGGCAACTTTGCCATATCTCTAGCAACATTGTGCCTGTGTGTGAAGCCTGTATAGAAGCCAAAGGCTCTACTTTGAACGAAGCTAGTCAGAACACAGGCAGTGTGTGGTCTGCTTTGCAGAAAGCTTGTTGTAACACTGTACTGGACAAGACTCATGATAAACTAGAGATCTTGTATGTGGACACATTTTTATGTTTCTCTAATAAGATTTGGTTGCTGTTTAAGCTAAGTTAATTGAATTTAATTTTCTCTATGTTAAGTTGGTGTTGAGAGTAGTAAGCACACATAAAATCCTGCCAGCAGTTTGCTATGTGGAAAGTAATATTACAGATTGTACAACATGGAGAATTATGGTATTGGCTTGAGTATAGATGATTGACTGTGAGTGTAGGGAAAATACAGTCCAAAGGGTAAGAAAGGTACCAACAACAGCAACGATGACATGATTCTGATACTGAATTTTTAGTAATAACAGCGGGTTCCTCCAAAGGTTCCATGCCTGTCTGCTGGATTGTGCTGATTTTGTGCTTGTTTTCCAGATTTTTAGATTGATATTTAAAACAATCCAATAGTCTTAGAAACTGACTGGTCTCTAAGCTGACATGCATGCAGTAATGCCTACAAACTAGCTGGAAGTTAAGGTATCTGAACTCCTGGTTTGTGAAATTTGTTACCACCCATTATTTGTAATATTGTTGCAAAGAATGCATACTGCCAACAATGACGGTGATTGTTGTTGTATGTTCAGGGTTTCTAAGTCTCTTCTGTTTGTTACCATACTGTGTAGTAGCTAATCTTTTAGCAAAGTACTTGACAGAATTTGGAGTACCAACAATGTCTGTTGCAGAAGTTATGTATTAGAATTGAAATGGAAAATAGCAGTTACTGTCATCTCAAATATTGGAATTTAATGGTGCAAAAGAAGTCATATTTGTCTTGTGCAGTCATGATTTATAGGCCACATGTATGCTGCTAGGCTTCTAATGACTATAAAAAACAGTTAACGAAGTATGACAAAGGCTGGCCCACCATCAAAATATGTGACACGGCCTTCTTTCTAATACTGCTAGGTGTGTTGTCTATTGCAGGTAATCGTTGGATTCTTCCAATCTGGACTAAGACTCCACATCAACAGCCTCCTCTGGATTACACAGAATTAGAGAAGTGTCCATTGCCTCCGCAGCAGGTGTTTGACACAGCTGATGTACCACTGGAGTATGTGGAATTAACACACAAGAAGGAAAGTGATCTGTAAGATTTATAGCATTGATATTAATATTTTAAAAAACCAACATGTTTCATGTTTATTGGCCAGCTGTCGCTGCACTCACAATGATTGTGTTCCTGGGAGTGATTGTGGTCATGCTGAAGTTTGGACCACGTCTTTGCAGGACACGTCACACTGCCAAACCCACAGAGTTTGACTGGCAAGACAAAACGTATGAACAAAAAGTCTCTTATGCCTGAACCCCAACACATTGAACTTAAGGAATAATGCAGGTTCATTTAGAAATTTTGTATGGTTTCAAGACCAATGCAGAGACAAGAATTCTGAGGCTGGGTAGAATTAAATAGGGTATAATATTATTGCAGTGCATTAGTCTGTAGTATGAATTCCACATATTCTTTGAATTGGTAACACATTTAAATACCTCATAATGAATTTAATGAGTATATGTGTAGGTAGTCACAATATGTCCATCAGAAGGATGTTGTCCTGTTGCAGATATTATGCATTTTAACATATCTTTTTTAACTAACTAGTTTCTGGAACCCCAAATAATGTGTGGGGTAAATGTATTGAGGGTGGCTTTCAAAATACATAAAAAAGGGTCTTTTCACATTATAGTATTTAGCTTAAATATTTTTAAACACTCGACAGGGCCATTTATCAAAATGCAGCCATATTCATGTTTGCTCCATGTGTATGTCATTGTATCTTTCTGCTGATGGCCTTTGTAAGGCCAAAAGTAACCTTTCCTTCCATTAGGAACATGAAGAATACAGTACCTCAACACGAATTTTCTTTTCGTATTATTTAATGACACTTCATGAATACTGGAAAAATAATACTTTGTATGAAATACACGTGCAGTGTTAATCTTTATTGTGGTTGGTTGTTACTTCAAAAGACAGGCAAAAAAAAGTCTATTACTATATACTTTTGATTGAAACATATAATGTGTGTTGTCAGTGTAGTGACTAGGCTATGGGCTGGACATTGTGGGGTTAGATTCCTGGCAAGGGCAAGAGATTTTTCTTCCGTCCAGAACATCTGGACCAACTTTGGGGCCCACCGAGCCTCTTATTCAGTGTTAGATACACAGCCATCTTGCAGATATATATAAAACAGGACTGTCTGTTTTTGTCAACCTGTGATAGTAAATTTGCCTTTTTGTGAGGAAGTGTAAGTACACAGTTTATATCCACAACAAATTATGTAGGTATCATCTGTAGTTTCAGCACTTTCACATGTAATTCAGTGATACTGATTTTGAGGTTTTGATATTGTTTGCTGCATTTGCCCACTTATTTGCTTTACAAAACCATTGGTAGTCATTCTCTAGTAACATTTCCTGTACCACAAAATCTGAGGTTTTCTCAGCAGTGAAAATGGAGATTGAAGAGTCCCTAGTTATGTTATAACTTTCACAAAAACTAAAGCTGTTAATAATTGTTTAGAAGATGCTGGACTCGTGTGAAGGCCTGTTGCAACAGAGAATGTTGTTACATGTAAGGAACAGGGCTGTGATAGCTTAAAACAGAAGAATGAAATGTTATGAAAGTAATGTTTAATCTCTTGTTCAGATAAATTGCTTTTACCCCTGTTTTGTATATAGAAGCATAACTCCAATACAGCCCAGCGTAAGGAAAGAAAGAGACATTAAAAATTTTATCTCATACTAGTGGTATTATTGGAAGTAGAATCTCAAATGGAAAATGTTACTTTCTATTCATGGTACTGCTGGAAGTAGAATCTCATAAGTGTGGGATGTGCCATGTTCTAGAATATTCTGCCATTCAGAAAACCAAGTGTGGAACTTCAAGATAGGCATGTTATATGCATATGAATAATGTACTTGAGGTTGTGTAGATTTAAAGCTAATTATGTAACAAAAGGAACATGTAAAGCTATATATATGGCCCAGTTATATTATACACATAAAGCCCAGAACATTTTGCTGTGCTTTTACTTTTATACATTATTTTGTGGGTGTAAAAGGTATACTTCATTTGTTTATTATTATAGTGCTGTGGCATTTCATGCAGACTTTTTTTTGACACCTAGACTAATATCCATTTATTGAAGAGAGTGCAGATTACTGAAACAGTTACTGTAGTACTGATGTAATTTTTTGTACTTGTAAAGATTAAGACACTGGACTTCGGCAGTGGATGCTGTTGTGACTGGTTAATATATATTACCTACGAGGTGCACACTCATTGCTTAGCCACATGTTAAGTGTTACTGGAGGTTTATAAGGTTGCAAATTGTAGCTGATATTTGTTGCATCTTTCCAAGCTAGAAACCCAAGCAGTGATGATGAATCCCAAGAAATCTTTCCCCCTGGTTCAAGACAACATCCACTTCAAATAGCCATAAACAACATTCCACATGTTCCACAAGACTTAAAGTCTGTTCCATCCATGTGCAGTATCCTGTGTGATAAAACTTCCTAATATTTTTTCCCCGTTATGTAGGTGCACAAAGTTGAGAATGTGGATTGTATTTCAAACAAAACATGTTTCAAGTCACTGAAACGAACTGTATTCCGTCCGTGGAATGTTACAAAATTTTAGGTTTGTTACATTTTTGGATGCATAATAAGCAGTACTGATCAAGGAAGAGGAGAACTTGTTGGTTTTGGAGTAAGTGCCTGTTATGTGCTCTTATTCTAATAAGTTCTCTTTTTTGTCTTACATCTTTTACATGCATTTGTGTTCCTTGACTTTTTATAGCAGCAAGATTGTGTCAGTCTCAGATGTTAACTGTATACAAAGAGCTCTTTGTAACTGAAGGAAGGTCTGTGTTGTATCAGTATTTGTTTCCTGAATTGAAGTCCCTAGAACTATTAGACACATCTGAGATTTGATATGTCAAATATCTGCTCTGCTGTGAATGCCAATCCATTATTGTGTTGACTTATATATTTCCAATTTGTTGTTCTGTTTATTAATACAGCTTAATGGTGTTAATTGTACTATATCAGATTATGATGAGTTTATTGTACTTTTATATGCAGAAATATATTAAAATAAAGATACCCGTTCTTCTTATTATACCAAGGTAATAACTGACAAGTTAGTAGAATTCATCCCATTGTATCATCAGAAAATATTCAAAACATTAAACAGTGTAACACAACTGTGTTTTTATTGAAAGCTACATGTTTCGGTCTAGATATTGACCATCATCAGGCTAAAATACACAATCTTAAATAGGCAGGTAAAAGATGCAATATACAAAACATAATCATGTTTTACATGGGATCCCACAGTTTCACAATATTCCATTTTATAATAAAATGTAAAATTATATATGGTCGATGGTAGCTGAACAGTGGTAGCAGGAATATAATATTAATATTGTTTTTTATTAACTTCTAAATACTACGAATAATACTGCCAAACATGCATCTTTGTGTGGAGTAACCCTACCATCTATTGATGGCTTTTGGTACTAGAACCTCACTGGAAGTGCAAATTGTCCGTGCACTGGTAAATAACTGGGGTGCTCCACATTAAACAGTGGCTATGCTATTGAAAATTTTTCTGGTCAACAGAGCGACACCAATTGAGAATTTTGGTGCTAAATATTATGGGTATGGTAGCAAAAATTTTCTTGGCAACAAAATTCCTGTGACTAGTAATAGTTTTTAAAAGTTGTGGGCATACTAGAATTTTTAGTACACCTTCTCTTGCTTCTAACTTCTCTGCCATAGCTCTAGGAGTTACCACATATCTCTTCTGCTGTAACCCGATGTATTCGATTGGTTTGCTGGGTCGGTGTCTTATCTTGCAGACCACAAATTTCTTATTGATGTATTAATTTTGGGTCTTCCTGATGAAGTGTAAGGCCAAGGAAGTTTAACAGAAAATTTCTACACTTCCAAGTCCTTGCTGCAGGACTCGAACTTCTTGGTGATCCTAAGATTGGCTGTCCAGCGCCTTATCCACTGGACCACTAAATTTCTTTTGAGAGAAGAATTGTGTAACTTCCAGATGAATTGTGAGGCCAGGACATGTAACAGAGAATTTTCTTTAGATCGTTTTTTTTTTTCAACCTCGACCTTCCAATCATGTTTGACAGTGTAGTTTCTTAACCACTAGACTATGTCTCTGTTCTCTGCCCCTGCATCAAACCAGTATCCACATTGACAAACTAACATCGATCCATCAGAATTACCAGCGACATGGAAGTTTCAAATTCAGCAGCAGTACTGCATCTAATTCCAAAATGTATGTTTAATCTCACTTTACCAATGCATTCTGCTGTAGCACCGTATTTACAAATCAGACGTCACAGCCCTGTTTTCACCCTCATAACATTGCGCGCAAAACAGATATACATCTCAGATGATTACTGCTGCTACAAAAGCTTGCAGTGTTACAAGACACATACAGAGATGTGAAGTCCAGCATGTGACCACAGTGATACAACAAAATGCAAACTTACAGTTTGAAATTAATGACACTACTACCATTGCTTGAATTTAACACTACCATGACACTGGCATTGTGGAGCATATTGGAATGAGAAAGTGTGGTTTGTCATGTGGATAAATGTCAGACAAGCAGAACTTTTGGCTAATTGGTGGTCTGAAGCACAATTCCTTGTTTTTTGTATTTAAGGCTGTGTGCATTACATCACTGTGTCTATAAGGCAGGCAAATATGAGGCATGGTGAAAAATCAGTGTCAGCAGGGTTGTGTACTATTTAGGTAGGTAACTCATGACACTGTGTGTCATGGTGGATGGGTATCGGTATTTCAGAGTAACGTACTGCCTCCATCTCAAGGGTAAAAGTGGAGGCAGTAGGTTACATTCCAGAATTCATTGGTATGAGAACCTCACTGTGAAGTCTGTATTGTGCACGGTGATACTTCATGGATAAAACTGTCCCTGTATCATGTCATGAAGGTATATTTGAGAGTGAAGTTACAGGTCCACACATCCTTAACCTCAACACTAGATGGAGGTGAGTAGTTAATTTCACACCTAGTTACTTTACCCTTGCAGAAAGAGCATGTGATATGCATTTGAGAGGAGTCTGGTAAAACCCAAATCCAGCTTGGACATGGTAGGGTATAGAAAATTGTGTGCCTCCAATAATTCAACCAAAAGTGTATTCACTGTGCTGACTGAGCTCTCCTGACTGTGATTTGTAAAGGTTCAAGTGTAGTTCTGGGAGATAAATATGCTGAAGACGAGGGACGTTTAGGCCTTTAAGAATGAAGGCACCACCATCATTAAATTACGTCAGGGTGACCGTGAGGGATCCTTCGGCAAAGGACACTTAGTTATTAGCATAGTTCTTAGGTAAATTTTATGATACAACATAATTCGGTTAATCGTTTGCGACCCAAAACTAATCTAAATAGTATGTAAATTAACGCCCTTAATTATTGACCGATGGCAACCAAACTTGCATCGTAAGTTATCTGCCCTTAATTAGTGACCAATCGCAAAACCAAACTTGCACCCAACACTCATAAATTAAACCAACAAATGCACTTGTTAGTTTAATTGTTAGAGTGATATCAAAATGCACTGTGAACACAACGTAAAATGTATTAACTCCCAACAGGCAAAATCTGTACATACGTATCGTAACATCAAGGAAAACTTCTTAAAACAAATCCATTTGGGTTAATAAGATCTGTAAAATAGAACAACTCTCACCGAAATACTTCCACATTACAGTCATAAAGTGCATTGGTTGGTTTAAATGTTTAGTGATATCAAAATGCACGGTGAACACAACGCAAACTTGCACCGTTTGTATTGAATGCGTGGAAAGTGCTAGGTGTGAATTTTAGGAAACAATCCTTCAATGAAACCCGAGACACTGCCGAAAATGTACTTTGTTCTCCAAGTGAAATGTATGTAATTAGTGACCGATTGCAACCAAATTTACAACGTTTGTAGCGCATGTGTAGAGAGCGCACGGTATGAATTTTCAGGAAAATCCCTCAAATGGAACCCGAGATACTTCCGAAAATGTAGTTTGTTCTGCAAATAAAGTCCTCTTAATTAGTGACCAATCGCAACCAAAATTGGACCTTTTAAGCGCATGCGTCGAAAGTACGAGGCATCATTTTTAAAAAAAATTTCACCAATGGAAGCCGAGATGCAGCCGAAAACGAAGTTACCTCTCCCATGATTCGCAGTCACTGTTAATCAACAGGAGAGTCAGGGTTGGAAACTACAAGAGTAGGTAAATTTTGTGACGACGATGTGAATTAGGAAGGAAATGTTAAATTAAGGGTAAATTCGTATAAAACGGTTTTTGACAGTGCGGTCGGATATCCTGTTGCCGAACGTTTATTTTGGGGTTCGGCGCGCACGGGTGTAAGGTGTGTGGTATGGGCTGTGTGTAATAGCATTGATAGTACTCTTCTCTAAGTGATTAATTATGTCGGAAGGTAATACACAGTGAACCATTACGACATGATGTCAAGTTGTAGCTATGTTACATACAAGTTGCTATGAAACGTTTGTATTTATTTTTCAGTTTCCTTATTCCTTTTAGTTTCAGGGGTCTTTTATTGAGGGCAATATTAATATAAGAGAGATCCGTAGGTATTGTACATAGATACTCAATCTCTGGCTTCATTCTGATCTATCGTACTTGTCAGAACCTTGCGGTTGTCGTCACACGTAACTTTTACAAACATTTCTGCAGTGGTACCTCCATATATTTTTGTTATTCAAACAAAGCTATATATGTCGGGTTTGCCAATATTGCTGTCACAAAAATGCAAGTCGCGGTGCCCAATATATGGTACTCCCTCAGGGCACGCTTAATTCATGAAGAAAGAAAAACGCATTTTATTTCACGGAGTGACGTACGATAAAATAAAGAAATTTCTTAGCACGAATTTAGTTTGACGTTTGGTATTGACACATGGTCAGTGAAGCTTAGGCTCTAGTTTACATTTAACTTTCACTTTTCCGGGAACCACATATAAGGTTCATTAAAAGGTCAGTAAATTGTAAATCATGGAGTTTTAGGCTTTACATTTTAAGTATAGTAACATATAGCCCTACCCTCCTGGATATTTTATGTATCCACCTTTACATTTGTCACATTTATTAATCTGTATGTATGTTGGCAACCCTGATAGGATGACATGTATATTATTAAAAATATACATGTTAAGTCATAAATGTTACTTTTATTACAAACGATGTTTTGCGTTGTATGTGCATGCACATTATTATTCATTCTGGTATGACAAGGGAATTTATCATCTCTCACACTGCATCCTTTTTTTGAGATTCGTGCACCAAGTGGATTATCAGTCTGTGCTTTCTGATATAAAACTGATGTATTTAGAGTTATACATTTTTCTTGACCTGTTGCCATTTGTTAGGACAGTGGCTTGCTTTGATGTTTCATAAGGGTAGTGTTCTAAGCAGGCGCATTATAGCACATAAGACTGGGGGCGGGGGGTAGTTGGAGAAGTTTAGGAAAACAAATGAAGAGAAAGCGTGAAACCTTAACAGCCTACAATGTGGAATACTTGATTGGATAATGATAATAATTGCAGTTTATGAGATCTGATAGAATGCATGCTAATAATTGCAGTCATACGAACCCTTGAAAGCCCAGTGATTACTGTTTTCTGCCATATGCATTAACATTAATAAGACACTTCACTTTCTCCACATTTTATTGATGTGCTCACAGTAAAGTGTTTATTTCTCTAAACACTGTTAACTAGTTGCTCCTTATAATGGTGAAGCAGTGTTTTTAGTGTGAGGTACAGACAAATACCTTCTTTATGTAACGTGCTTGATTTGTGAAGTGTGAGTTGGGTGCGGTGAATTGATGGAGGTGATTAGCTGGTGATATGCGAGGTGGCAGCAGTCTGATAGATGGAATTGTGGTTAGTGAATCACAAAATCAGGATTCTGTTGTTTAATCAGATTGCTGTTTTTGATTGTTCAATATCATAATTGTTCGGAATGCCAGATGACTGAACATTTATAAAAAGTGTTCTAATGAAGGAGTTTTTGAATGGCTGAAGTTAGATATGATTTTTTCTTTCATGAGGCATTGTCAACTATCGATTATTATTATCTCTATATGAAGTACCGATACATATAATATGCATCTCAAATTTCAGGCTATAAAATTTTGAAAACTTGTTTATTTATCACTATTCCACCAATTACTAATTAGCAAAACTTTTTGCTGCAGTGTCTCTGAATGATTTTTCACCTTTGTATGTTAGTCAACTTTATATTGCACTTCCATGATGAATGACTCATGCAGATGTTAAGGTTTGCGTGATTTAACAACTGAAGTTAAGTGTGATTTTTTTATTTCCTGAGATATGTTACAATTTTCACGTCATGGGTTTCAGGTATGTGTAAAAGAAAATACAGCCATCTTCCGCTTAACATCAGTGATCTTTTCCTGAAAATCAGATGTACTGCACGAAAATGCTAACCAGGAGCCAATTTCCCATTATTTTAAATGGGAAAAGTTATAATGTGTTACAAGATCAACCCAAAACCCCCAGTCAGTTTCCTAAAATGTAGCCAAAACACCATAAAGTGCCTGTATCAGTAACAAACTACCATGTTAAGGTGTAAAATGCATAAAACATCGCTTTCTGTTCACCAAACAATTCATATGGTTGTTAACAAACAGTTGCTTTGTGTGCAGTAACATGTATTGTTTGCATGCACATTGTTTTGTTAAAAATGTTATATTGAGTTTTTGGAACGTGACTATAAATTTTTCCTATATAAACATCAGCCGAAAAACATTGTATTGAGAGATACGTATGTTCTGTGAAGTTTGGATATTAAAAACCAAGAGGCATTCTACTGAAAAAACGTTAACAGGGGAGACATTTGTGGGATATGCCTGTAATAATTCAAGAACCAATATTTTAATGAGTTTATCAATCATCATGAATGAAGAAGTGCCTGATGATTATTAAAGTAGAACTGGTTATGTAAAATTTCCTTTCAATGCATAGGAGGAAGGTAAACACAAACTTCCATACTGCCATTTCTTTTTATTTCATGATTTGTTATACTATTAGTCTAATATAGTTCTTTAGCTGCATTTGAATGTATGCATTTAATAACTTAACATACACATTTGAAGTTATTTTGTTCTGGTTTAAGAAATGGCGAAGAGTGAGGATATGTGGACACCATTTAAAGAACTGCAGGCTGTAATTCAAGCAGTTGTTTCCAGACCTGTTCAAGGTGTACTCAAGCAGGTGGAAGGTATCCTTCGGAAACACAAACAAAATTTCATCACATTACTTAAAAATCCAGTAAGACCATTTTTCTGCAGCTATACTATGTACTGATAATACATGTCCAGTCCATGTGTTTTGAATTCATAATAACTCTTTAGTCTGTGAATCAGAATTTGTAGACATTCTTCAGCAGACATGACAGACAATTCAGCAGTCCCTCTCCACTTGCAAAACCTCAGTTGATGGTACAGGAAGTTTGGTGTTGGAGGAACCACAGCCACTATTATTATACATTATGGCCCATCTAAGTTGTTTCTTCACAAAAAAGAAAAAATATATTATACTTAGCACTTTTAAAAATAAATTAACTGTAAAATGTAAAATGTGTAAAAAATATGCACTGTAGTGGTAAACTGGAAGTGAGAAGATGGCATTACAGTTCTGCACCTGGCAAATGTGTTTTCTTTGGTGTGTAATCCACCAGTTTTTTTTTACATATGTACTCAAAACTGCAGATACTTGAAAGATGCTACTGGCAGAACTGTGGTTGGTGAGGGATTGTTGTGTATATCATGACCCCTGGTCTTAGGACACTATTCATGAAAAAGTCAAATAGTTTTGTCTAGAATTTACAGTTTATAATTTGTCAACCACATAATTAATACTGTATTGGGTTTTGATTTACTAAATGTTAGAGCTTTTCATGTAAGGATTGGTATGTTGACAATTTTAATCTTTCCAACACCTGTTGTGTGAAACTTTGCTTTTTGTTTGTGCTGAAAAATCTTTTGTATAAAATTGTAGTTTGGTGTTTATAAATGAACCATGAAAACTGGACATGTAAAGTGTATTGTGATAATATAATGTGTGTACATATTTTACATGACATTTCCTTTTCTGTAGGAGTATTTTCAAAATACTAAATTGAAGCCAGTCTTTGTTGGGTTTTATCTTCTCCAATCATCTTTTGTCATTGTCTTCACACATCTGTATCTTCATCTTTTAAGTGTTTAAATTCCATGAAATGTTTCCAAACATTTTCATTTCACACACTGTTTTGTCAGCCTGTAACCTAGCACAATTTAATTTAATTATTTAAAAATACCAGGAAAAGAATGTTCATTGTGTTTTGTGTGGAAATTACTGTGCACGCAGTACTTCTGGCATTTTCTCTTTATTTATTTATAGCCAAAGTGTGCCAAGAGTCGTGAAGAATTGCGCAAAGGGATTACTGAAGGAATATCACGTCCTGGAACTGGACATCAGATATTGCCTAAAGAGTTGGTGGATGAAGTGATCATCATCTCCGATATGTATGACCTGAATGAGTACATGGCCCTGGATCTTCTTTGCACTGGTAATTTAATAATTTATTTACTCTCTTTAGGTATTGCACATAGACTGTGGTATATTGCCGGGACATATCTTAATTGGGCTTAATTGAATGTCTCTTTTGAATTACTGTATTTCGCACACCATATTATGCACATTTTTCCTGCTGGAATTACTGTATACAGTTGATCTGCATCTTGTAGTTCAAAGGTGCATCAGTATCGCCTTATGTGTAACTGAGATTTCTGCATTCACTGGTTATCACACGAATCATCCTTGGAGGGAGAGAAACAAAGCTGCATTGTTCCTTGAGTAGCATGCAGTGATGAGAGTTTATTGAAGATAAATGTGTTTTCCTAATGGAATGTGTAGTAAACAGACCAAGATTTTATATACTGTAGGTTTCAGATTAAATTTAGGTGAAAGCCAGTTAAATCAAATGGGGAAAGGGATGTACAAATGGAGAGGGCTGGAGGAGGAATTACAGAAGTTAGAGAAGAATGAATTCTCTATATTTGTGCATCCTGCAGTGTGGTCTGACCTAGAAGCAGAGGTGAAGAATTGGATAACACACCACAGAAACATGGGATTTCTGTGTCTTCAAAATGACCAGTTTTGAAGGGAGAAAATGGGCAGTATTACATCGCATCACTTGATTTTATGGGGACAGCTTCTTTGTATTACAGATTTATGAAGCAGCATCAACTGTGAACATGAGACAATTGTAAAGTCAGTAAATGTGGGATCAGTAGCGCTCCTTGTGGTATTGTAGATTTTGTATTGTTTGAAGAAAGTGAGAGATCAGACAAGAACATAGTAATGACAAGTGTGATAGTAGTGATGATTTTAGGGGATTCTATGACGTGAAACTTTATACTGCATTGCTGTTTTGTTGAGTAAGTATGTGTGAATTTAAGCTTCAAATGTGAAGAAAATATTTTTTCCCTGATTTTTGCCTTATAAAATCCTGATGTGCCCTGTGGTCGAAAAAATATGGTAATAAATATGGGTATGACACATCCTCTGATAATTTTCAGTAACAGCCTGCATAGCATCTGCATATTTCTGTCCAAACTCTACTTGACTTGTTTTTACAGTCTCTCAGGAACTACTCATTAATATGATTTCTGTGTAAAAGATTAGTTTTGTTGCATTCTTCCACAGTATTGGAGACAGTAGAAATTACAACACATGTTTCGTTGGTTTTTTACCAGAGTCTATTTTGCAAAATAAACTTTATGTGTAATCTTGGTTCTCTGCTTCAAGGCCTCTTGTGGTCAAGAGAATTCCTCTTCAAATTATTTTAAGCCATCCTCTTCATGAATTCCAGTGTTATAAATATCCCATTACAACATTATTAGCACTATTTATGATGGTACACTCACCACTGACATGAGTCAGTGGTAGGCTACCATCACTGAGCTTCCAGCCCACTTTCTGTGTGTATTAATCCATTCCCCTTTCCATATTACTTACATGAATCATAATACTGGGTACCAGACAGAAATTAGATACTGGTTTCTGCTACCCATCCCTGCAGTGTGGATGCATCTGGTAAAATATTTATCCAGACAATGAGTTACAATGCCAAGGCATCTGCCAGTTACCCTGGCCCAAGTTAGCAGGCTCATTGCCTGTTTGTTCATCTGGAACTAAGCCATCAGATTAAGTAGTATTCAGTTTTAGAGGAAAAGCTACAGGTGTTTTTGCTGTAATATATTTTCTGTTACTCAGAAATGTGTTTTGTAGCCCAGGTGTTCATTAAATACACTGTTCAAAAGAGGCTGAGCATGACATTTCAATATAAGGTTTTGGAAATACAGTCCAACAAGTGTTTTCCTATAACAGCCTAGCCAGAAATGATTCAGCTTTGCAAAACATTTTGTATGCACTATACCTCTAGGAAAATTATGTTTGTACCAGTGACTATATTTTTAAATATAAAGGACAGATATGTTCCTTGGATTGACCATGTCAAAGGCAGCAGGTTTGTGCTTTTCATATTTACTTTTTATTCCAAATTGCATATTTGTGTATATCAAACACTGTATTTGTTACTTAGAACCCCAGTGTTTTCCCAGAGGCACACTTAGAAAATGAAGTGTCTTTGTTCTTGGCAGTATTCTGTACACCAAATCTTTCTAGAGTGACTTTTTTTGATGATGTATGTAAAAATCTCTTGTTGAATTTCACATGCTAACGCCATTAATGTAGCTGTGTGTTGACTATACAATTTCTTGATTTAAAGTCATATTCTCTGAACATGTAGAAACATGTTACACACGTGTGTAATTTTGTGTTCTATGAAGTGATGCTAGTGTGAGATACTGTTGGTTACCCTCAGACATGAATTCTTATGTATGTTGTTATGCAGATATCAGGATTGAAGTAACTGTTCTACATAAAAACTATTCTGTTTCCTGTGGGATGTAAAAGACACATTTAAAGTAATACGTGGATTTATGTTTATAAGCCCAGCAGCAACTGCCATATTATCCTGGACTGACACGTGGCTTGGTAGCAGTTTTGCTGTACTATGATGGTCGCAAATCAATTGCAGCAGCACTTCGTACACTTGTTCAGGCCCGGAGAGGCATCTTATGGACTTTAGATTCATCTGAAGAGGTGGTGACATACATTACTCAGTACACCCAAGAGCTGATGGAGTATGGCCTCATCAGTAAGATTCTAGGTAAACAGAATAGTTGTAATATTTAAAAAGAGATTTCAAATGTAATTCGTATTATAGTGGTCATTTCCTCTGAAACCATGGTACATGGTGTCATAATCCTCCAATATAGCTAAGTTAGCACTGCTATACCACTGAAATGGAGAAAACGAGTTACTTTCTCTATTGAAAAGATAGAAGTCTTGTTGTTGTTCCCCCCCCCAAAAAAAAAATTATTACTTCATGTAGTATGCAGTTTGTGTGGCTCATTTGCTGAAAGGCTATGGCAGCAGAGTATTTGCTGCTAACCTTGCCACTTGAAACATGTATGTGATAGAGAGAGAGAAGGCAGTGTGGAGTGTGCTCCACAATGTCCATTTAAATGTAAGTAAAGCAACAATAACAACACCTGACCTCTTTGTCTCTTGTTTAAGAAGTGAGAGGGACATTACTGCAGCGAAAGATGTGGCTAGTGTAACAGCAAGGTTCCTGCTTTACCCATAGGAAATAACACAGTGCTGAAAGATTTTATTAGCTGCAAACCTGTTTCCATATTGAGGAAGCAGTTTGCTGGGTTGTTGCACCATGTGGTTGGTTAATTTCTTTCTGGTGTTTCAAAGGAACCTACCATCCTCATCTTCAGGGTTATGAATTTGTGAATTGGCTCACAACCCTGACGATGAAGGCGTTACTTTTCTTTGAGAGGACTGATAAATTTTACTTTTGTGTATTCCAATCAGAGTTGCTAGAAACACTGGACCTGTCACATGAGATTGAGATACTACAGCAGAATCGGGCACTTGGTGGCCCTCGTCATCACCGTCAAGTAGAAGACTTGTTCATAGGCATTCGGCAGACACTGGCAGATATTGTCTATTACTGGGCAGCCCAGTGTGGGCTCCCCAAGGACCCTACCTTCAAGTATGTCAGTATGATAACTAAATACTTATTTTGAAATATAAAAGTAAAATGTGTTACGTGTTCTCTCTTGCACTTTATTGTTTACACACTATCACACATGCATAGATACGCACTAAAGAAAAGAACCTGTAAAGTTGTGCAGAATTGTACTGTTACCATATTTTATTCCAAACACATTACTTCACTGGATATAGAATCATAACCACTGAAGTCTGTAGATAATGAAAGGCATAAAAACTCAAAATCAATGCAAAGTTCAGAAGAGAATTGCATTTGTTGTCATATCTCCAATATTGAAGTATCATATGTTAATCTCACCTCTGTGTGTTGCTATGTTTGTCATGGTAGTTTTGTGTGTTAATATGTGAGTAACAAGCACTCTAACCTCTAGCTGGCTTCCAAGTACTTTCCTTATAGAAATATTCAGTTGTCATTTATGACATTGCAGGTGAAAATGTGCTTTGCATTTTAGAAACTTTTCTTTAAAATTATGGATGCTGACTTTACATACACAAGTGCAAATTTAGTGGTTGGTTCTGAGAAAATTACTTGTCCAAAATGGACTTCCTCTGTTCTCTGCTAGTGTGATTTATTGTAATACAATCAGAGTACTCTTTGATGACTGTGTTGATAAAAATAAGCAAGCATTTTGAATGTTGGAGTAAGATTTAAGATAAGGAGTTGAGTATGTTGCAGTTAATGATTGTGTGTGTGTGTGTGTGTGTGTGTTTAGCCCAGTTCTTGAAACCTCACAGGCTTCTGTACAGAGCATAATAGGACATTGGTACATTAAAGCAACTAGTACATCACTTTTGTTGTAATATTGTTCTCCATTACTCACTGTTCACACTCATTAATTCAGGAACCTTCTAGAGGTTGAACAACTGATACCAAAGCACATCATTTTGCAGAATTTAGAGCCAATTCTATCTGCCTCGTGTCATCACAACCTATTGCCCTGGTGCATTGTAATTTTTTCTATCCATCTCCATGGTAATATGTGTTTTTAATTGCACACTTGTTTCCAGATCGAAATCCTGAGGACTTTTATTTTCAAACAGTAATTGTAATTAGTCTTTTCCTTCACAGCAAGAGTTACATGTGACAACCACACAAAACAGCTAGTAAAAAGTATCATCTCACATGTGTGTGTGTGTGTTTATGTTAGTATTTGAGCTGAATAATAAGGATTTCCAGAATGTGTGTTCTCTTGATTTCATTATGAACCTAATTTCTGTTTGTTGGTATTCCCAGATATTTAAATTTTTTATTCACGCTTCTAGATTGATAAATTATTTAAAAGCTACAACTCTGGAAGAAGATGCTACAGGAGGAATTGATAGTATTACCCTGTCCCTGGTAATGGCATTACTATATGCCCTGGACTTGAGCATTCTTCAGCGACGAGAGGATGGGGAACGTAAGTCTATGTTATTGTTTGAAGCTTGAAGGTTATTGTAACTTTTATAGTCATGACTCCAAAAATGTGCTCATTCACACACCTGGAGTTGACAAAGACTGATGGTGAGTGTAAAACAATTTTGTGAACTGCGCTGTGAAACTGTGGACCAGTGAATTTTATAATGTACATGCTAGAGTTACTGGTATGTGTGTTTGTAGCTTATGAGTCTGCATTGGGAATGTGCTGGTTGGACCATGATGTGTCTATGCAACTCTGCTTCTAAATTTTGTGCTAAGTCCATTTCTTTAAGTATGGTGTTATAGTAAGCATGGGGTGTGACTGAATTCTGTGATACTGTGGCCTATTTTACCAGCCTGGTGATGAGAATGGTGATAACTCATAATGGAGTAGTAGTGTAACAGTGATTTGGAAGGTGAAGCTTCAAGTACTTTGATTGTAGATGTCCTGAGATTGAACCTGAAACTCTGTGATTAGTATCCAATCCCGTAAGACGTGAATCCTCATCAACACTGCTATAATGACCTTAATTCTCTCTTATTATTTTCTTTGCAGAACTTGTGCAGGATTTGCCACTCATAGCAGAACCAGACTTTATCATAAGTTTGATGCGGGAACTGCCCCCTTCTGGTGAAAGCTGGGAATGTTCAGGCTTACAGGCACTGGCCAATCTTGCCTGGGGTCTAGCTTTGGCCACTCTTCGTATGGCACCTACAAATCTCCATCCTGCAGAAGGTGAGCAAGTCCTGAAAACCTCTTATCCTTTCAGTGAGGGAATGCAGGAAACCTCACTGGGTGCTTATGCTGTGCCATGCCATGGGGTTCTTGAAGCCAACCCTTATCTGAGCCCACTTTAAAGTGCCTTTTTCAGGGCCTCCTTTCCCTTGTAACTTCTTTTAGTGCCTTTCTTCCTCCCCTGTTGCCCGTGACATACCAGCTGACCATGGTTAATTCTTAATCTCTGAGCTAAGCAACAATAAACATGATTAGTACAGCAGGCTCACATTTGTTCATAGGCTGTGTACATTGCAATTTTACTTATTCTTGGAAGAATTATTGTGACCACCCTTGTAGACTGTGTAGTTCCCTCACTTCTTCATAGCCACGCTTGCATAGTAATACACAAAAGGTCGCATCTGTGCCGGTACCTCCCTGCTGCAAACAAATTGACAGTTTGTTTAATGAAGAACAATCAAAACATGGTTAGGGGAAGTGTTAAGGCTAGTGGTCCATCAAATGTCAACATGTCTTGTCTAAGTTTTCATAACTGCTTTCTTGAAGAGATGGATCTTGTGTGTATAGGTGGAACATGGAGATGGAGGGTGCCATGGCACCATACAAGGAGGTGTATAAGGAGCCAGAGAAGAAGACAAATCAATCGAAGATCACCTTTTTCTTCATATGGTCTTCAGTCTCCCCCTCCACCTTGCACTGTGCATTATTAATGACCATGATAAGCTTCAGACAGAAACATTAGCGTCATTCCAAAAGTGTCAGCATGAATGTTTTTGCATATTGCCACCATTTTTTCTTTATTGGTCCGACAATTGTCTGTGTGTTCACCATGCAATTGTGTTCTCTCCCCATGTCTTCATATCTTAACCTGTTTGTCACATGCAGCTTGCTACCTGGAAGCAGCAAGTTTCTCAGAAACGTCAGTAAATTTGTGCTATGCTATACGGCAACATACCTCAGAAGACATTATTAAAAAAAAGTATTTGCTTTCTCAGAAACCCATTTGATTTGGTATGACTTTAGTTGCTTGCATCAAGGTTGAACATAATAAACATAAATTAAGACAGAGTAAAACAAACTATAGAGACTATATTTTTTAAGCTTAAAATATATAAAAACTTGCAAAAGTAACTGTATGTTACCAACATTCCAGATATCATTGATGAAGATGAATTGCTTGTGGATGCTGCCATTGACATGAAAGTGTTCGACTTCCTTCATCATACAGTTCTAGAGAATGAGACTATTTATAAAGAGGTAATGTATTCATTTTGATTTTTTTTAAAGTTACTTCAGTCAAGTATGCATTTCATGTGTGTATGCAGACATAGAATCATATTTGAACTACCTAAAAGTCAGAATCTAAAGAAATTGAATTGTTTGCTGTGATTAGCACTAATAAAGATTGAGCTTTTGGTACAAAAATTAAATCAACATCTGTCCAAACACAACTAAATTCTATTTATTATATGGAACTACATGTTTCGACCTATCTCAGGTCATCCTCAGGTTCACAGTTGGTCTTCCAAACATATTGAGGAAGAAATATTTCTTCTTCAATATGTTTTAAAGACCAATTGTGAACCTGAGATGAGTCAAAGCTTGTAGCTCTATATAATAAATAGAATTTAATTGTGTTTGGACAGATATTGATTTAGTTTTTGTACTATTAACAACACAACAGGGTGACATTCATTATAATTGAATGTTTGCTTAATTTAAACACAAAGCATCGTCTTTATTTGTGCTGGAGGTCAGTGATGTTCAATCACCCATGTAACTTTCATAAAAGAATTTTAGTCGCAACAAAATATAGAACTCTGGTACACTGTGATTGTGTGATAGTGCTCTGCTTTTGCTTGGGATGTTCCAGATCTGTATTTTCCCTTTCCTGAGTGTTCTCTTCCAAGCTTTTTTCAGTTCCTCCAAATAAATGATGGATTAGAACCTGTTAATATGTCTCAACTGATCTCATCTTCTGTCCGGTTCAGTGAATCATACTACTATTTTACGTTAAATGTTGTGTGATTTAAAAATAAGTGCTGTTGAATACTCTAAGAATCAATGAGTCAAATTAAGAACTGAACTTTGCTGAAACAAAATAAGAGCAGTAGCAAGAGGTACAGTTTGTAATAATGTACATAAAGTGTACACTGCTAATAAATTTCAAAAGAGTTTGTGGGCCTACAGTACATTGAACTTGAAAAAAACATCTTGTAGTATGATGAAATAATTTGATACCATATTCAAGTTGGACAGTAAAAATTAAGGTTTGTTTTAGTTAATATTGGTGTGTGTGGTTATGTTCCAGGAATTTTATGTAAGACGGCTACATTGCCTCTTGACAGACTTCATTGTGTTGATGCCGCTGAAGCTGAAAGAGCTTCGCAACAGAGCAGACGAGACTGCCCGCACCATGCAAGTTTATACCCATGTAAGACATGCACACAAATTAATTCTGGTTCAAGAAAAAGAAATATTCTGAGTGTGTGTCATCTACTGTAACAAATATTTTTGCATGCTTTCCATATTTTTTCATGTGATATGTTGATTATTTGTGAGTATCCATCCCACGATAGTAACTTCTATACTTATGTGTAAAAAATATTTTTGTACTGTTTGAACAGGAGGGATTGGAGCCACCATCCCATCTCCCTCATCATTATGAGCATCTTCTGATTACCATAGCTCGGCTTTACAGAAGCACCAGTTCCAGTGAACACTTGAACTTGGATTTAGTTTTAGATTATTGGAATTCAGCTGATGTGTTGCCTACAGCTGCAACTGGATCCACATCATACCATTTTCGCTCATCTTCCAGACAGGTTTGTTACCATTATGGATTGTTGTTAGCACTGTTCAGAGCCACAAATTTGCATACATACATACATACATACATACATACATACATTCCATGGATCCATAAGTCTGTCGAAGTGACAACTGGATGTGGAATAAGTTATAATATACAAATATACAGCTATACAGACTATAGAATTTTACATTTGAACACTATAAACTAAAACACTATAAACGTGTTACATACCTCACTATGAACCATCTTTATACATAAAAAATTCATCTACTGAGTAAAAGCAGTGTGTATTTAAGTATTTTCTTAATGCTACTTTAAATTTTGTATTTTCATTCTTAAGACTTATGAGACTCAGAGGGAGTCTGTTGAAAATTCTGATACCGGCATAGAATGTGCTTTTTTGAAAACAAGATAGGTTGGCATTTGGTCTATGCAGGTGGTGCTTATTCCTGGTGTCTATACAGTGTATAGGTTGTATAGATGAATTTGTTTGAAAATGTTCTTGATTGTTTAAAATAAAGTTTATTAATGAAAATATATATTGACATGGAATAGGTAAAATCTCTAATTTTTTAAACAGACTTCTGCATGGAGTTCTTGGTTGTGCACCGACCATAATTCTGATGATTTTCTTTTGTAAGGTGAATATCTTCTTGCTGTTGGAGGCATTACCCCAAAAAATTATTCTGTACGTTATAATAGAATGAAAGTATGCAAAATGAATTGATTTAAGAGTGTTTATGTTGCTGATATGATACATTGATCTAACTGCATGACATGCTCCACTTAACTTAGGAACCATTTGATCAATATTATTCTCCCAGGTTAAGTGGTTATCAATTTGTAAACCAAGAAACTTTGTGTTTGTTGTCTCTTCTATATACTTTTCTCTATAATCAATACGTAATGCACAGTGTGGTGAATTTTTTGTTATAAATTTCATAATACATGTTTTATCAAGATTTAGTACTATCTTGTTAGCAGTAAACCATTCAATCATACGAGTGAGAACTAAGTTTGCCACTGTACAGAAATCTTCTAAATTTCTGTTATATATTATGACACTAGTGTCATAAGCAATAGTATTGGTTTTGATATGGAATTTATTTTCCGAGGAAGGTCGTTTATATATATTATGAACAATAAAGGCCCCAGAATTGATCCTTGAGGTACTCCATGTTTCAGTATACCCCAATCAGAGAAAATGTTTTGAGTTGCATTACGTGATTTTATTCTTACTTTCTGTCTTCCATTAGTTAAATAGGATTTGAACCAATCTGCAGTTACTCCTTGAATGCCATAGAAATGTAATTTAGCCAACAAAGTTTCATGATTTGCACAGTCAAAAGCCTTTGCCAACTCACAGAAAATTCCTCCAACATGCATTTTTTGGTTAATATATGTAATTACACTATCTGTTAGTAGAGTTGGAGGATAATTTTGTAAAGTTAAAGAGATAATAAAAATATTGAAGTGTTATGTTGTATGCATTTACCAAAATTCTGTGAAAAATTTTTTTAGTGTTTCTGTATTTTTCATTATGATCTTACTGAAACAACCTTGTTTAACTGATGGGAATTGTGATTGCTATGAGAATAGAAGCCTGTAGCATTCTGAAGGAGGTACTTAATTTCTCTGGGACGCAACTCACAAGCTGTGTATGTTTGAATGAAACTCCCAGTTCTGTTGTGTATGTCACGATTATGGACACGGATTGACCAAGGTTTCTGAAACTTGTTTATGCCACTGGAAGTTTTGTCATCAACTGCATCGACATTGCAAACATGCAGATTTGTGAAATTCATTTGCTTGTATTCCCACAGGACTGTTAACTTCAGGATTATTTGGTTACGTGTTGTCCACAAAGAGCAATCTTGTTCACCAATGAAATGATGATTGCTTTTCATATCCTGTTGCAGACATCTCTCTTCAAGTTTGTAAGTGGCTGTGCTGATCTGTTGCCCCCTTTGCTGTTTGCACCATACATGAAGATGTTGTGCAGTCTGGCATCACACCCTCAAGCTGCTCGACATGCTTTTAACCTGCTCAAACAAAATGTTGTTGGGAATTCAGTGAATGTCTCCTGGGATCATTTCTTCCAGTCACTGAACAGGTACCTTGTGTGTGGTGTCTTTATGCATTACTTTCAAGAAATTTTTCCTGAGGTTATTCACAGTCAGAAGTGTCATATGAATATGGGTCTGATTCTCATTGGTTATGGAGCTGTGGATATTTCCTGTTATGATTTCAGTGCACATGCATGAGCAGATAAGGGCATGTTCAAATGGAAGTCTCTGTGAGGTTGCTTGGAAAGCATTACCTATGAACACAGAGTAAGCAGATGACAGGGACTTTCAATGCTCCCAACATGCATAAGTGACCCTGATGTGCTACATAAGGCTATGCATTCCATAGTCAGTTGTGTCAGAATGGATATCCAAACAAGGCTGTCATTTTGAACTGATGTTGAACTGAATTGTACAACCCTCTAACCCTTTCTTTGAATGTCTCTTTTGAAATTATGTTGAATTTAAATATTTATAGTTCTGTAACTGTTGCATATCAGACCCACGTTTGTGTGACATTCCTGGCTGGGAGTGACCTCAGGAATAGGGCTCTGGATTATTGACTCAAAGTCTGGACATTCTGTATATGTTGATCTGCCTAGCTCTTGAAGAAGACATTATGAACCATCATCATTTTAAGCAACTTCAGAACAGGACCTACTTACAAAAACATAATGTATTGTAGTGAAACAACTCTTTGGTTTTGATTGTGATGGTTTAAACGCTGCTAATGCAGAAGTCCTTTATTGCATCCTCTCATGGGCCAGTTCAATTCATGTTGGCACAACCTCAAATTTTTCTGATATTAATTGTATGTGATCCATCTGTGTCTTAAAAGAGGCTCCTTTCCAAGATGCTTTTTCCAGTATAAATGTCTGTGCATTCTTATTAAATTCTCTTGATGATTGTGTTGGAGGCAGTGGAGGTAAAGGAAGTAAGGAATGCCATAAATTGAAGGAACCTAACAAATCAGACTGGAACTACAAAAATTTAATGTGAAATGACAAAAACTATTCCATTCTTGCCATCCTAGGAACTTCATTTCCAGCCCATAATGGCCAGTAGGTCTGTCACAAGGCCATCTGTTCCTGCATAGTAAGAGACTATATCACAATACAAGAGAACATGGGGTTCCATTGTATGTTCTGTTTTTGATCTCCATGTACAGTCTGTATGTGGACTAGATAATTCCTCTGTCATAAGTATGTATTGTCCTTAACATTTTATTTTCCTTCATAGTAAGACACAGCAGTATAAAACAAATCATTGCATTTTATATTTCAGTTGGATGGCATAACAGTTTCAGGAAATAAAGGAAATATGCATAAAACTGACAGTTCAGAATGTTACTGCCTAAACGTGAATGGTTTTAATAAAATGGGAAGGTTGTTTTCTTAAAAAATTTACAACTTGAAGATTATCTGTGGGAAATTGTTGAACATCTTTAATTTTCTTTGATAATATATTCTCAGACAGTTATGTACATTGTATTCTCCAATAATGTTTCCTCAATTTAGGGTTATTTAATGTTCAGTGTAATCTCAGTGTCATATTTCCTGCATTTTAGGGTTTCTTCAATTTAGTGTTTATATCCCTAAAGACATCTTAGATGAGTGTTTTGCTATAGTACTCCACAATCTCAGCAATTAGTGCAGCACTGTTTGAGAATTTGTAACGTACCTACTGGAGTAAAATGTAGAAGGAAATGTTTTCATTGCCGATAGGTATTACAGTAATTTACGTCAGGAGCTACCGCCTACTGCAGACACTGTGTACAGACATAGAAACTACCCACGAGGCATTACCCCTCAGGAGATCCAGGGTCTTCAGGCTGTTCTGGCAGTGGTCCGTGCTGTGGCCGGTAATTACCATGACATAATTTGTCTAAGCGTGGTTATAGTTACTAGTTGAATGCGTATACTTCAAAATATGTGAGACTGGAAAGGTATTTTCTTATGGGGTTTACTTAGTTTCCACAAGAATTTGTTGCTGTTTTGTATACCTGTTTTTAAAATATAAGTTCTAAATGTTAATATGTTCTGTGTTTTATGTTATGTACCTGTTTCATTTTGTATGATTATCTATTTGTTACAGAACTGATAATACATTCATGTTGAACTTCCTATAAAGAATGGGTTAGATTAGGCTGATATGAATCAAAATTGAATTCTCTGCACATTTTTAATATATACATCTAGTACCAAACTTAAGCAGTGTAAACTCTTTAGTTTTTTATGTTCAAGATATTGAAGGACCCAACCTTGCCTGTGTATTTACACTTTGTTCAAGGAATGTATAATGTATATTGCCATTTTAGTGCAATAAAACCATCAGAACACAACTTGTTTATATTCGTGTCTTTTAAATTAATGGCAGTTCATCCCCCAACATGGTTCAACCCCATACATGGTCATCGTTGGAAGGAAAACTTACCAACTTGTAATACGAGGGCTAGTCAAAAACGAGTGAGAATGAATTTATTACTCGGCAAATACGTTAGGCAGAGTCCAACTTGATATGGTCTTTTTCAAAGTAGTCCCCATCGAGCTGTATGCACTTGGCCCAACGTGTCTGCCAGTCCTGGAAGACGTGCTGGAACCCATTTTTTGACATCGTCTTCAGAACCGCCTCCGCCCTCTTCAGAACGGCCTTGAGGAGTCGAAACGCTGGCCCCGCAGCTCCGATTTCAGGCGAGGAAACAAAAAAAAGTCACACGGAGCAAGGTCCGGGCTGTACAGAGGGTGCGGCACACATTCGATGTTTTTTCGGGCTAAATACTGGGCAACAACGTTCGAAACGTGAGGGCGTGCATTATCGTGGTGTAGGCGCCAACGAGATGGATGCAGCTCAGGGCGTTTTCGTCGGATGTGTTCGTCCAGGGTCTTCAAAACTGTCATGTAATACTGCCCAGTAACTGTTGTATGCGGGGGCACTTCATGTTGGTAAACCATTCCACGGCAGTCGAAGAAGGAAATCACCATTACCTTTCCCGCCGACCTAACAACTTTGGCCTTCTTTGGCGTCGGAGATGAGGGTGATTTCCAGACTGTGCTCGCCTGTTTGCTTTCGGAATCGTAGTGGTGAAGCCAACTTTCATCACCAGTAATGATGGAATTCAGGTAGGCCTCGCCATGTTCCGCTACCAGACATTGAAGCTCCCGACACACCTCTACTCGCACCAGCTTCTGTTCAGGCCTCCTCAACGGCCGTTCTGAAGAGGGCGGAGGCGGTTCTGAAGACGATGTCAAAAAATGGGTTCCAGCACGTCTTCCAGGACTGGCAGACACGTTGGGCCAAGTGCATACAGCTCGATGGGGACTACTTTGAAAAAGACCATATCAAGTTGGACTCTGCCTAACGTATTTGCCGAGTAATAAATTCATTCTCACTCGTTTTTGACTAGCCCTCGTATAACCACACCAAGTTGATAAACATGTTTTCCTCATGGTGGTGACATGTAAGGTGTCAAAACATATTGGCGATGTGGTGTCATTTTATTCAGTATTTACAAATATACACAAATTTTGTTTTGATGGTTTTATGCCATTCATTTGAATAATAACAATAATAATGATACCCAGGTGAAGATAGTGTGTTAATGTATTTACCTGATGGGAAGATGAGGACCCCACCCACCTGTCAGGAGTAACAATCTAGTCACTGTGCCAGCACTACTCCATCTAAAAATATATTATCTAAGGTCACAGTATATCTAATTATTAACTTTAAATAAATGAAAAACTAATTTTTCTCTCAATATGTCAGAACATGGACCAGTATTTTAGCAGTTCTTTCACTTTGTAAATATATGAAATTCTTCCTATGCTTCTTTCATCTGCTCTTGTAGAGTTACTGTCTGGAAAAAATAGAGGGAACTTTCCAAACATTGTTTAAGCTTATAGTATGTCATGATAAATTAAAGTGATTTTAACTTCACTACTATTGGAAAATGTATTGAGTTACTACATTTTGGTACATATGACTTGTTTCCACATTTTTCAGAAAATGATGAGATGGCTCGAGTTGCGCTCTGTGACAATCCAAACTGGGCCCCTCTCAGTGTTCTCTTGGGCTTAGTCAGCTGCTCTGTTCCCATTCCACTTAAGGCAGAGTTGCTCCTAACTCTAGCAGCACTTGCCAAAACCCCAAATATTGCTGCTACCTTGTGGCACAACTTGGAAGCATCACAGATACTAACTACAGTACCAAGCACAAGTAGCTACCAACCACGTGGCATCCAGGTGAGTAAACCAATTATTTTTCCAGATATGCTGGTTGTCCAAGAAAGATGTGATTATAAGAAAAATTCACATATGGAAAAATATTTATTACAAAAATAACACAACAGTCTGAGTACTTGAGTTTTAAAAGGTTGTGACAATGGTATATGATATTCTGAACTGGTTTTTTGGACTTTGTCCATCGTCCTTTAATGTGAATAAAATGTGATATAAAATGTAAAATACAAATATGTAAAACTCTAAAATTCACAACGTTTCGGAGAAGGGATCTCCTCGGTCTTCAGGTGATGCCTATTCAGTTGGGTCCGGTGATCAAGGCTAGCTTTTTCAATGGGACCCAACTGAATAGGCATCACCTGAAGACGGAGGAAGATCCCTTCTCCGAAACGTTGTGAATTTTAGAGTTTTATGTATTTGTATTTTACATTTTATATCACATTTTATTCACATTAAAGGACGATGGACAAAGTCCAAAAAACAAGTTCAGAAAGTCTGAGTACTGTGTGCCTGAACAGAGAATTTATTTGACCTTGAGGAGGAGTTGTATGGCATGCAAAGCAACACCTTTCTTCCATCTCCATTATGAAGAAAGTATAAATTTCTTCAGTATTGAGCCATGCCTCAGAGAGAACAGAATGTCCCTTGTCACCTGCTTCATAAAATTCCTGTCATCTACTGCATACGTGCATGGTACTTCTAAACTTCCCAGTAAGTGCTGGTTATCAGACATACAGTGGTCACAAAGTGGTATGTTACAAACCTTACAGTATAAAATTGCTGGATTTTACACTTCATTGTAAAAATGTGTTTATCACTTGACATCCTCAACATAGATGTGTTTGAATAATACAATTTTTGAAAGGAAATAATTATTACAGACCGAGCTGGAAGAGATTGAATCCCGCAATGAGGAATTTCCCCTCACGAGGGCCCTGTTGCATCTGCTAGATGTACTGACTGATGTTCCAGTTCCAAGGTTGCTGGGAGTAGGCACCCGAACGCCAGGTTTTGATCCGTACCTGAACTTTGTCATTAACTCTGTGTTTCTTCGTTTTAACAACCGTTCTTATAAGAACCCAGATGAGAAGGTTAGTAGAATTTCCTCATGTTCATGTAACGTAGTAGAATTACATTTGTGGATGTGGCTATTCTCAGATCCAGGATGTTCTCTCTTTGTCCAGCAGTTACAGTGTCAGAAGTGTAATGTACAGTTTGGTTAGTAAGTTTAAAGTAAAATTAAGTGTACTGGTTGTTCACAACTGTCAGTGCCTTTAATAACCAAAATTGAAACATAAGAATTAAACTCCTCAACCAAACTCCAGAAGCGGCAGCACATATTTTTCAAACTGCAGACAGCATCATCTTTCTAAGGAAACGTAACTGATGTGAAGTTCACACGTTTGGAACAGTCATGCTTCCACTATGATCCACCATGTAACTTTGTGCACTTTGGATTTCAAACTGTCATAATTCTGCAAGTAAATATAGTGTCATATCCCGTAAGACATTAATCTTCATCAATAAGGCTGTGAAAACAGATCACACAAATAAATACTGCTTCGTGTCACATTAGTAGCATGTTTAAAATTAACACATCTGTTCTTTGTAATGTAGGAGCCACGATGGCGTAGCTGGTATAGTGACTAGAACATGGGCAGTACAACTATCTGACTATCTCCTCAAGTGCTTTGCAGCTACTCCATTTGTAGCATTGTCATTAGTTACTATAAGATTAAATAAAATAACACATTTATCATCCTTTCAGTGGGTTGTTGCTAAAAGCTGCCTAAGACTGATGGCCAAGTTCTTATCCCAGTATGAGCCTCGAGTTGAGGACTTTGTGGGCAGTCATGTAGAACTGCAGGGTGGTGCTATCGCCCAAGTGAACCCTCATCCAGGTTACCATATCATGGTCAATCTCAACACCAAGTCTGAACTACTGAGACTGGTGAGTAAGTATATGCATTATAGGATGCAGTTATGCTGAATGCTCGGCTACTCATGTTTCTCTAAGATTGAGCTTTTCAAGGATTAAAGTACACACTGAAGTAAATTAGGCCAGTCTTACATTGATGTAAGAACCCACTACTATAACTGGGCAAATGAGATGTTCCACATGATTTGCTGTTGAAGGACTTGTCATTTTATGATATGGTTTATAAAAACACTTCTAAATTATGGAGCAGTAAGTCATGTTGCCACATCAACCCGTCAGAAAATAAAGGAAACCCAACTACTGCTGCTGCTGCTGTAGCAATGGCAAAATAAAACTTTCTGCAAGCTTCCATTTATATACACTCTGCAACAAAAGTTAATAACTTAAAATTTTGAGTCACAAACTGAAAGTGATGTCATTGTACAGATGGCACCATAATTCCAGTTTTTTCTAATTTCCTTTTGTTTTTCAATATGTGGCTCCTCTCTGCCTTCCATTAATTACAGTTATTTATGCCAGATGTCTTTTGAGCAAAGACACCAGCAAAACCCTCAAAGGGCACAGATTCAAAATCTTGAAGCTTGTTTGTGTGTCCCTGGTTTGCCACGTCCATCACATAGAACAGCTGATCTTATTTTGTTATTGTTCTTTAAAGTGGTGAACAGTACCATAGAAGGCAGCTTCCAGTTCCTGTCTTTGATAAGCTGCCGATTTCACGGAGGTGTATCACATCAGACTTTGTATTCAGATTTCATTTTATTGCCATAATATGAGTTGAATGCATACTAACTTAAAACAGCAACTGCACAGTCACAGAAATGCCCTGAGCACCTGTTCACTAGTGAAACAATGTGTGGTCAAACAGGCTGCTGAATAATATCACATGGTTGACATTTCTGTTTAGATAAAATCTGGGTTAACATTTTGAGAATTTGGCCAGTGTTTCCTGATCCTGTATTGCAGTGGTTTTGCAGATGTGCACCTAACACCTCTATATATTTTCTCTCCAGACATACTATATACACATTCTGGAACATGGAATTGCTTCTAGCCAAAGGAGAGAGGCCCCAAGGGGTGGGTTATGGACCACCTCATATAAATTGCTCAAGAAGGAAAACTGGAAGTATAGTTGGTACAAGAAATGTTATGAAAAGAGTTGCAGCTAGTTCGGAGTAACTTGTAAGGCACAAAGTGCAGAAAAGAATCCCACTTTTTTATGCCAGATTTTCCTGCATGTGTAGCATGAAGAAGTTTATGGTGTTAATTTTTACCATGATACTGACATTCTTTTTACAAGCCATACTCATTCTGTTGTGATTGTGCTGTATGTACCTTTGGTGCAGAATGCGGAAATTTTGATTTTCAACTCATGAAGAAAATCCCTGGCTTTACAAAATTCAGAGCCCACCATTGGATCTTATTCTTAGCCAGATGAATCCAGTTTACACTTCCAAACCCATTTTCTAAGTGACATATAAATATCCTTCATCTATTGTCAGGTCTCCCTCATGAGATTCTCAAGTGAATATTTTGTATACATTTCTAATTTGTCCTGTGTGTGCTACATGTCATACCGATTCACCTCCCTTGATTTTAACATTCAAAGAACAGGTGAAGGGTACAGATTATGAAGCCTCATTATGAATTGTTTCTCATGTATCTGCAACTTCCTCATTCATAGGCCCATAACACTTTGGCTTGCATTGACAGTTGACTGAAGGGTACTCTTTGTGTGTGCAGGTGCTCTATCTTGTGGATGAGGGTTGTCACCTCTTGGACACATATTCACCATTTCTTGGTAAAGAGTCGTTGGAAGACAGCATGTTGAGCTGCCTGGATTTGTTGGATAAAGCCTTGGCACATCAGCAGAATTTCTTTAGTTTTTTAAGCAACTCAGGATGCTCACTACTTCTTACTGGACTCAACAAACTTCTCCTTGGTGTCAACCCTCGTAGTGGCAAACCTGATCACCTTCTGAATGTGGCAAAGTGAGTAAGCTGGGACATTGGTAAAGTACAGTGTTTGGTCACAGCCAAATGCCCATAAGAATAATGTTAAATTTTAACACATTTTATTTTTTTACTCATTGATATTTTTGCCAAGTTCTTTTCAATGGAATTTTATTGATTTCACATTCACAGTGTTTTATTTCATGAAAATTCAACATGTGATGCTGCTTTTCTGCTTGTGTTTAAAGGTCTGTCTTACTACAGAAGACACACAAGAGTTATTGACTGTTACTTGGGAGAGCTTTGTCAGTTATAAATATAAAACCAATATTATGTGGACTTGCAAGTGTAGGTAGCTGCAGTCATTGTTTTAGTAATCTGTGTGATGATAGGCATTGTGTGTATCAACATGGCAATTCATTCAATAATTATTTTCTTTTGGCTTGAAATATGTATAATTAAGCAAAATAGAAAGTGTTTGCAGTAGATGTTAAGTTAATATTATAATGGAAGTGAGTGTTGATATTGGAGCACATGTTAAACTTGTGGTTGGGACCTTTAGAGTTCACAAAAACAGCTGTGAAAAACCATGACAAGACATGAAGAATGTTATGCCCACTGCAGAACTTTCTCCAAGCAGCAACCAGCATTTTTCTTTATGTTACTGTGTTTTCATTTCCCTGATTTCAAACATTTCTCATTTCTGTGTTTGCGGTGGTCTCTTCAAAAGTATAAAATTGAGGTTTCACTGTGCAACTAAAATTGTTCTATGTATATAATATAAAGCCTACAGTAGTTTATGTAATTGTACGTGTGCCCATGATAATGATTCTAGGGTTAAAGTATATCAGGCTGAACAACATTATAAATTCATGAGTGTTGTATTTGTATGTTTGTTACATTTAAAGTACAGTAGAACCCTGTTAAGAAGTCTTTCAAGGGACCAGAGGATTGGGGACTTCTTAAGCGGGAAGACTTATTAAGAGGGAAGCTTATTAAAAGCAATAGGATTTCAGGACTTTAAAAATCAGACTTCTTACAGGGGGAAAACTTCTTATGCGGGGACTTCTTATCCGGATTCTACTGTATGAAGTATAATACAGCAGTGTGATTTCAAGTCTGAGAAGTGTCTGTAATGTGTCTTAAACTGCAACCCATAAAATGTAATCCATCTCTACTATGATTTGAGTATATCACCATCCATGCTTACACCATGCTGACCCATGAACTAAATAGCATTTTAATGTTAGCATATAAATTTACATTTCCTGACTGTAATCTTAATAACACATGATTTGACTGAATTATGTGTGATTGAAATGAGGTTTTATGAGTCTACCTGGCTCCTTGTTTTGTGTTAACATATCCCTGTGTTTTGTAGATATGTAACATACAATTCGTGGTTGCCTTACCATACACTGTCTGCAGTAAGGATTCTTCTGGCTGTTACCATGTATCCTACATCTCACAGTCAACTTATTAGTGCATTCACCTCATCTCCGGTGCACAGAATGGAGATTCGTCATGGCTTTGTAGACTGCCTTGATGCAGATGATGACATTGCTTCTGTAAGTTGTGATTTTCAGAACTTCTACTTCATTTTTTGGTGTGTTTATTATTTTGCTAATAGATAAACAGTAGGGCTGCAGTTTTATTTTGCTCTTGGTGTGTGTTTTAACTTTGTGAACTGTTTTCTGTATTGACTGTTGAGTACTTTTAATAGTACATGAAGTTGGAACACATACACAAGCAGCAAAATAAAACTGTAGTTCTCATGTTTTGATGAAAATATTTACTAGCATAGTACTGAAGTTGACGCCTTTTTATGAAGTAATGTTTAAACTGGCATTTTGGCCCAGTTATCAGGCAGTGTTTTTATTAATAATTGTGCTGCACTTTTATTATGCTGTATTTTTAAAGAGTAATGTCCACATGTCACAGGTAATATAATTGAAACTCCTGAATGTTGTTATATGGAGATATTAATTCATTTTTTGTTGATGGTTAAAGTGTACTTACATATAGAATTAATGTTGAATGGTGAGTAGTGTCTGCAGAAATTAATCCTTTACATTGGAAAGAACCCATACAGTCTGTCCAAGGGGGAGAAGTTCAAGAAATAGTTATAATCTATTCAATTTTCACAGGGAGATGAAGGGGAGGAAATGAGTGTTGTGGGAAAGACAAAGGAAGCCATTCTGAAACTCCTGCAGCAGTGCTTGGGTCATGTATCACCAAATCTTGCGCACTATCTGTTTGGCTTTGAACTCAACAAAGACATTAAGAAATCAACATTTCAGCAGGCTGGTGAGTAAAAAAACATATACTTTTGCTTACCTCCATTCAAAATTATGTGAAATTCAAAGTAGTATGCTTGTTCCTTTAAAGTACTGTACAGAATATTTGCACAGAAACCATGGGACCTACATTAAGGCAACCAATTCCATTGTTTCCAACTTAATCATTGTCCCTCAAAGTTACTCTGCATTTCTGCTCACCTCTGAGACTTATTGTCTGAAGAACTGTTAAGTAGTGTATTTTCAGTCATGGAAAGTACCACACTGTATTTACCCAAACATAAGATATTCCTCTCTTAAAGTTTTAAATTTTTAGAAAACATGTTTGTATCAATATTAAAATTGGCCAGGTTTACATTTAATTGTGGATCTGCATTGTAGAGTTGAATAAACATGACAGTGCACACATATGCATTTGAATACTGCTATGTTAACATTAAAATATTTGATTAATATACAAGCACAAAGTGATAGTAAGCAATGCTGAATAAACTGCATTAATCAAAGAAGGTTGGCAATGTACATGTAACGTAACATTGTGGTGCATGTATATCTTTGAATCTTGATTTATCCACTTAGTTTATACTGTTCTAATTCTTTTCTGGGTCTTACGCATGTAAAATGTTTTATTATTTTAGTGCATTCTGTATATATAAGATGATACCAGCAGGGACAGCCAGTGGGAATGTCATTGGCCTCATAATTAATGTCAGAGCCTTGTTTGTGTAAATAGAATGCACTGTGAGGAGGTGAGGATGAGTAGGGTAGTAGAGGGGGTAAGAGATGCATCGACAATGCTTGGGTAAATCTAGTAGGTAATAATATAGTGCTTGATGCAAAATACTGCCAGCAGATGGCAGACACACCTTGTGCAGTTACAGCAGTTCTTCAGTCCCCTGCACAGAATACCAAAATGCAGAATTACAAAACTTACACTCTTAATAAATGATTGGACCAAAAAATGTTTAATATTGGAGCTTACTTTATGGTAGAAAGGTAAGAGTTAGTTTAGTGTCATTATGTTTTGTTGTTTGTTAATTTGTTGTAAAGAGAACTAACACGTAACATTTTGCTGGTTACCAGTGACAACTTGCAATAACTGAGATTAAAAATGCAATGTAAAATATGATTAAAATGTATACACACAATATACTCGTATTGTATAGATATTGTATAGAGAACTGCTAGTTTGTATTTTGAGGTTGTAGCTAGAACACTGCTAATAACTGAACAGTACAATAGTTTAGTGAATATAATACAAAACATTACAAAACTTCAGATTGTCTCGCATAATGAGTTCATAATTCCCCTGTAAGTTTACTTACAAGATGCTTTTGTGACATTCATACTTTTAAGTTGCACAAGGGTTGCAGTCAGGATATATCCACAAGAATGTGTTATTCATGTCTGTCTCAGCACAGAATTTATGTCTCCAGTCTTCAGACAAAGAAGTCTCCATAGTTCCTCACAAATTATGTTACGTTATGTTACTAGAGCGTGAAGGTAAGTGATGTGCTGCTTACATATTGCCATGTTCCTTTCAAATATTTTTGTCATGTTAGGCACATAATTTGTGAAAATGATTCTTCACCTAAAATATCATAATCATGTTGATTTGTTATTGAGAATGAAATATTTTTCCAAAAAACTTGGTAGTTGTTAATTATTATTGATAATAAAATATCATATTTTGTATTTCAAATCTTTGTGGGCTTTTAAGTCAGTGCTCATATCATGCTTATCACATTTCTCTGTATGCCACAGCATCTCATTCACAAGTCTTCTCTCTCTATCACTTTGTATGGCTGCAAGGTAATGCATCAGATTCCATAACGTAAGTGTACATCAATTTGTTGGCGGTATGTAGAATGTTACTGGATTCAAATGTTGGCCTGGAGACTGGCTATTCTGAGGGTATTCTTGGTTTTCTTTAGTTCCTCCAGGCTAATGCTATGATAGTGCTTCAAAGTAGGTTCTGCTGCTACCCCTTTTAGATGTTTTTAGATGTTTATCTTATATTCTGTCTATTTTGTTATCAGTCAAGCAGATGAGTGGAAAGGGTGAAATGTGTTATCAGTCAAGCAGATGGGTGGAAAGGGTGAAAGATGTTACAGAATTTGTTTTTCCTAGTTTTGAAATGAAAAATGATTGGGTATGAATTACAAGATGCTATGAATTATGCAATGAAATTGACTGAACTGTAGTGTCATAGAGCTAAAAGATTGTAATACAAGTGACCAAAGGGTACACAGCATGTAGTGATTTTGTAATTTGTTTACATAATTGTCTTCTTATGTTCCAGGTGTCATGGGATTCCCTCGAACATGCCTTCACTCTCTCCTTGCCATCTTGGATTCATCAGTTACTGCACGAAGTGTACCATTTGCAGAAGTTCCTAAACCTTGGCTATTGGACTCTGCGTACTGCGTGTTGTATTCTCTGTGTGCAAACACCAAGACTTCAGAACCTGTTTTGCGATTTTTGCGCTCATGCAATGACTTCCTCGCTCGGCATTTAGCAAGCCTTCCATTCACCAGTGAACCACAACAGAGTGAGTTTTTCTTAATTTTCTTTACTGACTTTATCCACATGTGTAAAGAGTAGGAACATCTGCCTACCTTATTTGGCTAGGCACATCCATTTGTTTCAAGTGGCATGTTTAACTTATGTTTTAATTTTCCTGTCCATTGTATTTACAAATTGGTTTAATTTCAGGTCATTTAATGGTGCTGTTTTCAGATGTGTGCATTACATTTTGTGAAATGGTGTGAAAAGATGATCATAAATGGTGAATAAGTAGGGATTTGAAGGAGGCAATTACGGCTTATTTTATATTATCCCAGCATTCACTCGGACAGAGTAAGGAAGACAACAGGAAACAGTCAGGATTGCTCATAATTTGGCTGAGATTTTAGCTTTGCATATCTCAAATATGAATGTAGGCTATTGATACTACATCGTCCTTTTTTTTATTTTTTTAAGTTCATACTATGGCTGGATTGTCTAGTGTTGTCACCTGTCATTGTTCTTGTAGGCCCTTTCTCCTCATCTTCTCTGTTATGTGCATATGCAGCTATTTGGCAGGTATGTTTTTTATGCAGCTTCAGAGCTGAACCAGATGGCCTGGCTGCTGAAAACAGTGGCTATTGAATTGAAAGTAACAGCTACCCATATGCATCACTCACAGCTGGGAAATCTTGTGAACCTGTTGGTGCGGGAGCAAGGTGAAGAGATGGTTGCTGTCTCTGTAGAGGAGAATGCACCATCAGAAGTTACAGAGGTGTCTACTGTCATGCAGCTAAGCCACTACTTGACAACACCCAGCAGTGAGTTTATCATCAAATTTATATATATATAGTGGATCATTTAAAAATTGGGGGTTGCCTTATAATTACACACAAAGTTAAACACATTCTGTGTAGGTATTTTTTTTTTAATTGAAGATTGTCATGTGTGGCCATCTTATGTTTAGGTAAGTATGATAATATTTTAACAGTAGAGTTTATTACTTACTGTCACATAAATATACAGTTGACTGTAAATGTATAGGTATGTAATCACCATCTGATACAAGTCAGGCATCAGGGATGTAAAGATGTCTGTCTTTACATTTAACATGTTTGCAATCCACAGATGTTAATCATTTAAGTTTCTTATGTTCCTAACCAATTAAGTGGTATTTTTCCATGTAATTTCTTTCACTGTGGAGCATTAAGCGATGGCTCTTCTTTAAAATTTAACGTATTGGCCATCTTTATTGTAAAATTATGAAACAGAAACTGTTTGACTAACTGTCAAGTGTTTCTTATTTACATAATTATTTTTTTAGAATATTCAGTCCCTGTAACTTTATTCTGAAGTTTTGCACATTTGTGATGCCTCCTTACATTAGGCTACAGGAACAATAATTTGTTCATAGTGTTTTACGTAATCATCACAAGCACAGTATTATCTCCTATCTCCATTGTCAGGGACCTGTCGCTTATACATGTATATTAAACGCCTCACAAATGCATGTTTTGTTGGTTGGATTTGGCCCAACACAAAAATAATGTTCCAGTCCAATATTGGATGCCCCTGAAATTTGAAGAGAATAAATTGGACCTAGTGGGGTGTTTTGTGTAAAAATCAACCACAAGTGGTTAATGATGTTTTGGTAGGAGCCAAGATTTGTGAACATTATAGCCATTAAAACACTGATGGCAATATTTTGGAACTGTAAGCGTCTCTAAATTGAATCTGGCTACAGCCATTAGATTATTGTGATCAAGCCTTTGTGTTTGTTTTAAATTCTGTTCTCTGTCTTTGTATTTAAGCATTTGGAAGCACAGCTCATCACCGTGATCCACTTATATTGAGACTGCTGCACTTCCTTGATTTCTGTCTGCCAAGTGTGACAGCACCCAACTGGGAGTTCTTTGAACCTTCTCAGATAGAACAGGTAATATGAACAAAATTATGTTATTGCTGCATGTATGGAAATAGTAATGTGGTCTTAACCTATTGCCAGTTCTACTTGTAATACTGAGGCACTTTCTAAGAAGATATTACCCACCATCACCATAAAAATTTTAACCTACCTAAATAAGTGAAAGTTAGGATAACATCTAAACGAGTATTCTGGAATATGGTCCCATGTGGACTGGTAAATAGTTATGATTTGACAAGGCATCATATCCCAGAATACTGGAATCTTTATCAACACTACGGTGAGAACCTAAAATCTAACATAATAACATCTAATTTATAAGCATTGTTAAAGTGTTTAAATTAATTTACCCTCACATACCAGTCAAATTACAATGTTTTTTAAGTTTAAGAGACGTTGGTTATTCCAGTTTTATGACAACCAGTCACATTCCACATACTGTTATACATTGCGTGCTAGGTCCTTCTCGCACTGATGTTGTATGCCTAATCTTTAACCAGTTAACATTGACTGCTATTGATTCTCACATCGAGGTTGTATTTTTAACCATCTGCATTTGTTATGTAAAGGCATCCAAAATTTATACTGTTTGCCTGAAAGATAGTCAGTTTGGAGAGAAATCTGCAGTGGAACATATTAATGGACAATTTTTTTTTAGTGTTTGTGTTCCTACAATTTTACCAGTAATGTTGTGGCAGTGGTAATGATTGTGAGCTGCCATCTATTAATATTGTATTAATTTGCCCTATACTATAAAACAGTAGTTAAAAAACTTCATACTTTGATCTTAAATTTTTATGACCAGTCATCATTGCTTACTGGGCTGTAAAGTAGGCTTCCATTATGTTGAAGTTAATGAACGTTGTACATTTGCCCAAAGAAAGGGACATGTCCTGTGTTGTAGTAACATATCTTTATATACAGAAGAGGACCAAAATTTCACTAACAGTGATTTGTCTAACATCTGACATACCGTATATTCTCGAATCTAATCCGCACTTTTTTTACAGTTTTAGAGGGCTAAAAAATCAGATGCGGATTAGATTCGCGTGCGGATTAGATTCGCGGTCTAGAGCTGGATTTTGGAAAAATGATTGAGCTGCTGTACAATATAACAATAACGTAATTAACGTAATTAATAAACAACGTAAGAACAATACAATACAATAATCTATTATTTTATTATTTATTATTATAATTTATTATTCATCAGACTCGCCGTCATCACTCATAATTCGAGGAATGTTCAAAGATCTGGCCTTCTTTATCGCCTCCTCGCGAGTAGATCATAACTCACAAACAGTCCAGTCTTGCGTCTCTCTTGAAAAAACGTGAAGACTGCATCATCAATTTCAGGAAATCGTCCTTTCTTGGGTCCAGTGAATTTCCTTCGTGACGCCTCACACCCGCTGATCGCTGCCTTGTGTTTCCGCCATAGTCGAACGTTGCTTTCATTAACTCCAAAAATTGCAGCGGCTTTGCGGTTTCCATTCTCCTCTGCGCACCGAATAACTTCACGTTTGAACTTTGCCGTATATGAGAGTCGTTTAGATTTCAGGTGTCCCTCTTCCATAACTACGGTACATGACAAATTGGAACAAGCACCTCCCACGTTTCAACAACTAAAGATCAGCTGGCTTCAGACGAGATTGCGCACGTCTGTTGAGAAAGACCCCGCCTCTATCGGTATGACTCATCGGCCACAGGCATAGCGTCGGATTTTAACGCATTGGTAACATCCAATATTATTCAATCAGTCGCCCCGTGGGCAAGGGGTGGTTGAAGGAAAGGTGCGGATTAGAATCGCGAACTAACTTTTTTTCGTTTAAGAAGTCACCAAAAACTGGGTGCGGATTAGATTCAGGTGCGGTTTAGATTCGAGAATATACGGTACTTAAAAATTTAACATAATAATTATGTTTACATCATTTTTATTATTTATCATGAATAATGATGTACAAATAATTTGTTCTCTGTATTGGAGTGCTGATAACCTACTGATATATTTCTTTTAGGTTCTGATACAGTGTGAAATGTCAGTCATGGGGAGTGGATTGAAATTAATAGACATGAAGAAGTTACACCGTATTCTCTTGGAAGAGCTGGCAGCTATTCAGGGTAGCTCTACTGCTGGTCAGCGACAGCTCATACTGCAGGAGATTCAGGTTGTGTTTTCTTAATGTGTTATTGTTCCCAGGTGACAGGGCTTCTCATTGGTCCCATTTGTGGTTTGGATTTTTCTGATCCATATGAAATCTGTTGTATACAAAGTTACATTGGACAGATTTCATTCCCTCACAGAAATGTAGTGTTCTTGAATTTCTGTACGTTTGGATTATATATTTCTGTTAATCACAAGCTTACTATTAATATCAACCCATTGCCACATCCTACACAGAAGGTAAAAGGTAAACATGATTTGGTGCTTAAACACTGTGCCATAAATGTATGTGAGGTAATGGAGGTAGAGCACCACACACGCTTAACATTAGCACTAGATGAAGATGAGTTGTATGCTGCAGCCTCTGGTCAGTCACCTTCCAGATAAAGAGATCTTACTGCCTACTGCTTGAGAAAGTGACTGTCCCCAGACCTGGTCTGGACACAATGGTGAAGGGGAAAACACCTGTCCCAACAGGAAACTGGAAGTCATCCAAATGATAACCACAGTAAAATTAAATGTACCATGCCAGGCATAGTGTACTGAAATGTAGTTTATAATGAGAATTTAAATTATTGTCAGATGAAATTTGAGGCTTTGTACTCTTGTGGATTACTTTACTGTGTAGTCTGATAGGTGCTCACCAGCATTCTTTAGGAACCTGCTACAATACTACATGACATGACAGTCCAAGTTGTGTGATACTTTGAGAATACAGTGAATTTAACTAATGTGGCTGAGGGTTAATACAGGAATAAGAGAATAAGGTGACAGCAACATTTAGGAAGGAAGTTCTATCAAGAAACTAAAAGAAGAAGATTGAGGCATATCCGTGGATGTTACGAAGAGGCCAGTTTTAGCTCCTGTAATTCTGTTTTATAAATATTAACACAGTTTTTAAAATTACAGTAGGAGCTAAAAACAGTCGACGTATCTGGTTTGGTGATTTATTTTATTGGCTGTAACAATTGCATCTGTAATCAGTGAAATGTAACAGTTGAAACACTTCCACAACCAAATTGTATAAATCACAGGTAATGTAATGTGATAGTTGTTAATTAAACTCTGCAGTAGTGAAGGGATATTTTAAACATAATTTGTTTTTGTTTTTTAAATCTTTATATCTCTTGCTCGTTACTTGTGCTTGATGTGTCAAAATCTCATATTTTCCTTTGTGAATCAGGCTGTATTGCTGTATGCTCTGAAGCATAATGCCCATCGTATGCGTGTGGGATCCACTGTACGATATATGGATGCATGGCGTCAAGTATCTGAGGTTCTGTTTGCTGTTACTCCACCTGAGATTCTTCCATTTGAGTTACGCAAACAGCTGCTCTTGGAGACTGTTCGCTTACTGCTGAGGAAGGTGTGTCTGTGTTAAAAAATGTGTAAAATTTAATTTTTTACATTAATAAATCAGTCGATACTTGTTCCTTACACTGTAAATAACATATTTAACAGGGGCTGTTGCAAGATGCACTGCCTGAATTGGCAAGCTTAGCATCAGGTGTTGTTCTGCTTCTGTTGGTAAACCTTCGCCATTGCCTAATGCTGAAGCAGAAGGAAGCAAAATTTGGACCAGTGAAGGATCATGCTGGTAGTAGCAGTTCAGGTGTACCAGACAGGTTTAATATCTATAACATGCCAATGCTTCAAACCAACACAGCAACACTAAAAGTGATCCTGTCCAGTATTGTTGAATGGATATTGAAATCAGGTAAGGAATTTATTGTCTTGTGTTTATCTTTGAAAGTATTCAGCCTAAATGAGAAATACAAGGCAGTGGAATTGGAATGAAAGAGAGTTAGAAAATTTGTATACTGTGTGTGTGTGTGCGTGTGTGTGTGTGCGTGCATGCATGCGTGCTTGTGTGCAAATACACACAGTAGAATCCTAATTTAAAGATTTTTCTGGGGTTATAAGCTTCTTATGCTTTAAACTGTGAAAAATCTTAAATGGAGTTTGAGTCAAAATCAAACAGAAAATTATTACTGTAGTTTTAAAGTATTGTATTTACTCTGAATTTAAATATAATGATGTTTTTCTTCAATCCATTTTATATCTATACTTTTATGTTCATTCTATGGAACATGATAAAAACTTGAACAATAAATTAAAATTCCATTTTACTGCACAAAACATTCTGAGAGTCCATTCTTCTGACAGTGTGGTGTATGACAAGCAATTATAAAACAGCTTTCAGTCACAATTTATAATCAGCCAACAGCAGTGTTGAGTTACAAATGTGCTTATGTGTAAATGGCTCATACATGACCAGTCACATGGACACTTAACTCTGGAGAACTGATAATGCACTGCTGTGTTAATTCATAGTTGATTCTGATATTGAAGGTAATGACAGTTGCTTGATGGTGTAGGTATTGCGTCACAACAGCTACGAGCTAATTTGTATGGTGCACTTCTCAACTTCTTGCACATTGCGTGCGTTGGCAGAGCAGAGGTGCCTGGTGAGGATCTCAGCGGCACTGACAGTCTGTATGTGAGTCGACTGGACAGCTCACGGTATAGGACTGATCTCACTGAACAGCGCAGCCATTGCCTAGCTAGCCTGGAGGTCATTGTTGGCTTTGGTGAGGGACTAGTTGACGTTTTGTGCCATGATTGCACAGGAGGTCATGATGTATGTAAGGTGAGGGTAAAATGCTTCAGAAATAAATGGTTAAAGATTGTACAGTCATGATCCATTGCTCCAATAAGTCTAAGCCATTTTGTCAAATGTATCACTGTTCATCATCCCAAGATGAGACAAGCTCAGCCTCCTGCAGGTATTATCTTGATGGGCAACAGCTGACAGTCTGTCAGCTGCTGAGACTGTTCTGAAAGTGTGACTGTCAACTTGTTGACCAGCCAGTCCACTGTCCTTCGAAATAACTGGAACACCAACTGTTTCTTTTTGTCAGCAGACTTTTTGGGTTGGGAAATGTCATGTCTTCTCTAATGAAGCAGGCTTCTTCCTTTGTGACGGCTTCCGAAGCAGTTTCCTCTGGGTTATGTTTTAAGATTGTTGAGTCCTGTCAGTGCTTATTTTTAATATGCTCTTTACATTTCTTCTGTAGGGCTCTGTAGATAAACTATTATTGGAGTTTGTAATTTGGTCATTATTTCCTCATGTTTCTTGTTTACAGAGGGTTGATAACTTGTTTTCCATAGCTGAAACTTATTTTAACTGAGAATTATATCATTGTCATTCCTACTTCCTTTGCTGCCATGTGACATACTGGTCTAGAACGTGTTTGATAAACTTAGAGTCTCATACATATGAATTTAATGATTTATATATTTTATACATGGTACCCAGAATTTTGGCATGATAATTTTTTACATTTACATCCTTCGTTTTTTAGTGAGGTCGTAGTGAGGTCTTTATAAAAAATATGACATTTTCCAGGATTTTATTATCAGTAAAAACTTTGCCTCTGATTTTTTCTTGTATGTGAGAATTACATATAAAAGAAAGCCTTTTTGTTTCAGATGTTGGCTCTGTCGTGTCTTGACAAGCTGATAGAACTAGATCCCCACACTAGTTGGGTGTCATTCTTATCATCACGTGGCTACCTCAAGCATCTAATTGACAGCTTATTAGATTCTGAGAGGAAACTGCTGTCAATACTTGAAACAGTTCCTACTACACTTCGCCCACTCTACCTGTATGAATCAAAAATGGTAAGGCTGTGCTAAAACTATGAGAAGTATTAAAATAGGAACATTAGACATGATCAGGTAAATCTGTTAGCCTGTCCTTTCTTTCTTTCTTTCTTTCTTTCTTTCTTTCTTCCTTCCTTCCTTCTTGCCTTTTCTGTTCTTTTGTGTGTGTGTGTGTTTTAGTATTTTTGGTTATTTCTTGTACCTGTTTCTTTCTGGAGTTGTTCCCTTTTGCTTTTCTCATTTCCAGCTTGTATTACATTCTTCTGGTGCAAATTAGTGCTAAAACACTACTGACATACGTATCCATGAAATAGTGCAGTCATGGGCTGAACAAGATACTGTGACTGAAACTTTTTTGAGCACTTGAAGACCATAAAGCTTCAGAAAATCACATGCCCATTTTAGTGACATAAATATTGAAGTTCATTATTGGTAAACCATAAGTGTGTTACTTTGGCACTTATATGTCTCCTGTTTTTTTGTTTTATTACCGTTTAGCATAGTTGGTATAGCAACTAGCTATGGGCCGGGGACAAGGTTTTCCATGCCCATCAAGACTGGCTTCAAGGCCCACCCAGCATCCTGTACAATGGGTGCTGGGTCTCTCCCAGGGGTAAAAGCTGCCAGGGCATGGTGCTGACCAACTGACCCCTCTAGCACTGAGGTTGCAAATGTGTTGGAGCTATACAGTAAACCCTTGCTAACCTAGTAACATTTAATCCGGATGTTGGATAATCTGGATCGACAAATATGAAAAATTTATTTATTGTTGACTAAGAATCAGATAATGAACTAGATGAACCACAAGAATCTACAATTAAGAAAAAACTTCTTAGCTCTGCAAGAGATCGCATTGATGCAGTAATCAATTATGTGGCTGTTCAAAAAATCGAGAATTGCAGGCATATTATGAACACCTAAGAACTGTGAGGGAGATCCTAATTAAAGAACAGCAGCAGAGTTTAACTTTATGTTATTTTCACCGTACATTTTTATTGTATATAGTCTTATTCCGACACGTGTACCAATTTATTATCTCCTATTTAATACATGTTTATGTCAATAAATAGTCAACATGTTTCGAACTGTATCAGTTCATCATCAGGACTCTTTATCATTACACCAGCTGTATGGTACTCATCTATTTTAATGAGTACCATATAGCTGGTGTAATGATAAAGAGTCCTGATGTTGATGAACTGATACAGTTCGAAACATGTTGACTATTTATTGACATTAGCATGTATTAAATAGGAGATAATAAATTGGTACATGTGTCGGAATAAGACTATAAACAGCAGCAGAGGTCTCTTCTGACAAAACGTGACAGTTTATTTGAACCTGCATTACCCGTGTTACATTCAGAAACAAGTACAACTTCTGAGTCTTCTATGGATGAATAAATGTATGTCTTGTGTCTTTTTCTAGGTTTTAAATAAAGGCTGTATAATGATATTTTTTATTTATTTTGATATTCTGTAAATTAATACACAGTTATTTAATTACAAGATCAGCACTACCTATAACATTAAACTTTCCATTTATAGGTGTTCTAAGTTCTTTTGTCTTTTAGGGCTATCTTTTGCTTCCCTACTCTGGATTATCACTTAATCCAGATAACCTTTGCACTCAATCTGGATTAATGAGGTTTTACTGTACCTCCACTTCCCCTCTGTGCCTGCACAGGCATGACATGGGATGACCTTTACCCTTTATCATTATTTAAGTGTTTATCCAGTATGTTCATGTGAAATGTTTTATTGAATTATACTGTGCTTATTTCTGTGGTTACAGGCATTATTGTGTCGCATTGCATCCACTCATTCTGGTGCAGAGCTATTGCTGGAGCTAGGAACATTTTCCTGCCTTTCTTCCATGACAGTATTTGACTCCCACCCAGACATTGTCAGGTCAAAGTAAGTATCAGCCTAGCACTATACACCCAGCAATCAGGGATTCTCGTTTGTGGCTAGTAGTCCATATCAGTGGCTGTAAACAGACCTCATTTCTAATCATCTTTCCTTCCTTAACATGATAAGATGTAGGCTTATGAGATCACTGTTCATTGTTTGTGTGCATGCATGCACTTGTAGATTTACATATGCAGTAAACATTGAGGTTAATGAGGTACGCAGAATATCAGAGAACACATTTGCAATGTATATGTACTCCATTGCAATACACTTTTTCCATATTTTTTATTAGAGCTACCATATGATGTATTTTCCCCTCTCCCTTGATTTAAATTGCTGCTTTAAATTGTTTTATCTTATATTCTTATTGCAGTTTGCGTATAGAAATGGACTTTATCCCTTCTGTTAGTGCTCGATACCTGCAGATATTGTTTCCAGCGCTGGATTTATGTGATGCCATTCTCACTTCACTTGGTACTGACAATCAGTCTTGTACAGTACAGGTACGAATTGTCTGGCATGTATGATTATATATTGGTAACAGGAAGCTTGTAGTGGATGTCCATATGTATGTAATTACCTTCAAGTTTTTTGTAGGAAGATTCTGAAATGTTAAAACTGTGATACTTTGACTGGTTGTTTTCAAATTCCACAGATTGTATGGCGGTTTCTAATGTTTTAAAAATAGTAATGGCTTTAATCCTAGGGGCTTTGAAATTCTAATTTTTCCTCATTTGAATGTAAATGATTTCTTGAAGTTTTTATGCAGGTATGATTGTCATATCAAGATGGTACCTGCACTACAGGACTCAGAAAAGTGAACTTGATTCTCTTAGTTATGGCATCAGGATTTATTATTATTATTATTATTATTATTATTATTATTTACTGCAATTGGGTTTTCACCCGGTGGCAGTAGTCCTTACACTAGTACACACAATACAAATGGACATATAAATATACATAAAAATAACAATACAAAACAAAATACATACAGTAAATACAAGTACACACATTAGAACACCGTACACACATTACAAAAACATCCACACCTTACAAAAGCATCCAATTTATGCGCATTACGGCATTGAATCCAGAAAAAGTATTTGAAAATGTATTGGGTTGCTAAAATGCCATTTACTATACCCACATGGTCAAACAGTAAAGTTCTGGGACTGTGAAATACACATAAAGTAAGAACAAAATTATTTTATTTTCCTTCAGAGTGCAGCATACCTCTTGCATTTTCCTACAATTTGCACAGTCATCAGAGGCATCCAAAGGAACTGCATTTAATGCAGTGCTTACGTTGTTCTTGATGTCTTCAACATCCTGAAATCTTCCTTTGGGAGTGGTTTTTGCTTTAGGGAATATAAAAAAGTTTGCTGGCATGAGGCAAGGTGGATAAGGTAGTTGGCTGTTCTCCACCATGCCATGATTCATGAGGAAGTGCTTCACTGTCATGGCAGGATGAGCTCATGTCAGTGACTGATAGAACAAATTTACACAGATGTTTCTCTTTCCCATCTTCATGAAGAATCTGACTAATTATCTCCAAGTTTTATGGGCAGTTGATGTCCTATCTATTTTATGATCCTTCAGTGCTCTTTGGCCACCAGTTGATGGCCACCCTGTCCTTGTATCATATTAAAGGTTCTCATGTCCCTCTCTGAATCTGTTAAACCATTCAAAAACATACGTACAAGATAGAGCTTCATTTCCATAAACAGGATTAAGCATTTTATATGTTCCTGTAGCTGTTTTCCCACAGTTTAAAACAAAATGTGATGTTTGGACCATGACAACAGATAAAAACACAATGTATGTTTGATGCTGCTGTGGATGAAATGACTGAGCTAGTAACTAGGTCCCCGTCAGTCATAAAATGACTAGCACAAACTGGCTACAATAGGTTCAGGCACCCACCCATACTTTCACAATAGCAGCAGTCCCAGAACTTTGCTCAAAAAGCAATCAAATGGTGTACTGTATTTCTGACAAATATAGTTCTCTGAAAGATGTGTCATAAAAGACACATTGGAAACCATAAGCATGTCTATTTCTGCAAGACCAATCTCAGTAGATTTGTAAGGAAGCAGTGTTTTTGTTGGTTGTTTCAGATTTCTTTATGGTATTGGAATTTCAAGATCACTGTCCCCATTTTCAGAATGCTGGCTGTAACTAAAATTTCTTCAATATTGTACTTGTTTAACGGGTGTTCAAATTCCTGTTGGTTACACACTGCAGTAGAACAGAATTTTGAGAGTATATTTTAATGTTGTTTATTTTAGAAACTAATGATAAGACTTCTGTGAAATGTTCAGGAAATGCTGAGAGGGCACTGAGGTTTCATGTTCCATAGTTACTTACACAAATCAACCTTGTGTCTGTTAGAAAGTGTGTTGTTGTGGCAAATCTTGCAACTGTCCTTGAAGTGTACAATATGATTTTATTGCATGGATTTGGTATGTTCCCATACGCATCTTGATAGCAACAGACTTAGTTCATCTCTCAGTATCTTCCCAGTTGAATATGTGGGTATTTTTGTTTATTTGTGTGTTTTTTTTTTTAATTTAAGAGTTTGTTGATTCCTTTCAGTAAGTGCTGAATTCATGATTGAATCATCAGAATATCACTTCAGAAAGATTACTGACACATTCTTATGGTTTGGTGAAAAAGTACCAACATTTAAGAGGAATCTGTGCTGAAGATGGAGGTATCAGTTTCCTCTGAAATGTTGCCATCTTACTGCCAAACTATATGACATCATATTCCAGAAGACAGTAGTCTTCATTTTCACTATCATGAGAACCCCAAACCTCTTACATCTTCAAAGCTGCCAGTGCACTTACGACAGGAATGAGACCACTGTTTTTTAACTCAATTTTGTTATTGCTGTAAGAATTGTGAACTTGAGTAAACTTTTTTATGTTCTCTGTTTTAAAATATTTTGAATGAATTGGATAAGATGGGAAATGATGTTTAACTTATGAAAGTTAGTGTCCACAGGCTTCAGCTGCTGCTGATGATATACAGTAAGGGTGCTTTTATTTTCTGATTACAGATTCTGCATTTCATACTTAACCATAGTGAAATGGTAACAATGGTATTGAGAGCTGGCAGTCCATATATGCAGCTTGGGCATCTTAAGGAACTGGCACGCCTCACTGGAGTTATAGCTCGTTCATCTTACCAAGGTCAGTGGTGTTTGTGGCCATTGCTGACTGCTGTTACAAATTTTCCTTCTTCTCAGTACCATGCTTGCTTGTGTACCATACACACGCCCCTCCCCCCCACCAGCCCTGAAATGGATGTTCAGAACATCAGGTTGTGTGTCTTACAAGATGATTTTCATGTTTTAGCATGTGGCATGACAATCGAGCATTGACACTGAATTCATTGCAGTAGTGTTTGATGCAACACATCCCAACCTCTTTTTCAAGTTGTGCACCGCTTACACCACAGTTAGCACAGTGGTCACCTGGACCAGTCTCAATAACATATTCACAGTCGTAAGGAGTAGATGTCTTTTGTTATGCAAGATGAGTAAGAGATTAAGATTAATTTTACTTTGTGTTCACCTGCATCTTAGTATTAACCTTTAACGTACGGACTTTTAAACGCCCCTAGTCTCCTGCTGGCCGGACTTTTTCGGGCATTTAAATCTTAAAATTGCAGACCTCCACAAAAACAGATATATTTTCTGCCCTATATAATATAAAATTATGAAATAAAAACTGTTTGAAAGAGAGTAAATTTCTACATTTATGGACGAAGTGTCAATTTTTAGCAATAAAACGTACTTGCGGATCTTTCTGATAAATTCAAAAGTTATTTAGTGTAATATATTTTATGTCACTTCTGTGGATTTTTATTGTACTTACCCCTTGCTTTACACCGTAGGAATGTGTGATGTTACGTTCACAGAAATATACTACCCTTATTTGCACCGGCAAATGTATTCTGTTCCATCTGTACAACGATATGTGTCGACTCACGCCACAACATTGAACGCTGCTCTCTGTGTCTAACGACTCAGGTTCACACACGTATGCCACTTCTCGAAGCAGTTCACTATGCACAGACCAATGTAGTCTTCTACTACAGTAGGTTTGATAGCACGGCCAGATTCGTCAGAGAAATTGCCTTCAACGGGAGGAGCGTGTATGTTCGTTAGAATGTAAACATCACGCGTATCTATATTTCTTCGATCGTAATATCAGGTGGCTGTGCTGAAGTGCTTGCTGTGTCTTTGGATGCCATATACTGATGAAAGTAGCGATTCGTGTCATCTAGTGTAATTTGAAAAATCTGCCTGAAGAAGAGAATGAAAATTGAAAAGGGAGAGGATTCTGCATTTATATCTGAGGCAGCTGATCGGCTGACGCCATTTGGAGGTCCAGTGAAATGAAAGACATTTGACGAATCCCCGGCTCTTCTAGCCCGATACGTAACTTCGGTTTCCTCAGTACTATCTTCGTCTTCTGAGGATAAGGACTGCACACGAGATTCCATAAGTTCGTCTGTCTCTTCCAATTCCTCCAGATTCCTCATCCATCAGTACTTCCTCTATTTCGTCTGGCTCGAGTGGTTTTGAATATCTAGCTCACATCTGAGGTTCCATTTCAAGGGGTCCAAATAAACCGAATAGATGAAAGTTATTGGCAATTCACCACTGATATAAAATTTGTCTATCAAATAATGATTGGGTCACTGGGAAAGTAATGCAGATCAAACTGTGTCAGTAAACACTGAAGAACAAATAGAGATAATCAGTAAGGAGTACTTCCTTACAATCCGCCACTGAAGTTATGCAATATTCACCAGTTCGGCGCCGATAAAGTAACCTCAAACACGACTGTGAAAAATACCACCTGAAGCTTTGTCAATAAATGTTACACAAAATTGTGGATTGAAGTATATAACCAATCCGCCACTGTCACACTATATATATGCCAGTCCGCCAATGTAAAACAATATCAGATACACCACACTGCTACGAAAGCTGCCAGAAGACTAAACTTGAGCCCTTCCTGGTCCAGATTCTACGTTTCAACCTCCTACAACGGTCTACTGTATTTCGCCTGCCACCTCCTCAGCTGATAACCAAAGGTCAAGTTCGGTCATAAATAATAACGAAACCCGGACCGCCATAAATGACATCATTGCTCATGACGAATTCCAGACCTGCTGGTGGGGCCCTCAATGGGTTTGTTTGGGTTTCCTGCTAAAGCAAACACTGTCAGAGCTGAAAAACGTCACGCGTGCACAGCGTTAGATATATCTAACATTCGGCCACTGGGGATTGCAGGCTGCGTTAGATATATCTAACATTCGTACTTTAAAGGTTAATATACACTCATTCAACCAACGAATGCACTTATAAATAAATTTTTTCACTATACCCTACATATGTTTCGGCCTCAATTTGGTCATCATCAGGTGTAACTTGCTATGTACACTTCACTTATCACCGTCCATTTGGCACTGTTATTCAACTATTATTTTGTCAGTGTTACTACTTTACACTGGAAGTCTTGTCCGTCATATACACCATCATATATATATACAAGTCATATACACCGTAAAAAAAACTCAAGGACCGTCATTCGCACCTACGCAACGAGACAACACTACAACAGAATACGGACTTCAATATAAACATAACCAACGGTTTTAACATTTTTAATAGTTTAAATAATTTAATAACAAGTTTTAATAACCTCAACTATCTCAATAGATAATAACAACAAACACCCTACAATAAGTGCAGTGCCGATATAGTTCGAAAATGAATGGACATCATATACACCAAACGAATTCAAGAAAATTACCTGTAAAACCTTATGTGTGTATATATATATATATATATATATATATATATATATATATATATATACTTGTGACTTCCAATGTAAATTAGTAACACTGACAAAATAATAGTTGAATAACAGTGCCAAATGGACGGTGATAAGTGAAGTGTACACAGCAAGGTACCCCTGATGATGGCCAAATTAAGGCCGAAACGTATGTAGGGTATAGTGAAAATTTATTTATAAGTGCATTCGTTGGTTGAATGAGTGAATATTAAGAGATTAAGATATTCTACAGTGAATGAGGGAGTAAAAAAGTGACATGGAACTGTTTTCTCATTTTACACTTGCTTTAAATTCTAAATTACAATTCTTCTTTTGCTGCAGGTACTTTCTCTAGGCTACCATTAATTGACGGTAACTTTTAACTACAAACATTGGGCATTTCGGTGCTATTTTGTGGTCCTTTTTTCAGTGCTATTTTATGGTCCTTTGTTCAACAGTCAACATCACTGTGAAGAATATTAGGTAGTATATTGTATTTGTATTATACAGGGTTTTCAGATTATGACACTGTGAACACGCTTGTAAAAGTGAGCTGATCTAGACTAGTTCAGCATTTATACTATGCTTATGCAGCATCATATAATGAGAACTGTCACATATCCTGTGCATGTGCACTTAAAAGAGGCACTGTTATCTTTTGAGCTACCCTGTGCTAAGATGAACTACGGTGACTTTTCAACGTACCATTCAGTTTGAGACTTGTTGCAGATATGTGTCATGTCACAGCAAGTGAACCCCGAATGGAAACATCATCTCAGCTTCATCGCATCCAGAAATTGATGTTGGCACTCCTACCTCGCTTTGTTGTATCTGAGGCACTGTTGCGGGAACTGACAGGTTCAGCAAGTATCTCAGCTGCCAGGCCTCCAGCAGTCAGTGGACCTGATGTACAGCAGACAGATACTGCAGTAGGAGAAGACGGGATGGAAGCTGTGTTACGATTTTTTCAGGTGGCCTGCCATCTAGTCCTGTATGCACGTAACATTGTTGCTAGTCGTGGAGCAGATCATCGTGCCTCCACTGTTATTTTCAAGGCATCGCTTGCAGAATCGGGTATGGCTGCAGAGCGAAGAAGGAGAGGTAAGCAATTCACTTGTCTTTGAATATTAACATCTATTCAGTTATGTTATATTAAACAACCATGATAGTACACGTAACGCCATGTTTATCACTTGTTTATTATATTTCTAACGTGTTTTGATGACAACTGACCTTCTGGAGACTGGTTAAATACATGAACCTCTACAAGGATATTGCTTTGTGAATTTTGTTGGTATATTACATATAAATCTTTTATAAATCACTTGTCTACCAACAACTGCACTATTAGAATAAATTGTCATTCAGTGCTACCCTACATATGTTTCGGTCACTACTGAACGACAATTTATTCTAATAGTGCAGTTGTTGGTAGACAAGTGATTTATATTGCCATAATGCACGGTGAACAAAAAGTAAAAATATAAATATTTTGTTACTTTATTTAAACATTCTCCCAGAAGATGGTTGGTCATGACTGAAACATGTCGGAGATATAATAAACTTGTGATATACATGGCTTTATGTGTGCGTGATGATTATTTAATATCATATCTAACATAAGTACATGGTTAAGGATGAAACAACAATTTTAATCCATTCTGTTATATCACAGTCAGAATATGTTAATCACATTTTCAGTTGTTTACCTCTAAAATACATTCACATGCCTGTGTGGCCATTACATAATACATACTGCTCAAGCTTACAGCTTGCAATATTAGGATTTACTTACACTGATGTCAGATTTAATTACATGCAAACTGAAGTTCGAATGCATAAATTTTCTGTCACCTGAAATAGCATCAAGTTAACAAGCATTCATATGTGTCTACAATTTATCAGCACTCCTATCTATGGTATCTTCTTCATTTGTTTTCCTGGAAAACCAGTACAAAACATTTTGGGTGACACCATATCGGTACCATTTCATGCTGCAGTAATCATATAGAAACATGCACTGTAGTTGAGCATGACGCTTTCTGGTAACCAACAACTGGAGAATAAAATACACATGGATATGAGCCTAACAAATTTGTGATTAATCCTGCACCTCCTAGCTTCACTACTGCCCTCACTTGTCTGCCTCATGCAAAATTATATGTAAGAGTCCTTGATTCTTGGTGCATTACAGGGACATTTATTTGTTCCTGTTTTTCTCTAAAAATAAAGGTGTAAGTCTTACATGTGTACAGCCAATATTCACCTACAGTATTTCACTATGTCACGAGAAGGAGTGATGGACCCTGTAAAAATGAGCATTTTTACAGAAAGGAGTATTATGTAAATGACTTTACTATTCCTTGTTTCAGAGGGTCATATGGGAGAGAGCACAGTACCAAACTTGGGTGTGGTGGTGCAACAACTTGTTCAGTGTGTGGACCATCATCATCGTGAAAAGGCTGTCCTTGACCTTTTGTCTCGGAAGTTGTCATCCGTCCCAAACATGAACAGTACTGAGCTTAAAGAGGTATGTTGTTACTCTTATTACAATTAATGAACTGTCTTATTTACTTGTGTAATGTCCCCCTTCACATAATGTCCTCCCACCAACTTTATTATGGTGCATTCTGTTTTCTTTTTTGATTGTACAGTAATTCATTTCAAGAAATGCCCTTTCAACTGCAATACCTTTTTGCACAGTGAAGTAGGTGTTCTGTGGTAGTGGGCCTGTCACTCCTACAATCAACAGCTACCCTTCCAGAGCAGGCAGAAGCCAGTTATAGGGAAAATATTGTGGCAGTGGCTACCCATGCTATTAGTCCTTCAGAAGCAAGTTTCCTGTCTTTTATGCAGGGGTTGGAAGGGGCAGTCACAAAACACTTTTAACCCTTTATGAGTGATATGTGGATGTATGTGCAGAACTCCCTCTGACAAAGAATACTTTCAATTAAAATTTACTGTTTTCCTTCTTCCACCTCTCCTTTTCTTCCTTCTCTTTATTTGTTTTTTTCTCTCTCTCTCTCTGCCACCACTGCCAAAATTACTAAACTTTTATCCAGATGTCACAAGCATATTTGTCTACTACCAGCAGCAAGCTTCAGATATGCCATACAGCAGCTTGTTAAGAATTCAGAGGATCATAATGTTTGACTTTAAAAACAAAAGCCCCTCTGTAAGGGTTAAGAGTTGCTTTGTGTGATAAAGTGACTAAATAAATTGGAGCAGGGGCTGCAGAAAGCCTGTAAAAGGAGAAAGGAGCATATTTTTGGATGCCTGTGTGTGTGTGTGCATGTGCGCGCGCATAAGGTAAAGTTGTCCTTGTGCATGCCGTGAAAGTATATTTCAGAGGGGGTGTGTAGGTCCATGCATTCTTAATCGTAAAATTAGATGGAGGTGGGCGGCCAGCCTCATACCCTGACCACATTACCTGTGGTGCCCACTGTATAGGAGGCTGGATGGGCCCCATAGCCAGTCTGGATGCTTTGGAGAAGAGAAAAATCTCTTGTCCTTGCCAGATCATCCAGCCCATAGCCAAGTCATTATACCAACTATGTTATCTCAGCTCGATGTGTATATAATACAGAAATGAATGTATTAGTTCTTATGATATCATCAAAAACTGCTGGCAGAATGATCTGCATAATCTACCGTCCATACTGAGAGTGTTAAATTAGGTGGGACATCATGTGAGTAAATACTGGGTGTGTTAATATGTGGTATGATTATCTAGAGCTTCCCACAAAAAATTGAACTACTCAAGCAGAAGAGTCTGACTGTCCAGCTGTCAAACTTTGCTACAGATATAGACTGCTAATGGAATCAACAAACCTATGACCTCCCTTATTGCCCCACATCTCCTCCCAAAAAAAATATATTACATTAATTGCTGTAAGTACTCCCTGTTATCAGGATAATTTCAAGCCTAGCACCAGTTTGCTTATTACTAGACAAAAGAGAAATAAAATGTCAAGTTGACACTAAAATAAATTGGATGAGGCACTGGGAACATGTAAAACAACAAATCTGTGTTGAAGGTGTCCATACATATTGGTGCATCAGTACATGCTCAGACATGAAGACACCCCTAAGTACTGTGTCATTCCATGGTTGTTAGGAAGTTCACCAAGTTTGTGACACTGAATAATTAAATACATGCTGTAAGCAGAAATAATTCTGAGTATTCCAGCACTTCAGAACTAAGTATTTGCATGTCATGTTGTATTTCATTTTTCAGTACTATATGCTTCAAACATGGCTTTATTATCCGGTAGTTTATGTATGTATTTCGCATATTTAAGACAGTTATTTAATAATATAATACAATCTTTTGTTATTCATAACCCATGTTATAAAAAAGATGTCTGAATTACTGTTATGCAGAGTACTACATATGTGGCATTCCATGGTATTCATGTTACAGTAAAACCTCATTAATTCAAAGTCCTCAGAACTGAAAAATTAGGCTTTAAAGTACACGGTTTTGAACAATACAGTGTTTTCAGTACACTTACCTGTTATTTGGTTGGGTGAAGTCATGTTGTGTTTTAAGCTATGATTTTTTAACTTAATTTCATAATTTGAAGATCTTGTATATATTTTTTAAACATATACTGTGTAATGTAATACAGTTTACATCAGATCACAAGCCAGCAAACAATAATTCATGTTTGTCAGACTTTGATCATAGCACATTACTGTATAATAGTGCACTCATTCTCCTTGCAACATGACAGTGAGGTTCAGACCAGTGTGAGTAAGTGCAGAATAGTGCACTCACTCTGCTTGCAACATGACAGCAAGATTCAGACCAGTGTCTATAACTCAGTTGGGTTACTCTACTGTATGCAATGTGCGATGTGAAAAAATGTTGACTGCAAGCACAGAATACACAGTGGTGCATTCAAATCACAGAAAGATTAGAAGTTTGAAGCTGTAGATCAGTTCACACACCATTTTGTTGCCATTACACAGTATACAAGTGACACAGAAAAATGCCCACCACATATACTGTATATAGTTAACACAGTGTTTTCTTCATATCACAGAAAGGTTATCGGTGGTTGGGATTGACTAGGACAATCCATGTGACATTACAATTCCTCCCACTCATTTAACAGCAGTACACAGCATGTTCATTAGTTCATACTTGTCATCTGTTGTACAGTGCATGACAGGAAACAACAGGCAGCATACTCCAGCATAACCATCACAGAGATAACTGAAATTCAGCTAGGTGTACATTCAATGTGCATGCATGTACAACTGAATTATAGTTGCCTCTGTGAAGGCCACACTGGAGTATGGAGTAACCCATTTGAGCTGCCAACACTGATCTGAGCCTGCCTGCAACTTTGTAAGACTAGTGACTGCACTGTTGTGCGGCAGTGCACGAATTGTCCAGAAAAATAATATATATATTAATATATATTAATAAATAGGGCAGTAAATAGCTTTGAATTACAAATTAACTGTATTTTGAATTAACCGAGTTAAAAAGTAAACAAAACCCTATGTTTACAGCCCGGAAATGTTAACATGTTTTGAATTATATGGTATTTCAAATTGACCAGTATCAAATAATGAGGTTTTATTATAATGTTTCATTTTGTGAAGCTATAGATCTTTCATACTCAATTTTTATTATGCTGTGTGATCTGTCATATTTGGAATATCTGCAGTCTGATTTTCTGGAAACCCGAAAAATGGTATTGACTGACTGTAATTGTGGCATATGACTGATGTGTCACAGTTTCTGCCAGAGGGGACATTGAATACTGGAAATGTGGCTGAAAACAGATCCTTAGCTGCTCAACACCTGACACTCCGAGTGAAGCTCAAACATCGGGAGCTGGAGTACTGTTCATTCCTCATTGAAAATTGCCTATATCTAGTATGGTGCCACCTGGATTACTATATGTTGCGGTCTCTTTCCCGTGGTTTTCCTCAGATTGTACCATCACATGTTCTCACTCAGGGTAAGTCTTTTTTTGTGTATTGAATAGCATCACAGTTACTTCCTTTGAATTTCAAATATTACATTGAAATTAATGGTTCTAAAATTTGTTCTTTTGTGTTAGTTATGTTATGTGGGATTTGAGGCTGTCACAGCATTGACGCCAAAGATTCAGTTCTTCTGGGATGTTATGTTGTGTTGTTTGGTAAATTGTTACTGACAATTTGGAGGATCATAGAGCCATCATCTTCAGAGTCAAACAATCCAAGAAAAGTGGCTGCTTGACCCTGAAAATGGCACTGTGATTCCTCAGAACATTAGTAACTATTTTTCATTCAACATGGCATAACATTCTAGATGACAACATTTAAATTCATTTATATTCATAATTGAGAAATATTAATAAATCTATGCTGATTATTCCTGTTGCATCTTCCTTTCAAAAACTAAAGATGTGTTACAAAATAATTCTTTTTCCCACTGTTTTGTTACTCTTAAAAGTGGTCTCTGATTGAAGAACAGGAATTAAAACATGTGAAAACACAGTAAACTTATAGAAAAGTCCTTCCCTAAGCTAGGCCAACAACACGTAACCAGGAAGAAGCATTTATGAGGGATAAAACTTTGCATGACTACAATGAACCTATATTGTAATTTGCACTGTGATGGAAAACAAGTGCCATGGAAAACACTGACAGTTTAGACAAAATGTCTGCTGTTACCTTTTGCTAATGATTGTTGGCTTTACCTCCAATAATTGCTCCATCTTTCACAAATGACGTTTTAGTGACTGAGAAGCATCGTATTTTCCAGATTTTAGTATCCCAAAATTGTTGCCATATTGTTTACATTTGTCACTAGGACTAGTAGACACTCTGGTCTATGTCATAAGCACCAAAATGAAGGAGTGTAACTTTCATTATTTCTAGGAATTACAGAATTGATATGGGTGGCATCACCACAAGAGATAAGCCAATTGAAACAGGGTCTGATATCCATCTTCAGTGACAGTTTCAGCAGGAGGTTGCTTGACACAAAACAGGTAAATTAATATGGCTTATATTTGAAGAGTAAAAATGGAGCTTTAATTCAGTTTATTGCTGTCACCGCCATCACCACCACCACCACTACCACCATAATCATCATCATCATAATCATGTAATAAATGTAATGTTCAAAAGTAAGTACAGGCGGACCCCGACTTACGTAGCTCCGACATATGTAGATCCGGACTTACATAAAAACTTCTTGCGCCACTACCACCACCAAACCCACCCCTGCCTCTGCCTCAATTGAATACGACAGTGACTCCAGTATCGATTATTAATTATTATTATTGTGTATAAAGTATATAATAAAGCATGGCTCCGAGTAACGTAAAAATCGACATACACATAGGGTTGCGGAACGATCCACTTATGTAAGTTGGGGACTTTCTGTATGTATAAGTAATACCACATTTGCATGATTTTAACACAACTGCCGAAACAGTATGGTGAAAGGAAAATAAAAGTACAAGTCTCCTCTACAGGAGAACAAGAGTGCATTCACGAAGTTGCAACAAGTGACTGTTAGCTTCATCCTGTTTGTTCATCTATCCACTTTGAACAACTTAACTCATGCTGCATGGATTTTTATGAAATTTTATGCTGGGGGATTTTTATTTTAATCTGCCAAGAATATTCAAGTTAGGTTAAAACTGAACAAAAATTACAGGCACTTTGCATGAAGACCCACATGAATTTATTACATCTCACTGAATTCTTCTTGGCATGAGAAACATTTCAGATAAAAGTTATAGAGAAAATCAAAATACACATTTCATGTTAACACATTTTTTTCTGGAAATCATGCTGTTTATGGGGTATTTACAAGAAATTCAACACAGCGCGAGACCAGGGACATGATTATTTACTATACATGTGTTGTGGTGTGATGTAATAATCCAGTGATGTAGTATTCATGTTACATCATGTTCCCATGCAGTTATTTTTTTGTGTGTGTGATTTACATGATGGATAGGTAAGGAAAGTAAGAATGTGCATTCATAATATTAATATTTATTCATTATATCCAGGAACATATAATTTGGTATGTAGGTAGATTGTGAACATACCTGCAAATTGTATATGAAATATTGTTTGTAAGCCAGCAGTTACAAAATGTTTCAGTGGGGTGAAGATTTGAGGTTATGTTCGACCATTAAAGTTAATGTAGACAGAATCAGTAGACATAAATAATACCCTCAAAGTAATACAATAATATAACCTAATAATAGTAACAACTGAATTCTAAAAGGTTCTGACGATGGTATATAACATTGAGAACTAATTGTCTTCTGGACTTTGTCCATCATATTTTATCCGGACAATGGACAAAGTCCAGAAGACAATTGGTTCTCAATAGTAACAACATTCTACTGTGTGTGTGTGTGTATATACACACACACACACACACATATATACATATGTATATATATGTACAGCTGTGAACAATAAAAAGTGTGCCCACAGTCAGGGCTGGTTTTAGGCCAATTGGACTGATTTGACACAATCGAGCCCCACGCTCTTGGGGGATTCGCACATTGGTAGTTTTTGAAAATACGCAGTGTGATACCACACAAAGCTCTTGGACTGATTTTATAATGATTTTTATAACTTACACAATGCACAATAGCTTTCAGGGGCCCGCCACAAGGATTGCAATCGGGCCCCGCTTTTGCTAAGGCCGGCACTGCCCACGGTGGATTAAATTGTATGACCATCAGAGAAGCATCCAGAATGCAAAGATCCAAGCACACATCAGTGTTACTTTGTACATACATTGCCTCTTTGTTTGCAGATATGTTCTTTGCTATTCTGTATACCTTATTGTTTTTATGACACTTGTTTTGTTTTTGAAAAAACTGATTTGAACTTCATGTAAAGCAGTGGCAAATCCTGTTCCAGAGGTCAGGTCTAGCAGAACAGTAATTGAAAGGCATCGTGTACCCTTCTACTATAGTGACCTCTGGATCAGGATCCGCCACTGATGTAAAGTAAAGATTTGATATTGGATTCACACAATCCAAAATTAGATCTGAGGTTTGAGGTTATCACAGCAGTAAATATTAAGTTCACACTCTATGGATGTGGTTTAGTAGATAGGTACCAGCATTCAGGCAGCACATTTTATTTTATGATTACAGTCTTCTGTGCTGTGATGCAGTATAGTTTGATAGATAAGCATCATGCTTCAGAGGAGCCTGCTACCCTTGTCTTAAGGGTTTTACCCTGTCAATGAAGACAGCAGGATCTCAGAAGTGTTGGTAGCTGATTGCCAACCCACACATTATCACATCACAGAAGACTAAACTTAAAATTTAATTTGCTTCATGTAACTTTTAGGGTAGATCCCCAGTACCAGATTTAGTTAAAGGAACTCATGACACCCCTGTTTCTTTCAGTAACTGCTTGCTTCTCTGATTTGCTGAGTTTAATATGTGTTGTGTAAATATACATTATTTTCATAGAGTGGAATGTAATGCATAGTAAGTTCTTTTCCTTCATTACTTACAGGATAAGCCTGCGTCTGACAGAGGGTTTGTTGAGGCCCTCCTCCGAAGGATAAAGAGACTTGTGCAGTTTGTTCCAGTCAAGTAGAAAATGTTGGCTTTCAAATTACAGAGGACAGTTTTCGAACAAGTTCTTTCTGTTATTTGGCAGGGGTGGGCATAGTTTGTCCAAGTTTTGTAAGCAGCACTCTTCTGTTAATGCTGATACTATTCAGTATGCTCGAAGCAGATGAAATGCGTAAGAATGCCTTCTGCCATGAAAGTTAGCTTAATACAAAAGTATTGACTTCTGAAATTGTTTAGTATATGTACAAATTTGAAATTGCAGACTCAGAGGTGGTATCACATAAAATGCACAATGCTCTAGTGAAACCTGTCGTGCATTTCGGTATCATGTACGTGAAAGTCGCCTACTGGGTAAAAGGGCAACAGAAATAGTCTTGGTGAAGTTCTTCATTGTTTTTGTGGAGATGTGGATATGTATTTGCATCTTGTACTTATACCCATACAGGAGTGTGTGCATGTGCACTTGTACATCATTAAATTTTATATCTGAGGAGACATAGTATTTAGCGGCCTGCATAATAAAACAGATATGAAAACTGTTTGCAAATCATGGCCTGCAGAAGTTTGGCACTTGTACTCTTTCACTTTGATTGAACAACATGAATTAAAGTATGTGAAAACAAAGTGCATAGGAAAATGTTTGGAACCTGTTAGGATTCAGTAAGTGTTCAGTTCACCATACTGCATTATGAATAACTCTTGTGATTTATATGAGTTCTCTGACATTGTCACAGCACTGAAATCAAAGAGGCTGGATATGTGGCTTTGAGAAGACAAGAAATCAATATAGAATTTTGGTTAGGAAACTATTTGATAAGTAGCCATATCAAAGACAAAGAATTGGGTGAGGATACAATTAAAATGAATCACAGGGAAATACCAAAGCATCCTTCTACATCACTTGCCCTCAAAATGGTAACTGCCGCGTTCACTGAAACATTATTATTAAAAATTATGTCAGGTACAGGCCATGAAAACCTGCGGATGAGAATTCAAACATGATTTCCTATGGTTATGGAGGTAAAGAGTTATATTTACTCTCTGGTAAAAATGCACGATGACGGCAGTGTTACACCACTTGTCTTGGTCGATGTGCCATACTGTGCTTCACACAAATGTGCAACATCCTGAATGGCAGTGGTAAGTCATAGAAACTGTATGTGTGAAAATCAGAGATTCCTAATTTCAATTGCATGTGTCATTTTATTTTCAGTTCCAACAGTCGGAAGTCAGTTCAGTATATGTTATTTACATTGCCATGAAATGTATCTTTTGCACCTTGTAAATTAAAAAACAGGTCAAAATCTTGAAACAGGTTAACAAGTGTCAATTATTGATAGTGATAATATGGACAAGAATAGATATGGGAAAATAACAGAAATCCCAAAGAGAGTCTTCCAGCCTTACACACAAGGCCCTTCCCATTCTTTTGAGAAAGGGATCATGATGACTTGCATAAGAAATTTGCATACTCAGTCAAGCACTGGCCTTACTGCTTCTTCTGGTTGTCTTCATTTACTAACAACATGAGGGTGTCCAACCGCAGAAACGCTAATTCCCCTGTCCATCAGCACATGCATCACACTCTCCTGGTGTGATTAAACATAACGATAACAATTAGTGCCAAAAATTTTGAAAGTACAGTTGAAGTGCATTCCATATCGCTTGATATCTACGTAGCTAGTGAGTGTAACAGACAGGCAAATGCAGCCTCTTGCATATTTCCTGCATGCCTACACAAGTATGACCATGAATGAGTGATGGGCATACACTGCAATGTGCAAACCAGCAGGCAAGGTGGGTTTGCTGTATCTTTGTTTTTAATTGGAAAACAAGCTTCAAAGTTACTATGAAAAGTATAAAAGAATTAGAACCTTTTTTTGATGTGATTTTATTCACAGATTCTTATGTTCCAATTTTTTAGTAGAAGCTGACATTGCAGGATTGTTTCATTATAGCACTGCCTAGAGGGACTGAAAAAACACATAATCTAAGGTTAGCCAATCAACAAGGAAAAATAAAATCCATTATCTAAATTCAAAACAATGCAAACACACTGCCTTTAGGTCTGTTCATCTGGTGGTGTTGGACTCAGAATCAATGTCGATTAAAATATATTCACTCCAGTACCTCTTAGTACATAATTTGGACCTTCCTACTGGAATCAAGCCTCTTTATTACTCAGCACCTGAAACATCCAGGTCACTAGGGTAAAACAGGCATCTGCCTACTCTGATATACATCTAAGTGATTGCTTGAGAGTCCCACAAATTTTCTATAAATCTGGGAGCCACCTCCAAATTTTAGGTGTCAGAAAGGTGGTATGAAACAAGTTCCACACTGGAGTGTGACCTGTAAACCTCACTGTTACCTGGTGCTTCCTGCTCAGTATATATGAATCGATACACATTTTTATATGTAATGGAAAAAATTGCAAAGATTGCATTGATAGTATTAGGTGCCATCACTGTCACCCAGGCACATGGGATTTGTGCATCTGTGGGTCGCACAGTTCTAATAGTGGGTTAGGATTGTGTGAAGGGTTTATGGCATGTAATGTGGGTACCTTGTCACCACAACAATGTGTATTATCAGGATGCAGATAGAGGAGATGACCTTTAGATATGGAGAGTAGCTTTCAATATGTTGAACATCTTGGTAGATGGGCAAGCACATCATAAAAAACTATTGTGAAGTGACAACTGACCTCAGGCTTGGACAGATTCTTTGTCCAGTACAGGGTCCAGTGGCTGGCTCTTGTGAACAAAATAAACTTTCAGTTCTATAAAAGTCTGTGTATTTTGGGGGGAACTGAGTGACTCACCTTCAAGCAAGATTCCTTCACTCAATGGAGTTAGTGATTGATGATGAATAGGTGACACTAATGTCTCAAAAATCTATACCTAGGCAGCCTGGCACACTGCAAACCTATAAACTCTCATGCATGTTGTAATATCCAAACATTCTGATGTATTTTTCTGCACACACTGGTTTTTAAACAAAACCTTTCATCAAAACATTTTCATTTCACATATAAGAAAAGGGTATGTGATGGCAACCAGAAAATATGTCCATCATCCCACCTTTCCCTTCTAAATGCAAGAATACCCCCTTCTTTCAAGACCTCAAAGATTGACCCCCAAGTGACCCCTATATACTATATGAAGTGTATCACCAGACACCTGTGATCCAACTAGCAAAGTTATTTTATCACCCACAGTACAAACAGAAATAATGGATCAAAAATGTTAGCTTTCTGATCCTGCTTGTCAGTAATCACTGTAGTACTCTACATTTCTGTATCATGTACTACTGCTTCATCCCAAGGTCCATATATGTTCTCCTTATAATTCTGCCACCTTAAAAACCAAAATGGACACAGTACAGTAACAAATAGTGTGACACACACAAACAAAATCATCATAATTAAAGAAACTGTCCACAGGGCATAAATTGCTACAGTTATCATGGCAGCAAGCACAATTACAGACCCCCTGCCTTTGGATAATAAAATGGGTAACAAAACAAAACATTCGACAGCATTACTTAGCAAAACGAAAGCGTGGAAGGGCGATGCCAACCGTGACGCTAAACATACTGAACCAAATATTGCAGCATTGAGAGACAATGAACTAGAAACTATGGCTGCTGACACGCCATAATCAAAAAATATTAAGTGTATAATCATCATAAAGGTTGTCATTGCATATATAGTGTCTGTACTAATGGTATCTGTTAATGTTTTCAATATCGGTGATAAGATATAACCAAAAAAAACAAATATCAGAACAGTTCGCAAATCCTTAACAATGACGTCATAATAATTATTGTTGGTCAGTAAAATGCGATACGTAAGATACCCTACAGCTGCAACCAAACTACTCTGCACAAACACTGTTTCGGGTTCAATCCAACCATTGTACAAGTACACATAAACAATCACAAAGAACACCACAATGCACATTTCTTGAGTAACAAGTCCAGCTCCAAGCACAGCAGTTAGAGGAGAAATTTCTGTGATATGAACATTTTTCTTTAGTTCTTCTAGAAATGTCTTATGTGTGTAATTATCTGGATAGTCTATATTTTCATACAAGTTTTTCTTCCACGTTCGCTGCCGTTGTATCATGGCGCTTAAGTTGGCTCTCGAAATGTCACGTAAGGCTAATTAATTACCGTACTTAAAACCTGACCACAAATACAGTATGAGTGCTACATATTATCTTGTTTATCACTTCCTCTGAAACACAACCGTACGCATTACTCACGCTCTTCTTTGGTCTGTTCATGTGTTATGTTTAGCTGTTGCTATGGAAACACAAAATCAAAACAAACACTAATATCAAAATGGAATAGTGACCTGCTAAGTGTCCTTACATCTCAGTCACTTGGTTATATAGTATTTGAATTTACGCATAGTTGCTTTTATCTACAGTAATGATATTGCCCTTTTGGACTTTCAGAAATTGAGCTACAAGTTGCCAACTGAGTCGAGGCAAGTGGCTTATTTACGTGCGTGCACGTCAGCAGCGGTCTGGTCAGCTAAGCGAGTGGAGGTTTGGAAGTACATGAAATATTAGCAACATACTGGTTTCATCATATGTGTTACTTTTGTTTGTGTTTTTGATTAAGGTAAATTAACATACAGTTAGGTTTGTATGCCTACATAGTGCGGAGCTCTCGTGTCTTGTATGTGACAGTTCTGTTGCTGGGTTCAAGTTATGTAGTAGAAGTAATGAATGTCGCTTAGTGTGTCTAAAATTTAGTGTATTTAAAACCTTGTTACTTGATATTTTCAGGAGTAATTGTACGAGGGCAAAAGCAGTGGACAGTATTAATGTTTAAAATATTTTGCACAAGTCAATGAACCGATTAATTTATTCGCTTTAGTTTTTTAATCTTCAGCTGGTTTGAAATGTTTTGCTAATTCAAAGTTAATGAAAACCACCATGAAACACAACTATATTTATTGTGTAACAATAGGTTACTACCAACGAGCTACATGCTTCGGCCCTACACGACCATCATCAGGCTATTTATAAAAACTTGGAAAGAAAGTAAAAATGTAATGTGACCAGTTACAGAGAAGGTATTGTAAAAAGCATACTCGAAATACTGACCAGAGCTTTAAACAAAGTCTGTTAGGCATTTGTATCAAGTTGCTGTTGCATATCATAACGTCTTTATATATATATATATAATTTTTTTTTCTATTAAGTAATGTATTTGTGCTGTGATATTATCGTGAGACTTTCCACAACTTACTGAGCTGCTCAGACAGGAGAGGCAGGCATTTCTGTTGACACAACTGTCCATCTCTTCTGCCTGAGCAGCTTATGATATGCAGGAAGCCATCAGGCAATCACATTGTATTATGACATGTCTAGCATCCTTGACTTAGTTCTATGAAGGATCTGTGAAGTATATATAAAATCCAATTCTAATTCCAAATCAAAACTTTACAGGTTGCCATATTTGTTATTGGCATTAGCTCATGAAGGGTATAAGTGTGAAGAGTGTATCTAAGTTTCCGTTATTGTACCTGGAAATATAGCTTGACTTAAACACATTTAGAATTTTAATATCCTACAGTAGATATTTCATTATCTGCCATTTATCGTCAGTGCAAATAGTGATGATAATGCAACCTACTAATCACATGATAAACTTAGTATTGTTGCAGTGGGGTTTTTAGGTATCATCTGTGATAAGTACTGCTGCTATTGTAGGTACATGTATACTTGTGTTTGTTACATCATTGTCTAATAAAAATTCTTTCCTGCCTTGATTATTAATACTTTCTTGCTTGCTGTATGTGCTGTTTTTTATGTCTTGCCATTTTCTGTATATATCATTGCATTGTCATGGTTTTAGAGGTAGCTGATTGTAACACCAGTTTGGTCTGTATGTGGCATCATCCAGACAAATTCAGTGTTGTACCTTCAAGTAAACTTTATGTTTCATGTTTCATTCACTTTATCATTCATAGTAATTTTCACATCTTATTTGTTCCTAAATAACCCTATTTCCTTCATGGTTTGTTAATATACTTTTATCTGATTACTTTTCTTGTGGTAGGAGCAGGATACCAAACATGCCTAGCGGTAAGTTGAACCTACGTGATCGGTTGGAAGATACAGTGCTGGACCTTAGTATGTCCCAAATAGAAGAGGTGCCAGTGCGAAATATTGTGAGTTGACAAGGAAAGCAGTTGTGACTTTTTACTATAATTTATTTCTCATAATTTGTTGATCAGAGGTAGAGATTGGCATTTCCTGTGATGTGCCATGAAACATGCCTTCCATACTTGGACTTGCAACTCAGTCTTGGTGTGAACCATATTTTATGTTTGTTTTTTAGGACTATTAAAAATGTTAATATATTTCCCACCCAAATTTAACAGAACATTTGTCTGTTATACAATATGTGTTTATTTTTACATACAGTTTGGATCCACGAATAATGCATAGGAGATCACTTCCAAAGTTTAACAGAGTGTTTTGGGCAGAACTCATAAAACTTACTCTCCTATTACAGACTTAAGTAATCAAATAGTAAGATGTAATTTATCTCATGGGTTAGTATGGTAGGTTCGTGTGTAGATGTCATAGGATTAAATCCTGCTAGAGCAGTACAGAAGTTCCAAAGGACATGCCAGTGGGTTATGAACATTTAATTTAAACAACCACAACCATGACCATGGGGTCAACAATGTTGTGTAGTTTGATGTTGACATTGTGGTTATCTTTTGCAAAACAACACAGACCATTTACAACAGGTATGGTTGAGGAAATGTGGCAAATTGAAGGAATTTTAGTGGCTTCCATAGATGCAATCAAAATGCATTTCCTGTGGGCTTCATATAACATAAAAACCCAGTAAACCTCATTTAAGATGGCACCACTTAAGATGTTTTCTGATGTTAGACATACAATAATTTAATACCAGGATTTTCCAATGTATCTAGCTTACACTGTGCCCTTTTAGTGTATCTTCCACCTACAAGGATTTCCAACGTAAAAAGCAAGAGACATTCATGACACAGTGCACAGATAATTGTGCAACAGTATCTTACTATGATATGATATTTTTGTGGAAAACAAATGTATATAACACAAACATTGAGTATAAGAAATATTTCCAGTGTTCTTTTTTTAATTTCCATCCTAGTTCCTAATTTTTGAAGGTGACATCTGGATCTACATACAACATGTTCAGACTTGCTTTGGTTTCACACACTGTATAATTTTTGTTTTATCATAAATGATTTTGGGTTACGTATTTTAAATATGTCTTGTTATTCATAATCCTTGTATCTACTAGCATCCATACATTTATTAAAGAAGCTGGGATACCATAGTTATAGTGACTAGGCTATGGGTTGGACAACTGAGGAATTGTGGTTTGATTCCCAGCAGGGGCAACAGATTTTTCACCTCTCCAAAACATCTGGACTAACTCAGGTATTCACCCAGCCACGTGTTCAATGGAAAACGGATTCTTTCCCCTTGGGTGTAGCAGCCAGGGCATGAAGCTGCTCCTTGCCTCCATGTACTTTCAAGTTTAAGAACAAGTAGAACTGCACCTTCACCCCTCCGTGTGTTTACAGTGCGTGCACAGAGACGGCTTCACCTTCACTTTCATTAAATGTGGCTATGTGCTCCACCATGCAATTTTGGTTCCTTAATTAGTATTATGTAGAGTCATCTTTTTTCTCCTCATGCATGGCTGTACCACATCACAAGTGGTTAGTCACCAGACTCTCACAGTGGAGGCCCAGGTTCAATCCCAGGCAAGTCCATGTGGGATTTGTGGTGGACAAAGTGGCACTGGGACAGGTGGTTTTCTGAATAATTCCATTTTTTCCTCTCAGTATCACTCCACCAATGCACCATATTCATTCATCTATCACTGACACTATATAATCTTAGCAGTTGAAAGTGTTGTCGAATAACATGCTTGAAAAAGAACTTCTCTTGCATCAGATATCACATTCAAGTTTGTTGTGAAGTTCTGCATTCAGGGCTGTGCCCCATACTGCCTATGCTGACTGAAGAAATCCCTTCAGACATGCTTGAGTAGTACCTCAAATGAGGTCACAACCTCTTCCTTCCACATTCTCCCCAATTATCCACCAGTCATCCTACAATCTGATGCTAAATTCTCAGAGCTACTGGCATTGTCATTAAATAAATTGTAAATAAAAATAGTACTATTTTAAGTTGTGCACAGACATGTTTATATTTTTATCATTGTTTTGCAGTCGCAGATCAAGAAAGCTACAAGTCTGGACCTATCTAACAATCAGCTGAAGTCCCTTGGGGTATGTAAAATATTTAAATCAGGTCTGCTGCGCACTATGTAGTAAGTCTAATGACCAATGACTAAGGGTATTTATGATTTATACTAAATGACACAGATATCACATAAATATTCTGTTATGCAGTGCTAGTGAAACAATGTGGTATTTTTATGTGTGATTTTAGGTTTTCACACCAGTGAGGATTCATATTATTTTCTTCCTGGCTCCAATATTATGTAATCTCTTACGTGATTACAAAATTTTTGGAAGAGTTTACTGCCTGCATTCTCAGGGTAGAAGTGACCCCTATACTGATCTCTGCACATTACTTATTTTGTATTGATTTAAAATGCCTGTTCAGTTGTGGTCTTCTTGCTTATGAAGTCTTGTGAATAGAAGTGATCATTCTGCTCTGAAGAAGGAGGAATATGTTCCACCAAAACAACAGTTACCACCTACCAGACTACCACTACTTCCTGTCCAGTGCCACACACTTTAATCTGGAAGGCATTTGTTTATTAACAGGCCTAAACTGCACCTCCCATTTGGATATCCAGACCAGGAGCCAAATATCCTATTATTTTCAATCTCAGGAAAGCTTGTCCCAGGAACTGAACCAAGGATGGCTGGTTACAAACCCAATACAATTACAACAACAACTACTACTACTACTACCACCACCACTGCCACTATCTAATACTGACTTTTAGAAAGCATGGAGGTGTATCTCCACTTTCCCTTATGTTTCCATAGTGTGGTGCTTATTCAGCACAGAAAATACTTTACCTTTTCATGTCTCGTCTCGTGTAAGATGCAGAACCGATCTCCTAAGTGTATGAAGTTTTTCTTTCTTTTGCAGATGAATTTTGCACCAATGCTTACACATTTGATAAAGTTAGACTTAAGCAGCAATCAGTTGACTGCACTACCAGACAACTTTGGGGAGTTGGTCAACCTTCGGCACCTAGACCTTTACAACAATCAGGTACCTTCATTTAGGTTTGCTAGATGGGAATTGCGTTTATTGATATCATGATACAATCATATAATTTACACACATGGTGTTATAAAATTTCATTATCAGAAACTTGAGGGTATGATTTACATGAGGTTTTGTGAAAGTGGTGTATCATGGACAATATCACCACCTGTGTGACTTATGCTTAAATTTAAATGAAACATTTTCTCTGAAAAATGGGATTAATTGATCCATAAAAATTGTTTAGTTTGAATCCCTTACATACATACATACATACATACATACGTACGAAGTATGGCTATTGATTAATGATACCAGTTTCAGAAAGTACTTTCTTAATAAAATTGTCGTAGGTACATGTTCTTTTAACATAAGATCACATCTGTAATTCAGTCATTACATCCACTTAAGACCATAGTTTTAATCATATATTCTTTATGGACAGGTTAATGCACTTCATTGAGACGTATATCACTTATGACCTCATATTTCCATATATATTACAAAATTAGAGAATGTTTGTTGTGATATCTAGTAGTATCCTTTCATAAAGGTAAATGTAAACTGATATTTACAAAACTTGACATAAAATTATTAGTACAACCAGGACCCCTTTGATGAATGGGCTAAATTGAAGGTGATTTATCGTAGCTTCAAACTCTGGTAGGGGTGTTTGGATTATTATCTTTGCTACCACATCCAGATCAGTTTGACTGTGTTATTCCCTCAGCCTGTCATCCAGTGTGCATTCTTGGGGGCCTTGCCCCACCTGTAAAATCAGCACACTGTAGCAGTCACCAGTCACCTCCATCTGTTGCAGGCATCTAGAATACATATGATCTCAATTCCATGCTCCATATACATGTTCATGGTGAAATTCCTGCGCATGAGGAACTTCAGTTTGCCTTTATCTGCAATGTAAGGGTTGGGTCTCTTAATAACAAATCTGTTCCAAATATTCACATTGTATAAAGTGATGCAGTATGTTATTCCTAATTCTTACACCTAACATTTATTTCAGTCTCATTTTCAACATATTTTAGTAGTGTAACACATACTGCATGTGGGAACTAGTGATACAGATGTGTATGTTGCTAGATAACACATCTGCTAGATAACACTTCTGCTAGATATCACATACTACATGTAGGAACTACTGAAACAGATGCATGTTGCTAGATAACACATATTACATGTAGGAACTAGTGATACAGATGTGTGTGTTGCTAGATAACACATACTACATGTAGGAACTAGTGATACAGATGTTTGTGTGTGTTGTTAGATAACACATCTGCTAGATATCACATACTACATGTAGGAACTAGTGATACAGGTGTGTGTGTTGCTAGATAACATATCTGCTAGATAACACATACTACATGTAGGAACTAGTAATACAGATGTGTGTGTGTTGTTAGATAACACATCTGCTAGATATCACACTACATGTAGGAACTAGTGATACAGGTGTGTGTGTGTGTTGCTAGATAACATCTGCTAGGTAACACATACTATATGTGGGAACTAGTGATACAGATGCATGTTGCTAGATAACACATACTACATGTAGGAACTAGTGATACAGATGTGTGTGTTGCTAGATAACACATCTGCCCTTAAGCCTGGGACAACTCAAGATGTTGCGTTGGCTGGACCTGAAGAATAATCCTCTGGTACCAAAGTTAGCTGAGATAGCTGGGCCTTGTCTGGACGTACAGCAATGCCAGCAGAGTGCCCGCAAGGTGGTGGTTGTTTTTGCACACTATGGAAATTCAAGTAGCTGAAGAAAGGGAGCGCAGATTGCTTCAGAAGCGTAAGCAACAAGGTGTGATGTTTAGCAAAACTGGAAGGCTAGAATTCCAGGAGGTCTGAATTTGTTGGAATTCTGTTACTGCATTAAACTTTAAGTAGTACAATTCTTTTTATATTCCAAGTGAAGTATTCCAGCTAAGATTACAACTTAGGTTAGATGTATGTTGTTGTTATTAACGTGGTTAATAAGCTAACTTAGCAGGTGGCATTTTCTGACTTAGTGTGTGTAATGTAACATCACTGACACAATTTCTACTTAATTATGACATTCTTTTTTGATTCCTGGCAGGGGCAAGAGATCTTTCTCCTCTCCGAAGCATCCAGGTTAGGTTTGGGTCCACCCAGCCACTTATTTAATGGGTACCAGGGTCTCTTTCCCTGCCAGTAAAGTGGCCTGGGTGTGAAGCTGACCACTCACCTCAGTCTAGTGCCAAGTTTACAAATGATTGGAGCTATACCTCCACTCTCCAATATGTGTTAATGGCAGACACTGAGACAACTTTATTTCTATCTTACAATCTGTAGTACAGACATGGAGATATTACTCGAGTGGAAGTGACACTTAATGCTGGGGGTCTAAAATGTTGTGTGGTATTAGAATGTAAAGAAGATATGCTGCATGTATTATGAATATTTTAAATTGTGGAATGTGAAGTAGCATGACAGCTGAGCAAAATCTGTATTGAGCTTCTGGTTTGAGATTATAATGAACTGTTGAGCTACATACCTGATATTTGGTGCACAGATCATACAAATTCTGTATCAAACACATGTTATGTGTTAACAATTACAAACATCATGACAGTTTGACTTGAATACATTGATCTAAAAAATGCACGGCATGAATAACTTTAAAACAATTTTAAAATCACAACAGTGAGAAAGGTTATATCTGAAGTTCAACATAATTAGACTCTCCTAGTGAAAATTGTTCTCAGAAATGGATAGCTAAATTGTAGAAGTATTAATTGATAGTTCTTGCTAAATATGACTGTCCATATTGAAACATTTCAAGGATAATATGTATCATAAGTTCTTCCCAGAATTCACATTTGTGATGCATGTGTATTAGTTTCATTTGACAAATACTGCCTTCATCATGTAATTCAGAATGTCTGAAGGCTTTTCATTGTCAAAGTAAGGAACGTTTATTGTCAGTATGTACATTAGCATGATAGGAAAGGTAGACTCTAAAAACGTGTCCCAAAAAAAAGTAACAATAACTTTATTGCAGAAAAAAAGCATTTCAGTTCTGAACATGAAGAACATTTACTTGGACAACAGCGATATAAGAGGAAAGATATTTTCACTAATATCAAATGTGTTAATGCATTGATTTAGTGTGGAACATTTTTGTGCACCCCTGTTAGAATTTTCCTTCTCTGTACCAAATAATTTTACTTTCCTTCAATGAAGATAAAATCTGAAGGAACACATTGTGTGAACAATCTGTTAGGTTCTGAAAATGCAGTGTCTTTATCAAAACATATTCATTTGTTCTTATATTCTTGTGTTTGACTCACAATAATGTATCTTATGCACATATTTTTGAAAGCATGACTGAATAAATTCATCAGTTTCCATACACTTTCTGAAAGAGGGAATGAAGTTAACATTTTTTTCTTACATTTTTCCTCAGACCTGCCATTTAAAACAGATTGTTATCCATATGATTAGGCAGCCTGTAGCTAAAATTGAAAATTTAACTGTCCATGTACCATACTTACACTTTCTGGAACAAGTTTATACAACAGTCACTTTCCAGTCATGAGATGTGGATGTATAAAATCATAAAAATAATTGCTTCAGAATTTTCAGTTTTTCTGGGTGTGAGTTCTGGAGCATATTTTCATTTCAAAACTCCTCCTAAAGTGGGATGGTTAGGATTTTGTAATTCTGGTAGTTCATTGTAGCCTAATTTCTTGTTTCAATAGAATTGACTGAACAAGTACAGAAGAAGGAACAACAGCAGCAGCAGTCACAGAAAAACAAGAAGAAGAAGGCTGCTAAGTCTAACAGCAGTACACAGGTGAAGGCTGAAAATGGGGTAACCAGTGTCACCAGAGGCATTGACAATACTGCTAACGTAAAGAAAGTGGCTCCAGAACATCACGATGTCAACTGTGCCTATAGCAGACCTGGCAGAAAAGGTGCATGTCATGCGTAGTAATAGCAATTCAGATTGTAAGGTTGGTAAAGAGTCAGGAGAAAATCAAAACATAAAGACTGCAGTAAGTCCTCTGAATATGTGGCAGAATTCAAATATTTGGGAACAAGACTAACAGGTAATAATTTCATTCACAAACAAATTAAGAGCATATTAAATTGTATAAATGTTTGGTACCATTCAGTTAGAATCTTGTCTTTCTATCTTCCATCAAAAGACATAAAATTCAAATATGCACAAATGTACTTTTGCGTATTGTTATGTATGGGCATGAAACTTGGTCGGTCATACTGAAAGAATACAAATTGGAAAATTGAGGGTGCTGAGGGAATATTTGGACCATAATAAAATTCAAGAAGATACTTAGAAACTTCCTACTTGAAAAGAGTTTTTATTCGGTGGAAGAATTTATGACAGTTTACTCCTAATTTGTAGGAACTGGGTTAAAGACGTATCTCTGTATTGTAATTGCCAGTGCTTTCTTCTGTGTATTATGCTAATCAGTGTCTTGTATGGTCCTGTATATGTATGTAATTATATCAGATTTACGTGTTTTTTTTGCTTTTACTGTAATTCTTATACTGTTTACTGTAACTATTCTCTGGACGTGTTCAATATCATTCTGTAGTTATCTCTAGGACGAAATACAATACAATACAATAGTGAAGAACTATATCAGGGTTTTGTGGTTCATGTACTAAAGATCTTGCTGGTAATAATTGTAGTATAAATAATTCTCTTAAATTTCTGAAATTTACAACTGTAGTGCTAAATGAACACTGTTAAGTTAGAACCCACAAATTTTATCCATTACAGTACGTATACAGAACATGTTTAACTTTGTGTGTGATTATAAGGCAACCTTGCATTTTTCAGGTGACGAATTAAGAGAATGTTGATGTCTTATGTTTGGGTAAATACAGCATTTTATAAAGGTTGTAGATGTACATTTCACATCATTTACACATTTTTTGTATAGTGAACTACTTTTAAAAAATTTATACAGTTTAATCTGAGCTTCATGTAAAGTAGGGATATATTACACCAGTCCAAACTGAAATAAAAACACAAGCATTTCCATGCAGTAGGTGTCATTGAGATATTACATGGTCAGTAGAATCTCATGTACAATATGTCTTTCTTTTTTGTTTCTTTTTTGTTTCAGTGTCAACAGTGGTATTCAGAATGTTAAAGTCCATGTTGCTTGGGGCATTTATTACATTACTGGCACTGTGGATATTGTATATCATTGATGAAGAAAGGTTCCGTGAGGCACAGGCACATGCAGAAAGGGTGTGGAATATAACTGAAGCAGCTCTGCCTCTGCAGCTTGTTGAAACAGGACAGAAGTGCAAAGAAATTTCAAAATCAACTGTTGGATTTGTATGGAGAAAAACTGAAGCTGCTTATATATGGGTAAATACAAATCCAACAGTTACAGAATACTTTGAACTTGGGAGAGCTTTGTTGCAGGTATTATATGCAAAAGTATATGATTTATGTCGGACAGTGAACCAGCAAATTCCACTTTATGTGGAAACTTTAAAGAACAAGATATTTTGAAAGTGTTGTGTTCTTTCTAATAAGATAATTAATTGCACAGTTGAATACTGAAAAAATACAAAATTACACATTATTTATGTTTTGTTATCTCTGTGACATTCCTTTTTGACAAGCAGTTATTTGAATTTATATATTTTACATCGTCGTTTGATCTCTTGTATTACATGACAAATTTTGTGTTTGCATTTATGTATTTTATGAATTCATTTGTACTGTAAGGGGCAAATAAGATTTAAGAATTTAAAAATCTACCAAAAAATTGTGTTCTTGACACTAACCAAAATTGGGATCAAGAGAAGCTTCCACATTAAAAACTTTAATAAAACAATGCAATTATCTCTATTAATCTTTAATCTTAATTCACCGTGCATTTTTATTATTTAAGATAAAACACCAACAAAATTCACAACTTATAAGGTGCAGATTAGCTCCTTATATCATGATTTTACCCTACGCGTTTCAGCTCTTCGTGAGCCATCATCAGGGGTCTTTTACTCTTATAAAAGGTGCTTTACAAATGCTGCATCTGTTGATGACACTTTTTTTAAATTATGCACTATCTGGAGCATAAAACACTTGATCATAAGTTAAAAACACACGAGTCATAAATCACAGTTAAAATGATGGTTTGTTAAAAATAGCTTGTTAAAAAAACATTGTTCACTGCGTCTATTATATAAAAGATGTTCGCACTTCTAAAGGTTACAGGAGATCACACACTGCACTGAGCTGGTTGCGATGGACTTTGATGTAGCACGGCGATAGACATTCGTGCTGTATGTGGTGTTGTCGTTTTGTTTACTTCACGTTGTAGTGTGGACTTCCTGATGGTGTGTTATATATAAATTGATAGTATACCCGGTGAGAGTGAACTGTGTTATACAGATAACACAGTTCACTCTCACCGGGTATACTTCAAGACACAACCCCACACCATACTAGCACCAGAACCACTTCTTCTTCCTATCAATTTATATATACCACACCATCAGGAAGACCACACTACAACGTGAAGTAAACAAAACGACAACACCACATACAGCACGAATGTCTATCGCCGTGCTACATCAAAGTCCATCGCAACCAGCACAGTGCAGTGTGTGATCTCCTGTAACCTTTAGAAGTGCGAACATCTTTTATATAATAGACGCAGTGAACAATGTTTTTTTAACAAGCTATTTTTAACAAACCATCATTTTAACTGTGATTTATGACTCGTGTGTTTTTAACTTATGATCAAGTGTTTTATGCTCCAGATAGTGCATAATTTAAAAAAAGTGTCATCAACAGATGCAGCATTTGTAAAGCACCTTTTATAAGAGTAAAAGACCCCTGATGATGGCTCACGAAGAGCTGAAACGCGTAGGGTAGAATCATGATATAAGGAGCTAATCTGCACCTTATAAGTTGTGCATTTTGTTGGTGTTTTATCTTAAATATCTCTATTAAATTTTGTGCAGTATTTTTAGAAGCTGAAATTTTTGTTTTAAGATTATTACAAGAATGACAGTTCGCATTATTGTACAAAAATTTGTCTACCATAATTATAACTTTTTACACGAGTGTTCATGTTACATAATTATGATCAGCTGACTGATTTGTCAGTCTTTACCAGAATCTAGTTTTTATATAAATATGCTTCAGTCTAGGAAGGCACTTACGGGTGATGTTATTACCGGTACAAGTATCCACTGGGGCACTATTTATATAACTAAGTCGTACCAAAGAATCAGTCCAGGTCCAAGGCTTTGTGCAGTGTTTCATAACTTAGTAATTTTTTACGGTGAGGAGTTGTTAGCACCTCGCCCAACCCCCAAGCTGGAGGGCCACCCCTTGTCGGCTGTCCACGACTGCTTATTCAAAGTATTCACAGCTACCCTCCATATCCGGAGGCTGTTCTTCCATCCGCAACCTGAGGACGCGCCATGCCGTGGTGACAGAGACCCACTTATTACAGCAGTCTAGGAAATGCATTTTTCAAATATCTGTTTGTGTGAAATTTAAGGGGAATGAAATCAGTTAATTTGCTTGAAATTTCAGCGTGCAGTTTGCTTCCAGATTATCTTATAAATACTGAGTGCCTCATCAGTTTATGTTGCAGTCTTATCTCAAGGAATCATTGAAGCAGTCTTGATTAAACGTTTGAATATAACTGTAAGTTATAGATTGTAATATTTGCAGTGCATGCCACTGAAATAAGAAAAGTTATATCTGAAATACACATATATTACATGAATCAGTCTGATAATAAACATGATGTTCATTTTTTACCTTAATGTTTCCGGCATCCCTGGTGTGCCAGATATGTTTTCCTGTCAGTTTCATCTAGGTTACTAACAAGTTTATGAATATGAAGACAGTGCCTGTTATGTATGAAATGTAAATGAGTGCCAAAACGGGAGTGAATTAATGCTTATGTTGTGGGGACGTTTGTTACAGTAGAATCTCTAGTTTGGACAGCTTGCTTTGAATGAAGGAAATACACCATCTTGCAAACAACAAACATGGTCTATACTAACTACTCTGCAGCGTTTATGCAAAAGTCAAACAGTTTTTGACTTGGCTAAAGAAAAAAAATTTGTCTACAAATAAGAGTATTCTTTCTTTTAACACTTATACTGTAATACCCAGTTCCAGTCATTTTCATGGTAGAATCTGCCTTACATGAAGCACAAGTTGAAACAGTTACTGTTTCTTGGAGGTGTCACTCAACAGCATTGTTTCCTTGTGGGTGCTTTATGAAACATACTTGAATCAATCTCTATTCAGTCTTTACAGTTTGATTCATCAAGAACATGTTTAATTTATCAGAACATTTCTTTCAGTACAACTAGCAGATTTCACTGGCTGATGCTTATAAATGCCCCATTAAGTACCTGGTATGCATGTGATAGGATTCTGATCTTCTGAGATACAAAGAATGTATGTTAATACCTGTGAATCAAACTACACTGTGCCACATCCCACAAGACCATAATCTTACTCTATCACCACTGTGAGAACCTCAAATGTGACATATTCTTTTATAGTACCTTCCACCAGAGAATCAGAGTTTAAAGGAAATTACATTGGTGTTATATGGAATGATACTCAACTGCAGGAATAAGTTTTTACTTTACAGTGCTTGTCTGTGTTATTGGTGTGGTTGAAATCAGTTTTCTAATGTGATTCAGCCGAGAGCACATAGATGCAGTTAAAAAAAGCAGTAACATGGTGACACGAAACATGATCTAGCCTGCGTGGTAAAGATGCGCATAGAACACAAACACCACCTGTATCTAGTGTGCAGGGTTTTAGACTTAACAGTCTGTTTTATTATTCAGTGAGATGTAATGAAATGAATTGGCTGCACAATAAGCCTCATGCTGCGGTGCATCCGGAGCTTCTGCCAACGGGTCCTTTGGGAAGACAAAGAAGAATAAAATTAATTACATAATTTTGATTATGTGAGATGGTGAGAAGTGTGTTTCTTAACTGACAAGTAATCAGACACTTCTTTTCTGAACCTTTATTGCTAGGGACTGGCAGAAGCTGGGGATATAAGAACTTGATAGTGCAATCCATAATGTAGTACACCAATTTGGAGGGTGTTCTTCAGTTTATTAAGCTTGTTTTTAGTCAGTTTATGTATGGCATTTCAGCAAAACCTTAAACACATTTGGTTAAACAAGCAGAGTTCATAATTCAGCAGCATAATAATCTGTGGCACAATTGATAGGATGCATGGAAAAGTTCATTTGTGGCCCAATGTAATGGAGGCATTTTTTAATGGGTCATTGTGGCTAAAACGACTTGTACATATCTCGTGTAAGATTTCACCAACTTCTGAATAGCACTTAATGATGTACACGGGAAAGTTCATTTACGGCCCTGTGTAATGTAAGCTTTGTTGTGGATCAGTATGGCTCGAACATGACGGTTGCCCAAACAATTTTAGTGAAAGTCTCCAATGCCAAATGTGAAAGAAAAAAATGTGTTGAATGGTTCCATTGTTGATATTATAACAGACTGAAATAATCTCCACATATGTTGTCCTTTTTTCCTTGGTAAAGAATGCCTGATTATGGAATTCTTGGCCAGCTTGATTGTGCACATATGCTGTTACAATAGCATATTACAAGGCCAGTAAAAATTGACATTGTTTTATGACCAGAATAACAATATTAAAGTGTACAGCATTGTTAGAGGGGCTGTGCAGTATCATACTTTTACACAGGGTAAGAGATTCTTCCATTACTGTTTAATTTTCTTGATTATATGAATAACTATGCATTACTAAAGGATAAACCAGCACCATTAGGGTTGGGCAGAGTTAATGTGTTGTATATGAAAGTTACATTTAACTTTGTCATGCCTGTTCAATGGGTACCAGGGGTCTTGCCTGGAATAAAGTGGCTGGGGCATGATGCTGACCACTCATCTCCATCTTGCACCAAGGTTAAGAATGAGTCAAGCTATATCTCTTCTCCCCCTAAATGCCTTCATGGAGTGAAGAGGGGCAGCTGTATCTTTACTGTGCCTAACACTAGAAAATAAGCAATTCATAGTGGCTTACCATCATTGAACACATTAAAATTTACCATCCTTCAGTCACCCGTAGGCTGATTTCTGAAAAGAGAGAGAAGAGATCAGTGAGTGGATGTGCTGCCATTCTTGAAACTCTGCAGTATCTAGCGCCATTTAATTTACTGTAGAATTATGATGTGTTATTTTAAAAAGTATACAACGTTTGTTACAGCTGTTTGCATGTATTATATAAAAATAACAATTGCATGGCTGCAGGAAATATAAATTTTCTTTTTCATATTATGATAACTGAGAGGCATAAGAAATTTGGTTTTTGGGAGATTATACCATTATTAAAGTATTTGTTGTACTGCATAGCTGCCAACTCGAGGTTGTGAACAGAAGAGCAGCCTTCAGTGTTTAACTGAGTGATACTTAAGTCATTTAATGATGTTTCAATTGTATATGTTGCATTGCATTAAGTAAGATTGGAATATGACCACATGAATTTGGAAGTAGATGGTTGCTTGAATGCATTTCCATAGAAACAGAAAAGATGTTAACAATATAAGGACGGCTGATAACTTGGCGGAGTTCAAACAGTTCATCTCTTTAACCTGCCTGGTTTTGCATATGTTGAGTCATACAGCACTACACAAGGGGCAGTGTGGCAAGGACTGGTTGTAGGCTAACAGTGTCTTGCCACAAAAGGAAATACCTTGTAATGCTGAAACATTGCATAAACTGAATTAAATGACTGCACTTGTTATTGAATTTTTGCTTGTGGAAATAGTGTGCTAGTGGAAGAAGTGGGGGTTTATACTGAGGAATCCTCACAATACAAGGTTGGCATTACATTCCCCATGTAATAGAAAGGTGTGGCATACATTCTCAATGTAACAAAAATCTTCTGTAATGTGTGTAAATTCAAAATTTTTTTTTCGGTTTTTATAAGAATAAAATGAAGTATAACATATTTATTCTCTGGAAATGTGGGTCCTCAGAAATATTAGATCTACCTTGTTGATTTTCAGAATTGGCATTGTAAGTGTTGTGAAGCAACTCCTATTAAGGCCTATTAAAATTACAACTTAACGGCATGGCGCCAAGTTTTCAAAATTTTAGGGGGTGCTGAGGTTTGTTACAAATTTTCCTCACAGAATTTTTGTTCAGCACAATATTTTCTTTCTAATAATTTAACTTCTTTTGCAATTTTTTTAAATAGATATCTTAGTTGAGAATTATTTTGGGAGTAAATCGCATAACTGTAATGAGTCACAACTGTTACCTGTTAACTGTAGTTTTATTTTTTAGGTATTTTGAGTAAATACAAAAATTAGGATATGGTTTGAAAATTTAATTGAGGGTGAAGTCTCAGGGGAAGCTGAGCTACGCACCACGGATGCTTCGGAAACCGGAGCGGTAACATCACGGATCGATATGTACTAGTTATACCCTGTGATCCTGTGCTCTAACAACGCCTCTGAGCGTCCGACCAAAAAGCTAAGGCAGGAGGTTTGTGTTTCGACTTCCCTTGATTCATTTAGCTCTTCCTGCATACGGGACGCATCTTTGGGCTCTAATACGGATATCTGACACAGAGCTTGTGCGTACGCCGACGGATTGCCTGCGTCATAAACATTACCGTATTCAATTTGTGGACTTTTTTCATCGTATAATGTATTAAAACTAATATAACTGATTATACAACAACACCATCGCCAGAATATTATAACATAATTTTTTATATTAGTCTTACCTTGCATTTTTGCAATTCACTGTTTACAAACCAATGAAATGCACTACACTTTCACTTTTATTATTTATTCATCAACCCCTACATATGTTTCGGTCTTATATAAGACCATCTTCAGGGAGTTCATAAACTACGTTCACTTTACATCCAATGTGCCGTCTGTCATTGTAACTAGTCCAATCTCTTTGTATATAAATTACAATCACTTACAGAGATTGGATTAATTATAATGAGACGGCACATTGGATGTAAAGTGAACGTAGTTTATGAACTCCCTGAAGATGGCCTTATATAAGACCGAAACATATGTAGGGGATGTTAAATAAATAATAAAAGTGAAAGTGTAGTGCATTTCGTTGGTTTGTAAACAGTGAATTATACAATAATATTCCTCTGCTGTTTATACGTCCTTCTTAAGGAAGGCAGCTGTCATCCGTATTTTGTGGAATTCACACCTAACAACGAAGGTCAAGTAGTATTTTCTACTCACCACAGATGAATTATTTACCACGCGTTTACCAATATACGATATCAAATCACTGGTGTCGTATCGGTCATCAATTTTCGTAAATAGTGCAATATTCGTGTAACAGATGGCAGTCATGTTATTGGGGTTAGTCTGTGAACAACACGTATAGCATGGTGTCATTCGTGGAGAGATGTAGGTGAAAAAAGTTAATTTGTCTTACATCAAAATAAGAGACATCCCACTATTAACAGTAGCACTTAGCTTCACAAAGGTAAGTGTAACTGATAACATATCGGTATTGTTTTAGGAATGTTTCGTGAGCATGTGGAAGTTAACTTATAGTAACCTAAATGATGACATATGCGACCAGGGATACCAATGTTGCCAACGCATGAGTAGTAAAACATGCACCATTCGTGGCCTACTACATTTGTGACATGTGTATGATATTTTGTTTTGCGATATGGGCTGAAAGATACTGTTGCGAACATTACGTATGAAGAACGAAAATTAATTTTGTGGTTTGTTAGCTGTCTAGAGGCGCTGTCCACATCTTAGTGTCACACGATATATATAAAATTTATGGAAGACATCCCGTTGTGTTTATACATTTAACTGATCAGTCAAGTCAGTCACCTTCAAACACAACTCTATGTTTATTACAAGTGACATGTACATGTTTCAGTCCTGATGGACTATCATCAGGAACGTATAAAAATTTAAGAAAGAAGATAAAAATGTAAATACAATTTATGTAATTAATTATTTATTCCAACAAATGCACTACACTATTTTAGTGTTTTCTTATCCCTACATATGTTTACTGAAATGCACAATATATATATATATATTTCATGTGGTGTTTACATTTCTGAAAGCTAAGTAGATACTGTTCATACCTACACATTATTCTTTGCCAGAAGTCAAGGTTGTAATATGAAATTCACTGTATATTAACGTTTTGAACAAGAATTATTTTTTTATTCTCTTGTTGTGGAGTGATATCGTGTCGGTGTCGAACAGCGGCCTCTATAGGGCGCATTACCCATCCCCTCGAATGGCTAATGAATATGCATATTGACAAGAGAGAACTCCTGAGGAAAACCTATCCCAGTGTCACTTTGTCCAGCACAAATCCCACATGGACTGCCCTGGGATCGAACCTGGGTTTCCGTCGTGACAAGTTCGTACTTGGTCGAAATGTCCAGAGCTGTGAGGGAATCCACGACCCAGCGGACATGAGATCGAAAGAACCTTTCACATTGTCTGGCACTAAGATAATTAAATATCTGTATTAGAAGGTGTAGTACAACAATTTTACTTTACGAGAGATAGAATTCTTGCATCAGAGAGCATAAGACTCCATGTAATAAAGTCTACACGTCTGCGAAAGTATAACCTACGTGACTCATAGAGTTATTGCCATAATGTAGCCTTTAAAACTTATACAACAACAACAATAATAATATCCTGCCGCGGTGTTTCTGCTACTACCCTATTACTTCTGCGCCCACCTTTCTGCTAGGTCGTCGATAACGTAGTCTGAAATAATCTTCATTACGTATTCTAGGTCGCTGGTTGTGGATAGCAGTGCTACGATACAAATGCATTTTAATGAGAAATGTAAGGATCGATTACCGTCCCACTTAGTCAACATTGTGAAGTTTTCATGTAGATTTGTTACAATCCCTTGCGTTTTTTAGGACATAGTCTATTGACTTATTGCTGCTGTGTAGTATGAAGAATTCTGCATGTACTGTGCACAACATTCCCTATAAGGTGGTCCACAAACAATGAAAGTGACCGAATGCGCCCTTGGAATGGCATCAAAATATGCATATTTCTTACGCATGAAGTGTGTCGATGTGCAGTATATTTATCCTGTTTTGTTGTTAGTTAAACTCCAAATAAACTTCTCAGACATTCTCTTAGTCTGGTAAATACTGTCTCAGAGTGATTGTGTGTCGTATTGGTAAGCTTAATAGGTGAACTCGTATGACCGCTTTAGTTTTAGCGGCTTTATGAAGTACAGCATTCAGTTATTTCAAGTAGATAACGTGCGTATCGAGTAGGCCCTACCGTAAGCAGTCGATATTTCAATATCTGCATTAATTTCTACTGGTAAGTAGCTTGTAACGAAATAGTTCGTTTCTCGAAACTTGTGTCACGCTTATTTGTTAAAGACAAGTAATTATTACAAGTATTCGCCGTTGGCGTAGTACATCGAATTCCGAAGGGTTAGACCGTGGATGTTTCAAAAACCGCTCGTAATGTTGGTAGGGTATAATGCTTTTGTTTCCAACAGATTTCAGTATTTATTCCTCATCTGTATTCTTACATTATAATAGTTCCTGCAGCTGCCAATTTTTTATTTTAAGTTTTCATATAGATCGATACAAATTGGCAAAAGCTGCACGCTCTTCAAAGAGCATTTTAACTTCGAGTACAGTCACCGAGCTGTACCGAAAATGTTTGTCTTGTATTTGTGTACTTATGCATAATAATCCATTCTTTTTTTAAACCACGCCATAGTTGCCAGGTGAGTGGGTATAATAAGCTGTTTTTTGGTAGTTCCGTTCAAGAATGTGCGGTGCCTTTAATTCTTTAAAAAATTGTCCTCCAATGATATAATTTCTATTAGCTCTACCGTATTTATTCCTGCATTCGCCGTTGATTCGCGAGACCCACCCCACCGCCCCTTTTTGATGTAGCATGGAGCCGCTAGATTTTAGTTATCCCATTATTAGTCCAAAAGTTTCATCGTAACACATTTTTCTTTCGTACAGGAAAAAAAAAACCATTCTGCTCATAATATTGTTTTCAGGAAAATACTTCAAAGGAAAATTTTAAGGTTATTTTTGCATGCAGTGGAAATGTAAGAACTTCCGCAGACCTCTCTGATATAGTCTTTTTCTTAATTTCCGCTCTTTCTGAGGCGGAAGCAGCCGCCACGGGCAGCGCAGTTTTCTTTTCGTTTGTATTCTCTCTTATGTGTCAAATTTGCGCTGCTCTTTTCCTATCGTGATCGTTAATTTTCATTCAGCTGACTTGTTATGCACCAACGTAAATAAAATTGTTTTAAGAATTATTACACTAATGATGATTTCGTCACAGTGCCTGGGTATATCGTATTATTGTGGCGTATTTTTTGAGAAAGATCGTGTTCTTTTAACTGCGTGGACGGTATTTCTTGTCGACTGTGCCGGCATACAGGTTGCTTAGGCCTTGAGTAAGCCAGTGACGTCTAATACTTTTTGGAAGCCAAACACACTGCTTCCAGGTTGCGTGCCTCTGACCCAAAGGTCATCTGTCTGTCAAGTAATGTCGTTGTCTGCAGACTGCGAGAAATGCATTCCTTCAGTCTTTTATTGCGTGCTCGTGTGCTCGTTTTGCATTTGTTTCCTGGTTCATTTCACTACATTTTCTCAGATATATCTCGTAGATCGAGCCGTGAATGTATTTAGGCGCATTCGCAAAATTGCGAAAAGCGACTATTAGTTCATCATGGTTGTCTGTCCGTCCGTCTGTCCATCTGTCTGTGTCCGCATGGAAAAAACTCGACTCCCACTGGACGGATTTTCATTAAATTTGAAATCTGAGGATTTTTCGAAAACCCGCTTAGAAAATTCAAGTTTGATTAAAATCTGACAAGAATAACGAGTACTTTACGTGAAGACATATGTACATTTATGACACTATCTCGCTGATTTGTTCTTAGAATGAGAAGTGTTTCAGACAAAAAATTTTAGAGAAAATCAACACACATTTTATATTCCATAAATGTTTTTCGATAATCGTGCCCTTTATGAGATAATGTGGAAAAATATGGCAGAGCCACACTGGCCACAGATGACATATTATGGCGCAGAAAAGATGAGATTTGCATGCCGGATAACTAAGAAAAGACTACAGACACAGACACCCATAATATTTAGTATTTGTTGCTTCTCCACATCAACAGAGATTATGCGAACGTGCCTCAATGTTACGTTTTACGTACGTACATTGCCTATCGTGTCTAATGCTTGGGAAAAACATGATAGAAATCGCTCTGGGAATAGGTTATGGTACTGCTCCAGCCGTTGTAGGATGTGAATGTGAAGAGCACCACGGCGAATGTCCAGGATAGCTGGCTGTCAGATCTAGCATCGCAATTGGGACCACTCGACCGCGATGTTCATTACCTTCGTACATTTTTTTTCTTTGTGCAAGTTCGCTCAGTGATTTCGTTCTTCCTTACCACGCTGTCTCAACTACATGGGGTAAATAGTGTTGGGAGGTTGATTTCAAATGAAGAACTGTTAAAGATATGGAAGAACACAGTCGAAGCCTCTTTCGTCTGGAGGGACTAAAGAAGACGACATTAAGCCTCGGTATAGTGTGTCTCCAGGCCGAGAATCCGAGCGGGATTTCTCTAATAATAAACAGCATTGTCTGTAGGTCTATTTGTCATACAGGGAGGGTGTGGCTTATAGTGACCAAGATAAGCACCACCCCGTCTACAACTACTTACCTACATGAAGATTAAATTAAATTTTATGTTTTGATGTTCATTTACTGTCGACCGCGCCCCTCGTCCCTGAGAGGTTTCGTGACCCATGATAATTATTTTCACTCATAACATAAAAGCACGTAATTAGTTCTGATTGGTGACTAATTAAGTCCACAGAGCAGAGTCTTTCTTTAGAATATTTTTAAGCATGACATCCCGTTGTGATACAAATACACAGAGGTAAGGACAGTACCGTCAATCGCAACAATCTTCGTATATTAATTAAGTTGAAATTTATTAAGCTAAATGTTTCGGCTCACCTATAAAAGAGTCATCATCAGGCAGTAAGATACAAAGGAAGAATTATACATGTGTTACACCTTACCTAGTTTTATTATTATTTGCGTTAAGATCTCAACCTGTCATAAGGTATAGCTATATATGACATATGATGACCCGAAAATTATCATGTATGATATCTTATCTATGTATATATCTTATGATATACAAGTTCAGTGGTTGAGGCACAGTTGGTCGAGGCACTGCGCTACAAGCTGGAAGGTTGCTGGCTCGATTCCCGATGGGGTCATTGGGATTTTTCATTGACTTAATCCTTCCTGCCGCACTATGGCCCGGGGGTCGACTCAGCCTGTAACTGAAATGAGTACCCGGGATGTCTCCTGGGGGTAAAGACGGCCGGTGCGTAGGGCTGACAACCTTACCACCTTCATGGGCCGATTGTCTAGAAATTCTGGGAGGTTCAACTTTTTGGAGCCCAGATGGTTTTTCCTGGCCTGTAATGAGACAGCCTCTTACCTTTTATTTGGTCTCATCTGAGTTAGGAGATTTGCTAAACCCACTTTCCTGCAGCATAATAGCTACTGGGCATTTAAAGAATTGATTTTGAAGTTATGAAATTCTTTTAAACTCTAATATTTCCAGACCAGAGCGAGTAGGAGATTCGTGAGGGCGGGCTTGATCCTTCTGTGTCATACATTGCACAGTTCTACCGTGCCCAAAGGCCGCGCGAGGGTCAGCAGTTCATTCATATTTTGTAAATTGTAAGACCACAAGGTAACAGTGAAAGAAACGTGTCGTGTTGTAATTGCAAGTTACAGGTTGCAACGGAAATGCACAAATGGGCTAAAGATAAAAGCTCTATGAAAATATCAAGCATACAAAGGGCTAAGGAAAACATGTGGGACAATTTAACTTTCGATCATTTGAATGGGCTTTAAAGACCCTATCCTTGTCAAGGTAGTAGATAAAGCTGGATGAAAAAGAGGGGGAGACTAAAATAAGAAAAAGACGTTTCACATAAGTTTGTCTTTTTAAAATGCAAATGCTGCACAAGTGGGTAACGTGCTAATTTCTTACGTCGAGTTAATAAGATATGAAAGTTCACAATAATGAGTTCTTGTGGTTGATCTTGCTTACTCCCTTACATTCAGAAAATGGACCTTAATAAAATGACTAGCGACTGATAGCGACTGCTGTAAGAAGTGAGTCTCCACTCCAAAACATAAACAATTGCGCTCTATTAACGCCAGCAGAGGGCGGTCACATGTTTCAGGCCACAAAATCGATAGTTCCTGCCGAGCCGAGCATAGTCGACGAGAGCTTCGCGAAACTGATTGTGCATTCCAGCGAGAGGTATTCCTGCGAGGAGGTCAATTTCTTCTCGGTCAGCCCACGGAGTGAACGTTGTCGGGTAGCCTGGGATGTGCCGGGAGGTATTACATTGTAATTCAGGCGTAAGCTGGTGGTGCAAGGGACGGAATGGCACCGGGACGCTGCTACGCGTGCTGTACATGCGTAATAACAGTGCGTGAGAACGATCATGTGACCTAATTTCAACTGCGTGCTGGCTTACAGTACGGCTTCTGTCATGACAAGGGGCAGATGGAAGGTTCTGTGGGAACAGAATGGGGTGTTTCAGTTTAAAAAGTATTTATTGTGACGGATGGTGACTGGCGCAGAGAATGCTAGGGCGAAGCAGCGTGCCACGAGCTGCGTCAGTGATGACATGTGTTAACATTAACGAGTGACAGGATTCACGTCCGTCTCTGTTGCCAGAGGATTTTTCCTATGAATTCGTCTTAAGGAAGTAAACATTTTTGGTCCAACTTATGAAGGATTTTGACTCGCGTTTTACAGTATTTAATAACCAGTTCTGTTCTGACCGCAATCTCTTACCAGAATCAAAAGAATTAAACGCGTGAGATGCGTAGTTGTTTCAGTGTCAATATCCAAAGGAACGGCGTCACATAAATGTTTTCTGCGTTTTCAGAGCCTTCCATTAGTTTTAAATACGTACGTGTGTATATTTTGAGCAGTGTATTTTAAAAGTACTTGAACCTTTTCGAGTTTTGTAAAGTATAGTATTGTTGCGTCTTCTGTTTTAATATTTACAATCTAACACGTGACTATGGAAAAGCCACGAATGCTGAACACGAGACTAGTCAAGGGACCATCTCACTGAACATATGTGACCAGAGCTGAAGACGGTAGTACTTCTGAACGAGATATTTTCGTTTTTGGCATTCAAATGATTATACTGTTTGTTTAAGTTGGTTGTTAACCATTTAGCCTTAACAAGTTGACTGGCCTTCTGTACGTTATATAATTTTGCTAAAGCCTTCAAAAATTGAAAATAATATTAGGCATATGTGTTGGAACTTTACTTGGCTGGGCACACGTTAAACTACTGTGATAACTATGGACATCGGTCAACAGACGCATAGTGAATGCACTCCGTGACTTGAATGTACACAGCCCGAATGGTGACCGCGATTGACATTTGGCTTTTAAGTCATCAACAGCGGCGGCGTCGGTTACGACGACGATGATGAACGAGGCCGGAGTGATTGTGCCATGCTGCTCGTTCCAGGATCACCTTGCCCCACCAGAGTATCGTAAGTGGCGCCGTATTCACGGTCTTCAGCTTCCTCTGCACCCTCAGCAAGTGGCAGGATGGTTGGCACTCCTCGGTTTCGGCGCCGCCACCTTCCTGGTACTAATCCCGCTCTAGGCACCACCCTGCGTTTGCCTCTCCTCGCGGTGTTGGCATCTCTCTTCCTGATTCACTTGTCTTCCCACCTGGCTGCCCTCCTTCTCGACCCGGCTGACCCGCAGCTGCGACTGCTCAATGTGTCTGTCGCCGTGCCCGAGTTCGACCGATCCAAACACGCCCATGTCATTGAGAACGGCCGCTGTCACCTGTGCAACATCCGTACCTCGAGCCCTCGGACTAAACACTGCAGTGCGTGTAACAAGTGCGTCGAACATTTCGATCATCACTGCAAGTGGCTGAACCACTGTGTCGGAGGTCGGAACTATGCCGCGTTTGTTGTGTGTGTCGTTTCTGCTGTTGCTGCCTCTTTGATTGTCGTGGCTGTGTGTATTGCTGAGCTTGTATTATACCATACTGGCTCCGGGTGGCTTTCGTGGGATAATTTCAACAATACCACCACCTCTGAAAAACAGTCCACCTTCCTTTCCATTTCAGTGTTTCCGATCAAAGATGCTCTATTCCTTGTCGTAGTCAGCTCTTTGGGGATCCTTGCGGCGATAACAGCTGGGCTTCTACTACACCTTTGTCTTTTCCACGTGTACATCTCCTTCTTGGGAATAACCACATACGAATACATTCGGAGTTACCGCCAGATGTCCGGCAGTAATGCGATTGGGCCATCAGGACAACTCAACCCACCGGAAGCTTTACTACGCAGAGATCGTGCAAGATTTAGGGTATTCTATTGCTGTGGCACCTCTGTCTCCACCACTTCGAGAGCGAGCCCCAACCCCATTTCCATTCCCACAGACGAGATCACGCGAAAGCGTTGCGTGGGCACACCGCCATCCGCCTCCCCGTCAGGGAACGGAGCTGTGAATCACAGTGACAGACAGTGCCCGTTATTTGCGGCAGGCAGAGGCTATGACAGTCGCCGAATGCTGTGTTGCTGTGTCTCTTTCGCTGAACATCTTTCCTGCACAACGAACGAACACCCGTCCAGTGGTGAGACACCTCAGACCAGCACTGAGAGTAACAGTCGGATGAATGGTGATACGACTGAGGGACATGCAAAATGTATTTCTCATTTTAAAATACCGATAACACGAAAAGGAACACCAATTGAATCCGAGCCAAGAGAAAATAGGACTAAACATTGCTCAAGTTGTTGTCACGTTGCTGTTGAATCACCTGTCGACAGAGAATGGACGGAAGAAACTGAATCAATAACCGACAGAAATGATACAGTGGGCGCAGTAAACAGCAAGAATGAGTCGAGGCAGCCATGTCACCACCACTGGTCGTCAACATTGAGTGTCTGCAGTAACCTGTGGACATGCATGCAGCACAGACATCGTAGTTTTCAGTCAGAAACTAATGCTCAAAGTATTCGATGCAATCAGGTAATGCCTTCCTCGGACTTCACTCCGCAGGGCCATTCCCAATCGCAGCTCCTTCTCGTGGTTCCAGCTCTGGAAGAAAATGTTCTCAAACATCCACCAGACTTTACTCCTGCGAACAAAGTAACTGCCCTACCAGCTCTTGCACCTCCTACGCGGCGTCGCCGTCTGCGTAGTGTAGCGGACTTGAAAAAGTTGAGTGATGCTCTGGCGATGGTTCAGGAGCCCCAGCAGAAGGCCCCTGACGTACAGACATTGACAGCTGCTTTTTTAGCAACGTCTCAACGCCGACAGAGAAGGAAAAGCATCCATCGCACAAGATCCACTGGCCTGTCTCCCATTCGAGAATCCGGGTTATCGAACCCGTCTTCGCCGCAGCTGTCAGTACGGGACTGTCGTAGTCTTTTTTCTCAGCGATCACGAACCCAGGAAACTACATTTGATGATTCTGACACTCGTCAGCATGTAGCGAGGAGGCCAGTGAGAGGGACAGAAAGCGACGACGACGTCATCTTCACTGTACGCGCTCCACGACGTCAACCGCACCAGCAGGCTTCGCCGTAATGTATCGGGGGAGCTGTACCAGAATCGGTACGGGTCTGTTGTTTATTTTTTGGTGTTCCCACGTCTGGAATCAAACTCCGATTGTCCACCACGTAGCCAGTCACTTTACTGAGTGAACCTTCCCGGCTCATCTTTGAGATAACTTTCGAGGTTTAAAACGTCACATCATTCTGTGAGACTTTGATATCTGCACAAACACTTGACGAAAATTGGACGACCAGAATTCGACTTCCTGCAGCTGCTTCGGTTATGCTTTTTCTCTTCATCACAGCCTTCAAAATTACTGTTATGTACAGCGCTCTATTTAAGTAATGTGGAGGATCGTTGCCCAGAGTTAACACTGACAGAGCGTAAAGTAAGACTTTGTTTTGATTGTTATCTGCACGCTGTCTGTTGAAGACGCCTGCTTTTCTGTAACGTCACTTTGATCGGAAAATAGCCGTTAAAGAAAATGTTGTTCCTGAGGTCGTGAAGTGGGTGTGCTAACCTAAACACGTTATGTTTAGTTGTAATGTAAGCGTGCAGTAGGAGACCGGAAGTGTATATGTAGTTGTGGACGTGTACATGTAGATCATGATAAGACGTAGGCCTGTGCCAGCAGTGACTTCATATGTAAAGTTCGCTAAGTTAATCTTATAACAGGCCATGAAGGCCCAGAGGGGGAGTGGAGATATAGCTCTACACTTTCTTTAACCTCAGCGCTGAATGGGGATGGGTGGTCAATGCCACGCCCCGGCCGCTTTACCGCCGAGAAAGAGACCCCGTACTTATTGTACAGGAGGCGGGGTAGGCCCCAGGGCCGGTCTGCACGTGTGCGAAAAATCTCGCCCCCACTGGGATTCGATCCCCGGACCGTCCAGCCCCTAACGAGTCGCTATACCGACTGAGTTATCCCGGCCCATAAACAATGCATTTTTCCTGTGTTTTGGGATGTGCTAGTGAACCGTTTATAGGCTGTACCCTAGCTGGGACGCGAACCCGGACCACAGCGGCGAGAGGCTAGCTCGTTACCGCTGTGCCACGGTGGACCCGCCCAGAGAGGTAGTAGAGGTACAGTTGTACTCTTCTGTTAATCTCTGCGCTAGATGGGGTGGGTGGTCAACGCCACGCCCCGACCACTTTACCCCCGGGAAAGGACTTCTTATGTAAAGAAATTATTTAATTACTTTTTCGTTGACATTTCCAGTTTCTCTTTTGACTTGCGTTATTGACAGCTACTCCTGCACTATGTGCTCGCCATGTTTCCACGTTTAAAACATAGGTAACCGCGTCTTGTTTCTTGTGTTTTTTAACGGCCTGGTTCTCAATGAGACATTTAGCATACGTTAGAATCGTGTATCGGATTTTATGCTATATAACATCTGCAGTTGTCAGAGCGTTTTAACGTAGCGTAAGAATTAATTTAAAGATTATTCTTATGTTTGTTTTCACGGATTATAGGCTACCGATTTTAAATTAACTCTGATGAATTTTTTTTGGCCGCCCTACAGGACACGTTTTGTCGGATATACGTCCAATGGGATATGCTGTATAAGACCAACATAGCACAGGATTGGGCGGAATGAAGCAGACATACATACATGACCCGAGCGAGATATGAGGGTTTGATCAAACTCTTCCTTGAAATGCGCGGTCTGGGGGATGAGGAATGTTGGTGGAACAATTTTGTTTCTCTCGTCCCCCCGCCCTCTCGCACCCCCTGGTCGCCACTGGCTTCACCATGCACCGTCCTTGTAACTGAAATACCTACACTGAAACCAAAACATTTATAAACGTTCATTGCTTCAGTTAATTGGTTGAACAATAGGAGAAACACTGTCGTTTGTTTTTCAAATTTCTTAGTCCAACGGACCCCACCCCTGCCCCCTTTCAGCGATAAATTTATTTTGCGGAATCCTGACATTAACATATTTTTAAAATAGCTGTTTTTTAATTATAGCACGACTTGGAGGCTTAGGCCTGTAACTAAAGCGTCCAGATCAATCAAATTCCGATTTAAGAAAGGACAAAATGTCATATTGGACTTACTGAATGCGGTGGACGTGTTTCCTTGCTGTTGGAATTCACGTTCAGTACACTGTATAAAAGCTATGTGCTCATCCGTGTCCTGCATTAAGCCTACTGCAGTATTTGGTGTTTGTTGCCGCGTACAGTGAGTTCCGTGGGTGTGGATATACAGATGCAGATGGAAGTAACTGCTTACTGTGCGGGATTTGGGGTCTTGACCGTGGTGTTGCTTAAGATTCAGGTCTTCTTGGGTGTGGTGCTGTCATCTTCAGAATCAGGCAGTCCAAGAAAATGCTGCTTGACCGGAAGATGAAGGCACTGTGATTCTTCCAAGCATCTGGAACAGCTCACCCAACGACGGCGTCACATTCCAGATGACTTGGATCTTCGACTGTTTCACTGCTAAGCTTGGAAATCTTTCAAAATGGCAACTGTTGAAATGTCAAATAGGCCCATTTCCTCACCTTGTTTTGTTTTAACCCTTTCTCTGGCAGAGGGATTGTAAATGGATTGAGCAACCACTTAGAATATTCTGTAGTAAGTGGAAAATGCTCTTTTATTATAGAAGACGTACGGGGAAGTGGAGGTATACGCCCACGCGTTCTTAATTGCTGCACTATGTGGCTGTGAATGGTTAGCTTCACTCTCTCAACGCTTTCTGCCCGTCAAAAGAGGTTTCGGTATCCTTTGGCTAGGAGGTCCGGTGATTCTAGGGCCTGTCTGGACGGTAACGAGGAAAGAAATCCCAGTCCCTCTACCAGGAATCGAAATCCAGGCGTTCACCCAGTAGTCCCAGTGTGTATGCTGACTTATCCTGGACCCCCACGTTGGGTAGTAGTGTGGTCAGTGTAACCTTCCGAATTGGTGCGCACTAATTTCCTACAAATACGTTACTTTGTCATTGCAGTTGCCCGCTCGCAGAGTTGTAATTCCCAGAAGTAGCATGCAGTATATTCTGCAGCCACTCTTGTCATAAATGTACATTTTCTGGCCACGTGGAAGTACGATAGGATAGAATATCTCGGTAGCCTAAGTTTGCAGCTGAGTTGGAAGACCGTATGCTTGAAACACCCTTGGTATCTCTCAAGTGCGATGAAGTGCTTTGAGTTCAATAAATTTTCGTCGCCGAGCAAACTCTCTTGACGTCATAATACAAACATGGAGGAGATACGGACGGAAAAAGGCGATCATGCAGATTTAAGCAGTTACGTAATGTAGGGAGACTTCAGCATGCACAGAATTGCCGCTTTATATTCAGGTGTTCCTAGTGACATTACAGTCTCTGATTTCAGAAACATCTGTCATACCACCACGTTCTGTTTAGCTCAGTAAGAAATCGTATTGCGTTTCTTTTTTTTAACTTTTCATACAAGTTGTTCGGTGGTGTACCCTAGCTTCTTTGCTTCTTTCCTCTATACAGATATAGGCCTATACCGTCCCTTGGAAGCTCCGCTTAAGTCGAATACTTTTCGTATTTCAACACGGAGTGATATTTTTAAAATGTTAAACTTGTTGATCGATGTAATTAATTTGTATTTGCTGTGGTCTTCTGTTTCGGTTAACATTGATTATTTTGACTACCGTGACATAATTCTAGATGCAAATCAACAACCGGTTTACTTTTGTGACATTTGAGTTTCTTGCAGCTGTGACTTTGAAGAGTGCCGTAATCTGAAATGTGACGCCGTGTAGTCTGATAGCTGGTTAACCAACGTTTCGGTCAAGTACAGGAGCTGTGTACGAACGTTCTGAACAGGTCGTTTGTAGTTATGAAGTATTCATTTTGAGACATTCACATTGATTTTGTATGGGCCTAGGACGGCTAGTTTGAGTATACAAAATAATTCTATATGCCAGTGCATGAATTTTCGTACTTTAGAAAAAACTGCTTTGCGTCTGTGCGAACTTTTGCGTAAGAACAATTTCATATCTGACTTTATTAAATCGCTGTGTTGTAGAGTGGTAGGGAAAGACATGAAATGCTTCAGTTTACAGGTTTGATCCACGGATTTTTCGAACGGAAGTCGCCATTACCTGAATCAGCTCTCTTTGTGATCAAATGCGAGGAGAATGGGCTTGTCAGCTTTCAGTCCAGTGGACTCGCGTAACCTACATTACAGAATCCTTTCTTACTGAACTTTAACATTTTAAGTTCCGGTATTATTATGCTTGAGCCGATCCCAGTGGCCGTGCGGTCTAATGCGTGGGTCTGCGGCCGCTCGCTTACTAGGATCGTGGGTTCGAATCCCACCGGGGGCATGGATGTCTGTCTCTTGTGAGTGTTGTGTGTTGTCAGGTAGAGGTCTCTGCGACGAGCTGGTCCCTCGTCCAGAGGAGCCCTACCGAGTGTGGCGTGTCTAAAGTGTGTGATCGTGAAGCCTCGAAAAATGAGGCGGCCTAGGCCCCCAAGGGGCTGTTGAACCATTGAAAAAAAATGCTTGAATGACGGAAAGCAACGTCTTCTGTAATGATCTCTACGTAACCTTCAGTTATGTCTTAGTTATCCGACACGTTTCGACTTTAAACGGTCATCTTCAGGACTGCAATCCGTTAGTGTAGTCTACCGTGTATCCGGATGGCCATAAATGAAAACTAATTAAAACCCGTGAAGATTAATGTCAACGCATGTCGCGAAATTAAAATGAGACGATACAAATGTTACGTAAGTGGGTTGTATTTTACTGTTCCATCCGTAATAATAAATTTATTAATACAATGCAGTGAGTAATAAAGGTCTGCGGTTTCATATTTAAATTCTACCTGTTACAAATTCTCGTGGTAATAAAGGCACTGAACATTTGCACAAACTGCAGCAGTGACAGCACGCCTTTGTTGCACTGGAACACAGACATTAAATTTAACTCGTGTTCAAATGTAGGCGGCTTTCAACATCAGTATCCCATCGAAATGCAACGTAGGGAGTTAGTATTAAATTGGATCTTTGATAAATACGGCATGAAAATTACTGAAAGGACTGAACTCGATCAGTGGAAGCCTCGATGAGGAATAATTTGTGATGAAATTCGGAACTCTGAGAGATTCTTAAACAGTTGGATAATTATGACATGGTCAATAGTGAGATTGTGTCGGAGACTGTTAGTTAGACTACTCATTATTATCATTCACAGTAAATGAAATGAATAGTGGCATTATGGCTTTACGGGATGTGACGACATGTAGTTGGGTAAAGTGTTCCGAAAATCATGACGATGTTTTCAGCTTGCACGTTACACATGGACAGGTGTTGGTAATTACGTCGCCTACACTTCATGGTACCTCTCTAGGGAGCCTGATGGTTCATGGATTCCACAATAAAGGAGCGTGCATTCGGCCGAGAGGATCTGATTTGCTAAAGTCTGAATTTATGTACTAAGACAGGGGTGTACGAATCCGGGGCGACTAAATTTTGTGCGCCAGATGTTTGTGAGCCCTCATTGTGGAACTTGTTTCATGTTACCCTGCTGGCGCCTAGAATTTTGATGTGGTTCGTAGGTCTTTTGGAAAAATTGTGGAACACTATTCTAAGAGATCTTGAGATATTGTTGAACCCATATCTAGGGACGTTTTGCTTCGGTTTAGTGCACACAGAATTTCAGTTGTCTTTGACCTGAGAGATACCAAGGAGGGACCAGATAGTTTGATGTACATACGTATTTGATAACGCTACTAACGTATGTACTTTGCACTCCGAATATTACAAATTCGATTCTTGGCCACATAACCGGTAGGCGCCGCCAGTGTAGAGTTTCTGTAGTCTTATTCAGGCCCCCACGCACATGCTGGAACACTGTTTTAAAACAAACTACGCCGTTTTCAAACCAAGCACGTTGCTGTTCGTTGTGCGTGACCATTATCACTCTGCGTAAAATGTGCTACACAGAAGGCGTCGTTAAATACTCCGAGGATCAAGAGGGAGGGTGTTGTCGGGATGTGATCTGTCCAAAGTACTGGATTCATATTTTTTGGTGTACTGGACATTAAATTTGATGGAAAAGTACAGATTTTTTTAAACATTTTGATTAAAATGAATGTGTGATATGTAAGAAATATTATTAACATTTTATGCCCACATGCAAAATGTATCAGGTGCACAGAAGGCACGTTTTCTTACCCGGCGAGGGCATTACGTAATACACTTTGAATACTTATTTCCGAAAACCGACTGCTTTTAGACGCGTTCGCAAAGTTGCTTTAGTGTCTGCCGTTACAAGAGACAGAGGCCCACTCTACCAAAAGAGAATAAAAAGTGAGCCTACTTCACTAGTGCTTCTAAGTTCTTGTTTTTAAGAGAAAAATAATAGGGGATTTGTCGGAGTTTTGACTCCTGGTCCGGAAAAAAAAAAAAAAGAATAGTGATATTGATCCCACAGCCTGTCTGTCGTCTCGTATGAAGAATGACTGTGGTCCCTCGTGCCATGATGGCGTGGGACAAAGCGTAAGGACACTCGTGTTCAAAATGCTTGTGGCAAACCTGCTGGGGGCTGTGGAAACAAACAGGCTTTCTTACACTTCTGTTTGTTTAACAAATTTCTCTTTTTTTCCAAATTTACCCAGAACGAAGTAAGAAGAGGTAGATAACACTAGAAAAATTTGTTTCTAACGATGTGTTGTAGGATTTGCACAGATTTCAGGTAACAGGAACTTTGCGAGACTTTTTGGTGTTTACACATATCCAAATTAAGAGAAAGAATTTTTTCGTACACGAGTACTTAGCCAGTACATTTTTTAAATTTCCCTTGATGAGTCTTACTTCTTACATCCTACCTTTCCTTCCACCATATATCTGTCCCTATCTTTCAGTGTTTCTTTTCTTTCTTTCATTCTTTCTTTCATATTTTTTCTGGTAGCTCATTACAGTTTTCTGCACATGCTGTGTCGTCTGTTGGGCTTACTTCGTTTTATTTTGTGCCAAAGGGATGTTCCTTTCCATAAAAATTCCAAGAATCACAGTTAATTAAAGTTCTCCCTGTGCTTAATTATGTACCACATTATGACAGTATATGAGTGAGTCGAGATGTAGCTCCATTCGTCTTAACCTTAGCACTAGACAGAGATGGAGGCGAGTGGTCACACCCCTCCACACACACACACAAACACACGCATACCCACCCGCCCGCCCGCGGGGGAAAGAGCCCCAGGCACCCATTGAAATAGGACGCTGGGAGAACCCCAGAGCTGGTCTGGACACTTTGGAGAGAGAACAATATCCTGCCCCTCGGTTGTCCAGCCTGTACCCTAGTTATACTGACTGAGGTACCATGGCACTAGTAAGCACAGCACAGACAGAAGTGTGTGAAAAGTCCAAACAAACTTCAAGGTAAAGGAGAATAATTACAAATTATTAAGTTGTTCTGAAGCACTTCATAATGTAACTGTCCCAAGTGCTCTGTTGCATACTTCAGCTCCCTTAGTTTCAGTAGCTTCCCCAACTCTTTGTTCTCAAAAGTCATGCATAAGATGCCCCTTGATTTTAGAAGTAAATACTCGCTGTATCTGTGACACAAACCATTGTGATTAAGATTTGCATATTCATTGTAGGGGTCATTTTTTTTATCTGTGGCCCAGCAAGTGTGACATATTATTAGACACCAGATGAAAGTGATGTTAAATCTCAGTTTGGAAATTGCTTATCTAAGGAACATGTTATTGTTTACATGTGTGCATGTTGTAGCCTTGTGTGCTGGGAATGCAGTTCTGGAGAGATGTGCTGGGTTCACCATGCTACTTGGTTGCTCCCATGGTAGATGCCAGTGAACTGGCTTGGAGACTTCTAAGCAGACGCCATGGTGCTCACCTTTGTTACACCCCCATGCTCCACAGCTCTGTGTTCATCCGAGATCCAAAATACCGCAAAGAGGCTCTGGTTTCTTGTGTTGAAGACAGACCACTTATTGTGCAGGTATGCAACTCTTACACAATTAGACAAACAGTAACAAAAAATGTTTGCAACAGAATCGCATGCACAGATTTGCTAAGCAGTTGTGTTTTATTTTGACTGCAGTTATTGATGCAATATTTCAGATGCAAAACTGTTGTAAAGCTAATGATATTACATGTACCATACTATAGAGTCATAATTATGTATACTGTAACGGAATCACTATGCTGAAAGATGTTTCAAATGAAGGTTATACTTCTTGCAGATCTTACTGAGATCTATATGTCATGATAGATTTTTCTCTCTTTGTCTCTACTGAGAGAGTCGGTAAAGCTAAACTTAAACGTCACATAAAGTGGAGATTGCACTGGGCCAGTACAAACCAAAATCAAATTTTCCCAACAACTTTTACTGTGTAGACCCCAAGTACCAAATGTCATAAAATCCAATTAGTAGTTTCAGACATATGTATATAACTACCCCTCTCTCCATTTACTTCATGCACTTTTTACAAAGAACATACAAAATTATATTGGAGATAAGTGACAGTACATCAGATTTGTAAAACACACCACTCCTCAGTTATAAAGTGGGTTTGCGGGGTAGGGATCCGACCTGCATTATAAGACAACCGCGCTATAACCTACAGCTACAATTATTCTCTAATTCAGTGATTCTCTAATGGTCTAAAAACTCTTCTAATTTTACACTATTGAGCACGATAAATGTAGCTGCACATTTGGTATTTTTTAACAATCAAAAGGAAACCGATGTACTTTACCTTAAAACTATAAACTATTCCTTGATCAAGGGGCTGGATTAACGCTGTGGTATTTTTTGGTAAATACATAGCCCTAATCTTTCCATCTTTTATTAATGTTTGCCATTGACCATTAAATAAATTAACAGATACGTTCTCACACTACGGATCGACTTATATTTTTCTCAGAATCTCATTCAAAGGCACAGGGAACAGGAAAGACCCATGGTATAAACGACGGCATTATATCCAGGAGCGGTGTATGTCCAATAATGTAGCATATCTGTCGGCAGAAACCATTTGATTCTTACATGTTTGTATTCTGCTTTCAGTTTTGTGCTAATGATGCACAAGTTTTGCTTGAAGCAGCCCTTTTAGCCGAGCCTTATTGTGATGCAATTGATATAAACTTGGGATGTCCACAAGCAATTGCACGTAGGGGACACTACGGGGCTTTCCTGCAGGATGATTGGCCTCTGCTGACAGATATGGGTAAGTACTAATTAGATGCATGATTTATTGTAAGGTTAGCTGTTAGTAGGGTCCTGCTGTGATGCAGTCTTCAGGGTCCATTGGGTGGTTGGTTGATTGCTTTATTGATTGATTGATTGATTGACCAACAGTTGGACTTACCAACCAACCATCCAGTCAACCAGCTAATTAAATCAAAAGAGTTACATAACATGATAAAGCTGAAAGAAATCATGCTATGTTCTCATTGCTAAAGTGGCAATTAATTCACTACAAAAACGGCATCTCTGAATGGGATTTGATTTGTAACTCTTCATAATGGTACAGCTCTTTTTTGCCAGATTGTTTTGAACCATCTGTACTAAATTATGAAAGTAATTTTTAAAATATGATGGAGGAAGGATTTTTAAAAAATGTATTTGTTTAGGAAATAATTACATCCTGTAGCCTAGTCGCTATCCTGGTTGTGATTGTGTGCATTTGTGTTTATTACAATAATGTGTGAACTGTAATAGGGTATGATGGTGTATGGACCCAGAAGATGAATGTGACGGTTTGAAACACATCAGGCAGAGTTAATTAATATGAAATTTAGTTTTTGTTTGTTGTATTATGATGTGCAAGAGAATATACATCGGATTAAATATAGTTTATGATCTTTTCTCTTCTGTCACATATAAAAAATGTAGAGTTTAAAGTATATGGATCTGTAGTTTTACACCTTGTTTGTATGGGCATGAAAATTGTTTTGTTACTCTCAGGCAAGAACATAGATTAAGGATGCTTGAGAACACGGTTCTGAGGAAAATATGTGGACTTAAGGAAGTGCAAGTACCAGTAGGATATAGATAAATACAAATGATGAGTTGTGGTTTGTTTTCTTTAGTGAATGATATTAGAGCATGGTTTCTCAAACTGTGGTACATATACCACTACTGGTATGCCAACTATTGTTTACTGGTATGTGGCCTTAACAAAAAATCAAAATATAAAAGACGATAAAAATAAAAAAAAATAAATGAAATACTAGCCACATATATTTGCTAATATGTAGCATTGCTGACAACATTATATAACTCCTCGTCGCTGTCAGCCAGTCTTTCCAATTTCAGCTTTTTTATTTAAAATTTAAAAAAATATTGGTGATGCAGTGAAATTGTTACATTTCATTTAGTGGTATGCCAGCAAAACGTTTGAGAACCCCTGTATTGCAGTGATGAAAAAGAGCATGAGATTGATGTGGCAAGTAGCATGAAAGGGAGAGATGAAAAATGTGTACACAATGTTAGTAGGAAAGCCTGAAGGGAAGGTACCACCTGAGAGGCTGGTATTAAAACATGTCTTAAATAAATGGGATATGAGGATGTGGAGTGAATTCATCTGGTATCTGGTTCATGGTAGGAGTGGCAGGCTGTGGTGAACGTTTGTGTTCCGTATAAGGTGGGGAATTTCCTGACTAGCTGAGTGACTGTTAGCTTCTCAAAGAGGGCTCCATTCCATGGAGTTAGTTAATAAATTATTGTATTATCCTGTGTAGAACAAGTTCTTTATTCAGCACTTGATTTTATTCGGGTGATTATATTAAGGACGATGAGATGGCCTGTACTGTAGCATGTCTAGGTAAGTAAAGTAAAGCTGTCCTTGTCAACACCATGAAGATTTACAGGAAGAGTAGAGGTATAGCTTCATTCACTCTTAACCTCAGCACTAAATAGAGGTGAGTGGTTAACTTCACGCTCCGGCCGCTTTACACCCGGGAAGTAGCATGTGTAGGGGAGATTAAAATGCCTAGAAAACTGTAGTTAGGGAGCCTCTCCCGTTTTGGTCTTTGACACAGGATAATAATATTAAAAAGAATAAAAGAGAGCTAATATGAGAGGGGGTGTATTGCATTGAAGTAATGTGGGATAAGGCCCAGTGCTGGTTTTTTTTTCATGATATTTAATCTTCAGGTGGCATGTGAGGAATAACTCAAATTTCAACAAAGTTTTTTTTACCATCTAGGTAGCCAGTTTTAGTGATTATGTAATATTCCATAGAACAGTTCATATTTTATTATGTATTAACAGCACAGTCAGAGCCCTGTAGTGGAACTAATTCCGGCTGATAGTTTTTTGTTTTGTTGTTATAGTGAGCACTTTGCATCGAGAATTATCAATTCCTGTCACATGCAAGATACGTGTGTATGAAGACATTGGGCATACAGTGGAGTATGCTCGCATGCTAGAAGCAGCAGGTTGCCAGATGTTGACTGTTCATGGAAGAACCAAGGAGCAAAAGGGACCTGTCACAGGCCTTGCCAGCTGGGAACATATCAGAGCTGTCAGGTACTGCTGCTGCCGCTTCACTGACCTCAGACATTTTGTGAAGGCCTGACAGATATAGTGCTATCATGTTTGATGTTAGGTTTGGGCTTGTGGTATTATCACGTACACATCTTTTGAACCAGCCATCTGATTTTATAAAACTTGTTACGAACAACATGCTGCCAGAGACCACTCCTCCCTCATGTCATCTAACTTCCTACCAAAAATAATATTATGACATTCACTGCTGCAAATTTAAACTCAGGCTTGACTTTAACACCAAGGTTTAAAGCACAAATGTGGTGTTTTTATGCAGAAGTTCCAGATTTTGGATAGGAAAAATTTTAAACTGTACCTTTGATAGACCTTGAGGATGTGATACCATGGGAGAGGGGGAGGGGTGGAGAAGCATTTTATTTAATGTTGCTATCACTTGTTAACACTACATAGCATTTGTGGTAGTTAATGAAATATGACTATGGAGCACTGGTGGGATGATACTGACAGGGAAAGAATAAAGTACCAAGAAAAAACCTGTCCCACTACCTCTCTCTCCACCACAAATCCCACATGTACTGGCTTGGAATGAAACCTGACATCCACAGTGACAGGCTGAGAGCTCAGTCTGAGCCATGGTACACGTATCAACCTTTGGCATGCAGAGGGTCTCTGTATGGTGGTGTTCTTTTTGGGACATGCCCTTCATATCGTAATTTGGTGATGGTGGAAATGTGTGTAAGAATTTGTATGAATTTTCACGTTTTTTTTATCCCAGTTCTTCCTTTAAAAGGTAAAGTTCTCCCTAGAACAGGCCATGAAGGCCCAGAGAGGGAGTAGAGGTATAGCTCTACTCTTTCTTTAACCCTGGCACTAGATGGGTATGGGTGGTCAACGCCACTCTGTCTTCTTTCTCTTTCTTCCCTCCCATCTCCTCTCTTCTTTCTGTATAACAAGTGGCACACTTCAGAATATTTACCATAGAACAAAGTTTAATAATTTCTCAAATCTTACTAGACATATGTACATGGGTGTGAAATTTGGTTTTCCATTGTGAGAGAAGAACAAGAATGTTTGAAAGCAAAGTGCTGAGGAGAATACTTGGACCTAAAAGAGGGGATTTAACAAGGCTAGAGAAAATGCACAATGAGGAGCTTCATAGTTTGTTCTGCTCGTCTAATAAGGTTTCCATGATTAACTCGAGGATGAGACAGGACAGTACATGCAGAATTTATGGGGAAATGAGGGATGTTTACTGAAGGTAGCTCAGGGAAACTGAGAGAAAAAGACCAACTGGGAGACATAGGCTTAAATGGCTGGATAACATTAAAATGGATCTTTGAGAGACTATGTATGTGGCTCAGAATAGAACCCACTGGGAAGCATTTGTGAACAAGGTGATGTAATTACAGGTCTCATAAAGGCAAGCAGTGTCTCGACTAGCTTGCTTGCTTGCTTGTGGGGTTAGTTTGTTAAATATGAATTCATAACTTAGATCTGTTTTACAGGGAAAGTGTAAGCATCCCAGTAATAGCAAATGGCAACATCCAGTGCCTGGCAGATGTGAAGCGATGCATAGCAGAGACTGGGGTCAGTGGAGTCATGTCAGCTGAGGGTAATTTGTACAACCCCTGCATTTTTGAGGGACGCAACCCTGCAGCCTGGGAGATGGCGCTGGAGTACTTGGAGTTAGCTGAGAAATTTCCATGCCCCACTTCCTATGTTAGAGGACATCTGTTCAAATTATTCCAGCACTGGTAGGTTATGCATTGTATACATCTGAGTGTGACTACCAAGTTTCAGGTTTCTAAAAAATGAAACCTGTTGTGGACTTTAACCCCTAGAGACCGTCTGTAAGTGACACAGTGTGTGGCTTTGGAATCCTCTGAATGCCAAAAAAAGGTAAAACCGTCTGGAAGAGGTTGATTCAGACCCTGGAAATAGCTTTTTGGCCTTTTTCTGCACCAAGGGGCCAGACTGCTTAGTTCATAAAAAATGAATAAGGAAAATGTGAGCACTGCCAAGTGCAGAGTGCTCAGTCAGATATAAAAATAATAGCAGGTATTTTATTCATCCAGGAAGATTCTTAGTAAGGACATAGTAGCAGGCTATAGTTCATATTAGAGAAAACTGAACTAGTTTTGGTGTCTCTTTTGTCCTAGTAAAATAACCAATGCACAAAAGTTTACAGTAACCATTATGCCCATTAAATATAAGCATTTCAAGAAGTCTTTAAGTTCAGTACAGTCACATGACAAGAACTGAGTAGCTGTGAGTGTTTCTGTCATTCACAAGTGTTATTAAAAATTATAATTTGAAAATTAAGGTACTTGATATGCCCTATGTATGTCACATAAACTCTTAAAGCTGTTTAAAATGTTTGCCTGTTTGTTTTCATTTTAATTAACTGCACAACATTGACTAGTAAAATATTTATGTCTTTGATCAGAAATGTATTTCTTTTTAATCAGCCTTTGTCTGCCTGAGAACTTTGAATTGCGTGCTGATCTTGCCACAGGATCTGATCTCTCTGACTTTCGAAGTACAGTACTGCAATTGCAGGATCGTTACCTGCCCTACCATGAAGGAACCAAAACTTGGCCAGGTGATACAGGTATGTATGTAAGTGTACAAAGTAATAAGGCTCTGGAGCAACTTCAAACATCAGAGTTCTTTCCCCTTCCTCTCTTTATACCCCACCCAAGATACCACCAGACATTAAAAATGTCTATAAAAAGGTCCTGCTTGTAGGCCCTGGAATAAGTGCTCCATTTTTTCTGCCCTTCATCTGACTTTGTATGTGTGGTTATGGACTTCCCAGCCTTTAATTATGTGTCTTACTAAGCTGCATAAATTGTGTTAGTAAGAACAGTGATTTAATCCAAACTGTTCACTGGATTTAAGGATTGCTGTTAACTACAGAGAAGAAACGGTGCACATTTTATGACAAAGTATCTGATCTAAGAGCCTGCAGTCTTGCAACTACATACCACTAGACATCCTGTCCTACTGCAAAGGCATCTCTTAAAGTAGCTTCAGAATATTATTAACATAACTCAGAAGAGTGAAGAAGAACAGAACTTTTAATTTTTGAAGAACATTATTTGACCTATAGTTTATCCAAATCCTTGTAATAGTGAGCCATATTATTCCATCCTCACTTTGAACTTTAATGTAGTGAAAAATAAGTTATATTAACCAGAGTTTGCTTTCTGCAGATAAGTCCCATTAAGTATGTTTCAGTTAAATTTAATTTCCTGATTCGAATAAGGAGAATTGCACATGTCCAGTTTAATTGCTACCCTTGAAGTGAGATGTAAAGTTTTATAGCCATTTAAAACAAAGGACAAAGTTGTTTTATATTATTTTAATCTTTAATGTTTTGGAAAGTAGATAGTACTCGCACAGCAGTTCTTAAAATACATTTGTAGCATCAAGTAAATGTCTACTGCTCAGCCAGCATTTTTATGTCAAGCAAGTAGAGAAGGTCATATTTTGAGCCTATTAGTTGTATTGTAACTGACTTTCACTGTCTTATTTGGTCTTACTGCACATGTAAGAGAATAGCTGAATGTATGAACAAAGAGAACTAATAATAAGGATACAGAATAACATGACTTTTTCATTAGTTTTTGTTTTGTGTCTAGGAATTGGTTACAATCTGATTCTTCCCCCTTGGATCTGCCAACCTTATGTGCGAATTACACCTGAAGAGCATCTGAAGAAGATGGTGGACAAACAGAACAGGAATGCTGATGTGAACCAGTTTGAGGAGGAATCAGGTTCTGGTGAAGCAGAGAAAGAGGTGAGAATGTGCTTAAGAATGTTATGAGGTGAAGGAAGGTTGCAGGAACATAGGCCAAGTGAAAAGCAGTAGTTACATTTAAGGCTGAGGGTTTGGTGCCTTATGGCCTTTCTTGTTATAGTATCTTCATTCCAACCCTCATGCTGTTCCTGCAGTTTACTTGAATATAATGTTAACTGTCATCATTCCTGATAAGAATGGCAGCATGTGTAACACTATGTAGTCTGTTAGAAGTTTACAACTGTTTAGGAGGAACCTGCTGTCTCTGTGTGTGCAGCGACCATTGAAATGAAGGCATGATTAAAACGTACTGAATAAAGATATTCATAATTTTGATTCAGACCCACAACAGTGGAAGCCAATAAGGATAGGTACACATTAACAGAATATGCCTTAGCAAATTACATATTATAAGTATAGTGATATAACATCAGCTTTGTACTTGGCATATTCTGAGTAAACAAGAGTCTGGTGGTGTGATTTTTAATTGAATTACAATTTTAGTACATGAACAAACAGTGAATACATTTAAAAAGTCTGAGTAGCCTGAGGTTTAAAAAGAACACATTGAATATGTCAATAGAAGGCACTGAGGTGTAAAGAAAAGTGATAACATGGCTCTCTGTTGTGCAAATAGTCCTGAAGTCTAGATAATACCAATGACAAGTGGAATATTTTGTTACAGTAATTAATGTGTAGATATTCATTCACAATGTATCTCATATCATAGACACTAAGATAAATCAGAATTTCTTTACCCATTTTATAATAAAAAATGTGTGTGTGTGACAGAATCAAGATGGTATGGCTATGAAAAGACCACGAGAAGGTAGTGTGGAGTCTACAGACAGCAAAAGCATGTCCAAAAGAAAGATGAAAATGCTTAGGAAATTACAACGCAATCCAAACAAGAACTTTCACAGTCGCAGAGGAGTTGAAAAATGTGTGGATTGCCCCAACCCTGTTGTAAGTATTTTGTAGTTTCCTTTGATCTGCTTCAGGCTAAAAAAATGTGAAACTGTTATGTTTAGCTGAATATAAATTGTATGATATTGACATACAATTGGAAACAAGCTGCAGTATACCTTTGGATAATTTGTGTGGACAATCCACATTCTTTGCAAAAACTGTAAGATAGTATTCAAAAAAAGTTGCCAGTATTTAAAGACAAGTGCTCTGTTATGTGTCAAGAAGTATTTGCATCAGGTGCAAGGCCTGCTTAGAAGCTTGAGATGAAATGAGGTAGGTTGAATTGCAGGGGAAATTTGGACTCTAAACTCCCAGCAGATATAGGCTTCATATGTGATAAACTCTGTGTATGAATGATCTATCCTACAGAATTTGAGGACCACACATTAAGTGCCTCTAGTGTTTCTCATATCTCAGAAGTTTATACAGCCTCCATGTTGACAATATTGGTGGTACAGAAGAGGTTAATCTCCACTGGCATGCTATTTGTAGCAAGTTTTAAGAAAAGTAGCTGTAAGGTTTTGAAGTTACTATTGTGGAACATACACACACTGTACGAAGGGGTCAACGAATACTGGTTCATTTCATCAGTCACACGAGATTCTACTCCTCAGACATTCTCCACATTAAAAACTGCACCTACTCACAGTGTTGTAAGTGTATTGCACTGATCTTTTCCCTACAAATTCACTTGGACAGTCACTGTTGTGTTAACAAAGTCCCTCTTTCCCATGTCAGTTACTAACTTGATGAGTAAACATCTGGGAAGAAATCCAAAAAGAGAGTAGGCGAACATTTTAATTAATAAATTCAAACATTTTTCTGTTTATCACTCATGATCTTTCGTTTGTCATGGATGAGTAGACGGGTTTCTTGAACACTGCCTATAGTGTTACCATAAATGTCTTTTTCTTTTTAAATAAGGAACACAGGTTACAATTCATACATTGCTTGTGGTTTTACAGGGTTCCAAGTGTGATTTCCGATTGTGTAAAGCCTGCTGTAGGGCTAAGTGTTACGTAGAAAGTAGGGACTGTGCTGGTCACAGAATTTTCATCAAGACTCGACGTGAAAAGGCACGTGAGTATGCAGCACTTGAGCAGCTCAAAGTAGAGGGTCAGAGTGGTGGAGCCAGAGGTGATTGTGAACATGTTAGACCAAACAAAGAGACAGAAAATAATTCCAAACCAAATGAAACAAACAGGCAAAATGTAGTGCAAGTAGGACAGGCTTCAGCAGTGAGGCAAGAGCAGTGTTGTCAGTTAGAAAAGAAGCAAAAAATTTCGAATGAACATGTTGTTATTCCAATAAAGAATTTAGAATTAATCAAGAATAGGACCAGCAATTCCTGTACAAATTCAAAAGAGCATCAAAGTGATGGAGAAAATATAGATCACATACCATAACATGAAAATAATTGGAACACATCATTTGACTGAATTGTCTACAAGGACACACCTTCAGAATGTCTGTAGAGCGTAAGTATTCGTGCACACTGTGAATAATAATGCAGGGTTGTTTTAAGAGTGAGAGCTCTGAATGTGTAATTTGATTGACTTATGAAATGAGGGTTACTTTTTTTTTTTTTCAGTTACTCATATTTCATTTATACTTACAGTAGCATTTCTGCAGTGTCTCACATTACAACATGGAATATGCTCTGTAATTTGTCAAACATGATATTTTCTTAAGTACACACAGAATAATGTAACCAGTGGTTGAAGAGTGACACAGTCATTGTTCAGATTCCTAAAAAGAAGTGAGTTGTGTGAGACTTGTGTTGATGCTTCTGTGATTGCCTACAAGGCATAAGCCATTTCTTAATTGCTGATATAGTGTTTAGCTACACATATTTTGTCTTGCATGGCATTCTAAATTATTTTCATGTATTTTCTTCTTTGTTCTGCCTGACTGTGTATGTAGTGACCATCATGCCTTAAGTCAATGAAGTGAGCCATGCAGAGAGTGTGATGTTTTAGTGTGAGGTTATGAAAAGTTCCTTAGTGATTGAATTCTATGATATTAGCATCAGAAATTTGATGTTATTTTGCTTTACACATTTTAAACCCAATGCACTTTGTCCAGCCACTGACAGAAAGCCAAGAAGTGTAACACTGCTACAGCAGGAGCAGTGGATCTAAAACCTGCAGTAGGGGTCTGAGTACTTCCTTTATTTACTCAGCCTGGGAGTCTCTTCCGCACTTCATCAAGTAACGAAGTAACAGTATTGCTTCTCTAAGATGAGTTGCAAGATTGTCCCCATGGAGATGTTTTATGGTGCCTTTCAAAACTGGTATGTCCACTATCTCTTTCACCAACAGTGTTAAACATGCAAGGTGATAGCCAGTATGGTGGGCAGGGAGGGAGGTGGGGGGGGGGGGGAGGAGTATGTAGTTTAGCAGAAGTAGAGGGAGTACTTCTCAAAATCTGGGGTGAAGTGGCATATCCCTCATATTTTGCATATTTTCTGGAGTTTTAGATCTGTTTGCCATGCTGAAACTTAAAAGCTGCAGTAAATCCCTGTATATCATTTTTGACAAGCCAGTAATACTGGTAATATCTCTTGAAGCACCTCTGCTGCAGAAATTGTAGCATGAATCTGCCCCTCAAAATTTAGTTAATAATGTTGGTGTGTTAAGATTAATATGATTCTTATTTAATTCTGTGATTTTGATCGCATGTTATTTTGTAAGACATGGTCGCATTCCTGTGAATTTGTGTATCATGAGAGAGAGTATTTGTCAGGAGGATACAGTTAAAAAATATCGTGATTAATCACACGTGCAGATTTAGTTACTGATGCAGTGTGGTATTTGATACTTTGATAATGACACACAGACATTTTATATTTATGAATGTAGGGTGCAAATCTTGTATTCATGTTATGTTAGAAAATACTGAAAGGGATGAAGAACAAGGTAGATGTCAGAGACAATGTCTGAAATTATACATGAACTACACATATAGTGCCACCAAGCCTGACCTAAATTAATACATGTCAGGCAATCATTTTCGTGTTTTATCACTGATTTTGAAAAGTCTGAGAAGACCGAGTATATTTTAAATATCCAACAAGCCAATAAATGAGATAACATCATTAAGCATACTGTATACATATAACAGATAAATGTCATGGTGGTTTTAGAGTAATAATGTTAGAGAGATAAGAGAAAATCCTGAACACAGTTGTGGGTGTGTGTACTTCTACTAAAAATGTGTATTTTCTGCTGACTTTGTGATCTAATTTTTGTTTTCTAGTTGTTCAGTAATGGAACATTATGACTTGCTCAGTGAATGACACTGCCTTCTAGACCAGGAAACAGAACACTCACCTACAGTACAACTTGATCATTACCAACCTGTGAACACTCTAACCACTACCAAATGATGAAGCTATAACAATGATGTGTTTATATGTCAATGTAAAGATTTTTTGAGTGTTGTGTTTCATTATTGTTTATGATCCCATTTTCATTGTCTTCATTTTATGTTCTGCATTCCCTTATATGGGAAAGAAGGCAATAACCTGCTGACTACTATCATCATATAAAATTTTCATTCTCCTGCAGTTCCCAGTATTGCACATCTGAGTTCTTACTGATCACAGGTCTGGTGAATTTATAGCAGTGGGTCAAAGAGCAAAAACTGCCTTTTTAAGCTTTTGGTTTTGAATAACATTTTGATTGTTTGATTGATTCTTAGATTATTTAGCAGTTTTATTTTGAGTGCAAAATTATGTAGTATTAAATTAGTGTCAAAATGACTGAACTTTAAGTAAATAAGGATTTGGAAGGACCTGGCTATAGACTGTTTGAAGTTACTACCATAGCACATCCTGGTAAGCTTTATTAAGATCATGGAAATTCTCAATCATAAGCCACAAACCCAACTGGATATCTCCCAAATGTAAGACTAGAATGTTAACCACTACACCAGCATCCTCAGTCATATTATTACACATGTATCATATACCAGATTATGTGTCTGCAGATAAACAGCAAATATGCTGATACTTTGTTAGTGAATTCTTTGGCAAAAACAGTAACTTTAAGTTTTTTTAGGCATGTCTAAAAACTGTAACCATAATACAGAATGGATCCAAGACTGACTGGCAGGTTATTTAACAACACTGTCAATCCTTCAGACTTGCTTATTGACCATGTTAAAAAGAGAAGTAGGTGTGCAGACTGTTTCATAATGTCAACATAACTTGATGTTCAGGAATGACTGGTCAAAATAAATTCATCTCCAGTATTCACAAAGGTATGGCTGGGAGGAAGTGATTGCTCCATGTATGATTTATTTTGTTTCTGTTATCAGCCTACAAACCAGTCATCTGTTCGCAAGATGTTGCATAAACAGATTTCTCAGCCAACATACATTATATCCTATCATCATCAACTGATTGTAGCTCCACTGATTAAACCTAAGGTTTGGCCATCTTTTTCTTTAGTATCTCCAGACACGTTTCAGGGCAGCACAGTGCCTTGAAATTGATAATGACGTTTTTCAGCATATCATGATGTTAATTACTCCAAGAAACACACCCCACATGAAGCTTAGTCACCATTATATTGACGATATTCACATCATTGCATTCAAGAGCATGTTTGAATTGTAAGACCATGGTGGTGACATCTAGTGGCAGTAGTCCTGTATGTTAGAAATCTGTGATATGAGAGAGATTTCAGACCCATTTCTGGTAGCAACAGACCTGAATTTTTGATTCCTCATTAGAAGTTTTGCCATAATTGCTATAGATGCTGTAACCAAGACATTCATTGTGCCTACCTTCTGTCTCCCTAGTCACATGAATACTGGCACACTGGTGATGTTTCTGTTGGTTTATTTGTTGATTGATTGATTCATTCATTCGTTTGTTTGTTCATGTTTCTTTGTTTGTTTGTTTGGTTGGTTTTTTGTTTGTGGGTGTTCATTCAGTGGGTTGGTGAGTTATTTCTAGCAGATATGCCTTTTTGCAGCATGCTGAAGAGCACCCACATGTTCATATATTTACTTGTACTTGTACTGTGTATAATTAAACTCATGTTTATTTCACTCCTATAAATAATATAAATAATTACAAGACTTGTGATACTAGAAGGGAAGTTTGTGGTATTAGATGCTTTTATGAGCACTCTGCTTTTGTACATAATATACTTTAACTTATTAAGCAGGTTTCCTCTACATGAAAAATTTTAGGGGACTTACAGCCCTCTTTCACATAGGCTCCTCTGGTCTTGATTCTCCTTGCTTGGTTACTGTACAGACGGACCCCGACTTACATAGCTCCGACATACGTAGATCCGGACACGTAAAAAATTTCTTGTGCCACTACCACCACTACTACCACTCCAACCACCACCACACCCACCCCTGCCTCTGCCTCAATTGAATACGACAGTGACTCCAGTATTGATTATTAATTATTATTAAGGTTTTTATTAATTGTTAATAAAATTATTATTAATTATTATTATATCAATTATTATTATTGTGTATAAGGTATATAATAAAACATGGCTCTGAGTTACGTAAAAATAGACTGACACATAGGGTTGCAGAACGATCCACTTACATAAGATGGGGACTTTCTGTATTTTTAACATCTCATTTTCCCTTGCCTGAAAAAATGAGCAAAGGATTAAGAATAAGAGTTTGATAGTCTGCATCAGAAGAACAATGTGAACATAGTAATGTACATAAATTAACTAAATGTATTGTTTGAAATGTTTAAAATCTTGATGTAGAAATTTTTGTTCCTCCTTTGCATGACAAGACTGGTCTATAGTACACCAGTAATCTGTATCTTGCAAATAAATGCTTTGGTTATAGTTTTAAAGATTTTGTGACTATGCCATTTTTAAGCCCAAGATGAGGCCGTTATGGCCTCTTTTGGACACACGTACAGTTGTATAACCTCTGTATCTTCTCCAAGTCTCCCTCTGTTGGACCTATGACCTGCCCCAGTTCAAGTGATGTGTTATTCTGCAACGAAGAGAATAAAACACAGCCCTTTATTCTGTCTGTCAGTGAGTCTTTATGGTGTTATGATATTATACACAGTATCCTGCCTCCCTCCTCGGCATAACACCTGGTTATTATGGAGGGGGATGCCTTATAAAAAGTGCAGTACCATAGAAACTTAAAAATTAGCATCTGTGTACTCACATATAGTATTACTTATAAGTAAGAGATCCATTCCCTTAGCATATCTTTATGCACTATTATCCCAAACTTGAACAAGCAGTTACCATGATTCTGAAAGAGAGCTCTACTACCACAGTTTACAATTGATTTCAAAACTTTCTTCAGAAAAGCTCTTCCATTTCTCAGTCCTAAGTTGGAGGTTTTAACAGATCTTAAAATAATATGCAACATCATCCACTTTGCCATATATGGGATGCTGGTCTTTCTAGGTCCATGCCTTGCACACCTTCATACTTTTTGCCCTGTTCCAGCAACCAAAATATTTTTTTGTTCATAAGTTCTCTTGAATATTAAAATAAACAGTATGTGACAGCATTTCCGCTAAACTATTAAACATGTTTTGTCTTTCAGTACCCTTAAATTTGTTTTCCAAAATTCTGCAATAAGTCCATGCATTTCTTAAATCTCCAGACAAAATAGTAGACAAGTTGAACCTAGGCAATTCATCATTTCCTTTGTTTATCTCATTGTAGTATATCATAGGAATTTATGTCTGCATGATAATGTATGTAACAAGGAGCCTTATGATCTGTACTCCTCACCAAATGTTATTTGGGTGATCAAATCAAGAAGAATGAGATGGGTGGGGCATGTAGCACGTATGGGGGAGAGGAGAGCTTCATACAGGATTTTGGTGGGGAGACCTGAGGGAAGGAAATCACTTGGAAGACCTAGGCATAGATAGGAGGATAATATTACTATGGATTTTCAAGAAGTTGGATTGGGGAGGGGGGGGGGGGGGAGCATGGCCTGGATTGATCTGGCTCAGGATAGGGACAGGTGTCGGGCTCTTGCAAATGTGGTAATGAGCCTTCAGGTTCCATAAAATGCATGGGAATTTCTTGACTAGCTCAGGACCTGTTAGCTTCTCATGAAGGACTCTAAGGACTCTGCTCTATGGAGTTGATTGGATGGTTGGTTGGTTGGTTAGTTAGTTATTTAGTTAGTTAGTTATGATAATGTAGCTTTGGAATGTTTCACAATCTGCTGCTTTTAGAGAACTAGGTTTGTCATATGCAGTAAACTCTGCTTGCAGTGGAACCCCAAAGGTACTGTACCATGCAGTTTTTGAGGTTTTCACAGCAGTGCAGCTGAGGATGCCATTCCTCTGGGATATGACATTGTGTCAGTGGGTAGCTGGATCCTGATGTTTTGAGGGAATGTTGTGACCTCATCTTCAAGGGTCAAAAGGTCATTCTAGGATTGATTACCCATCAATGCAGCATCATATCCCAGAAGAACAAAATGCTGACCTGTACAATATTCCATTTCTGACAGATTTCCAGTTAACAAGTAAGGTATTTTAAGCTCCTGTTGTGAGCATCCATATTTAATCATTTTACACTCATTACAAGGCTGCTCCTTCTCAGACAAAGAAGGAAGCTAACCAGAGAACAAAATTATGTAAACATAAAACAATAAATGCTCCAGCAGACTACTTTTCATTGCATTTGTCTTTCCCTTTCTGTTTCTGCATTAAACAGCTTCTGTTTATCACTATTCAAAAACAGCAACTGGATGCACCTTTATTCTAAAAAATGTATACAGTAGTTCTTTAAAACAGTTCAATAAAACCCGACATATGTTTCGGCTCCCAACAGAGCCATCCTCAGGAGTTTTTTGTCGCTAAAACTGCATATAATTTATTAGTAAAAGCATCTTTTCATTGGTTCAATTTGTAAGCACAATTTTTCACCTTCACTGTTATTGGTGTGCACAGTCACTTATGTCTCTTGTGTTACTAATAATTTAGTATTATCATAGTATGTATAGATGCATGGTACTGTTTCATCTTATTCCGTGAGGTGTATTCTTATGGTGTGTGCTGTACCTGGTTGTGTGTGAGACTGGTACTATGGTATGCACGCTATGATTTTAGAATGAAGCTTGTGTTTGTTAGAAGTACTTTGTTTTGGGTTTCATTCCATATTCTTTGGATGGGAGAAATTTTTTTGTAAAAGGAAGTTTTCATTTATCCAGGTTCTGTTTTAGACAGGTTATGCTGTATATTAATTGTGAAATTAAATTACATTAATTTAAATATTAGATTTTTATTTAGGTAGCTGTATTTGTGGAATGAAATGGAATTATTGGAAACAAGTTGTTTTTGTTATGTTCAGCACAAACTTTAAAAAAGTTTAAAAAATGAAGGCATAATGAAATTCAAGCAGCTTAAAGTTTTTATTTTAGTGTAGGTTTATTTTGTATTAAAAACTCCTACAAAGTATTGTGTTTCACATTTGAGTAATATATGGGGTGGTACCTGTATTGAGACTGATATGGCAAAGAGCACAGTACCTTGGCTATAATTGTATTCTTTCCATTCTTAGAATATGCAGTGTTGTGATAATGCATCAGACTCTTGTAGTCGTATGGAATATTGTATGTTGTAGCAACATCTTTGGGAGCTTTAGCAAAGTTGAGTTTAAATTCTGCAACAAAATATAAAAGCAGATATTAACATTCAAGTATGTGACATGTTATATTTTTGCCTGCTTAACATATTGCCTTTCTTTCCATACTCCAAGATCAGTCTTCCTGGAGGCATTAGTCACCACAACAGCACGTGAGGACTAATAACATTTGTAAAGCATACTCTGCTTCCAAACACACAATTATGTCCTGTACCTGGAGTGATGTTGTCCCAAAGTACAGTGACATATTCATCTCTATCTGGTCGTGACTGCTCATGGAAGAGCCCTAGGACATGCAGCAGCTCATGTTGTATTATTCCAGTTGTTTGGAGACACTCTGGAGCTCGGTAATTGACAGCCATTGGGAGTCCCTGTCCAGGCCGACGACCCACCATGGCCCCACAACCCAAATCTGGGGCTTTCCTGATCTCAATATAGTCTGCTTCAGAAGTGTGTGGCACAAATTTCACACATGTCTTGTCTTCAATTCCTTTCATGCCAGCCTTGACCTTAGCCTTCTCATCTTCAGCTGCATAATTATAAACAAAATTATTATACATATTATAGGAGTCCAAATGCAAATTTGTGGTTCCGATATGAACCGTCATTCAAAGTATTACTGTCACCACATGGCGTTGTTCCATATAAAATAAACAAGAGTTTTGTGTATTGTATCGTATCAAATATAATACTGTTGCAGAAAGCGAAGACTAAAGGGAGCCATTCCTTTCCCTTATGCTGATCTTTCAGAAACTTACTGTAGTTTGAGTGGAAGACATAAGGAATTACTCCATTTGGCCATAAATATTCTTTCACCAGTAGGGCATTTCTTCTTTCTGCCAATATAATATCACCTTGGAAAAGATTTCCAAGCTCTGGATGAGATTTATCATAAACTGAAACAGAAATTAGAGCATTTGAAAGCATGTAAATTAATATGTTTATTAATACAGAACTCAGTAGATGCAAGTTTTGGGTTAAGAGTGACATGCATAAAATTAGTACTAAACAAATAACATATATGTGATACTCTGCAGGAAAGATAACAACTAGTTTATTCTGTCATTCTGAAGATACTCGTCTAGAATGGAGTTATTACCATCTATTATGAATTATCTGAATATTGTCTAGAAGGTTTGTGTGGAGTATGTACATTTTAGGTAATGCGGGAGTTTATTGTAAAAATAGGCAAATTGAAATATGTACAGCTGACACTCCACATTTACAGATTCACACATCGTTGTTTCACTTATTCACAGAAGAATTATTGTGGCAACCCCCATGCAGTACAGTGTAGGCCCTCCACTCTTTCATGGTATCACTTTTGTAGGTGTGTGGGGTAACACAAAAGAGGCCACATCTGCCCACCTGTCTCAGTAGCTACCTATATATGATGCAATACAGTTCATACTTTTACTGTACTTTTCACAGTTTTTAGAATTTGTTGTTACCCTCATGGTTTAATTATGTCTTGAAAGTATGATGTACATGTTGATGGAGAGCAGAAGGAGCATTGCAATAGTTAGATGCCAGTATGATTCAAACAAATCGACAGTTTGTTTTATCAGGATAAATTAAGACAAGATCATGGGAAGCATTAAGGCCAGTGCTGAAATCAAGTGTGACAATTTCTTGTGTACATTATCGTGACCCCTTTTTCAGGAAGATATGTTACACAAAATGTAGATCTTATTCAAATCTGCAATCTACTTTAAATGTTTTTCAGTATGGTGAATATTATTATTGAAATGAAGGAAATATAATTTCTGACTCTACTTTATTGTGGTAGCTCTAGTGTACTCAACTGGTGAGATTATAATTATCCATATTTAAAATAATACACTTTTGTGTTCAATGAGGACAGTTGTTAAAATATAAGATAGATTAAAAACAGTACAAAATTTGCTTGGGAAACTCCATGGAATGAGTCAACTTAAAAATATAATATTACAACGGTTCTTACAACAATTTCTTGATGACCTGAAAACTTTCAACACACAAGAAAATCCTGTACCATGAGGTTAGGAGTTTCGTTGGTCCATTATTAAGTTAATAAAACAAATTTACCTGGTCTGGTCTGGTATGGAAGTCCCAATACTGAAAAAACTAAACAAAGTAAATACACCAGCTGACTCCTATTCATTTTATAATAAACAAGGACAGAGGAATGGAATCAACTGTAACAATAAGAGGCAACACAAATACAAAGTAAAGCAACACAACAAAGAACCAGAATGAAACTTTGAGTCTAGAAAATGTGAAAGTTTTGTTTAAATGACACAGTTACAGAACAACTTCAATACTTTTGTAGCAGACATGTTTCCTTATCAATTTACACATGAACCCCTGTGATAAAATGGTGTCCATTCCAGTAATACAGTTGGTATCTATTCATAAAACCATTAGAAAGTTTCAGTTACTGGTAATTGATAAACTGAGTTTGTAATTCCAGGCACGTTTCTAGCTTGCCAGCCTGTCCCTTATGTAAATATTTTCCCCACAGAACTGTCATTTTAACATTCATGTTACTGTCATACTTGTGGGAGCATCCCACCAACTGCAAACCGGCCCCTTTCACGCTCATGTGTAGCAGACCTCCACAAGCACTGGAAACCAACCAACCAAAACAACCAAAGGGCGGAGACTTGTGCAAAGCACAAGTCGACATCCCTTGGTCTATTTAGCCATTCCTGCGTTTTAACACATCGTTGGGCTCAATAACAGACACCTTATACTGTAACTGGGGATTACGCTTACGCTAATGGTTTATAGTCTGGTTAAGGGGCCGGGATTTGGTATGCTAAAGGCTACAGCTCTAGGAGCATATAGTCTTCCTAATTGAGGGGGGTATACTTTGGCTGGATGGCTCCCTGGGGTTTGGACCCAGAGTGGCGTATTCACGTACGAAGGTCGTGCGTCCACAAGTAAGCACATTGGTGAAGCCGTCGTGCAAACCATTTATCTCTGTCTAGTGCCAGGAGTAGAATGTGTGGAGCTGTATGTTCTGTACCACCACACTCCTCTGTACCCTTACTGTGTGGTGCTTAATGAAACATGGAGACAGTTTTACCTTATATGAAGTGTTTTCATGTTAATGAGTTATGTTGCTCACAGCACAAACTGTCGTGTGAACAATAGGAGGTAGATTATCATTTCAATTCCAGTACTAGTTCACAGGCAGGGGGCACACGGTGGCACAGTTGGTTGAGGCACTGCGCTACAAGCCGGCAGGTCGCGGGTTAGATTCCCGATGTTGTCGTTGGCAATTTTCATTAAAGGTGGCAGGTGCATAGGGCTGACAACCTTACCACCCTCGTGTGCCGATTGTCTAGAAATCTGGGAGCCTCAACCTCCTGGAACCCTAAGGGCCTGCCCAGGGCTGTAATGGGATTGCTTTACTAGTTCACAGGCAGCAGTGACAAAATGCCATTCCAAGTGATGAAGAATGACCATGTGGTCATTGTCTGTGCACACTATCATCTGGGACCTCAGTGACTTTGAACTTGTATTTGTATTACACTGTGTTGTTGTATTGTATGTTGACTTTTGTGTAACGATCGGCAGTGCTGCATCTTTAGTGTATTAGTGTTGTGTGTACTGTGAAGAAAATATGACCATCAGAAATTACGTTTTTTATTCATGTAATCATAGTTATGACATATGTATTTAATTTATTTCATGTGGTGACAGTTGTGTATAATGGAGACAGTTGTTTCTACTTCGAGAATGTTCAACATTGTAAGTAATTTTGAGTGTGTGATTGTCCTTGTGATATCATTTTAGTATAACTTTGAAATTCATCATATGTGGTCCTGACCCTAAAATGTTTATTTATACTGATAATGTTTGTAAGCAGGAAGTGTTCCAGATCTCGTTTCCTCAGTTTGTTTGGGAGGCAAAATATGAGAAAGTGTACACAGTTGGTGGAAGAAGAATTGTGGTATTAAATACTGTGTCTTTAAAAAAACATACTGCACTTCTTCTAATTCAGTTTTTCCAACGTGACATTTCCAAACACGCTTCACTTGTTCTTTATACTCTTTGGTACAGGATTTGAGGTGCTTAGAGTGGTGAGGATTCATAATGCTGTCTGGGTTAGGACACCGTGTACTCTGGTACAAGGTTATAATGTTTTGGTGGAGCATTCTGGGTCTGTTTTCAGAGGCAGTCAGAAGATGGAGGCAGTATGTCCTGACCGAAACCTCGGGACCCACCAGTCTGACTACACAGCCCCATAACTCTATTACATTTTTATAATTTTGAATCTTAATGTTCTGCATTTTCCATGCATTTTATTACTATTACAAAACAACTGAATACAGGTATTAGGCAATAAATATACCTTATTATTTTACATTATATTTTGATGTAAGCAGAAATATGTTGGAGAAAATATGATGTAAAATTGTATTTCCTAATAAGTATATTTAGTAGGTTTGTAATAATTTGAAAGTTCGCTATTATTTAAGAACCATTATGATTGGAAGGGGGTGAAGGAGAGGGAAACGCAAAGCAGGAGGCTGCATTGCCGATATCATGCTGCATAGTTTCATACCTTACCACCAGGAGCATGCTTTACCCACAACCAGTGAGCCGTGTCGGCTACAGTGACGCACGAAGGCGCCGCATATGGCGGTTTAGTTTTATGTTTCCACGGAGTTGCCAATCTGTTACAGGTGCTCTGATCCACGTGTGAGAGAGTTTGAAGCGCGGAAAGGTTTCATCCGTGGCCATTGGCTCTCAACCACAGAGTAGAGCTTGCAATTGTGGTTCCATGCATTGCGATTGGGGTATTAGCCCGCCAGAAAGGAAAGGGAAGAATGGAGGGTGGAGGAGATGAATGTGTTGAGATTATGGAAGTCGATAGCCCTGAAAATGAATCCACCACGTCGAAGACGGTAACTGCCGGGCAAGTGACAGAAATTAAGAAGAGCCACCATAATCTTCCATGGTAAATATAACACTTTGCACCTATGCTGTCAATTGTTAAGTAATTATTATGTGTATCTTGACAAGTCACTGGATGAGAAGTTACGCCGTGGCGAAATAATGGGCCATTTTATAGAGATGCATTAATACAGAATATGAGCCTTTTTTATTCGTATTCGGTGAGAGCTATAGAAGTCCGTATTCACTAACACCTGGAAATGCTATAGTGTTATTTCTTTTCTCCAAAATGCATTGTTTTCGATGGGGACTACTGCTTTTAGTTTTGGTTTAGTGACATACACTGTAGCAACGAACATTTGTAGTATGAGGGCTTGAAGCTCTGGCTGCATTGTTTCCCAAGGAAAGAGGCTCTGAAATCCATGTGATTGGAGGCTAGTTGAGCCCCAGAGCTAGTCTGGACAGGTTGGCAAAGAGAAAAATTCTTTTCATGTTGGAATCAGAACTTGGTAATCAACCTTGTAGGCAGTAACTTTGATGACTTGAGTTATCCTAGTTCTTAGGCTTCATCACTGATTATACACATACCATTATCATTTGAAAGTTTACTTTTGATGGAGTCCTGCTTGACATTCCCAATATTCTATTCTGTTATAACCCAGGGTAATGAGATTTGGCTGGTGTATTGTCTTTTACAGGATAGAGAAGTACAGGCCTCATACTTTCAAGGATATTGTTGGAAATGAAGATACTGTTGCAAGACTTGAAGTCTTTGCAAGTACTGGAAATGTACCAAACATCATTATCGCTGTAAGTTAAATGTAGCCTGGTAGTTAACTCATCTTTCTAGACAATGTTAAGGTAATTATTGTGATATGCTGTTCAGATTATAGCCTGTAATGTGTGATAGCAAGTTATGGTAGTTGAAGTTACCTTCCATGACTTGCAGTCTGCATGACAAATTTCAGCTCAAGCAGCCCACATCTTCGTTGTCCTTTTTCCCATTATATGGTCATGTCATAGAATCTGACAAAGTTTAACAAGGCATTGTCCTGTGGCAGAGGTGAGGTCCCTGCAGACCATGTGGCGTGAGGGTGGGGGGACAAATGTACTGAATATTGAAATTTGTTACAGGTTTTTTTTTCAGAGTGGATTGTGTTCTTCTGACAGAAGGCAGTATTCTTGATCCTTGTTATGAGATCAGGAAGTAACTTTTCTAATAATTATAAGGGGGACACCAATATCAAGTGTGGGGGGGTGGGTGGGGAGCTAACTGGTTCGTTATGCCACTGGCATTGTCATACAATGTGTAACTTTATTAATAGAGACTGACAAGCACTGTATATGTCTCAAAGTCTGAAGGCTTTGCTGTTATGACAGTGTAATACCTAGGTCTAGGATTTTATGGAACCTGAGGTTTATCACCTCCATACTTACAGCCTGCCATTTGTCTAATTCTAGGTTTGCTCAATCCCTATTACCTCAAGTAAATGTATTTCCTGAAGATTTTTTTGTGAATTCACCTCTCTTTACTTTGGTTTTGTATGCATTCTCTTCCATTGAAGTGTTAATTTTTAAAATTTTGGATGGCTTTGTTACTTTGCTCTGTCATGTGTCTTGATCATGTATTTTTTTAGGTGATGCTGATGGTTTGGCAGGCCAGGAACTTTGGCAAAAATTCAACACAAACTGTTGAAGTATTGTAAATGTGACTTTATAGTAAAGAACATTATTGTTGAGAGTGAATTTTAATGCTTGGTTGATTAGGTGATATGGCCATGAAGATTACGTGTAGGTCTGAATTTTAGTTTTGATGTAATTTTCAACAGCGCGTTGGTCCAGGTCTTGACCGTAATGTGGGTCTGTTTTTATAAATAATTTTTCTTAGTCTGAAGTAAAATCAGATACACTTGTGTTGTGGTTTTCTGGTTTTTGACACCATGTAGCCTGATGGGGAGCCATGGTAGCATAGTTGGTGTAGTCACTAGGCTACAGGTTCGATGATTTTGGGTTAAAATGCTGACAGAGGCAAGAAATTTTGTTTTTCCAAAACATCCATACTGGCTCTAGGGCCCACCGAGCCTCATATTGACTGGGTACCAGGGGCTCTTCCCTTGGGGGTAAAGCAGCTGGGACGTGAAGCTAACCACTCACCTCCATCTAGTGCTGAGGTTAAGAATGACTGGAGCTGTACCTCTGCTCCCCCTGTATGCTTTCATGGCTTATACAAGGAAACCTTTACCTGAAGCCAGATCAGTACCTCTACTGAAAAGTAAACTTGAGTAAGACAGAAGTTACAAGCTAGGGAACCTTACTTACTGAGTATGCCTCATATTATGAAAGGAAAATAGATTGAATGTGTTTGAGAACAAGTTGCTGAGGAGACTATTTTGATCGAGGGAGGAATTAACAGGAGACTGGAGAAAAATGTATAACAGGGAACTTTGTGATGTGTACTCTTTTCCAGATATTAGGGTGATCAAATTGAGAACAGAAAGATCCACAGGGCATGTAGCCATTTTTGAAGATTTGAGAAATGTATATGAAGTTTGGTCAGAAAACCTGATGAGTAGAGACCTTGTGGAAGGACTAGGCTTAAATGGAAGGATAATATTGAAATGGGCCTTGCAGTCATGGGGTATGGGTTCGTGGAGCTCAAGGGCCTTGTGGTCTCTTGTGAAGATGGTAGTGAATCTTTGGCTTGTATAAAATGCTGGGAATTTCTAGAGTAGCTGAGTAGCCAACCATTTTTAAGGACTCCACTGCATAGAGGTAATAGTTGATGGGTAATGCACTAAGAACAGTTAGCTCATGTGCCTTGATCTGGCCTTGACAGTGATGTTAAGGAGATTAGATCAATCTTGGTATGTGAGTTCTCAGAAAAGTGCTAGATCAAAGCAGTTCAGAAATGTCTGCAACCTGTCATTTGGTGCAAGTGTTTCTGTCAGCATGGACATCAAAGATGCAGTCCATGATATTAAATACTTGTACAGGACTGGTTATGAGTAAATAAATTGACACTTCAAGTCCTATCCTCAATTTTTATTTATTACTTTACATGTGCTGTTGTTGGGTAGCACATGGTGTTCATAAGCCATGCAACCCATAACAATGACATTGGGTGTGTTAACACTTTTCCATTTAAGACTCTAGATTTGTATCATGTGACCTTGTGCAATATATCTGCTGTGTCAGTTGTGTATGAACTTTTGAAGTAATTACAGAAAAAGAAAGTTGTATTGTTTGATTATTAGGTGGTCCATTTTTATGTGGAATTGAAATTTTTTTATTGTGTATTTGTGTACTGGGTGTTTCTATTTTAGTTCATTTTTCCAGTGGATATTTGTGTTCACCATTAATAACAAGTTATCTGTGAGTGCAGTGTATGTTCATTTTTAAGCATTTATTTCTTTAAGTGTGGACTGCCACAACTCATATAGGAAAACATTTCCAGCCTCTGTGCTACGTAATTGATTATTGAGTTGCGGGAAGAGAGGGCTGACATCAAGACTTGATCTGATTGACGTTAAAGAAGCATAACATTAACCTGGTGACAGTTTTATGTTTACAGTGAAAGCTGATCCATATGTGTGTAAGATGAATAATTTTGTGTGTAAAAACAGCTCTGGAGTGGAGAAAATGTAGAGATTATGGTCAAATGAAGGTACTGTCCTCGAATTTGAGTGGAAGGACTGAAGGAAACCACGAAAAACCTCAGGATAACCAGTGTCCTGGCCAGGATTAAAGTCACACCTTCCCAAACACATGTCCAGATGGCTGCTACGGGAGCCTCCTCAGTCATTAACGATTTTGTGATTGTCACTGAAGTATAATGTATGGATTGACATCCTGAGTCATCTCAGTCTTGACGCTGGCCATGACATTGGATACACCCAAAAATAACCCATGCTTGCCGCTGAAGATATGAAAGAAATGCAGGACAATGTCCAGCAGCATGTGTTGCAAAAATAATCTGTTTATGTTTCATTGATTGTATGGAAGTTGCTTTATATTGTAACAACTGTACAGTCAATGTGCTTATCACAGGGCCCACCAGGTGTAGGCAAGACGACAACAATCCTATGTCTGGCTCGTGTCCTGTTGGGACCTGCTTTCAGTTCTGCAGTGCTTGAGTTGAATGCTTCAAACGATCGAGGCATCGATGTTGTACGGAACAAGATCAAAATGTTTGCTCAACAGAAGGTTACTTTGCCACAGGGTAAACATAAAATTATCATCCTAGATGAAGCTGACAGGTTAGTGTTAATTTACATTCTGAATTTTTGTAAAGTCTGATTTGGTGTGCAAAGTGAAGTTCCTGTGCATGGCATGAAGGCACTTAGGATAGTGGTAGTATAGCTCCAATCATTTTGAATCTTGGCACTAAATGGGAGTAAGCGATCATCTTTACTGTCCTGTCACTTGCCTGCCAATCTAAGAGCCTCCAGTACCCATTGACAGGAGGCTAGGTAGCTGCAAGAACCATGCTGGACATTTTGCAGTAGATGGAAATCTCATTCCACTTCTGGGTATTGAGCCGTGACTCATCAGTTGTCCAGCCTGTAGTCCAATCAACATACCAACAACACTATCCTGGCTTTGTCATTTGGTTTGCATCATAACTGAAAGACATGCAGATTTCCAGTATGTGTCTAGCTATTGTAATTTTTTGCATGTTTGCCTGTGTTTCTTAACTGTGCAATTTCCATTTTCTGCATATTCAGCGAGCGTCCAGTAACATGGCAGCACCCAGCTGCTTTAACTGTATGTTTCTACCACCATTGAGGCATAGAAAGCCACTATCTTTAACACAGTACCAATAATGTTTACTGTTCCTTCACCACATCACACTAACTTCTTATTCTGCCTCACAAAATATATGTGCTGTAGCAGAATGGAGAAATTAGATATCCAGGACACAGCCAGCAGACAGAATTAAAATCTGTGTTTCTCTGTTTCTAGACTTCTTCTTGTCAAAGTGTCCATATTTTGATACTGTACAAAGATGTGGCATTGCAACAAAAGGCATTATGAAGACTAATGAACTGAGTAGTTATTTGTGTAAGACCACCAAATTTATGCATGTTTCAGTGTTATGAAGTATAAAGGAAAATCAAAGTTGTAGAAATAACAAAATGTTTAGCATATAAACAAATGGATTATGTTATAGTAAGTCACTGTAACCCCTAGAGGCATCAGACTGGCAGCATGGGACTCTTTCTTTCTAGAAGCATGATGTAAGGTTCCTTGCTGCAGTCTGTGTGGGAATGAATTATATTTTAATTGTGTATTTTCTTTCATCCAAAAATATATCTTGCTTGGGCCATAAAACTTGACAAAAGTATGTTCTGTTCATAACAGGATATGATGTGTCATTTGTGATAGGAAATGATTGTACTTGCATTTTAAGAAAGTGTCTTTTAGGTGTTGTTACAAAGTTTTCAACATTTATTAATTCACAGCATGACAGAAGGTGCTCAACAAGCCCTCAGGCGCACTATGGAGCTGTACAGCCACACGACAAGATTTGCTTTAGCATGCAACAACAGTGAGAAAATCATTGAAGCAATTCAGTCACGATGTGCCATGCTTCGTTATGGTCGGCTTTCAGACGCTCAAATTTTGTCTAAAATTATTGAGATCTGCCAGAAGGAACAGGTGATTTTACCTAATTATTTATGTAATATTTGTTTGCTTACACTAGGGGCACTTACATGCATACTGTTGACAGCAGTTTGTGTGGCCTCTCATCTCAGTGCATAGTAGGAGTGGCAAACCTTTGGCACTGCTGAGATTTCAGCTTGCGCCAGTCTCTGTTAACATATAGTTACATGTTAATTCAGTAGCTTACAAATTTGCCATTTTGTTGTGTAAGGTACTCTTCATACCACATTTACCTGGATATAAGATGAGAATTTTTTTCCCAGTTTATCTGAAAATGGAGGGCCACCATCTGTATAATTACATACAACATTAATCACATTCTGTACACATATTTTCCTGAAAGTTGAAGTTTAGTGGGGGCATCTTATATTCAAGTATATGTGGTATGTTATTTTATTTTTCCATGCTATGTAGAATATGTTTCCATGAGTATTTATTTCAAAATGAAGGTATTTTACTGCTAACGTTATTTTGTATTTCGTTCATTTTCTATTCTCAGCATATTCTTAGAACTAGAAACCCACACTCTATACGTATTTAAGAAAACAAACCATGCCATTGTGTCAGGCAGTTAGATGTCATCTCCCTGTGGTGGCCCAGGTTCAAACCCAGAGTGATCAGAGTGGCTCTGCAGCTTGTTTTTGGTCCAAGTAATGTGATTCTTCCCAGAATCATTTCAACAGTTCTTCATGTTGTCTCTGACCTTGTCTGATCATCCAAACCTCAGGCCTCATTGGGGTCTTCAGCTGTGACCTAGGACTTGGCTGGAATCAGAATAAAGGAAACAATTTAAGAAGAGATGTTTCATTAGCAGTGGATATAGTCTGGCCTGAAAGACATGTTTTACTTGATGACCATGTGTTTGGAGAATGCTGTGTGTTATCTTTCAAAACATCATCATTATTGCAGATTTCGTACGCAGATGATGGTTTGGAAGCTATAGTGTTCACAGCTCAGGGTGACATGCGGCAAGCACTGAACAACCTCCAGTCCACATTCAATGGATTCAAGCATGTCAGTAGTGAGAATGTGTTCAAGGTAAATATTATGGAACTGTAGAGGTGTCACAGATGAAGTGAATGGTTTTAAAATTATTTTGATCAAATAATTAAGTGCCCTAGAAATGAGCCTCTCAGAAGAAAAGTGTTACGAGTCAATGAAAGCATTTTTTGGCTTATTCCATGTTTCTTGTAGTTTAAAATGTGTCCAGCTTGGAGGTCAAGCTGTGTAAGTCATAACATATATATTGGCTTGAAACTAAAATAGAATTGCCTGCAAGTTGTGTAAGTCTTTTGTGCCACTGAGTTTTGCTGTGATAGTAGCAGTAGAGCTCTTAGGTTAAGCATTTGTTTTTGTTACTTTGTTTTGTGTTTTGTATTTCAGTCTTTCTTGCCTACGGTTTTATTTCATTTCTGTTCACTGTTATGGAAGTTGGCGTAGGAAAGGTAGGCAGACTTCCTTGTAACTGAACCTCCAGAGTAATACAAGAGAAAACAGAAGCAGGCTGAGAGCAGGACTAAAGTAAATTGATTGAAGATTTACTCGATGGAGTGAAATGAACTTGTGATACCTTTGTTAGCTGTATGCATTGATATTTGTATTCATTTCATTTCAGGTCTGTGATGAGCCTCACCCACTTCTAGTGAAAGAAATGATGCAGCACTGTATTAATGGAAACGTTGCACAGGCTTACAAGGTATGCCACATGTATTTGATAGTGAATCCAAATCTGAAGATGAACCTTCTGCAGCCCAGTGGCGTTGCACAGTGCATGGTCCTGTAATGATCTGAAATTTCAGTTATTATAATTTCCATTACATATGAATTCTTATTTTTGAAGAGAGCAGAATGGATTAATTATGTGGTTTGTGATTTTCATGCTGGTATGTTATGTTTTTGTAAAAGTATAAACTTGAATAAATTTGGAATGTGATTGTTACAGTGAAGTCCCACTTTATTGTTCCCATTTTTAGTGAATTTTATTTAGTAAGTAACCTGCATTCATGTAAGAAATTTTTGGCCTTCCAGAACTTGTGCTGTGATTTGGTGTGATTAAGGTTGAAACCGTAATTTGTGTCAGTGTGTTTTGTCTGCTGGAAATTGTTTCCACACAACCATTATCTTTGGCAACTGGTGTCACATGAAAAAGGCACTTAGGTCACCGCTTGTAGTACAGTAAAGTCTCAGAATTCGTGAACCTTGATGTTTTGGATTTCAGACTTTTGTTATTTATAAAATTATAAGTTATAAAATTTAATATCATTCTTTCAACCTGTCGTGACTGATTGTGACAAATCAGGATGAGACCACGTGGCTGGTAAGTTGGATTCCTCCACCATCTGCCAATAGTGCAGATCACTCTCAGCTCAGTCAAGCTGTCTGAAAATTATTGGTACTAGAAAACAAAATTGTTGGAACTTATGGAAGATATAGAATCTGGTAACCTAAGTACAGTGGAACCTCGTTGCATCGTTCCCGTTACCTTCGTTTTCCCGCATATGTTGTCTGCCTTATTTGGTCCCGGAACTAGCCCCATATAAATAACACTATTTTTTCCCGCCTCCATCGGTCCTCGAACTGCGGTTTTATCACGTCGGTCATTGAAAAATCACGGTCCTGACGCAACATTTTCCCACGTGGATAGTTTTTTTAAAATTTGAAACAATGATATAGTGCGCTGCACGTGTGTATTGCTTTCTTACTGCTGCCTGTTGAACCAAATACCAGAATGAGAAAATTGCCTTATTTCTATCATTTTGGTTTTCCACGAGATTGAGATGCATGTATATTCTTATACAAAATCTTCAAAAGACTCGGGAAAATTTAGTGTTTTACTTTGTGTTAACAGTGATGGAAGTGACAAATAAGTGCCAATTGTTATCGGAAAATCTCCAAAACCACAATGTTTCAAGAATATAAAAAAATTGCCTGCCAAGTACCACGCGAACAATAAAGCATGCATGACCACAGACATTTTTTCTTCATTTCTGCGTTCATTAGACGCAAGTATGGGTGCGCAAAACAGGAACATTCTCCTCTTTGTGGACAATTGTGCCGCACATCCAAAGGATACATCATTTCTAAGAAATGTAAAAGTCATACTGTACCGGCAAATTGTACAAGTGTGCTCCAGCCCCTTAAATTAGGGGTAATAAAGTGTTATAAGCAGCTTTATAGAAAACGCCTCATGCAAACAGCTGTTTTCTTAATGGATGCAGGCAAAGATACAAAAAAGAAGATAAACGTGTTAGAAGCTTTGCACTACACTGTGGCAGCCTTGCAACAAGTAACCCAGCAGACAATCGAAAATTGTTTTCTGAAAGCTGGTTACATGCAGGGACAATCTTCAGGCGATAGTGACGTCGTATTGACCAACAATGACGATGATATCTGCCAAGACTGGGAAAAGTTCAGTGGCATGAACAAAGATAAATTCAAGGACTACGTCTCTGTCGACAGTCACGTGGCAACCAGTGGTGTAGAAACAGTGCAGGAGCTGTGCGTGAGCCTCGTGGTGTCCGGGAGTGTGGAGGGGGAAGAATAAGATGGTGAACACGATGTTGTGCCGAGCTTTGCTGAGACGCATGAAGGGCTAATGAAAGTAAAATCTTTCTTTTATGCGCACAGCACGAGTGACAGTGATCGTGAAAGTGTTCTAGGCCTTGAAAAATCGTACTCTGAATTGAGGCATAAAGTTTGCACAAAACAAATGTCAATCAAAGATTTTTTCAGCAAGAAGTAATAACAATCATTAAATTGTTCTTATCTATAATTTTAATGGTTTCCTGATACTTTTGTTTTCCCCTATATATTGTTTTTGTTTTCCATCCCCCTAAAAAACATGCATCGAGGTTTTACTATATATGCTTTAGTCCACATTGTATTCTGTCAGAAGAGGTCTGTTTGTCAGTATAGTTATCTTCCGTTGCTCTGGTGTAACATTATATATTTTATTTTGCAGGTAATGGCTCATCTGTGGAAACTTGGTTATGCAGCAGAAGATATCATTGGGAACATCTTCCGTGTCACTAAATCTATGCAGATGTCAGAGGAACTGAAACTTGATTTTATAAAGGTAGTTACATACTTCCAAGAAGTCTGAAGTCCTTTCCCAGAGTTTCAGGCTGGTTGCAAAATACAAATGGAATCTTACAAACTACAAACCTTTACAACAATTGTGATAAAATAAAAAAAAATACAAAGGATGTAAAACTATCTCATTAGAACATTTTAGTTTGACTGTAATGGTAAAGTGAATCTTTTGCAAATGGATATTTAGTACAGGGATGTACAAGTTTTTGAAAAATCTAGGAGTCACCTCAAAATTTCAGATGCCAGAAGGGTTACATGGAGCAAGGCCCATACTGGGGATAAACAAATGCTAGGTGCCACCGTACAATATGTGGTCGCCACAGTGACCTTGCATCCAGAATTTGTGCACTCCTGATTTAATATGTCCACTGGATTATACTGGCAGAGGCCATGGTTCACTGGTTATCATTACTTACAACAGTAATAACGATGCAACTTTAATAAAAATATGAATATAAAAGAAGAGCGAAGGAAGTCAAAATAAGACCCTGCGCTGGAGAATAGCTTAGTGCTGGGAATGATTATGAATGATGAGATATTTTGAACTGTGTAAGTAATGGGCATGTGTCATTTGAAGGCTTTGATTTGTTTTCTCAGGAAATTGGAATGACACACCTGAGGATAGTGGATGGTGTCACAACTCTTCTCCAGCTTACAGGCCTCCTAGCAAAGTGTTGCCAGGCAGCAATGGAGGCAGCTGGCAATGTATAATAGAATTGTTGATAAACATTTGTGTGTGATCTCATGGAAGGGACAGAAGTTTCGATATTGGTTCTTCATTGCCACTCCAGGTATGAAATTAATGTTGGTCGTTTATTTATTGAGAGTGTAATGTAATGTTGATTGTGTTTCATATGAATAATTAGATACATATTATGGTAATTTACATATAATGCATTAACACATCAAGATCTGGGTACCTGGAACTGTAACTTTCCATTATGTATATTGTGTTTTGTGAAACGAAGTGTTGTTGTGACCCCGTCCAAAGGCTCTTGACATCATATTTCCACATACAGGTCTACTGGCAGAAAGCTTATACTGCCACCTTTATGAATTTGCTGCCATGTGATCAGGTGCTGAGTCTTACGTCTCTGCTGTTTTATGTTCTTTGACATCTCTTGCAGTAGATTGCATGTGGGATCAACAGATTGCAAGTTTTATATTTTACAATACCAGTTAGCCATCAGCAGTTCCATGTCACATACATAAATATCCTTGAAGATGGCCCATGCAGACTGAAACCTGTCGGAATTCTTACGTGAATAGTTTGTATTTGGTAATAACTTTTGTGTACAGTTGATGGTAATTTTCCTAACCATTGCTGCTTTTTTAAGTTCACTCTCAAATGAAGCGTATAGACCATTGTTTTTTGATGGATCTGAAATTTCTTGCTTTCCACTGCAGTCATGTCTGCCATCTTGGTATTTCTTGTAAACGTGCTAGACTCTGCCTCTGGGGATATGCCATCTGTTAGCACAAGAAGATAACAGAATGAAGCTCTGTAACATATTAACTAAAACCTTCAGGCCTACATGAGATTATGCTGTGTGTCCCATATGTTGAATTTAAACCAGTCCTGTAATTTTAGTTGGAGTCTAGAATATAAAATTCTTGTATTCACTGGTTTGAATTCCTGTGTTTTTGTGTGTAGGCTGCATGTCCATAACCAGTCCTTTAGTGCAAAATGTGTATGTGTTTTGTTACCTTCATCTTTTGATATCTTGTAATCCAATTGGTTTGGATAGATTATTTAGATTACATTCCTGGGTACATGGAAGTAATGTATACATAATTTTTGCTGTGCAATCATGTAGTTCCTTTAAGAAAGATACCTAATTATCATATCATCCACCTAATTGCCAAGGTTTAATTCCAGAGGCTTTGAAAGACAAACATTTGTGAAATCCATTTGTTTTTTCTAACAAGCTACTGGGTTAGATTCATCTTAAAAATATGGATTTTTAGGAAGCCAGATTCATTCAATATAGGTATAATTTTTTCATTTTGAAAACCTTTAATTGTCCTTAGTTTGATTCCACACATTGGATGTGTCAGTATGTGGTGTCATGGTGATAAACAGTAAAACAGTGGTCAGTGCGTATAATATTGTCATCATACAGAAACATTTTCCTTATTATTGTATAGCTCCCACACACTTTTCTTCTTGTCACTGGAAATATCTGCCTTATATAATACCTGTGCTTGTGAGTAAGCCACACACCAGTTTCCATGGCTAGAATAGAGCATTGTTTCTACGCGACATCACAGCTGTGTTAAGACTAGGGGTATGGACAGGGGAAGGCATCGCATGTGTGCACACATGTAGTGTCCATGTCTAATTAACATAACATTTCATTTGAGTGTTTCTGAATTCATTTTCTCAGTGTTATTTGAGAAATTAAGCTTCATTGAAATATTAGTGATGATAGTAAGTGGGATGCCATTGATGCAATTGGCAGTGTTTTATATTAATAACCAGCAGAGTTCCGTACCCTTTAATACTGTTTCATTGGATTGTTATAAGGTTTAAGTACTTTTGATGGACTTTGAACAAAGATGTTGCATGTGCACAGAAATTGTTTTCTTAATTGATTTTATGACCAACTTCAGTAGCTATTTTTATAACTGCAACAATTTCCCATTGAAATTCTAGCAGGCTGGCATGTTAATAAGATTGTTGTATTAAATATGCAGTTTTTGTACTGTTTGTCTTAAGAAAGACTGGTACAAAGAATAGGCCCTTTCACTAGGTGTATTACATAGTTCACCACAGCTGGAGAAATAGGCCTACTGCTTTACAACTTGTGACTTTTTTCATCTTTTGTTTCATGTCAGCAAGAAAATAATTTGTGTCGAATATTACTATTCTTCCAGAGATGTCTCAGTGTAGAGATTTCTCAACTTGTATTATTTCATATGCAGTTTGGGACAACTTTTGATGATGAATGTTCAGTGTGGCTGATTATGATGTCTTTATTAATTATAGTACCACAAAGTTCTTAGTTTTTATGCTGTAAATGAACATGTTTTTGAGGCTGTAGTAATAAGAATAATTGTAAATTATTATTAATGCTGTACAATATGAAAGATAGGAACCAGCCAGCCCCTGGGAAATCAACACACAACAAAAATACATGTTGAGAATTAATGATTGAAGCTTTGGAATAAAGTATAAAGAAGTCTGGACCTGCAGTAACATGTCAGGACTTATTTATTGTAACCCTGTCACTCCACAGTTAGTCTGTTTTTTTTTAACATACCTTGTGTGCTGTATAAAATGAGCATTTTTGGAGAATATAACTTCAACTGTAGTTTGTCCAATACCACAGTTAATGTCCCTTGAAATTATGGGTTTGTACAGTGGCATAAGTATAATTTACATTTTCAGTATTCTATAACTTGGTTGTTAAGAATTCAGGGCATCTGTTCCTTCCTAGGAAGACAGTTTTAACAAAGTTAGGGGAGGAATACAGTAAAAATGTGTTGTACTATCTGCACGTATTTTACTCATTTTTGAAAGCTGCAGGGGTATCAACACAAGGCCCTCTTTCACATATCCAACATGACTGCACCAGCATATGCAATCCCCACTCTGATATTTAGCACTATGTGTGTCAATATTAGTGTGTCCAGAGGGTTAAATTTTGATAACACATTCAGTTCTATTGCTGGATAGTCTGACATCAACTGCCATGCTTGTGTGATTCATATTAACACTTGTAACCAAGGTGACCATAGAAAGTAAGTACTCTGAAACTTTAAGAATCTTCCATTGAAAATAGTCTTATCAAAATGAAAGTAATTGTATTAAATTCTAGTAGACAGTAGAAGATATACACTGTTATAGCTGATCACTTGGCATGTTCAGTGCATTCAAGTTGTAAAAATGGTAGCATTTTTATCTGACCGACATTCTTTGTTTAAGAACACAATAAACGTGCTTAAATAAAGGTTAAGAAAGCCATTCCTTTTTGTAAATGGCAGCCCCTTTATAATGTAACTTGTTTGACCAGAATTTAAAGGTAAATTTATTATCATTTTTTTCCTTCCATAGACCTTATCCAGCATGTCCACACCCTCCACTTTGAAATGCAACTTCAGTTTTAGGAGTTTTCAGAGAGTAAATATAGAATGCCTTATGTGGAGACGTCCATCTGCCTAACCACTTGTGACCTAGTATCAGCCACTCAGTTGTTTGTAGGGGATTCTAATGAAATTTGTTACAGGCATTCATTAATGGAAAGTTGTCAAGCAAGTATGAGTTTCATGAAAATGGGACTAATGACAGTCATACTTCAGGGTGTAAATTGATTTCTACCCATACTTTCTATGTTTGTTGACCAATTTGGGTGAAATTTGGTATAGGAAGTCTCTGTATAGTGCTGGTGAGCATTTTCGAGTTTGTGAAAATTGGTGCAGTGGAGGCCGTGCTTACTTATGGGCATAAATGAAATTGTTTCCATATTTTCTACATTTCTAGTCCAGTTTGGATAAAGTTTGGTACATGAGATATCCAAACATTTTATTGAGTGTTCATGAGTTTCTTGAAAATCAGCACAGTGAAAGCCATACATTACTTCAGGGCATAAATGAATTTCTATCCATACTTCCCACATAATGCTGTTTAGCATTTGTGAAGTTTGTAAGATTCAACACAGAGAAGTCAGTACTTATGAGTTGAAATGAAATGACATTTACATTTGTACCATGAACTTGTATGACATTTTTAAAGTAAAGAATGCCTTGGTAACGTCTGTGTACTTCATCATAGAGTACACCATATGCAGTTTTATTCTATGTCGTGAGGCTGCATTTCTTGTTTCTGGGCAAGGGTATGTAGCATTTATTGGGAATTTGGAATAGGAACAAGAATTATTTGAAATTGACCTTTTCCATGCTATATGGAAGGGGCATTTAAGGAAACAATTATTGCCTGCCTGAAGGTACTATCCCAGAGTGTTCTTGGACAGACTAAGAGAGGCCATTTAAACTCTGTACAGAGGATTGAGTCACTGCTTTTGTCTATGTTTACAGAACACCTTTATGACACACCTCTTTATTTTAGCTTTCCTGACATTGATGAGTGGGTTCTGTAAGGCTGTTTGTTAAATCTGTACAGAGTACTGATCTTGTATTTTAAGTTGTCACAGAAATGCAAAGTTCTTAAATGATTTTTTTGCAAGGAAAATTTTAACTAGCATCCATTGTAATCCTGAGTTACATTGCAAATTACACACGGACTATTGACGTTCTGTCACGCTGGGTGAAATGTGCAATTTGAATGTGACATTATTTCTTGCAACACATTTCCACAAATTAACTTAGACGTACCTGTGGTCCGTAGTGGAAACTGCATCAGAGATGAACCAGTTATTAACTGAGAACATTATTATGTCACTGTAAGTTGATAACAGATTGAAGGAATAGTAAATTGTTTAAGATTCTGATGCAAAGACATATTAAATGGGTGAAAAATTCATTGCATGATGAAATGTTTGTGCTTAGGCAGGAAATCCTTTTTATGCAGGAAATGTATTAAAAGGGCAACGTGCATGTAAATTGTATGGGAACAATTTTTTTATTAAATTAGTCTGACTTCTTAGGCAGAGATATATTAACCACGTTATTGCTATGACAGAAAACTGAATCTGGACATTTTTATGAAGAGAGGTGACACAAGAGCAAGATAACTGAAATGTTTTATCTGTCAGTACATGTAAAGAAGAAACAAGCTGAATTGTACATATTGTATTTTCTGCACTGTAAGACTGTTTTCCCTGGAAAATGTTGCCAAAAATTCCCATATTTGTGGTCTGAATGTGAAGTAGGTGCGTACAGTGATTTTTTTATTTTACAGCAGACGCTATGTACACTGTTGCCTTGAATATCCAAATGAGGCCTTACACACGTCTCACTAGAATGTGCCGTTTATTTCCAAGAAGATCAATAAACACCTACTTCCTTCTAGAAACTTTTCCTGGAAATAACTACAAGAAATTAATGTGGAGCTGTACTCTACCTTCAGCATGTAAGACACCGCATTCCACCTTCCTTGCTTCCCTCCTCCCTGCTTTGATTTATGCATGCAGCAGTCAGCAGTACACTCAATCCAAATTAGTAATCACTGGTCAACCTCATTCCTTTGAGATCAGTCAGTCTGTCTGTAGTGGAGGGAGATCATCATCTGTTCACTGGTATGTGTTTCTCTGTTACATTCAGTAGTCAATTTGTTACAAATTCTTAGTCCTACTGAAATGGGTACAAATGCATGAGGCTTTTGTGCAATCAATCTGGAATTGAATGTGTTAAATTTCACCAAGGAACACAGAAACAGGACAGCTGAACACTTAGGTCCTCTCCCAACAAAGAAAATGATATATGAAATGAAGAAACCACAGAAGGAATTACAGAAATTAAGAGAAGAGCAGACACTGTTTGTATGAATGTTGCGAAGTGGCCACAGTGAGAATAAGAGATGGAAGAGTGGATAACAGACCTCAGGGGTGGGAAAAGTTCTGATGTATAAACAAATGACCATATTTACATTAAGATTGTTGCCAGTCAAATGCATTATCACCAATTTTGCTGGGACAAATTCTTAAGGGCTACAGATTTGTGAAGAGTCATGACCTAAGCATTCATACTCAGGATAACACAAAAATCCTGGCTGTGTATGAAAATAAGATTTTGCAGTTTCAACAATTTGTGATTAATGCGAGGAACAACTCATGATTCCAACATCGGATGGACAGTATGGATGAAGTTGTAGTAACGTTCAGTGTTCTGTCAAACAAGACAGTACATTCAAGAAGCTAAAACCATCACAAAACATCTGGCCACTTGACCTGCCAAACTGTTCCCTACAATCAGAAACAACTGAAAGTGCTTTTATTTTTAGAGTTACATCATATAGTTCGGTTTGCAACAAATTTGGTTGCGTTACAGGAAGCTGACCTGCAGCTGCTAATGACTACCATGGAGAAGGTGATGCCATCAGTAAAAAGAATGGTTTAGTTCAGAGAGTTCATGGAAAATGAAGTATCAGTGACTTTAACAGATCCATTGTTGATAATGGAACAAAAATTTGTTAGCATATGTTTTCTCCAATGTGTTCATTTCTTACAAGTCATATCTTACTATTCCTGTGAGTTAGAGTATGCACAGTTGTCTTTTTTCAGAGCTGAAGTTGGTGAAAAACATACTTTTCTATGTATCAGGTAAAAGTAAATTGACCACAATGATTACTTTTTCAAGTTACATCAGGTAAAACATGCTAAGATGGGCAACTTAAAATTAACCCTTAACCAGCCCTACAGGAGTATAGTCATGGATCACTGAAAATAAAGTGGAGCTTCCCCAGCATCAACTATGAATGCATCACCCCAGTTATATAACAATATAGCTGTTAACTTCTGCTGTGTAGAATTTCTTCCTGGGCCTAGCAAGCCGAGAAAATTCTGTATGCCTGTTTTCTGCACTTTTTACTGCTCTGTATTTTTCTGCAAAAAGAAACATGGTATGTGTACTGGTAAGAGTTTATTTCATTTAAGGAAAAAATTAGAAATACTGATGTACATTCAGATACTAACAGGTAACCAAGGCAGGTCATTAAGTACTGAATTGCACATAGCTTTTTATTGTCATGTAACGTGTATTTGTTTCATGTTCTGATGTTCACAGTTTGAAGGGTAGTGTTTTCCACCAGCCTCCAGCTTTTTGTTTCTCTTGTATGTTATTATAAAACACAACCATGTAATTCAAGATTCCATTCTGTATGTGAAGGATTACTAAAGAGAATTTTGTGAACAGGCATAGCACAGTCAGTAAAGTGACTGGCTAAGGATTGAATGACCAAGGTTTGATTCCTGGAAGGAACGTGGATTCTTGTCTTTGCTACAAGACACAGATCGGCTCAGTGGCTGACCCAGTCTCGTATCCAGTTGGTGCTGCAACACACAGAGTGGCTCCATGACTGATTCAGTGTCCTATCCAGTTGGTGCTAAAGTAGAGTAACTGGACTGCCAAAATTAGGAGAGTCCACCTTTCTTCCAGATGTCTACATGGCATGGTTCTTAAACACAGGGATGGTACCTTTGTCTTAACATTTTACCTTCAACAATCTCATTTCTACTAGAAAGCTGCAAAGTTAATTGTTCACAGACACATATCCATACATGTTACAATTTCAGTTGTTAAATTGTAATAGCTGTTTCAGCATTTGAACTTGGGAACCGGTGTTTTTGTGTGCTTGCCTTGCCTTTTTTATACACTGGCAGCAAGAAGAGTTCCATCATTATGGTGTAATGCATCTACACCCACCCCTTCACAAATGAAACAAAATCCTTTTAATCTTAATTCAACTTCAACCTTTTAATGTCCAAGATCAGATGATGTACTACTCAATAAGGCAGACTTCGATGAACAAATACAGTTTAATAGATCTGAAATGTTTTCCATAAGAGTTTCAGTATTGTCCAATGTAAGACTTGTACAATGGACGATATGAACCCTAACTGTTGACAGTATTGCATTTCTACTTTTCCTGAACAGGTAGAAAAAAAGTTCTCTCTTTCCTTTAATATTGTCAAACTTCTGTGTATTAAATTTATGTTTTATATAACTGAAGAATGTAGTGTAATATTGACCTTCATTGATGAATAAATTTTTATCTGCCACACTGGAGTAAGGCTAGATCTTGTCAAATGGTGTTACCTTTTTCATTGCCACCTCTTAGGGCGGTTTATAAGGAAGAATTCCATATATGATGGAAGTCCCATACTCATAATGATGAAGATCCATAAAACTAACACCACTTCTCATTTGTATGGCCTAACGGCCGTGTGCCACTGCGTGCTGTCTTAAGTATGACAGCCTGATGCAGAGCAGCAGCAGGCGAAGGCCACTGCAGAGCTGACTGACATGATTCTGCTCGGGATGGTGTCCTTGGTGGGGGTTGGGGAGAGTCCTTGCTGATCTGAATCACAATGGGTGTTGGTGGGGCTTCTCCTTTATGATTCCGTTTTGTAGGTTTCTTACTGCCCTGTGTGTAGTCTGCCGGAGTTGGTTGGGTGGCAGTAACAGATTGAAGGCTTGTTGCTCTGTGTAAAGATAATCTCAGAGGTTTCTTTGGTGGTGTAGGTCTCTGGGGCTTGCTCTCAGTACAGCTGCTATTTCCATTATGGTGGTTGTGATGTTTCTTGTAATTGTGAAGAACTGTGTGGCTAGTTGGCTCAGATCCGTAATCCAGAGATCTTGTGCTGTGGGTGTCGTTATTTTGAGAATTGGAATGTGATTGTTGATTCCTTTCATGAATGTAGTGCTGGTGCATTGATGAAGTTTCAGAATCAAAATCCAAAGATTTTATACTTTGAGCATCATGTAATTTATGGATATGTTGGGATCGTGAAGGAGATTCGGATGTGCAGTCTGTTTTTGTTTTCATGTGTGGGAGTAATTGGTGTGATTCACGTTGTTGATGATGTCCTTCCAAGTGTTTTCTCTGGTAATGTTTTGTATGATAAATGCCGGAAGAAGTCTCTGAATTATAGTCGTACACACATTGCTCACCAGGTTTAGCAGTCTTTGTTACTTCATAGAGTCTGTGATGAGAATGATGTTTAGTTTTTGATTGGAGTGTGGATGTTCCATCCAATTTGTTCATGTCAAGTGAGTTGGTACTCTGAGCATTTTGCAGGTGGTGATGACGGTGGCGATGATGTGAGTGTTTCTCATGTCGATGATGATGGTTCATTCCTCCAGTTGACGAACAGTCTGATGCAAAATCTAGGGACTTTGTACTACGCATGTCTTGGCTCTTTATTATGTTATAATGATGCATGGTTCCACCTGAAGATGAATTTGGAACATTTGGTTTGGGTCTTAGTGTAGGTAAACTGTGTCGGGACTCTGCAGGACTACTACTTCCCACTTCAAGTCCTGGGAGATTTGCAACCAGTGCTGTCACTTGTGGTCCCTTTTGGAAGACCTGAACTTCAGGTTTACCTGTAGAGGTTTTTGTATGAGTATTTAATGAGCCAGTTGCATTCACAGATCCATTTGATAATGCTGAAGATGATGAGATATGGGGACTTTGTGTGCCACTCTTTGAATGTGCTAGAGTTTCTTCTTCCTTTGTTCTCAGCAGAAGTTCTGCAACTTGTTCCTCTAAATAGGAGATTCTGTGTGTCAGACGAAGATTATCATTCCTGAAGCTGTCCTTAGCACGCTCTGCATCTTCTGCACGCCCTCTCAGAGTACCCATCTCTTCACGGAGTAATAGCAGTTCCCTTGAATGCTCATGCTGATGCAAAGTGGCTGTTGTAGATAGGAGGGATGTTGAAGTTGAGAGGTGTGTACGCATTACAACCAGCTGGGCAGGGTCAGGGGTCACTGCCAGAAGACGCAACATATCTTCCTTTGTTTTTGTTAACACCAACTTTCCATTCACCTCGAGCAACCTGTGTGTCAGATAAAAAGTTTTAGTATAACAGTCCTGTGATGAAAAGCACCATACCAAAGTAAAAGTACTGTGACATTTACACTTCAGAGAACTTATTAGAACAATATAGAGCTCCCGTTTGGTGAGTACAGTAATATGTGTAGTGCTATAAATGTTACACATTGTGAAGGTGAAGTTTTTGTGTCAGGATTGGAGAAGATTGACAATATGAATCATCTTCAGAAAGTTGAAGAAGCATTTAGACCTTGGAGGACTGCCATCACAGCATTGTGCCTTATGTAACTTGCTGTCAGCAATACATACCCTTCTAGATATCATAGACTATTAGGAGTTATATTTTCTGGCTTAATAGAATGCAGATCATCCCTGTGCTTAATTAAACACCGTACCATGAAGGCATATGGGGAAGTGGAGGTACACTTCCATACATACATTCTTAATATTGGCACTAGGGTGGTAAGTGGGCAGCTTCATGTCTTGGGTACTTTTGCCCTGGGGAACTTAGGAAATTGGATGAGCCCCCCAAGCCTGTCTTGACAAGTCAGGGAAGAGAAAATATCTTGCCCCTGCCAGAAATAGTTCCATGATTACTTGGCAGTCCAGCCCACAGCCTGGTCACTGTACTGAGAGTACTGTTCAGGCCTCATGTTATTGCTCACATCAACATGACATAAAATTGTGTTCAGTATTGTCTGAAGATTAACACTGTACAGAGATGAAAAGTATTAGGGATAATCAATGTGGATTCTGATGTAACAGGTCCAACTGTCAATAACATATTCTGCATTCATCAGATAGTAAAGGAAAAATGAGAGTACTGTGGAATGGAACTTAGGAACAACGAGTATGACAAGGAGAGGAGCGTTGTACAGTAACATTCTTGGTGAATCTGAAAAGCTTTGAAACTGTGTGTTTGTATTTCCTCATTTTTGTAGGTGCATCAGTTTGTTGCTGCATGGAAAGAATGTTTTCCTTGAAAACTGTTCATTAAGTATGAAAATTAATTTTCCATTAATATGCAGTATGAAAGCGGGCTCTTGTGAGTGCGGTAATGAACCTTCGGGTTCCATAAAAGGCGGGGAATTTCTTGACTAGCTGACGACCTGTTAGCTTCTCAAGAAGGACTCGGCTCCATGGAGTTAGTTAGTTAGTTAGTTAGTTAGTTAGGTATGCAGTATGAAAACCAGAGATACTTCATAATCAACTACACTGAACATTCTCAAATTTGTGTGAAGGTATATAAAGGTATATTGTCTGTTGTATGTTTAACTGAATCCATAAGTGGTGTCTCATCGTGTTTTAAAGTGACCATTGTTCTCCTCTGGCTGACCTGTTGCTTATTCTGCATACTGTACTTTACTTTTTACACAGTAACTTTTCCAGCTGTGGTATACAGTGGAACATTGACTAGAATTTGTGAACCGCAGTGTTCAGCCTTCTGGTTTAGACGCACTCAGTTACAGTTCCCGATATTTCCATGATGGATGTCTCTTATTACACAATTCCCCTAAATGATGTTCTTTTGAAAATGCATGTGTCATTGAAAGCACAGTCATCCCCAGTGTGCTGGTTCTCAACCTGTGCTGCTCATGGCACACTTGGGATGTGTTTGTGGCACACCAAAATTGTAGCACAGAACTAAAATTCACAGTAACAGTATACCTACTTTTAAGTAACATAATTTATTGTATAACAGCAAAATTGTCATACAGCAAAGAGATGAACTTGTGATGCAAACATCCCTTTGAGAGCCCAAAGAAATTGCAGTGGTTTCCAGGTATTTAATGGTGCCACTCAGAATGACAAACACTTCATCAAAACCCCCATCCCCTATCTTAACTCTGTGTGCGCACGTGTATAAAATTTTTAATTTGCATATTTGATTTTATGTAATAGTTCTATAAGCAACCTCACAGCACACTGGTTGAGAACCACCGCCCTAATGGTTGTTACAGTGGTGGGATAATTGCGCCAACATTATGTTGGACATTGCCCATTTCTGAGATATGGTTGATAGACACGACCTTTCGTGAATTTCAATGTCCTTATTTTCAAGCGATTTATTATGCTGAGAAGCTTTTGTTATTTTTATTTTGAGATAAGTGGCGGCTGTTGGGAACAAACCCTGAACTTTGAACACTGAGCAAGTGTGGTGACCACTAGATCGCCGCCACTGAACAAAATTCAAGACCTGTTAGAATCATGACAGGCAGTCGAAACGGAAGCAGAGTTAACTCCAGAAACGTCAGAGGACAGTGTGCACAGAGTGGGTAGAGTCCCTTAACACTCGCGGTTTTCGGTCGGGAAAAAACATATAATCCTGTCTAAAACATGAGTTTCTATCGTCGCATGACCGTTCCACTAGTCGCATTTTGTTAAGTGTTTCGTTTGTAACAGGGGCGCGCGGTGGCGTAGTTGGTTGAGGCACTACTCTACAAACCGGAACGTCGCGGGTTCGATTCCCGATGGTGTCATTGGAATTAATTCCTTGACATAATCGTTTCGGTCGCACTATGGCCCTGGGGTCGACTCAGCCTCTAACAGGAATGAGTACCAGGAATATTTCCTGGGGGGTAAAGGCGGCCGGTGCGTAGGACTGACAACCTTACCACCTTCATGTGCCGATTGTCTACAAATCTGGGAGCCTCAACCTCCTGGACCCCTCAGGGCCTGTCTAGGCCTGTAATTCGTTTGTAACAAGTCTGCAGTCAAACGTTTGCACACTACAGAAAGTAACTGTATTATCACACACGCACAAAACGCGATTGCACGTCAGCCCTATGTATTTTTAACTGGAATACATCGGTTACGTTCGGCTTTCGTCAGCGCAAATAACCGCCAAGGTGAGCTGCAAACTCCCTAGTCAGTATCAGTAATACAGAATTGGAAAAGGTTTAATGTAATTATGATACGGATGCATTGGTCACGATTCGAGTCAGCGCCACTTCCGTTTCTTTGTGCACCTGCTTGAGTGCGAAACGAATTACTCAGCGGAAGTGACCTGGACACCTGACAGTAAAAAACCTCGTGGCGTAATTCCGGTGCGGTCGCTTCAATGTATACAATGAGCGCAGCACTTAAGTACGGTTTGTGCCGTATTCCGTGTTGTCCGCAGGAGATTCATGGCAAGTAGTGATGTTAGTGTAGGGGAGGTTTCTGCAACGTTGCCGGTTTTACACAAAGGCAAGGTGAAATTTTGGGGTAGGGTAGAGGTAAAAAATGAAGGTGAGTGGTCAGCTTCACGCCACAGCCAATATTCGCGCCCCCCGGTTTTCATTCAGTAGGATGCTGGTTGGGTCACAGAATCGGTTTGGACGCTTTGGAGAAGAGATAAAGGCCTTGCCCCTGCCGGGAATCAAACCACGATTGCTAAGACATCCTGCATGTAGCCTAGTCACTATAGCGAATGAGCTATCGCGGCTACCAGTTTTGGCAGATACTAAAAATACGAATAAAAATGCGATGTTTTTATCGAATGCTAACGATATCACTGACACCTGTATGAACGTAACCAAATGTCGCGTTTGAATGGGTCAGCACTCCTTCGTGCTTCAGATATCCCATATTCTCAGCCCGGAGACTGGATATTCTGACTGGGATTTATCGTCTTTTCTTCGGTTTGGCCTCGAAAATTTTGGGACAGTATCATTCAGGCAAATATTTCATAACCGCTTGTTTCCACATCTTCACAAATTCGCCTTTCAAACTTTGCATTTGAGAAAAGGTACTGAATAAACCAAGAACCCCTGTAATCTGCTGCTTTAACACACAACATTCTAAGTTAATATGATCCGCCGTGAAAACAAAGTCTCACAAGCCGAAGACCCCAACCAGTAGATACATTCTGTATAAGTAAATATATTCAGTACGTACGCTTACACAGTTCTGTTTTTTTAAAGTTTGTTTTACAACTAGCGACTGTTTTTCGTTTTGCCGAGTTTGCAACGAAAAATTGCAAAATGTCACCTATTAGCTTTGTCATATCAATCCATATTTTCGCATGTGACAACTCTAAAACTACTAAATGGATTTGATGTGATTTTAATATTGAGGAGTCTTGTCACATTTTGTCGACGCCGTGTCTTTTTGGTTACATTTGAATTAAAACAGTGTGCATTTATTTGATCTAAATTCATTTCTGCACCATCTCGAGTTTAGAAACGTTTATAACAGTCAACAGTGGTCTTTCGAACATACCCTAAGGTTACCGAAGTATCTGACCTTCTTCTCGATAACTAAACGAAACTTCATCCCACCTGAATTTATAGACTTCCTTTATTTTTATAATTTTTTTTTTCAATGGCTCAACAGCCCCTTGGAGGCCTAAGCCGCCTCAGTTTTCGAGGCCTCACGATCACACACATTTGAGACACACCACAGTCGGTAGGACTCCTCTGGACGAGGGACCAGCTCGTCGCAGAGACCTCTACCTGACAACACACAACACTCACAAGAGACAGACATCCATGCCCCCGGTGGGATTCGAACCCACAATCCTAGTAAGCGAGCGGCCGCAGACCCACGCCTTAGACCGCAAGGCCACTGGGATCGGCATAGATTTCCATATACCCTACGTAAAGGGAGCTGGAGTAGCTCAGTAGATATAGTGACTGGGCTACGGTCTGGACAGCTGAGGAATCAGAATTTCATTTTTAGCAGGGGCAAGAGATTTGTCTTCTACGAAGCCTTTTGTCCGGTCCTGAGGCCAATCCAGCTCCTATTCAGTGGGTGTCGGGGGTAAAGCGGCCGGGGCGTGGAACTGATGACTTCCGTGTAGTGTCAAGGTACAGGTGAGTGGTTAGCTTTATTCCCAGAGGGTTAACATGTACATAAATGCGTAATTCGCAGTGCTGCTACAACCGGTGCTTTATTCAAATGTATGCTCTTCAATGTTTTTACGTTCTTTTTGGCTTACTTGTGACGAAAAGCTGGAATGTGCTCATTACCTTCTCTTTGTTTGGCTGTACGCATGTAAAAACTCCAGAATCGCTGAACGATTCTTTTTTATGGAATTTAATGTTTTGGGAGTTTTACTAAATTACCGATACACTAGAGTTTGGGTAAAAATCGGACAAAATTGACGGACACTTCACATGAAGACCTGCACGTATTTCTGCCCACATCTCGATCGTAATTCGCTAAATATTTATCGGCGTTAAACATGTGTCGAACTCAAATTATACAGAATAATGAAACACGCTCTATGCTCAGTACTTTCTTTCTTTAAAGTGTTGCAGTTTTCATTGTAATTAGAAAAAAGGATGTGAAAGTGCCTAACGCGTTAATTTCCTTTTAGTGACCAAACAGTCTGTGTTTAAACCAGAATTTTCGACTGCCCCGCAAATCACTGAACTTCTGAGGTGGGAGATTCGAGCGCTCCTGCCTGCTGAACAGAATCGGCGGCCGAAACACGGTACAAAAGCCATAGACTACAGCGAGGCATCGTTTACCCGCCCTGAAGCAGCTAAGTGGAATTAAGTTACGTTTCTCCTATATTTAGTACGAAGACAATGGGACATGCAGTGACATTAGAAATACAGACGTATTAGTACCGCCTAGACCGTGATTTCTCAAACTGTGGTACGCGTACCATGGTACGCGGCCTTAATTTAAAAAAAAAAGATATAAATTTTCAAAATAAATAAAACACAAGCCATATGTATATACTTGCTAATATGTAGCATTGCTGACAACATTATATAACTCATCCCCGCTGTCAGCTACTCTTTCCAATCTCGGCTTTTTTATTTAAATACAAAACGTTGGTGGCACAGTAACAGTGTTAAATTTCATTTAGTGATACTCCAGCGAAAATGTTTGAGAATCCCTGGCGTAGACGATTCACAACAAGCAAAGTCGGTGCACAAAATAGACGAAAACAGAGGGGAGGAATTTAACTTAATGACCATTAACCAAGCCCATTAATTACCAGTCTTTGCAAGAGAGAGAGATAGCAACAGAGTTAATGAAGTACTAATTTTTTCACTTGCATTGTACAGGTTGGTTCGTAACCAGGCTCAGTAATTAGGCTCTGACACTGCAAAACACTAGGGAACAGGAGTGAGGAATAATATTAGTGGCTTCTTAAATTCGTTTTACACGATGATTCATACCCGAGCGCATTGCGTAAGTTCGAATTACTCTGACGTTAGCCATGTTTTCAGGATACTGGCTTCTCCTTCAGCATCTCCACTCGTCAAATTTGATACTTCATGCAAAGAACGCACAAGCAATGTAACTTCAATTAGACCTTGCCTTCAGACTTCATTTTTCTCGGCTCAGAGCAAGAGTTCGCAATTGAGTGGGCCTACGATTCTGGTCATGAGAAAATATTAATTTCCGTTTCGTCATAAACGAGTCTTTGTCAGTTACAGTGTACTGACACCTGTTCTTGATGTAACCATTGGAGAAAGAATAGCTTCGTATGGGCTGGACAGTTGAGATTCGGGTCTCGGCAGGGGCAGGGATTTCTCTGTTCGTCATCCCGTCCAAACCAATTCTGGAGCCCACATAAACTCTTCTTCAATAGTCCCTGGGAGTAAAACTGCCAGAAGGTGAAGCTGACCACCTACCTACATCTAGTATCGAGGTCTAGCGTGCATGCAACTTTATACCCACACCCTGGGCGTTTTTGCATGACCTGGTGCTTAGACACAGCGGCAAGTTTAGTTTTATCCCGTCGTTTGAAGACAGACCTACCTGTCCCCTTTGACCATGCCCGAATCCTCTGTGGCCCACTCGACGTATAGCCCTGGCGTATCTTCCCATGGCCCTGCACCGAATCTCGGACTCTTGGGGTCGTAGTTCAGCTCCAACGCATGCAGGGTCACGTGGTTTGAGCCTCTCACACAACTGTGAACCAAAAGTAGCATCTGTTAGGCGCTTTGCGGTGTGTAGTGGATACTCGAGCTTGGGGGTTTACGACAGTGTAAAATAGAATTTTCTACTAAACTCTATGCAGGGTGATGTGAATATACTCGTATTTCACTTTGCCACACTACCCACAGCTCACTATCAGTTTTATTACTATCATCTCGGCTATCGCTGTAACGAGATTCGAATCCCGCATTAAGCTGCAAGTCCTTCCTGCCGGCCGTTGTCATTCACATTATCTTTCTGTCGCCGTTGACAAAATGAAGGTGGTACATGTCCTGAAGCTTTAACGGCGATGAAATTCAGTAGACTTATAAGTTTGTCGGTCTGACAGCTGCGTCAGGTGGTTAAAGTAAACCAACGTTTCAGGGTGATATGCCTGACGATGATTTTGGAGTCGAAACATGTAGCAACATAATAAAATCACAACATTTGTAGATATGCCGACGAAGTAATTTATGGTACATATATTAGTCTATGTAGGCTATTTAACATTTAATGTGTAAGATTTTAAACAAAACAATTATGAGCAGAACTGACGAAGTCTGCATTCATATCGCATACATTTCAAGTTCTCCAGACCAATTACCGTTACTGATACTAGTTTATTTTTTTAAATTTTAGTAAAGAACTAATTAGGCCTGCTAAATAAGAACCTGTCTGCATGACGTGTGCTGGATGTAGACTCTTGACTTCGCACTGTCGCCACATTTCTGTTTACTTACAAACTGTATTTCATACATAATGCGTAGGTATGTTTATGATCTTCACACCAAATTTTACATTCCTAGCTCCAATGATTCATTAGCTGTCGCCATCAAAGCCAAAGTTGGAAAAATCTCACGGACGCCATATTATTTAACATTATGCAAAAATGTTATCGTAGCGAATTCGTATATATTTCAAATACTTATTACCACACACACTATAATTTCAGGGCCGTAAATTTATTGTTATTCTCAATTCACATTTTCCCGGCGTCCACGTGTTGTTATTACTGTGTGTAATAAATTTAAAATGTTCGACGTTTGGGTGATGTCATGTGGCATAACATTCTTGTTAACTTTTGTGGAAGTTCGGTCGACTATTTCAAAAGTTGAAGGGGACGACGACGTATAGTGTGGCGATGTCATGCGCCTTCTTTCCCTAGGAAAGGACTGTCCGAACAGTGACATATTTCATTCCATCACACCTCAAAACTTTCTTCTAACGTCAGCAGATAAATTCAAATCATGATATATACCTGTAGATGGTAGAGGCGTCGTTCTTGGCGCGGTTTTGTTCGGCGTCTTCCAGGCAGATCTGCAAGTTGCGGCTCTCCTCCAGCAGGGTGAGCAGATTCAGTTCTTCTCGACCCAGCTGGTACTCCAGCTCCGCTTGCTGGATCCGCACGTCAATGTTGCTATGGCAAATACATTTCGTGGTTTTAAATTACAGTCATGACAAATACTACATGTTTACAGTCCTAGTGCTTTATGGTGACCTCTGACTAGCGTAAAAGGGGAGGAAAGCCAAGATATACGAAGGTGTGTTACCCACAGCCTTGTGCCACGGAATACAAGAAATCCGCGAGCGTGGCCGCGTTGGATTGTTCTTGCAAGTAGACGTTTCTTCCGTCTGATCCACGTGTCCCGCACAACAGGTGGCAAATTTTCTAATACTGGGCACACGGGCGGACTTTGGAAGCTTCTCGATGGTCGTTTTAGGCATAGTTTAAAGACAAGTTTGTGTTGGTGTCATTGATCCTATTCGGCAGTTTAATTGTTGACTGTTTTGATTGTCAGAACAAACAACAATTAAACACATGCAGTTTATTTTTCTATACGACATGTTTCGGCCGTGTGTGCCGGCCATCATTAGGTAGGAATAAAATGAAAAGTATACTGAGGTGGAGGTCTCCCCTTCACAGTTAAAACGTTAAAAGTATGTAAACTATTATTCCCTATTAGGAATAATATTAAGATGCACGTTAGCAGTTAAAATTAGTAGAAGTGTAATTATTAAGTTATTGGGATAGAAGAGATTTCTATTATTCGTAGAAAATATGTAGTGACAAGATTGCGTCAACACCGCCGGTTACGCGAACCTTGTCCACTACACACTGATTAGAGGATCGACGCGTGAGGGCACCTCGGACCGTGTTGCTGTCGTATTGTGTAATGAATTAGAGGATCGGAGACACAAAAAGCCACCTAGGACCCTGTAACTACTCACTCGGTGATGTCGAGCCTCTCAAGTGCCATCTTCAGGTTCTTGATGGTAAGGCGCTTATTGTCCATGTCTTGGCGTAGCTTCTGCAGCCGCTCCTCTGCAGCACGGCGTTCTTTCTCCGTGAGGGGTTGCCCGCTGTTGTTTTGTCTCAGATACGTCGCCGACAACCGACTGATGCTCAGTGTGTTGCACAGCTGCCCCTTGAGGCTGGGGAACAGACACACTTTAGCAGCAATCCTAAGTTCAACATAACAGAATAACTATCCTGGCTGAAGATGTTTGTGGTTCTCCCAGTCCCGCCAATCACAGATCTGGATGTCCGCCTCAAATCAGCTACAGCCACATCCTTCTACATCTTCCGATTAATCATCCAAACATTTGTCTGTATAATCGAACGTGCAAACTCAGCTGGAACAGAACCCTCCTTGAGAAGCTGACATCCAGTTCCATCCATCCTCCTGATACTGCCAATATTACATTTAGGACAGCACATAATACCTTTGTATCATGTTCTCTTTATCCCGGACGGCGTTACGCAATGACTCCAATTCCTTGGCGATATCTTTAGACGTAATGGGTCGAGGTATTGGCGGACCGCCAACTACGCCGGTTGTTACTGTACCTACACCACCACAGCCACCCCCAATACTTCCGTTCTTCTTTCGACGTGGGGTTGTGGAGAGGGACACCTCGATGCTGGCCATCTGCAACAGACATATGTTTTGTGTTTTGTATCTGCAGGTTTTAACTCGTTAACAATATTTACCAGCTGCTTTAAATACCTTGGTATTTTTTCTCATGCTATACGCGTGTCGTTGGGTGTTGTAGTAGCTGATGGGTTCAACAATTGCATCTTTTAATACTCGTACTCGTACAATTTGGTACCTGTACAGTTATGACTATTAGAGACCGTTCGATGCTTTAGCAGCTGGTATCTTCATCAAATGCATCTTTCAGTTCTCCTACCATTTGTTCTTTATACTGCTATAAATGTTAGAAATCGTTCGATGTTGTAACATCTGATGTCTTCATCAAGTATATCTTTCAGTACTCGTACCATTTGGTACTTATACTGCTATAACTGTCACAAGACCGTTTCACCCACGTTCTTCTTTCATACTGTTGAGAATATTTATACCTAAGAGCGGTAAAATAACAAGTGGCGGGGAAAATTACATATTCGTATAGTCCTGTTCACAGTATGTCGAAGGGTGTTGAAATCAAGGCAGTTGAGATGAGCGCGCCCCATATGTCTTGCGTGTGGGATATGAATACTACACCTTATAGGCAATAGCCAGATATTAAAATGGGTCTTACCAAACAAACAGGATGTGAGGAAGGGAACTGGGTTGAACTTGTTCAGGATATGATCCAGTTGCGATCTCTTGCGAAGGTGGTCAAGGACCTCCCAATAAGACGGGTAGTTTCTTGGCCAGCCGAAAGATTATCAGTTTCTCAGGTAAAATTTTGCTCCGTGGAGTATTTTTAGAAGGGCCCCGCAGCAGATGCAACGGACGCACTGCAGCCTTGAGATTTATTGTGCAACCCTTTGATGAAGATGATTCGTTTTTACATATAATGGAGCACCGGAGGAATGAAATTGACAGGGGAAAGCCACTCCCTGGAGTTACGAGTACTTATGCTGTTTATTTTATTCAAACTCTAACGTGGAATTTCGATTTAATTTTTTTGGGTCCACACATGAGTACTGTTCAGTTTATCTTAATTTATGACCACATGTACATATTTACTGTATTTCAGTAGCCATAGACATTACCGGTGGGCTTAAAGAACACATGTTCTTGTGTTGGGTAAAGGAACTAAAATTTTTGAGTCCGGGTGAGGTTTGCTGCAGAACATGTTGAAATGTGTCTCAATAGTGACGCCATCCAGCACCCGAATGATGACGTCGACTTACATGTCGTTTGATCCATCGTGAACAAGCATAGGCTACCTGATACTCGAACCGCAGTTATTAGTATATAGTCCACCAGTCTCGCCGTTTTGAATGTAGTTCTGGAAGTTGTTATTAGTGTTGTATTTATACAAATGAGATAAATTAATGTACAGAACTTGTGTTTAAATCGTCTTTAGAAATGTTCGGCTAGTTACGTATGTTGAACAGTGCAGACAATGAACAAACTTCCATTAAGTTTTGGCCATTAATATTCTAACACCCTTCAGTAACGAAGAGTTAAAGCTACTTGTTACTTAGGTAAAGGTAAAGCAATCCCATTACAGGCCTGAACAGGCCCTTAGGGTTCCAGGAGGTTGAGGATCCCAGATTTCTAGACAATCGGCACATGAAGGTGGTAAAGTTGTCAGCCTTTACCCCCCAGGAAAGATTCCTGGTACTCATTTCTGTTAGAGGCTGAGTCGACCCCAGGGCCATAGTGCGACCGAAACGATTATGTCAATGAAAAATTCCAGTGACACCATCGGGAATCGAACCCGCGACGTTCCGGCTTGTAGCGCAGTGCCTCAACCAACTGCGCCACCGCGTCCAGTTGAATGACAAGTCGGTGAATGCCTTGTGCGGAAATAACCGCTGTTTGCTGTATGAATCAAACGGAACAAATACGAATAAATTCAATATGTAGACAAGATGCAGAGTTTTTTAGTGTTAAAGCCTGGCGGTACATATAACAGCAACTAGGCTTTAAAGGGTTAAATCGTGTACCGATTAGCATGTGATTGTTATAGGCAGTTTTTAGGCGCGTTTGCAAAGTTGCGAAAAGCGATTGTAACTTCATGATGTCCGTCCGTCCGCCGATTCGCATGGAACAAGTGGGCTCCCACTGAACGGATATTAATGAAGTTTTTTATGCTGGGGGCTTTCGTTAAAATGTGTCAAGAAAATTAAAATTTGGTTAAAGTCGCGTAAAAGTATAAGACACTTTACATGAAGACCTAAGTACGTTTTGTATTGCTGAGTGCGACTATGTAACTCAACGATACAAAGAGAACTCATCGTGTTTTCCATGACAACATTTTTATTATTCGTCTCTAGTTCCGCTACAAAGTTTATGCAAGCACAAGGGAAAGATCGGCCAAGCTGTTACGTTATACGATCATTCTCTGTCTTGTTTTTATCCCCCCTTCACTCCGCTTGCACGAGTTCTTGGCACTTGCGTGCTCTTCGTTTCATGATTCACTGCGCTGCCTACGTGACGTAAGCATGCACATTTTCGATAACGTCCGGCCCTTCCACAGATGGTGTATAACATTCTGGCTTTAATCGGATGACTTACAATACAGTTATGAGTTAAAATAGGACAAATGTATAACGCTACCAACCATGGATCAAGGGAATGCGTTGTAGTAACTATTTATACTCATTTAAGGCCAGCTGTGTCGAGTTGTCAGGTTGGCCGAGCGGTCTAAGGCGCCAGACTTAAGTTCTGGTTCCCGTAAGGGAGCGTGGGTTCGAACCCCACACCTGACATAGGTACTTTTTTTTATACGTTCAATAAAATGATTAATTCTTGTTATGTGCGAATCACACATGGGTTCGAACCCCACACCTGACATAGGTACTTTTTTTATACGTTCAATAAAATGATTAATTCTTGTTATGTGCGAATCACACAAATATACTTTTATATGCATTGCGCAATTATATTTTAAAAATGTTTGTACGTTCTGTACCTTCGAATCCACACCAACAAGCATGCAATGACTTTCGCTATAAAAGTGTTATTATTACGTGACATGCCAAAACAATTTCAGCCTTGCATATTTAATAAGGAAGAATGAGGCTTAGGGAAGGCATAGGAAATTATTATGGCTGGCTAGCGATATCCTAGCTTTACTGGCCACGCGTCTTTAATGAGGGGAAAGTTGCTCTATCTTCAGAGTAAACTGCGCTGAAAATGGAGGCAGTACGTTCCTCTGAACGTCTATAAAATTCTACCAGGCTGTAAGGCGTCGCATACCAGAACACGATAGCTTGTACAGTGAACTGAACATTCAAGCATTCTAGTGTTGTGTAAGAATCGAAGTTTAACAATAGTGAAATAAGTAACTTAATTTTTGTTTTCGTGACATGTCAGTAGAATTGTAACAGTCTGAGGTCACCAATCTTCTGGGATGTGATGCCGCGTCACTGGATGATTGGTGCCCGACGTTTCGAGACAGCGTAATGGTCTCATCTATAAGGGTCGAACTGTACAATGAAGAAACCTTCATATGACGTTTTGACCTTAGAAGATGAGACCACTATGCTGTCTCGAAACGTCGGTCACCGATCACCCTGTGACGCAGCACCACATCCCCGACGAGCGTGACCCCAACTGCCCCGCTGCGAAAGCCTAACAAGAGAGGATGTGCACATATACACAAAACTGTGTCGCTTTCGGGTGTTTGCGCTACTTAACGTGCGTATCAGTCGAGCCATTTTGCTTGAATAATTTTTGCATCGAGACGAGAGACAAATTTTAAAAGTATTGCCATGAAAACATAACAGTGAGTTCTCGTTTGTATTTTTGAGCTACATACGTTGCAGTTAACAATATAAAGCTTACTCAGGCCTTCAAGTAATGTTCCTGATACTTGTGTCCGATTTTAATCAAACTTTATTTGTGCATATTTTAATGAAAGCTTCCAATATAAAATTTCACGAAAATACGCGGAGTGGGAGCCGAGTTCTTCCATATGAAGGGACGGACAGACATGACGAAGCTAATAGTCCCTGTTGGAGACTTTCTAATTGATTCCGTGGCTGTAGCGGCCGTGGGCCAGGCGGACAGTGGGCGAAGCGGCCACGTCGTGGTTGAGGCGGACATATTTTTTGATAAGGAAGAGGATAGATTACGTGGCTGTAGCGGCCGTGGGCCAGGCGGACATACTTTTTAAAAGGAAGAAAGAATACTAGAAATACCTGCACACCTATATACTTCTCTAGAGATGAGAATGCAGGACAAAATGAAAACATAAAGATAGATAATACCCTTTGAAAGGGTGGAACAGTTTAAATATTTGGGAAGGACTGTAACGAATGGAAATTTCAGTAATGAAGAAATTAAGAGGAGATTGAAACCGGGGAATGCTTGCCATCAGTAGGTGCAGGATCTTCTGTCCTTCAGTTTGCTATCCAAAAATACAAAGATTAAGATATACAGAACTATAATTTTGCCTGTTGTTTTGTATGGGTGTGAAACTTGGTCTTTCACACTGAGGGAGTAAGAAAGGCTGAGTGTGTTCGAGAATATGGTGCTGAGGAGGATATTTGGGCCTAAGAGGGACGAGGTAACAGGGGAGTGGAGAAGACTATATAACGAGGAACTTTATGCTCTGTACTCATCACCAGATATTATTCGGGTGATCAAATCAAGAAGAATAAGGTGGGCAGGGCATGTAGCACGTATGGGTGAGAGGAGAGGTGCACACACGATTTTGGTGGGGAGACCTGAGGGAAGGAGATCACTTAGAAGACCCAGGCGTAGATGGGAGGATAATATTAAAATGGATCTTCAAGAAGTGGGATGGGGGGCCGTGGACTGGATTGATATGGCTCAGGATAGGGATAGGTGGCGGGCTATTGTGAGTGCTGTAATAAACCTTCGGGTTCCATAAATTCGGGGAATTTCTTGACTAGCTGACGACCTGCTAGCTTCTCAAGAAGGACTCTGCTCCGTGGAGTTAGTTAGTTAGTTAGTTAGTTCAGTCATCGCCTTCAGCTAAAAAATATTCTGTCTGTGACAGAAACTGTGACTGACAAAAGACATGCCATCATCGGTAATTCTGGATGGGCCTGAATGTGCTTCGTCACGTACAGCATAAAGGGCATTACAGCTGGGCTTCATTCCTGATCGGTAGGACCCTGCAGACAGGTTTTGGCGTAGAGCAGAGGATCGTATTGAAACTGCCTTACCAGAAGCGAAGTCGCACGCTTTGCAACGAAATTTGTTGACCCAGGATAGGATCACGATGTCGGGATTTTGGGAACATGGTGATGAACATTTGAGGTCCATAAAAGGCGAGTAATTTGATTATTAGTTAAGCTACTACTCGCTTCTCAAAAAGAAGTAAAGTTTTCCAGAAGTTTAGGAGCCATCTGAAAATTCTAGGCGCCAGAAGTGTGACATGAAGCAAGTTCCATATTGAGGACCCACAAACATTGGGCGCCACAGTACAAAATTCAGACGCCCGGACGACCTGGTGCCTGGGATTTGTTTTCAGGTCTATATTGGTTCAGTGTGGACACATTTAAAAATATACAGCATCATATTGTAGCCAAACATAGGAAAACGAAATTTGTTTTTTTTTTAATTCTGTGAGGATTAATACTGTCCTCTTATGGTTTGTGACACCGTGCAGACTGATATGTGGGTACCGACGTTTCGGAAGAACCAGATGCCCCCGTCATTGAAGATTGGAAAACAGGCTCCTCCGAAGAACTAGTAAAAATTTAGCAGAATGGAAATTGTCTTAAACCAAAACACCATATTCTAAACGAAAAGGGTAGTAACCCTTTAAAGCCCAGTGGTCACTATATGTACCACCAGGTTTAACAGTCAGAAATTTCACGTTCTGCCCACATAGTGTATTTATATGTTTTATACGGATCTCAGAACAAACAGCGATTATTTCCCTATACAGCATTAACTGGCTGGTTTGTATAACCGAGACGGAGTGTTTACTGCGCGGTACGAACTGGATCTTTTAAATATAATTCAGGCTCAGTTCAGACTATATCGCTCACACTTGAGGACAGAATGAATCGTGACGTGTGAATATTGTGACAATTTATTACGAAACACGGCCATAGGTCGCTGTTGAACCCCCCCCCAAAAAAAAGGGCACTCATGCGCCGTACAACCGAATATCACAAGCTGTTTTTCCAACTGTCACAAAGATACGCATCAGTATTCGAACGAGCGCGTGCAATTCGCTTTACATCTTGCAGCTGACACGATCACATGACCTTTTGTTGAGAGACCCAGAGTAAATATCAGTCGCTGTAATCAGCCTTGTGATTGTTGCTAATTCACATGGAAATCAAACGGGCAGTGACTGATCTCGCGATACGCTGATGCATCTCCCTTTTCATGGGCACGCATAAACACATCTGTGTTCCATTTCAGACCGCCAGAGTGTGTCGTCCATTGGGTTACATTTATTGAAATATAGAACAAACACCTACTGATTGGTTTGTCATCATACCTGGTGCATGCTTGTTGCAAGTTGGGGGGGTGGGGGGATGAGTGAGGGAAAGTTTGCAGATAATGGACTTGTGTAACTTGCATAACCTTAGTATTCTTACCTTAATCATGTAGCAGACAAAAAGGGATCAGTTTCACTATCCGCTTGAACTACGGCCGCCTCGCGCACGACACCTAATTCGCCTCAAAACTCGCATGTAACGGTAAATGTTTACGTCTCTGTAGGCGAGTAAGCGCACAACCGTGCACTACGTTCATTGTTAAATAAACTATGACGAAATAAAATGTACTTCTGGATACGATTTCCTTTAAACATGTAGCCACAATTTATTTCTGTAGCCAGTAATTCCGCCTGTAATATTATTAAGCTGTAACTAATGTTAATATACCAATTCTGTTTCGATCTCGAAGTGGCAGCAGCTTCTGCATCATCACTGCCCATAACTCTGATTAAAATGATAAACAAACCGGTTGTTTTAAGCGTTCTCTGTACAGTGTGAATGTGTGATAAGGAGACCGACTTCGCAAACTTCGTCGAGATTTTTGTGAAGTTTTTGTACTGAGGATCTGCCCTAAACTTCGATAGGCTAATTTAATTCAGGTTCGTATCGCTGCAGTGTAAGACCTGCCTTACTTAAAAGTCGAATCGACTTCCTGCAATACATGAACATCGAGGCCAGTGACGTTTGCAAAATCACGATGAACAGACTTTTAGTCTTGTTTTGTTTGATACTTAAGTTGTTGGCAGGCTTGGGATGCGGATCTCCTCAGCATGCATGAGTAGACAAAGAGGTACTGACATCTGATGTTCAGGACAGGAGCACACGAATCGGAGCAACCTACATGTGCGTACTTCAGAATGCCTGACAAGGCTCTTGTGTGGAGCGTGGAGCGTGTAGCAAAGAGCCGTAGAGCGACAGACAGCTTTTGAGTACACAGAGCACAGTTCTGCTTCACTTCTTGTTGGTGTAAATAGGAGACAGTAGAAGGTGAAGGTGTCCAGAGCTTAATTAAAAGAACCGCCCCAGGAACGGCTTATAGGGCAGTGGACATATAGACCGCTCTACCCCCCCCCCCCCCAAAAAAAAACCTTCCGGTATCCACTGGACAGACGGGTGGCTGGGTGGACCATACGCCTATCCGAAAAAAGTTACGAAAATAAAAAGCCAGGAGACAGTGATGGTTGTAATTACTGTGAACTGGGAAATGTGGCGAGCAGGTGTCGTATTCCTAGGCAGAGGTACACTACCGGTACACAAAATGCGATCCCAATAGACTGGCCCGCAGCGTCTTTCTCGCATTAACAATAAGGACCATATCGACTCTCACATCATACTAGTAGAAAGTAATATAATCACAAAGGTAACGTCCCTGTCTACGTCATGATGGTGTATAAGGGGAGTAGAGGTATAGCTCAACTCATTCGTAACCTCGGCGCTAGGTGGAGGTAAGAGGTCAACTTCACACCCCGGCCGCTTCACACCGGGAAATAACTCCGGTAGCCATTTAATAGGAAGGTAGGTGGGCCCCAGAGCCGGTCTGGGTGATTTGGAGGAAAGGAAAATCTCGTTGTCACAAGCAAGTAAATAAATATCTTGCGTGAAATTAGAGATTTTATTGGAAATTCGAGTTTCGGGATGCCTAGTAGACGTATTTAGTACTGTATGTGAGTTCGCAGACCCCCTTCAGGTGCACAGATGGTACCGGGTCACTACCACAGCAACCTTGAAGTCACGTTGCTCGTGACCACACAGAGATACGACCGTCGAACTGTGAATGTGCGATGCATAACGTTGTTGAAACAGAAGACTAAGTTGTTGGCACTTGATCTGTTATTGGACCGAAGGCCGGCAATACTGCCTAGGGGTTTCTGTTATTTCTGTCACTTCCTGCAGAAAATTAAAGTGTAAAATATGCCACAGTCACTTTCCTTCAAAGCCTTCTGAGTTCCTGTTCGTTACGAGGCTTCCTGTACGATTATTAGTACCTTATTTGTGACATTGGGTTTAGAATCGAGTGCCTTGATACAGCAGCCTCAAAGGGACTTTTGTGTCAGCCCGTCATGACAGATGATTGCGAAGCATTGATGGAATAATAATTGGTACGGTAGCACCGAATTGCTCGGAGAAAAACCTACCCCGTTGCTAATTATTCTACCGCAAATCCCATATGGATTACTTTGGATTAAAGCGGGGTTTTCGGAACAAGAAGCCGGCGACAAGTCTTAGCTGTGGCACTGCGTTTGTAACGTAAATGACAGTGAAGGCAAACTTGTCCCTGTGCACGCCATAGAGGCATAGGGGAGGTGGATGTATAGCTCCATTGATTCTTAACCTCAGCACTGGGTAGAGGTAAGCGGTCAGCTTCCTGCCTCGGCCGCTTTGCCACCGAGGAGAGATCCCCCGGTACCCACTGAATTAGAGGCTGGATGGAACCCACGGCCGGTCTGGATGCTTTGGAGGAGGAAAAATCTCTTGACCTGCCGGAAATCGAAACACGGTTCCTCGGTCGTTCAGTCTGTATCATAGTTACTATACTGGCTACGCTATTCCGGCTTTTCACCTCTTTTTTCCTTTCTTTCTTTGTTTGTTTGTTTCTTTCTTTCTTTCAATGGCTCGACAGCCCCTTGGGGGCCTAGGCCGCCTCATTTTTTCGAGGCGTCGCGATCACACACTTTTTAGACACACCACACTCGGTAGGACTCCTCTGGACGAGGGATCAGCCCGTCGCAGAGACCTGTACCTGACAACACACAACACTCACAAGAGACAAACATCCATGCCTCCGGCGGGATTCGAACCCACAATCCCAGCAAGCGAGCGGCCGCAGACCCGCGCCTTAGACCGCGCGGCCACTGGGATCGGCTTTCACCTCGTTAACATACGCAAGTAAAATGCGTCGTTAAACAGACGAAGTCTTGTAGCTGCATGGACATCATGTTTTGTACGTGAATCCGTTTTACGTCGCATCAGCTCCTGACCTTGTGTGTTGTCGGTTTGAATGTGACAGTAACCTACTGCATTTGTTAATGACACCCACAGAGAAATGGTCGTACTCTGTTTAAAACACTACATGGTCTGGGGCAGTCCTCAAGATAGGCCGTCGTAAGGCGGTATTAAAACCGAGATCTCCAGAAATACAGACACAGGGCCACTCGCAAATTTTTGGAACGGTGCAGGTGTGACAGTACCTAAAATGTGTAGACAAGAATAATTAATTCAGCACTTATACTTAAGATGTCTGTTCACTGAACATTGCAGTGACTATGTGAGTTTCTGTCGTATTTCAGAGATTCTTGGTTTAAATCCTGTAATTGAAATTGTGACTTATCTTGCTTTTCCTCAGTCCGTGTGATGGAATGTCAAATACGGCCTTTCCTTTCTATTCTCGACTGTAAATATTTGTGTAAAATCCAAAGCTTTCACGGCGAGTGAATTCAGTAAACTTTCTCGGGCTACCAGCCACGTTCCCTGATGATGAGAACAGAGATGGTTGTCGAAACGTTGGTTTGCTCACTGTTAAACCACCTGATATGGCTCCTAGGCCAAGAAAGTTTTATTGAAAATAATTTTATTTTTTTTTTATCCTTTAATTTTTCTATCCTTCCATATTCTTACTCTTTATGCTTATATTTTTCTTTCCTTATGTCTTTCTCTTCAGTCTGCTTTTCAAGGTCGTTCTTGTAAGTCGCGAAAAGCACCTATTAGCGTCGTCATGTCTGCCCTTCCCTCTGTTCGTCCGTTCTTCTGTCTGTCCGCATGTATCAGTGCGGCTCCAACTAGTCGGATTTTAGTCAAATTTGATATTGGAAACTTTTACAAAAATATGTCGAGAAGCCTGAAATTTGGTTAAAATCGGACAAAAATATCGGGTACTTTACATGAGACCTAAGTACATGTGTATTATTGAGAGCAGTACGAAATATTTTGTACTTCGACGACAGTGCACTGCCATGGCAACGCTGAACAGTTTTATATTGTTTATAGCTACATACGGGTCAACAGCAATAAAATGGGAACGTATTGCTGCTTTTCCATGGCAATAATGGTTAAGCGAACGCGCCACAACGTTATGTTATACGTACATTGCCTATCTTGTTAATTCTTTCTGTTTTTCCTTGTTTCGCCCACTTTTCTTTCAGTCCTTGATCTTGTTTTGTCTCATTCGTTGCTTCTCTTTCAGTCTTCCCTCTGTTATTTCTCTTTCCCGTTTCTTATATTCGTCCTATAACGCGATATAATGTATGTAATTGAGACACTGCCATTACACAGTGTAATAAGCCAGCAGTTCGGTCTCCACGCTCCACGCTCCACGGCACGTTGGCGTGCTGCTCCCCTGTGCACTGTGCAGCCCATTATAAGCCTGCTTTCCACCCAGGTCTGTTTGGCTCTCACGAGATTTTGCATATCATCTGGTCGCGTTGAGTGCTACGACCGGATTCAGAGTGCCTCCAGAGTCTCGGACGACACGAAAATGATTGTTTTTACAGTTAAATGTACTCATACAATGAAGATTCTGGTTACTCTTAACACAATTTATTTTAGAATCTTGTAATTTGTTCCTGTTGAAGGTAGACGGTACATTGTTTTGGATTTTTTTTAAGCGTAAGAGGAGATAAGTTAATTTTATTTTCTGCGTTACCGATTGAGCTGACGTGCTCGATTTGGTCCTATCTGTTTTATCTTTACACACATATATATAAGTCTATTTCATAAATATACCATATATATATATATATATATATATATATATATACACCTACGTACCTATGTTTCGGTACCCATATTTTTCTTCTTTTTATTTTGCCATATCCTTTCTCTTTCGCTTTTTCAAAAAAAAAAAAGTTATACATAGAGCATTAAGGAGTATCGTTTTTGCATGAAGACGCAGGCACATGCCACCATAACATACGTGCCCTGAGCTGAATTCGAAATCAGTCTCCCTGCTCTCCTGTTTTAATGCCGATTTTACAAGCAGTTACAAAATTCTGTCTTCTACTGCGAAGTGTTAGGAGTATGCACATACCTTGGCCTCCAGGGTTTCTAGCTGCGCCATCCTCGGCTCCAGAGGCACTGCTGGAACTTGTCCAGGATGTAAGGCGGTCTGCAACACAGGAAACACATCTTTGCCATTAACTGTGTTTGTAGTGTATGACAAGGACCTCTTCCTTCACCATATAGAGTGTTTATGCAGACGAGACACCTGGGGGCAAATTCTTAAACATATCAGCGAGGTCGTCCTGTTGTCTTTTCCTCACCATCAGTGGCGACTGCCATCAAAACAACGCATCCATATACGTACGGTAATGCAGAGTGCTTGCTTTCCGGCGAATCGTGTCGCATCTGACTAACAGTTACACAGTCGTTAGTGCAAAGACAGTGGACAGTGCTAAGCTGTTTTTCGGGCGCGTGTCGAAAGAAAGGAAGAAAGAAACAAGAACAATAAAATTGGACAAAGCACCTGAGGAATGACATTAATGAGGTGCGTTTGGTGTACGTACGTCGTCTGCCCAATCAATCCGTAACAACATCAGATTTTATGAGAGATGAATGACAAGATGGTAACTTTGACAGAGAGCCGGAGAGATCGGAAACTGAACTTGTCTGGTCACATCCTCTGTCAGGCGCACCTTCTTGATACAGGAAGTAACATAAGACAAATATATGGAACATCAAGTTCCCAAATATGAGATGTACTGCATTTCCAACTCATTCTTCTTGTATCTTTTTTTTTTCTATGGCTCGACATCCCTATATGGGCCTGGGCCTCCTCGTTTCGTCGAGGTTTCATGGTCACACACATTTGAGACACACCACAGTCGGTAGGACTCCTCTGGACGAGGGACCAGCTCGTCGCAGAGACCTGTACCTGACAACACACAACACTCACAAGAGACAGACATCCATGCCCCCGGTGGATTCGAACCCACGATCCTAGTAAGCGAGCGGCCGAATACCCACGCCTTAGACCGTACGGCCACTGGGATCGGCCTTCTTGTATCTTAGGCCCCAATAATATAATCCGACATACACATTCTGTTAGGCCCATGTGTTTGTGTGTGTGTGCGCGCGCATACACGTCAGTAATCACGTAATACTCGTATTTTGTTGGTTTAGTTTAGACAGCAGTCAACACTACCGCCTACTTAGTGTGAAGCTGAAATCGAAATCTGATAAACACCATGTCGAGCTCAAGAATGACACATTACGTTAAATAGTCTATCATATATGCGTGTGTTTGTGTAACAGGGGGCGATTCAGGTAATGTGTATGTTACGGGTGTGTATGTATGTCGTTCTGACGCCATAATAGCTTTCACATGCTTCTATGGGTGACAGCACTAATTCTAAACCATGCTGCACGAAGGATACATACACAAATTCACCGTTTTATGTGGTCGTGATGAAGGAAAGCAACAGAGTGATAGGAAAATGAGGCAACGTTCTATTGAATTTCAGTGGGCTCTGTCACTAGTGTTGTCTTGGTACGACTGACAGATTTATTTTCCCAGAATGGAAAATGTCAGTAGGGAGACAGGCGTAGATGGGAGGACAATATTCAGATTGATAGAGGTGAAGCGTTCCCTGTCCACGCCATAAAGGAGCGTGGGGGAGTGGCGGTATAGCTCTACTCATTCTTAACCTCGGCACTAAATGGAGCTGAGTGGTCAGCCTCACGCCTCGGCCGCTTTACCCTCGGGGAAATGGCCCTTGGTACCCATTTAATAGGAGGCTAGATAGGCGCCAGGTTTGGTCTGGACGTCTTCTCGTTGCTGGGACCAGAACCCCCGATAGCCCAGCCCGTAGCCTGATCGCTATACCGACTGCGATATGCCGGCTGCATACTCAGGTTGACGTTGGAGAAGAAAAGTGTGATGGTGGCAGTTCATCAGATTTGCGATGAGGTTCAGTGGCAGGCTGTTGTGAACACGGCAAGGAAAACTGAGATTCCATAAGGGACGGGGAATTTACTGGCCAGCTTGCCGACTATCAGTGTCCCAAGAACGGTTCTGCCCTTTTGCCAAAGTAAGATAAATATACTCTTATTAGTCTGGATAGCTCAGTATAGTGACTGGCTACCGATGGTTAGACGGCCAGGGTTCGATTTCCGAAAAGTATCCACGATTGTTCTTACCACTGCGTCCAGTTTGGTGCTCATTCGGCCTCTTATCCAACAGATACGAGGACTCTTCCCCGCAGATAGATGGGCTGAAGCGAAAAATAAACAGCTCTTTTAATGCCGAGGTTAAACCTGTGTGAATATTTGCCTACACTTTCCCTCTGTGTTTTCAAACTGTACTTTTAACACAAAGGGACAAATTTACTCTCAGCTTATTTTGTGTACTTTGTTGTAATATTTTTTGTTCTCCGTCTTCGCTTTGCACGCACGTAGTCTGCATGCAGGACGTGCTACGGACATGTTGACTAAACAAGATCGTTATAAAACAACGTGCATAAATCTAGATCTGCTGGATGCCATTACTGTGTGGAATCTCAAGGTGCCTGTTCTAATGGTAACGCCATATTAGTATAATTGCATTTGGCCTGATATTCCAATTAAGAACTTCAAAGACCACACTCGATCACGAACTGGCATATTAACAAAAGCCATTACGTAGATTGAAGCAGAGTAATTTATTTGTCAATAGCTTTAAAAGCGATGGCTTTATAGCATTATAAGAAAGAAGTCAGTTGTTAAAGGCTATACACATATAGCCTATATACATAGCATCTAGGACAGTGCTTACCAGGGCATTTTTTTTTATGGCTCGACAGCCCTATATGGGCCTGGGCCTCCTCGCTTCGTCGAGGTTTTCATGATCACACACATTTGAGACACACTACAGTCGGTAGGACTCCTCTGGACGAGGGACCAGCTCGTCGCAGAGACCTCTACCTGACAACACACAACACTCACAAGAGACAGACATCCATGCCCCCGGTGGGATTCGAACCCACGATCCTAGTAAGCGAGCGGCCGAAGACCCACGCCTTAGACCGCACGGCCACTGGGATCGGCAGGGCATATTTAAATGAGCAGAATTATAATAACATTCTTAAATATTAAGAATTTATTTTCAGGTTACAAAACTTTTCGTATACGAGTGAATAAATACCCGCGCTTGGACAAGCAAGTCATATATTACCACGAAATAATGTAAGTTATTTGGCCTGTAACAATATTCTGGTTACTTCTAATCATCTTTGCCTTTTGGTTATGATTAACAATAAACAATACAATCATATTAAATGAAACGAATTTTTATATTGGAACGTGAAACTTGTTTTAATCGAAGTATTTTTGTGGTCTCCAGAGTGAAAACTAATGTAGAATTACCTCTGATTAATGATACCTGTTTAAAGTTAACCACAAAGGCTAAACGAGACTTCAAGATAAGATATTCTTCAGAAATGTTTGTTAACTCTCCACTTAATTTTGTTCCGTGCTGTAATTCTTGGAATTTATCTGAGAAGGACATTCCTGCCTCACATGAGAAAGAATAAAACACACAGTCAACAAAACAGAGCCTATGTGCTGAATATTTTACTGCATTTAAATAAAAAGAAACAAGAGAGGAGTAGAAAGGCGAATAAGGAAGATAGAGGGAAGGAAGAATGGAAGACACTAAAACTGTGAACTCTGGTGTAACATTACATGATACGGATGCAACTTGAATGTGTAATTACTGTTTGGCTCATACGTAGCTTATTGAATGTCTGATCACAACTGGCTCATATGTAGCGTATTGAATGTCTAATTACAACTGGCTCATATGTAGCGTATTGAATGTCTAATTAAAATTGGCTCATACGTAGCGTATTGAATGTATAATTACTGTTTGGCTCATATGTAGCATATTGAATGTCTAATTACAACTGGCTGTTATGTAGCGTATTGAATGTCTAATTAAAATTGACTCATACGTAGCGTATTGAATGTCTAATTACTGTTTGGCTCATACGTAGCTTATTGAATGTCTAATTACAACTGGCTCATATGTAGCTTATTGAATGTCTAATTACAACTGGTTCATATGTAGCGTATTGAATGTCTAATTAAAACTGGCTTATATTTAGCGTATTGAATGTCTAGTTAAAATTGGCCCATACGTAGCGAATTGAATGTCTAATTACTGTTTGGCTCATACGTAGCGTATTCGTAATGGAAAATGTTTCAGGTATCCGCTACAAACAAGTTTTACCGAGCGTTGCAGCTCTCTGAAACACTTCACAGAATCTTTTCTCCCTAGAGCCACATACCACCGTCTTCACCTTTTTACCTGCATCGAGGAACAGTCCATACATTAGGGGTGAACAGCTGTCCAGTTCAAAATAATTCGCTGGCTGGAATAAACTGGAGTAATTCTATCGTAGTCTTCAGTAATTTAATACCTACTATGGCGTTGCTGTCGTTATCACTTCAGAATTTTGCACGATAGCCATGTTTGTATTACTCGTTTAGGAAACCAAGAAGCAAGCTTGCGAGGAGTGGCCTCTAGTGGCACACTGTTCATTATAATTCGTACATAGCTTAAAAAGTTATTGGGAGACGAAGGGAAAGTCATATGAAGGACAGCCGCTCGGATATGATGAAACAAAAATGTCTTTCTTTGTTATCGTGCTGTTCCATTTATAAAGAAAGATACGCAAAAACGTCCTACTACCCTTAATTTACGGTAGTACAGACGTGTATTTGTGTACAAAGGTAGAGTACAGTCGGCTGTACATAGCCTCTAGGGCAGTGCACTCTGGACAAGGCTTACCGTCTTTAAGTAGGATTCTAATAGCATGTCTAAATACTAAGACTTTATTTTCGCTTGCAGGACTTAGCATGTACGAGTAAATACATACAGTTGGGATAGCAAGTTATAGGCTTCTGTAACCACGAAATATAACTTAATCTTAGGGTCGTGCATCACAACGTGATGCATGAATAAACAAATGAACAAATGGTCCGCCAATCACAACAGTATTTTTATTGTCCAAAACGTGCTACACGTCCAGCTTGTTAACAGAACCATCGTCAGACACAGGCATGCAAATATAAGAGTGAGTAAGCACTATTATTAATCAAAAACGCGAGTGTGATCTCAGTCTTCAGATATGTATATAGTTTTTTTTTTCGTATATTAGCCGAAACCGTGTTAGAAGTTAAAATATTCAATTATATATTAAAATAATACATTTAAATCATGTGGTATTGGTACGATACTTCAGGTATAAGCTTCTTTCTGTTGGGTATTTACAATGAAATTACAAGAATAGTGTGGAAGTTGCCTACAGATTGTAAGATTTTCGTTTGATTTTAGGTACAATATATTCAGCCAGGACGCTGGTCGCGGTATTTTTAAGGCGTAAGTTTTTTTTTCAAAATCCTCATTCAGTGTGCAGGACTGTAAAATGTACGTAGTAAAGGAGACGTAAACACTGTCGTTGTGTGAGAAGCGACTGACTACTACTCGACTGACAGTCATATTCCCGAAGAACTGAATCATCATTCTTCAGTTAAATCCAAGGGGAGTTCGTTGTATTTCTGCGAAGGTTCATATCTATAATGTGGTTGATTCTACAGAAATATTGCTTTATCTACAAGAAATAAATACTGATATCAGTGCAGTATAAAGGAACGCAGAGAAGTGACTTGGACAACATGTTTACTGCACTGGAGTAACAGTTTTCGGTCAGTAAAATGGGGAAGGACACACCGTCAACCACAACTAAATTTATGTCAGTTTTATTTCTTTTTGCGTGTTTCGGCTTCAATGAAAATCCATCATCAGACAATTAAAAATACATAAAGAAAGATAAAGCTTTTCGCACGCTTTCGTGCTGCCCACAACGTGTACGGCCGGCGTATGAAAGTGTAGGGCTGTCAGTACAAGTCCAGCACTTCCCATTGCAACGTGGCTGGTTGCTGCTACTGAGTTTCATCCGCTACTGTCTGTTTTATTAAGAAGAGCGTGTAACTACCTTCAGTAAGGCCGACATAAAGCCAGCGCTGTTACCAATCAGGACAGTCTTTGGGAGTACGTCAGGCACGTATTTGCGCCTCATACCTTTCCCACACTTGCCCCAAGTTCACAAGTGGCCAATAAATCACGGTTCCACGTTGTTTTCTTTTTTCCTTTGCATCAGCAATGTCTATCTGCCTTGTTTGAGGACAAATTATGGACTTCTGAGAGAAACTTCAAACAACATTGGAAAGTACAGAGTTTTTTAAAAGCAGGACTGAGCAGGCCTGTGCACTGCAGAACGGGCCGTGTCATCGGTAGCTATGCAGCAACGATGTCGTCCGCTCTACGGCGAGCAGTCATGCGATAAAAACGCACTCTATAGTACTGATAACATAAAAACAAAACCTGAATATTGTCATAGTTGTAGAAAACGAAGCCAACTGTGATTCGGTTTGAAACTCACCAACCATGTTTTTATTCAAATGGCTTTTGGAATTTAGTTCGCTCCTTCTTCTATCACCGTTAGGCTGCGTCTTTCAGGCGGTACAAACATAAGCCACATAACCGGCTCCCTGGAACAAAATCCTTCTTGAAAATTTCCATTCGCCCAAATGGGCCAATGCGCCTCCTTTCACGGAGCCGGGGGGTTTATTACCCTGTTCACAAGAGCCTACCACTGGATCGCATTCCAAAACAGATACACGCAATCCATCACACGCGTCTTGTTTCCTTCAGGCACGTGACTTCAATCATCCTCTGCGAAGTCGTCTGGTAGCAGAACTAATTTCGAAATGTGGCGTCATCCACATCTCTTTTTTTCTTATACACAACACAAGTGTCTGTTTGAAGCGATCGTGTCCATATAACGTGCACGAAGAGCTACTTGTCCCCAACAATAGAGCGGGTAACGTAATCTCAATTACATGGACTGTACGTTTTGTTATACTCCTTGCTGCCTCCTCACCCTCCTCGTACTCCTCCTCCACCACCACCTCCTCCACCTCTTCTCTACCCGTTTTATTTAACAAATCTTCTTCGCCTCCCACCGAGTAGGTCGCTGTACGTGCAAATGTCCAATAATTTTATTCGGACATACAGTTTTTCTAAGCCATTATATATAAGAACATCAGCATAGCCACGTCGTATGGGCAACGACCGCCACCTTCCAGATCCTTACCGAACCACTATTCATGGAAATCTTCACATCTCGTTCTTGAAGTGGCCTTCTCATTAAGAATGGCATATCACATGGCATTAAATGTTCTGTTTAGTTAATACAGTGTCGAAAATAGCGCAAGAAACTGATATCAACCTTTCCATTCACTGCCATAAAATTCACATTCTTAACTTACTTACCCAATTCTGGTTGGCCTCCTCACATCTGATATAGTCATAACCATTTGTATGTTGAAATTCTTGGCCGTTTGATGGTATTAGATTAAGCAGCGAGGCAGTCACACTTTGCTGTTGTAACGGCGTGTTTGTTCGTTGTTACTGCACTGGTGATAACGCTGATCAGGATCGCGTTACGTGCAAATAGTTAAAACAGACACGTCTTTTAAAATCACAGGGTATTCTTAAACGTTCAGTGGTTTAATTATTTATTTGTACAACGATAATTAATTTCACTTGCTGGACGTAAAACTGAATTCAGTGCTAAACAATGTTGTACCGTTGAAGTTAAACCAGAATGTGTTCACTCATGTCCGCGGTCCTAAGTCTAATTGCAGACAAAAGTTGCATGTTCCTTCTCTGGAGACGAACCCAGAATTATATGTTAACTTGTGGAAATCCTCAGATATGTCTATAATCACTTTTACAGAGTGATGTATTTGTCAAGAATTAAAATAAGGGTTACATGTTCACTCTCCAAGGTCATCCACTCTTAGACGCGGTTCCCAGCACAGTTGGGGTTGCAAATTTTGAATCGGATCTGCTGACTTTTCAGGTAGAGAACCGTAAATTCGCGCACGGAAGGGTAATCCAGCTTGATTGATTTTCACCGATGTCATGCTGTTCAGGTTCCCCTGTGAATGTCAACACATGCACAATACCATTATCACTCCAATAATAGAGACTTGCTTTCTCCGTTTCAGTGCTGACGTCACGTACGTCGTCATCAACTCGACGCCAGCCAGACTGGAACAACTGCTGCACTTCGGTAAGTATGAAGTAATTCCATATATGCCTAATTATTTTGCTTAATGAGACGCATTGTGTTCAAATCTTTGCCTCTTCTTTGTCGTTTACGTAAACTGGGTTCATAGGCCACTTTTCCAGTTTTCCTCCCTCCCTTACTAGGAAGGGTGTCCGAGAATCGAACTTCCGTTCATGACCGTTCACACTATTGCCTTTAAGCACGGAAACAATTTTGCCTTTTCTTTGATTAATCAATTTACTTGTTTTTGTCATGACAACAGTTTCCGTGTAACATTTACGACAAAATAAATGTAGACTTTTTTCCCAAAGGCGCAACAGTCCCTAGTGGGCCAGGACCCCCTCATTATCGAGGCTTGACAATCACACTCAGTAGACACACCACACTCGGTAGGACTCCTCTGGACGAGTGATCAGCCCGACGCAGAGACCTCTACCTGACAACACACAACACTCACAAGAGACAGACATCCATGTCCCCGGCGGGATTCGAACCCACAATTCCAGCAAGCGAACGGCCGCAGACCCACGCCTTAGAACCCGCGGCCACAGGGATCGGCGAACGTAGACATACTGCCCAGTTATCAATAATGTTTCACGATGGTCGAGAGCCGGAATTAATTTTGTGGGTGTCGCTTCGGGCAAGCACGCCTCTGAACATACGCACGGGTAACAGGTTTCCCACGAACTGCTGTCCATTTGTATCGCTTCCTTTCTGCCCTGAAGGGTTGTTCCAACTTATTTATTCCAACATTAGAGGCTTCGCTGGTACGCAACAATAAAGTTCTTAAACCTTTAAAAAAGGCTCAGAAGCAGTGACAGGCAACCGTATCTTCATGTTTCATGTAAGGAAATTCTTGCTGGTACGGGGAAGAACCATATCTGCACCACTTGTTTATATGCTGACGGGCTGTATTAGTTTATGACTTACAGTTTTGACATCAGCGGCTTCAATAAATTAAATGCTGATATTGGCCCAATGAAATGACACATATAAATAAACAGGAAGAACGAACCTATTATTTTGCTGTTATTGTGGTGCGATCACTGTTCATTTAGACGTGTCAGTGTGTATGGCTGCACACAGACTTTTTTCTTTCGAAGTTCGCGTTTTCTAATCTCAACCCTAAGACTAGTTATCCCTACTGAAGTGCTCGTAGAATTAATTCCTGTTTCTTCAGGCCTCTAGATAAATGCAGGAATAGCCTTAAAATAGACCACAGCCGCTCCTTTCCACACCTTTTTCAGTTTATCATTTATTACGTTACTATTCAACTCTGTATATAATGTACTTTAAGTTTGTAGGCTTATTCCTAATCCCTCTACATATCAAATTTCGTTTTCCTAGACATAATCAGTAAATATTAAATATCATGATGGCACGTGTTTATTTTCTTTGATTAAGCATCATTTAATGCGAAGGAAGAAATAAGGCAGATTGTTACCGATTACTGTCTACAAGTGTGGTAACGCTAGTAAGCAAGATAGCCACAAATGTTAGTAGGTCTGTGTGTGAAGTGTGTGCTGTTTTTGTCTGATTTCAATCAAACTTCAGTTTTCTCGACACATTTTATTAAAAATCCCTAATATAAAATTTGACGAAAATCCGTCCAGCGGGAGCTGAGTTGTGCCATACGAGCGGACGGACAAACGAACGAATGGACAGACGGACAAGACGAAGCTAATAGTCGCTTTTCGCAACTTTCTGAAGGCCCCGAAAAATTGTAGTTAATAATGTTATTCAAATAAATGATTTGTATTTTTCAGTTCAATGAAGAAAGACTATGTGATTAACTTTTTGTATATAACCTTGCTTTGGTTTCTCGCTCTTCTGTTTTAATTAGTGACTTCTTTAATGCCATTTCGCTTTCTACATTCGGAAATTGATCTAATTGTACGTCGCAGAACTGCTTCCACTGAGAACCCAATTGTCATTAAAAATATCTTTCAAATTATCCGTTAAATATTGGATGCTAACGGCGTTATGCGTTTTACAATAATGCACAAAAAGTCATGGTCCTGCCCGGGATCGAACCGGGGACCTTCTGCGTGTAAAGCAGAGGTGATAACCACTACACCACAGAACCACCCTCTTTCGCTACCCGAGGGAAAGGAGTTAGTGCGCAAGTCGGTTCCTGTCTGAGAATATTTCATGGAAAATGCAACAGAAGACAGTAAAGCATGATTCACTCGAATCGTTCCTTTTCCATTTCGTTAGATGGCATGATTGGACATGCATTAGTGAATGACCCAGGAGTTCAGTGTTACGGTATAACAGTTTAACTTCCTAAAACAGTGTTTTGGAGTTTCCCTATTTTTTTCAGAATGAAATTATTACTGCTAAATCAGAAAACGGAAGCCGGTGCGTCTCAGTCGGTATAGTGACTGAGCTACGGACTTGAGCAACTGCGGAATGAGGGTTCGATTCCCAGTAGGGGCTACAGACTTTCCCTCCTCCAAAAACGTCCAGACCGACTCTAAGGCCCATCCAGTGCCCATTAAATGGGTAGCAGGGGATTCTTTTGCGGGAGTAAAGCGGCCGGAGCGTGATGGTGACTACTCACTTCCATGTAGTGACGAGGTTAATAATATGTGGAGCTATAGTTTTGCGTTCACTCTTCCATATTCCTTCGTGGCGTGGTGCTTAATTAAGCACAGGGATTTTAACTTAAAACCAGAAAAATTGTTTTAAGTTTCAGGCAGAAAAGTAACAAAGTATTCTCATTAATTACTGGCCATACCTTATTAGCATCTTACTTACACTGTCCTGATACGGCCCTACTTAAGAAACTGGGGTCGAGAGTATATCAACTGTTTATATACTCGTAGTTTACTTACGGGAAGAGACACATTGCACGAAGACGGGAGGTCAAAGTGGCGTGGAATTAACCCTGCCGGAAGATCGTGAAAGAAAGGTCACGGAGACATTGAAACTAGTTTTGGGGGGCCAGGACAGGCAGTAAATTGGCTAATCAGTAAAGACAGGAAGATGAAGTATGAGAAAAGAAGGAGCGCAACGGAGTGTAAGTACACATACATAACTTCCATGGGAGATGGGAAAAGAGTACGAAATATGGACAATGGATAGTGGTTTCCCAGGTCACCGCTGATGTATTGGACAACCCTTGCAGACGAGATGAACAAGTCGTGCCGACCCAGATGACCTCCTATGAACCTTCGTGTTGATGTTTATAGGATTGCATGTTGGGAACAACACATAGAGATGCCTCTGGGATATTTAGGGTGGTTGTTCTCGTTGCCTTCATTTTGTACAGCTTTCTGCATTGTGTAGTGGTAATGTTTTTACGTCTGTCGTAAATATTGTATCACATGAAGGGGTTGTTGTTCTAGTGTCAGTGCAGATCGTTGATTTTTTTAAAAACACTCGTTATCAAAAAGAGAACAATGACATTGTAGATAATGTCCAGGATTCCGTTTCCAAGTTAGAAGATTTTAAATGAAAATACACAGATTTACTACCAACTACTTGGACAATGTTTTTATATTTACCATACAAAACTCCTACATGTTTCGGCCGTATATCCTGGCCATCTTCAGGGAGCGACAAGTTTGATCGACGTGTGCAGCGTGTATGGCAACTTGTCATAGATACTTGGCAGACTATATACATACATATATAATATAATGTAATAAGAATACAATGTTAATTGTCACTATATAAGTCGTCAGTATATAAATAGGTAGTTATAGTGTTAAAACTGTATTTTATTTGATCTTACAAAGTTACAGGTATTAACAGTATTAGAAGTAGCGCTCCATATCCAAACATCTGCGGTGCTGGCATGTTTTCTGCATTTAAACTGGATCGGATAATCTGTTGTTAGGTACTCCGAGTGTGCACCGTGAATGAATACGCTGAGCACACTCGGAGTACCTAAACAACAGATTATCCGATCCAGTTTAAATGAAGAAAACATGCCAGCACCGCAGATGTTTGGATATGGAGCGCTACTTTTAATACTGTTAATACGTATAACTTTGTGAGATCAAATAAAATAGAGTTTTAACATTATAACTACCTATTTATATACTGACGACTTATATAGTGACAATTTGCATTTTATTCTTATTATATATATATATATGTATGTAGGGGCACGCGGTGGCGCAGTTGGTTGAGACGCTGCGCTACAAGCCAGAAGGTCGCGAGTTCGATTCCCGGTGGTGTCATTGGAATGTTTCAGTGACATAATCCTTTCGGCCGCACTATAGCCCTGGGGTCGACTCAGCCTCTAACAGAAATTAGTACCAGGAATATTTCCTGGGGGGTAAAGGTGGCCGGTGCGTAGTGCTGACAACCTTACCACCTTCACGTGCCGATTGTCTAGAAATCTGGGAGCCTCAACGTCCTGGAACCCTAAGGGCCTGTCCAGGCCTGTAATGGGATTGCTTTACCTTATATATACGTAGTCTGCCAGTTATGTATGACAGGTCGCCATATAGGCTGTACACGTCGATCAAACTTGTAACTCCGTGAAGATGGCCAGGATATACGAGTATGGCCGAAACATGTAGGAGTTTATTATAATAAGTATAAAAACATTGTGCAACTAGTTGGTAGTAAATCTGTGTGTATTAGACTGCTGCACGGAAGATGTACAGCATCAAATATTGAAATAAAAGTGTCCACAAAAAGAAGATAACAGTTTTGAAGTAAACAATAAAAGACATTTGCCGAATGTATTCTTGTGCTTATGCCTTCACAAATCTCGTGTCCATGTGTATACGCCAGCACTACACGTATGGAATTGAGTTTGCTTCAGCGCGTGCACTGTACTGTACCTTAAGTTAATTAACTGAAACGTCGCTTGGACGGTGGACAAGTTCAGTGTACAGGGATAAATCATTCAGACGATCTTAATTAACGTCTCCTGCTGCGAATACACCATAATACAGAATGCCTTTCGGTGCTGTTGCACCCACTGCGAGCCGGTTGTCTCCTTTCGTGACAAGAATTTACTGCACAGATACTCTGTATGCGGGCAACTGAACTCAGCTCCGCCTTTCCATAAGTAATTGTACCTGATTAACAAAATAATATTTTGTTTTCTTTCGATTTTTTTCAACCTGTAATAAAGCGGGATTCAGGAGGAAGACTGCAGGATAGGCTTCCTTAAACTGATAACATTTGTCTCCTTATAGCCTACGGTATGACCGAGCAGCTGTTACGAATACTAAGTATTCGGTAGGTCTGAGGTTCATATCTTTGCCCTGTAATTGTCTCTCCTGGCTGGTTTCTCTTTTTCCCTCAGACCCCCCCCCCCCCCCCCCCCCAGACAGATTACAGGCTTCCTTTCACTCCCTATCAAATTCATCGTTAACAGGTCTTATTTTTGGAGGCGAGATTCGCGTAAAAATTTTCAGTCAAGCACCGGGTGATTTTCACATACGTGTAACTAGCAGTATGGACCTCCGTCGATTTCTGCTTTCTTATACCTTGCCCAATCACAGGCAAAATATTTTAATCACAAAACAATACATATATAATTTTCATCTTAATATTATCCCCCCATGTCCTTCTCGGCTTTCCAAGTGACCTGTTTCCTAGAGGTTTGCCCACCAAAATTCAATATACAGTACTTTTCCTCACCATCCTAACTACCTCGTTTGTATCACTATCCTACCATTGCTGGGTGGTCTATGGACAGGCTAAATCGCCTAGTTCCTAAACTGTCCATTCAGGTACTTCATCAATATTACGTCTAGCAGAATACGTCCACATACATTCGCATTTTAATACACGTATATCTTCAAAGCAGGCCATGCTGAAGTTACGTCTCTGTAACCATTCTCTTTTAGACAGGCAGATCCGCACTTGTGGATACAGTGCAAATTCACTAAAAACCTATGTATTGTTACGATTCGTTTTCCCATGCAGAATGTGAGTTCTGGTTTTGCCATGGTTACGATAGAGCTTGGTTTGTGAGTGATGTCATAGCCGGGTTTTCCGTGATCACTAGTTTACGTAGTTACCACAGAGCTTGGTGTGTGAGAGTCTGATGAAAGACGTGGTGGATTAGCGAGTACTGTTATGTTCATCGCGGTATAATTTTGTGCTAGTTACCGATATAAGGCACATATTTTGGCACCTACAATCTAGACTGCCTTTGAAGTAGATGGATACAAGATTATGGCCTTGTGGGATATGACGCCGTGTAGTTTGTAGAAGTGTACGTACCATTGTCCTGCAGTAAACTGCTTCCTAAATCTTCAGGTTATATCGGAGAAAAGAAAAGTGGCGTGGATCGTCCGAAGGACTACTGCCGATGTAGTTCCTTCCACTCTACACAATACCACATTTAGTGGGGATCATTCAAGCATAAACACAATTAGGCATTATTTCTGTTGAAGCCTATTTCCTACTTATTTGCAGGCTAATTATTTGACCGAAGGTCACGGTCGAGTGGGTGGGTGGCACTCCTGAAGGTCCCGGCTTCAAATTTCGACCCAGAAACTAGCTATCCTGATCATAGTTTTCGTGTTTTTTATCAGTCGCTCCAGAGAAATGCTGGGATAGTGCCTCATATTAGGCCACGACCGCTTCCACAGTTTTTCCAATTCATTAGTCATTATTCATCCTATCATTGGACACTACCTACAAGAGTCCCACCCTCATCTAGTGCCAGGGTTAAAGAAAGAGTAGATCTATGCCTCTGCTCCCCCTCTGGGCCTTCGTGGCCTGTTCTAGGGAGAACTTTACCTTTTACGTACAAGAGACGTTAAAGTAGCCATAAACAAATGAATAACAGTTTTCTGGTTCAAATACAGTACTGGCCAGTCGCTTGTTTCCCATGTCATTACTACAGCAGTGTGACTTGTAGCGTGACTGTTATTGCCGTTGCTTTGCGTTCTGTACCTTGTCTTTTTAAGTGAAAAAATCATTCAGATGTAAACAGGATCAACAGAACAGATCCTACAAAAATGTATAACTGGTGCAAAAACTTAGTTACGAGATATGACTAGCTCTAACTAACTAACTAACTAACTAACTTCCATACAGCAGAGTTCTTCTTGAGAAGCCAGTAGTTCGTCAGCTAGTCAATAAATTTCCAACATTTTATGGAACCCGAACGTTCATTACTGTGTGCACAGGACCTCGCCACTTGTCCCTGTCCTGAGCCACATTAATCCAATCCCCCCCCCCCATTCTGTTTCTTGAGTTACGAGTATGAATTTACATTCTTATTAGGTATGAACTTTGCATGTTTACAAAATGCGTTCCTTGAGACTTCGAGTACTTTTTAATGTCCATTTACTGCAGACATAAATATCTTTACAAAATCAATATCGTTGCAGATACAGTAAAAGTGAAGTACAGTTGTTCCTTCATAGGCCATGAAGGCGTATAGGGGGAGTGATCAGCCCCACGCCCCCGGCCGCTTTACCTCCTGGGGAAGAGCACCGGGTACCCATTGAATAGGAGGCTGTGTGGGGCCTGGAACGTGACTGGACGTTGTGGAAAAGAGAAAAATCTCTGCCCCAACCGGGACTTGAAACCCCGGATCGTCTAGACCGTAGCCTAGTCACTATACCGACTTCGCTATCCCGGCTGTACTACACATGCAGTGCAAGTCAACATTTATTTCGCCTTATAATCTGTTAAATATTCACTATCTCGAAAAACATTTAAAATAAAAGGCGTAGATCCTAAAGGACGTTACATGTTTCGTCCGCAGAAATTCTTTGCCCATGAAGCCGTTTTTTAGGAAGTCGGTGTAAATTTCGATCTAGGCTTCGTGTCTTATGTAAGTTATACTATACTCAATCGATAGAACGCAAAATAAACATGACAGTTATTCTTCATGTAGTTGAATCTACCCTCATGATGGTGGTAGCAGGTTCCTCTGAAACGTCGGTACATATCAATCAAGACTGCAAGGCGACACAACCCAGAAGGCCGTAATCCTCCCATTAACTGCCCTGAAATCTTCAAATCTTATAATAATAAATCTGCCAAACTACACTTTAATGTAGATGCGTCACGCAAAATGTAAGTGGCATATGTAGAGTACTTTCGGAGCTGTAGCATGCGGTCAGAGGGTAACTGTCGTATTATGTACAGTGCCGTATTGTGGGAACTTGCGTCGAGATAGATGTTCTTAAGGTGACTGAACTCTTCTTACAGCAGTCTGTGTGTAATGTAAAAGTAAATTATGGTGACTACACGAAATGTATATTTACTTTTCCGTTTGGTGGAGAAAACTGACGAACTCTTGCCGGTAGTTATTTCATATTCATAATCACGAGTCATAACCACCTACAACTTTTGTAAGAAAAATATCATGTGTTAGAAATTTACAGCACTTTAAAGCTGTTTGAATCTCTGACGTGATGTCTGACAGCCTTCAGCCTCTGGAAATTTATTCTGTCGATATCATATGGATCACGAGAACTCATAAAGTTTTATAGCCGCCTCTTTGCCTTCAAGGAACGTTGAAACTACAGCAGTAAACTAAATACGACCACACTTAAGACTAAATTAAGACCAGATTAAATTCATAAATGTTTTCTAAGAGTAGTCAGTATTTTTTGTACTCCGTCTACCGTCTACTCGCCTAGTATTAATAAGACTAATATAACCCGTTGTTTTACACAGTTGTGAAACTTGTTCTCGCAATAAGGTGTCTGAGATCAGAGTGCTGACGAGAACATTTAGACACACGAAACAGGATATGACAGGAGGCTGGAGAAATTACGCAATGAGGAGCTTCATAATTTGTGCTTTTCACCTAATATTACAATTACGGCAATTGTGTCCTACTCGGAATCTTGACCCGTGAAGATGGGACCGATACGTTGTCCCGAAACGTCGGTAAATAATAACCACACGACGCCGTGTAATTACCCAGAAGACCACAGATTTCATGTCAACAAAGATGGGATGAGAAGGAAAATGAGAGATATAAAATGCGTATGTGTGTAACACTTTGATCGTAAGTCTCAAGGCGAGATTGCACTTGGAGACCTAAGGTCGAAAATGGAAGATAACATCAGAATTGACACATACTTCCCGACGGACGCAATAGTACATTCCGGAAGATCCGGCTCAATTCGATTTTGCGCAGGTTGGTATTGAGTACACACGTCGTTACCTGTATATGTATATACAAGGGAGTGCAGGTGTGTATTGAGTATACACGTCGTTACCTATATATGTATATACAAGAGAGTCCTGTTTAAGTCCAAGCTCAAACACACTGGAACCTGATCGGCCGCAGCATGACTGCCTCGCCCTCTGTGTTATCACCCAGCAGTATTCTTCCGTCACCTTCGTCTCATTGCTTTTTCATTCCCACAAGGAAAAATTCGGCGCGTTTTAAAGATGTTGCTATTTGTTTATTTATTTTTGCTTTTTTATAATTGCTTAAGTCTGTAATTGTGTAACCTAAAATTATCAAGTCAAGGAGTGTCTGTATTCATGTATTAGAGATACAAAATTTGACACTGTGGAATGAATTCGGCTGTCGCATGGCAAAATTTATTCAAATGGCGGTTCTTATGAGTGGCTTTTAATTTTACGAGTATTTAACGACCATGTGTCATGTGCAAAGGTTAACCCATGTAGCATGGAATCGCAGGGCGATAATGATTGATGGAGTGACAGTAATGTTTAATTGACATTAGCCTGTTTTAATGTTCTTCACAGCCCGACGTCACGGCCGTCGCTTCCGCCTGAGCGTACCCTTGCAATAAAACTCACGGCCAGAGGTGCACAAAATTTAGAAAAGTCTAGAGGCCACTTCAAAATTCTAGGCGCCGGAACTGCAACATGAAGCAAGTTCCACAATGACGACCCACAAATTTTAGGCGATATTATACAAAATTTAGTAGCCACGGCGACCTGGCACGCGGGATTTGTGCATCCCTGCTCACGGTACGTATCCTAACGTTTCTCCAGTCTGTTATCCATTTGATACTGGTTACTTTTTCATCGCAGACAAAGCGAACCGGAGTGTGAAGTCGACTGCTCACTTACATACATTGCAGTGGTCTAGAATACAAGGAATTTGGCGTTCACCTCCTTCAGTCCCTCCATGATGTCGTTCTTGGTCACAAGGACGTTTCAGTTTATCACATAATTTGACTGAAGGGGCGAGGAAAACCATGAAACATTCTCGATTGATGGATTGATTGATTTATTGACTGCGGATCGACATTCGAATACGATACAAGACATCAACTGTAGGTAATTTATTCTTAGAAATGTCTTTGAAATGTAAACCACTTAAGGCCCGGTGCACACATCCGTTTTTCTAACGTGCGGTGACGCTGCGTTGCCGTAATTACGGTGTGGGATACACTGAAGTCAGTTGGGTAGTGCACACATACCTCCGTCGACGTTGTGTCACCGTACGTCCATCTATTGCGTTGGTTTGAATGAGTTGCTACGGCCCCGCAGCGGCAACGCAGCGTCACCGCACGTTAGAAAAACGTATGTGTGCACCGGGCCTTAAGGGACATTTTGTGACTTTCTGGTTGGCGACTTGATCTGATTTCACGAACTATCTGCTAGCCTGGAGGGCCGACGGCTTCGTGAAAAGAACTCACATGTGTGGTACCGCTATCTCATAGTCAGTTATTGTGTTTGCAAATTTGCCGTTGTTGACAGGAACAAGCTACATTTACAGCTTCAAATCTTTTTTTTTTTATATAAATGTGTTTGAATTTCAACTACAACTGTTTCCGCATTGTAGGTTTTTATATACTCCAGGGGTTTAGAAAGTAGCAGGTGAAGGCAAGAAAAACAGTGGAATTATCCGGTGTTGTGATGGCAACTACCTTTCTATGCATGCTTCGGCTTTCAATTCCAAAATATAAATAGTCAACATTCCAAAATGTTTTTATTTTTAACCCGGTATTTGCTAAAACATCCGCAGTGATTTAGGGCTTCTGAGTCTGTTTCATGTGTATTCTGGTATTTCGCCTGCTATAGTGACAGCTGATAGGCGCAAGAAAGAATGGAACGAGTTCTGGTCATCTGCAACATACAACAGGACAGAAAAAGCTGAACCTGATTCTGTGCTTCCCAAATGAGAAACAGTTGTTGACAATTTGTTTATTGAATGATTTAATGACGCGGAATCTACTGGGCAATACTCATACGTACGCATGTCCGACCTTCTTACTTTTCATGAAACAAATTGCGTTCACCTAATATTTCCGAAGCCGGTATCGATATAGATTTCCTTGCAAGTTGTAGCTACTGAACATTTTTCTCGCCCGATTACGTGTCCTTGTTTTGTTTCAGTTGTGCTGCGTATCGTGTGTAAAAAGAAGTGCTTTTTTGAACTAGTAACTACAGTACCACTGGAACGTCTGGTACAGCTGTGCTAGTTTTTGTGTGTCAGATTGATAAATCCGGTAAAGGTAAAGGTAAAGGTAAAACTTTCCCATAATAAGTCAAGAAGACTCAGAGGGGGGTGGAATGTTGGGCTTCCATCTTTACTTTGACATTCAGCACAACTAGGAAGGCAGAGTTGTCAGCTCTACACGCCGGCCGCACTTTACCCCCAAGGAAATTCCTTGGTACTAATTTCTGTTAGAGGCTGACTGGACACCAGGGCTACTTAATACGGGCAGAAGGAATTTCCAAGGACCCTACCGGGAAATCGAACCCGGAACCTTCCGTCTTGTGGCGTAGTGCCTCAACCAACTGCGCCACCACTCGCCGATAAACCCGGTACTGAATCGAAGTGAACCTCTGATTGCGGTATGTCTTCTGTCCACGTTGCTCCGAATGTCACTTGGTCCTCTCTGAGATTAACATGACAAAACATAAATGTTAAACTTTACGTTACTTGTACCGTACATTTTTAATTATATATATGTTATGCAGACAATGTACACAGTATATGTTATTTAACACGATTTTTATTAAATGTTGCCCAACATGTTTCTAGCCTATATAAGGCTCATCTTCAGGGGCTCTTTTGTTGAAATTACAACAGCTATATTATTGGTATATAAAATTTTATATATCAATAATATAGCTGTTGTAATTTCAACAAAACAGCCCCTGAAGATGAGCCTTATATAGGCTAGAAACATGTTGGGCAACATTTAATAAAAATTGTGTTAAATAACATATACTGTGTACATTTGTTTGCATAACATATACATAAATGTTACTTGCCGTGTGAAAAAGGCATTTCAATTGGAATTCGGAAGGTACCAAGTTGTTACAGAAACGGTAGACCGACTTTGCCTGCAATATAATTATGCAGTATATTTTATTTTTACCTTCACATCCATCGAATACAAGACGACGTATGCAACAAGACCCTTTTGTGCTCATGATACTGTGAAGAACTTTATGCCTGACCCCCCCTCTCCCCACTCGTAAACCGGTTCTAAATGTGCTGGATGGTGTACTAGATTTCTTGTTAGTCCACGTTCGAACCCCATTTAATAGGCGCGTGCGTGCTTTAATGTCCTTTGTAAATTATGATTCCCGGCTGCAGACAACAATACATAATTGCGATTACTCTTGCGGCAAGTTCCCACCCACGTCCATGTCACCTTAACAAAAGGCCTGGCAAGGCAGTGAGCAGTCATACCAGTCTCCACGCAACAATCACACATCTTGCACTAACTCCACGGGCCACAATCTTCTTCTTCCATTCAGCTGTACTGAATATCTTCCCATAAATGCCGTCCAAACCCGATATCAGTTTGAATCGTGTTACTTTATTTACAGAGATTTATATAAGATTGGAAAATTACATGGGCACTGGAAGTAATAAATTCTCCTCGGAAAGCAAGCCACGTTTGCTTCCAATCGGTAAAGTTGATCAGGTTAGAAGATTCTGTTACTTCTTTACGGAGTGTTGTTGTTAGCCTTCCACACGGAGGACCACCACGTTTTGGCTGTCCGTGACTTGGTCTTCAATATAATCGCAGCGACCTAACTAATTAACTAACTCCATGGAGGAAATTCCTTCTTGACAAGCCAACAGTTTCTCAGCTAGTAAAGAAATTCACAGCATTTATGGAACCCGAAAGTTTATAACCGTGTTTAGAACAGCCCGCCACTTATTCCTATCCCGAACCAGATCAATCAAGTCCACCCCCGTCCTCTTTCTTGAAGACCCATTTTAATAGTATTCTCCAATCCACGCCAAGGTCTTCTTAATCGCAGCTATCAGAATCCATAATGGTGGCATTCTTCATTTCGCAACCGAAGGACGCGCTTCCAGTGTGCCAAGAATTAATTACAGACATGATCTTAAACCAAAGACCTCAATCACCACCTATTTCAATAGTGTTTATTTTAAGAAGACACTGAGTGAAGAACGGGTACTTTGTCAGCATAAAAATACATCTGTGTCTATGAAGCCAGTTTCTGTTGCTTTGCTTTTATTCATGTAATGTTCCCGCTACTTGAGATGGTGTGACGGGCATGCCTTGCGCCATTTTGTGTTCACAAGGAGATTAAACTGTTCATGCTGCGAGAGCCTGCACATTAACTGAATTCCTCGCCATCGATCGACGAAAAGAAGTACAGTTAATGGGACACTATTCAAGAGCTCTGTTTCCACATTCCATTTCTATTCCCAGAACAGATGTGTGTTAAAACAAAGTATGACACAAGCAAACACACAAAGAACAAAATACTGACATTTATTTAACGGCGGCTAGCTATCTGCAGTGCATACGTGACCCACCGGACTTACAAATGTGATCCGTTGGCTAATGTGACAAGCTAAGTAACCGCGGCTAGCTATCCGCAGTGCATACGTGACCCACCGGACTTACAAATGTGATCCGTTAGCTAATGTAACAAGCTAAGTAACCGCGGCTAGCTATCCGCAGTGCATACGTGACCCACCAGACTTACAAATGTGATCCGTTAGCTAATGTAGCAAGCTAAGTAACCAAACAGCTAATAGACGAACTCAGTACTTTCATGGAAGAGCGTTCTTCAGAAATTGATAGTCGTTTCCTGATCAACACTATCGCTCCTTCCCCCATTTAATCCATAATACGTTATCGAATTCATAAAAGCCTATCACTGGAGGTTATCCGGAGTCAGTTGAATCCATTCAACGCCCCTTTCCCCATCAGTATTTCCGGCTAAAACTGTGTGTGCGTTTCTTATCTCCCCCATGTGTGCTAGGCTTATAGGACCTACGTGTCCCCCCACCAGTCTAACCCTTCCTTCGTTCATTACCCTAGTGACATTTGGTGTGGACGACAAATTATGAACCTCATTACGTAATCTTACCCACCCTTCTCTTCACATTCTTCCTCTCCTATTGCAAGGTGGGACGTTGAGTGCGAAAGGAGTGTTGTGGCTGTGCATCGTGTCAGCGGCGGCATAGTTATTTGGTACATCGAAGTGCCTAGTAGTTCACTTACCAGAGATACTGACCGCTGGCCGAGGTTGGCGTCGGAATCGTCCTTCTCGTCGTAGAAATCAGAATACATGGGGGCGCTCTTCTTGGAAGGTCTGAAACCCAAACACGTATAAAATATTTTACATTTGATTGATTGATGCCTCACAAGGGTATTTGAGAATGCAGTGATGACTAGGTTATTTGTTCGTAAGAGGAGGCTGGAGAAAAATGTATAACGAGACATTTCATAATTTGTACATGCAGCACGCATGGGTGTGACCAGAAACGCTGAGAGTATTTACTCTGCGAAGCTAAAGGAAACATGTAACTTGGGAGACCAGGGCGTGGATGGAAGGATAACACTGAAAGGGTTTTAAAGAAGTTAAGCTGATTCAGGGTACGGCCCAGTGGTGGACATTTGTGAACACTGCTGTCAAACGTAGGGGTCTGTGGAAACGATGAATTTTTTAACTATCTAGAGATGTGAAGCTTAGAATAAGAAAAACAATAATTTTGATTTCTGTTTTGTATGGGTGCAAAACTTGATTTATAAGAGTATAGGAAGCATGCAGCATGAGGATATTTGACAACAGGGTGCTGAGGAAAATATTCCGACTTGGAAAGAACTTACACGAGGCTGGAGGAAACTGCACAATGAGGACCTTGATGACTTGTACTCCTCGTTAAACGTTAGATGATCAGGTCAAGAGGAATGAATTGGGCGGGACTTGTGGCACTTATGCGGGAGAAAGAAAATGCACACCGCTCTTGGGTGTGAAAGACTTAGGGAAGTGGGCCATTTGTAGGACCTTGGCGTTGATGGGAAGATAACATTAACCTAATGTTAAATACGTAGGATGGGAGGTGTTGGATTCGTCTGGCTCAGGATAGGGGCGAGAGACAGGCTCTTGAGGACACAGTAACGAACTTTGGGGGTTCCATAAAATGCAGGGAATTTCTTGTATAACTGAAGAACTATTAGCTTCTCAAGAAGAACTGTGCCGCATGAAGTTACTTGTTTCCGTACACAGCATTAAGTGATTGTCTTTGCAATGGAGACGAAGTGTGATTTCTGTGAGTTGGGAACTGAATTCTTCTTTTTCTTCTTCTGCCTCTTCTTCTCACCTGTCCTTTCCTCAGAGAGGACGGCCCCACGGCGACTATGCCTGCATTTAATAAGATCTGGGCATGAGCCCGTGGGATCATGATGGGGGCGGGGGGGGGGGGGGTTGCCGGCTGGACGCTAAGAAGGACAGGCTGAATGTGACTTCGCTGCAGAGCAACCTGGGCTTGCTTGCACTTATGCTTCCTCTTGGCAAGGAACTGAAAGTTTGCGCGCGCTAGAGTGAAGACTTAAATTACCAGAACAGGAAGATGGGTTACGTGAATGGTGTGATGAACGTACGCGACTGTTACATCGGTAATTTAATTGTCAAGCAGTTTTGAATGGGAAAGCTCTTATTCACGGACGCTTTCCCTAAGGACAAGCGCTTCTTTAGAACGAAGGCTGTCAGCAGGCACTAGACAGAACCAGCAGAGCCACGCATAAACGATTTCACACTTGATGCTGCTTCGCCCACAAGAAAGCCAGTTCGAAGCCGCAGGGGAGAAGCTTACTATAGCCCTCATATTTCAGCTTTGCTCTGGTAGAATGGTTAGTCTTTGAGACACGCCCCATGTGGGGATGTACGAGGATCCAGAGAGCGGTGGGGTCGCATTGTCAGTTTTTGCCTAAAGCTACACAAGGAGTTTTTTACGGAGTAACAGCCTTACATCTCACCGCCAGAAAAATAACATTTTTGTTTTTGTAACTTCTCATCTAAATAGACCTGTACAAACATTAAGACACCTGTCACTTACTTGCACATAATTGTACGACAATACATTCTGCTTCCTCTCATGGCAACACTTGTTCAGGATATAATACTTCGAATGTGAAAACTTCTTTAAAGTTTATTCTAATTTCACCGTGCATTTTTAAATATAAATAATGTTTTACACCAACTAAATGCACTATTTATATAAGAATAATAAAATATTCAATAAAATATCTAAAACACCTACACGTGTTTCAGCTTATCAATAAGCCATCCTCAGGGGGTGTCATAACTGCTTATGACACCCCCTGAGGATGGCTTATTGATAAGCTGAAACACGTGTAGGTGTTTTAGATATTTTATTGAATATTTTATTATTCTTATATAAATAGTGCATTTAGTTGGTGTAAAACATTATTTTTTTCTTTAAAGTTACGTGAGTGGTTTGTAGTGTGATTTACTAAGGGAGTTGTTTTTAATTTCGTTATGATATCTTGTGGCAGGGAGGGTTATCGATACAAATGAGTCTGTGAGACGTGGTTGTGTCGATATTCGACTTTGATACGCTCTCTAACCGAATGCTCATAACTTTAATATTATTTCAATTCGTAGTTAGTAAAGGTGAGGTTATGTACATTTTTTGGTAGTAGACCTATATGTTTATATTTAGTGAATCACTGTATGTGAACAGTTGTTTTGTATAAAACCTAACACTCTTTCGTTAAAGAAAGATTTTTCCTCATGCCTTGGCGTTTGTAAGTAAATTTGTACAGATATTTATATATATTTTATACCCAATATTTAGTGACACTTTTGTGTATCACTGTTGGTTATTATCGCGCCTAGCAAGGCACAAAACCCATTTCTGGTACGTAAATGCATTCCTAACCTGGATCCTTTGCCATAACGTCGGATGTTGCTTTCACTGCGGTGCGTGGCTGAACTCATCATAACATAACTGCTCCAGGTGACGTCACGCCATGACCCCGTCAACGCGCCTGCAAGAAGAAATACAAAAAGTTATGGACGAAGCACTGCTGATTGTCATGTACGCCACAATTCGACGTAACCGATATGAAAGATAACTGGAAAGGATATCGTTTGAATGGGCTGAGAGGAGACTGGGCACTTGATTTGTCTGTGAAGGATCAGCGGAAAAGCACTGGAGTCAAGAAATTCCCCGCATTTTGTGGAACCCGAAGGTTTGGTACCGTGTTCACAAGAGCCCGCTACAGGACTCTATCGTGAGCCAGATGAATCAACAGAAATGGCTGTTAAAGAATAATTGAGTGGAAAAATTGGTAGTTCCTGCTTTCCTTGTTTTCAGTCCTATCTGATGTTCATTTACTACCTACGCAAGTTCGCTGTTACAAAGAAATGCCGTTACCTTGATTACACATACACAATTTGTCCTTGCGTTTTGTTAAATATGCTGGATGTAGCTTACATTCTACGTCATGTACCGGACCGTATACCTATGTACCGTGTATCTACTGTGGGCCTTTCTGTCTTTTTTTTTGCAAAACTTTATGAGAAGTTAAATTTACGCTGGACCTGAAGAAGAAGATATGTTCTTAACAGCACGCACCAAAATTAAATTTTACCAAAACTTTTTGTGTCGAACTTTAATAAAGTAAAATTGTTCCCATGCGCAATTAAGCACGACGTAATGAAGGCACATGGGGGAGAGGAGGTACAGCTCCACGCATTCCTAAACCTCGACCTTAGGTGGAGGCGAGTGGACAACTTCGTCCCGGCCATTTTAACCGCGGGGAGGGCCCCCTGCTCCCACTGAACAGGATGGTGAGCGTGCCGCAAAGCTTGCCTTGACATTTTGGAAAAAGATAAAATTCTCTTTCGTCTTCCGGAGATTGAACATCGATTCTTCGGTCGTCCAGCTCGTAACCTAGTCACTATACCAACTGAGCGATCCCAGTTGGACGGTAGTACCAGAGTTAAGTGAAACATGTCTAAGAATTTCGGTACAGTTTTACTTGTCTCTAAGCATCTCTCCGTGATATACTCTAAGTCGCAACAGTGATATTTAGTGGGACACACTACGTATCTCTTGCCTGTGCTATACTAGCATTATTAGCTTCTCAAAAAGGACCTTGTTACATGGATTTACTTAAGTAATTAGTTAGTTATTTCGTTAGTTAGTCAGTCAGTGAGGCATTTAGTTATGAATTAACGAAATTTCAGATTCTAGTTCCTCCAGTTACAAATTGAATGACCATGTGAATAATTTTGTAGGTACTCGTCATTTGACGTCTCAAACAGCTTTCCCACTGAGAGTGAAAATTGTAATGATGTTTCCACATCAGACACCGTTGTAGCCGCGTGTTTAAGTAATCAGTACAAGCTTAATCCATCACCCACTGGGCTGTGTCGTAATTAATTTCGGCTAGGCGCGACTCAGCGGCTGTTTCATTAATCTTGTGAAGGGGAAGGCCTTACCTCGGGGTCAGTTTCTCTAAGATGAGCGTTGGTATGCCGACATTATCCTTTCTACGAGAACTACTCTAGAATCTTGTTTCAAACTGCCGATTGTAGGTGTGAAACTGAGGAACGTTTTTCTATCCAGGACAAACCACATTCCAAAACTTTAATAATATGTATCTAGAGGTTATATAGTCCTTCGAAACGTCGGGCACCAACTACCCAGTCACACAACGCCATATCCCAGCAGAAAGGAGCCCTCAACCACACCGCTGTGGCAACGTTAACAATTTATACTCGTGTTTGTAGTTGCACGCTTACTCATAAAGGAACGCATTTAATTACGGATCACGACACCGATCATTCTCAGGCTTTCCATTTAAAGTTGTTGCTGGGGAAGAACTTTAACAAGACAAAACTACTGAACTGTATGCAGGGCGTGACAATTATGGCGCTTTGCGTATCTTTTAATTGTGTCGAAATAGACAAGGTTCAAATGCTAATGAAGCAACGGCTGTAGCCGCACGTCAAAGTATATTTCAGTTTATATTTATGTGCCATACATGTACACCTATAACTTGAGATGGGAAGAAGCTTCCTTCTGTTATTGAAAGGAGACTTCAGTAATCTTCGTGTATTTTCGGAAGAGCATTACTGTTTGTTGAATGTAAGGCTTATAAGTTCGCAGAAATACACATAGAGTCTCTTTTGTTTAATTATAGGAAAACTGTCAACAATTTGAGGATAGCTCTTTAGACATGAAGTGTATGTTTAATTTTGCTCTACAGCTTTTGCTTGAAACTGGATATGCGCACAGACACGCACGTAAGTCTTCATGTAAAACACTCCTTCAAATTATCCTGTCTAAGTAAGAATTTAAAAGGCGCGACAAATGTACGTAAAACTCTCTAATATCAAATTTCATAAAAATCCGACTAGCAGTTCTCGGGTTGTTTGAGCTTACGGACCGACCAACAGTAACTTCAGTACGACCTACATAGGATTGCGTATGGGCCCAGAGAGGCCACAGTCGCTTCCTTCTACAGTCTTCCCCTTTTCGTTATTCCATCGACGGAGTTGGTAAGGCATCGTTAAACAAACTAATAAACAGAATAAAACTTGCTCATTAAAAATAAAAGTTATCTACATTTCCTTCAGAAGAATGTAGGGCATCGAATATTTGGTGTAGGCCTGTAATGACTGCTGGAAATTCAGAGTTTATGAAACGTCGAATTAGCTGGGAAATGGACCGATAATGGTCAGTGGATAAGGACTGGGAAGAAGGTGGCCGTGATTTATTTGAATCGCTTCACGTCAACTCACTGCTGATAGGGCAGTTGTCATAAGATTGCATGTAAAGGAGATCTGTAGGTTTGGAGGAAGTGTAATTAATGTAGAAACTGAACGCTACAGAAAAGAATTGATGAAAGGATAAAAAGGAAAAAAGTGGGAAGTTAAAGAATGGGAGGAAAGACAATAGCCGGTATCAAGATTCTATCCTTGATCTCCTGTCTGCAAAGCGGATCCAGTTGCTGTCTCTGGCTGTCAAGACAGTTTGCTCTTACGCCCAACAGCATAAAGACAAGAGTGCTGTCGGTACGTTACTTCCACACAACTGTGTTTAATTCACTTCGCTTAACACTTAAAAGTAACGACTTGTAACATGGAATAAAAATGCACCTGTAAGTTCGTTAGCCACGCTTCTAGAAACCATTATTCTATGAGGATAGCATGAAGTTGGAGACACTTTGTTATGAGTAACACTGATGTCATACCTGGGCGTCTAGGTATTAGCACAGCCATGGAATTCAGGTTAAATGCGCCAGCAACGCTAGCACATGTAGTGAAATACACATACAGTGCCCAATTCATTTCAAGATACTCGGGTAAAAGGGGCTTTGCGAGGTTTGAGGTTTTCGCTGCCGTGTAACTGGGGATTCCAATCTTCTGGGATATGACGCTGCGTAGTATAGGATTTCGACTTTTCAAGGACACACATTGTACTCAGCTTCAAGGGTCGAAATGTCCATACATGTCCATGATGAGGACAATACGTTGCTTTAAACGTCAGGATTCGATTACACATTGGCGAAGCGTCATATCCCAGAAAAATGGAATCCTCAAAAGGGACCCCTTTCCTAAGTCAACAGTTCAAACATTGATATTAATAAAATATTATCAAATGTTATATTATTAATACTTTCATTCATTTGTCGGAAGTCATGTCTGTATATCTGACTGTGACTTAGTCCGTAAGAGCTGAAGAATGTGGAAGGACGTCAGTGATCCGGACGGGTAGAAAATTTCGAAACAAAACCAAACGTAAAAAGAACAAACCCTAGAGTAAATCGTTACCGAGATATCGCGGTAATTAGGAACTGTCAAGTACGGCATTAGTGTGACTGATCCTGTAGCACATCAGCTGACGGTGATTGTTTAGGTCTAATGACTTGTTCATGTCACAGTTTTTTGTTCTGAGGTTTTCTACTCGTCCCCACTGTTCGTGTGCGACATTTCCCACACTGTGTATAACTATTTAGTTACTCAAAGTGATTTCCTCCATCTAGTGGTACTTCCCCTATTTTATATCCGCATATTCTCTTTAGTACCAGTATTTTGTTTTTTTAAACCACAGTTTGACACAGTGTCTTTTTAAAAAGATGATAACATGGGAACTGCGGTATGCTAGTTACTGGAGGTGCCGTTTAATTATCAGTCGTGGCCCCACATTTTGTTATTGTCCGCCCCCAGATAAATAATGCGTCTGTAACCAACAGGCTGGTATTTGTGATACGCACTGGCATAAGTAGGTGGATCTGGTAATTTTTCAGAAACCCGAATGTGAATAATATAATACATTAAACGTTCGCATTTCAGTTTGATTGTAGTAAATGATTCTTATGATTTAATTCGGTTTTACAAAATAAGTTCAGGAGTAGGTAAGAGAGAATGGAACTTTCTTTTAACATTTGCATCTTGGCGTCATATATAATTTGTTTATGCTGTGAAATCATGTACTTGCTCGTCTAAATGACCAAAGTCTGATGCTGAGTATAGGTACAGAGGTACGGCGCCAAGAACGGGGAAAAAAATTATACGTCCGCGCTCTTCTCTCCGATCGGATAAGTTATGCCTGAATGTGTCTGAAACAAAATGAAATCACCAAGCAGATAATTATGCCTACAGGGCAAATATTCATGATACCAAAGTAGCAAACAATCGAGTTCCGCCGTGCACTACTGCCTCGGGTTTGTGTCGGCTGGCAGACCGACTGCTGACAGGTTGCCCCTGATTTTTTCTCAGTTTTTCACGGAACTTCAGCGACAAGAACGCTTCCTTTCCGCCTGTTATGTTGTCGTTTCATCATTCACAACATCTTGCTTATTCGGCACGTTGTGAACAGCGGATACGATAAGGCGTCGTTAAGTAAAAGAAACAAACACGACTGATGATTGGTATATAATGTCACGATATAATCCTCCGTTGTGGGAATTTCCAGGTTCGGTTCTGAGCGTCGAGGCCGAGTAATCGGCTTTTGTTTTTCATGTATTTTCTTATTCCCTTCTGGAACATGCTGGTACAGAACTTAAAATAGGCAACGACTGCTTGTTTGATTTTTCTCAATTATAGATCATTATCATCGACAGTGCTGCCACGCCTATTATATTAATATTGTGAGACCATCAAAAGACAGCTAACACGCCACAGTCCTTACACTCTACATCATACATTGTGTATTTCCTTGCTCCTAACAAAATAGTTCGATATGAGCGTCACGTAAAAAAAACGTATTTAAGACACACCGACCACATTTTAAAATTCCCGACAACTTTCAGCGATTTTACTAGGCGCCCCGCAAGTTTGCGAACTAAGAGAGGATTCTCGAAGAAAGGACTGTACGTAACAAAAAGTCGTATGTGATGAACTACTTCTTGACGTGAATACGTCTTTAAATTTGCTTCCGTAGTGGGAGCCAATTCAGAAAACTGATGATAACAAAATTGGAGGATACAGTTTGGCATTGCAGCTACATATCTATCATCTACATCCAAAACCACTCGATAGTTAAAGGATCAAAGAATTCATAACGTTGAGTGGGGACTGTGACGCCTCGCGCGCGGCGGAGGGGGAGGCGCCGCCATTTTCAGGTCGTTTCGTCGCGTCACATACTTTCGGTTTAGTATACATTTTGACTCGGAGAAGCTACGACGCTCGTTTCAGTTTCAATTTACAGCTCTCCTCAATATTTATCTATTGCGTACACAAAACATGAGTGTGGAATACTTATGGTGAATATATATGGTGTTAAAGTTAAAAATTTAAAAAAATGAATACAATGTCGGCCTATACTCGTCAAAAAGCCAATTCGAAATATATAAATCGTATACGGTTGGAAAAGGCTTCTCAACAGCTATCCAGTGATACCCATAAAACACCATATCATACAGTGAGGCGGTGCCGGGAACATAAAACAATGAGGGCGTCCGAGCGGATCAACGACTGCGCAGGTACATCTGACGCTGGGGCGGCCGGTCCTATGCAAGTCGATGATGTAATCGCTTGTGTATCAACGCCGGGCTGTATAGACATCGGTTGTGTGCGATCGCCGATTATGACGACACATTGGGCAGCAGCTAGTGCACGTTTCACTACTACGTTTGTCAACAATCCATTCGGACATAAGTGTAACGTGTGTGACCGTCTATGGTTTCTGCGCTTCTTGAAGCCACGAAAGGGAAAACACTTAACGCTGCTTAGTAATCTCGATGTATCCTGCATGCCATTTGTATCGTACTTTTCGTATCACAGACCTATCATTAATAAAATTATAACACACTAATGATTTGTTTACTTCAATTGTTTCCTGAACCCGACTAAAGGAACATGTTGCCATCATCAATAAAACATGCAGATACGAAGGACTTCTTACTGTTAAGCAATGATTATGACATACATATAATACGCTGAAACAAAATATTACCCGTTAACGTACACGTATTCACGTTAAACACACGGCCGTGTCCCCGACACAGCCACACCCCGTTTTTACTTTTGTTATGACGTAGTGCATATTTAACGAAATATCAGGATATTTACATTCTGATATCCCTACATAAATGAAACAGTCATTTAAGCTCCGCAGTAATAGAGTTGTGGGCTGCAAACGCAATTAATACGAGAGGCAATGCGACATGCAAAATCGTAAAGAACGCGTTTGACAAACTGTTAACACCATGTGTCCACTTGTTTGTGGTGACTGTGATAAACTCGGATTATATTACACTACTAGGCAATTAGATCCTTAGAATAACAACAGCGTTGTTAAATAACATTTTAATTGCCCTGCTGGAGATGTTCCGTCTGGGAATAATTCTCTGAGTCATTTCAAAGTAAGAATGCCACCTAAGCCGTTCCACTGTAATCCGGTCACACTTCAACAGTACCGTTCTTAGGAAGCCAGGAGTAAAAACAGCTGGGCACAGAATAACTAGACCTTAGAACTTGTATCAAGAAGATCCTTGTATATAACGGTTTGCCTTGGACTTTATTACAGCAGATTAGGTCACCTAAAGAATTTAGTGGACTTCAGTCACGTACTCGACGGACAACAAATTATTCGGACCTGATGATTAGCAAAATAGAAGTTTCCACTCACTCGTTTGGATCGCCTACTTGAGTTTAAATATTGTACCGTACGTTTAACGGACTGAACTTTAATTAGGGAGGGGACGAGAACAAATTATATATTCGATTTGAAAAAAAATACAGATATGCGGATACATTTAATTGTGTATAAAATTACACAAAAAGGACGTAGCAGATAGTTGAAAAAAATCAGCATTAACACAAGCGTCATAATATGCGAGATTTGAGGTTCTCACAGCGGTGTTGCTGGAGATTCATGTTCTCTGGCAGTGTTGCTGGAGATTCATGTATTCTGACTGTGTTGCTGAAGATTCATGTCTACTGGCAGCGTTGCTGAAGATTCATGTACTCTGACGGTGTTGCTGGAGATTCATGTCTACTGGCAGCTTTGCTGGAGATTCATGTCTTCTGGTGGCGGCGCTGGGGATTCATTGTCTTCTGACGGTGTTGCTGGAGATTCATGTCTACTGGCAGCGTTGCTGGAGATTCATGTCTCCTGGCGACGGAGCTGGAGATTCACGTCTTCTGGCGGTGTTGCTGGAGATTCATGTCTTCTGGGGCGCTACGCCATGTTGACTGGTACCGACGTTTCGAAGCATCGTAGTGCCTTCGTCTTCAGCGTCAACAGTCCAGTTGTAACATTCCTAAAGACCTGTATCTTCAGCGTCATAATTTGTTTAACTGAACAGCACAGTTACTTTGGAAAACTTGCGACACACACAACTGGTTTGCCGTCAGAACTATGTAGGCCTACGTCCGTGGTTTATACACATCACATTATATGGTAAGCCGATATCTTATTTGCATTTCCTACTGGAACTAGCTGGTTTGAAAGTCTGCTGAAAACAATGGTGGTGTTATAAACATTGTACAGCAGTCTGTCGCCGTTCTGTAAAACTGAAAAAAAGGCGACCTCACGCTGGCTGGTGTAGCTGGTAAGAGTTGTGATGCATACCAACCTGAAGATCTGCAGAAAAGTGAGAAACTGTGTTCAGGGGTTACACAATTGTGCACTGCATTTGTGTTAGGAGTGTTTCATAAATTTCCCTCCAACAGACATTAACGTCTGTGATTTCTGTTGGTCTGCCGATTCGTCCATCCGTCTGCATTGCTCTCCGTTGGTGTCAACTTTTCTGCTTACCGTAATTGTCAATAAACGAACGAAGAGTGAAAAAAATAAAATAATGAATGAACGAATGGGAGGATAAAAGGAAGTGCGGTCTCTTGTGAACACAGTAATGAAACTTTGTGGTCCATAAGGCGAGGAATTTCTTGACCACAAGAGCGAGTACGTGCTGCTTAAAAAGGGCATCGCTCCATGTAGTTAAGAGAGCAAGAAAAGAAGCCAGCAAAGATGACTTTCATATGAAGCTTTTAGTAAAATTCCTGAAGTTTATGTTTAGAAAGAAGTTGAGGAATATACACACAACGTACACGTGGTTATTATGGCGCGTTCTCTCCTCTAAAAATCTTAGCAACAGCACTACAGTCGATGCGCAGTTACTATTAAGCTCGACTGCATCGCCGTTGATAGGGTACGGAAAACTCAGACTATCTGGAGCACCTTTTGACACGAGGAACTCAGATGGTACGAAATATTCATTTTGTTCCTATTTTCCTAACTTGCATATGAGCGCTAAACGTGACAGTATGGAGCAGAGGCGCGAATGCTCATGCTCGCAGAAACATGGTCTTATGTAAAGTCGTCGTTACAGCTGTCAGATCTTCGCGCGAGCTTGTCACTAGACCGTGTTCAGATTCAGTGTAATCCACTCCTAACCCTCGTAGCTTGGCGCTTTAAGATCTGTCTCAATGTTATCCTCTAAACATGTATGTCACTTAGTCTTTTTCTCTTCAGGTTTTACAACCAAAATTTTGCATGTATATGCCCATTGCATGCTACCTTCCCAATTCCCAATCCATGCCCCTTGATTTAATCACCCTAAGAATTTTTGATGAAGGATACAAATTATGAAGCAAGCTGACGTCGTTATACAGCGTAGCATTAAACGGCGGAGATAGCCATGCGTGGAAACGTGTGAGCAGGAGACTGATCTGTACAGGTATTCGTCTGGAGACTGAGGAAAAGGGCAAAAAATTTAGTCGAAACATAAGGTAAACCAGGTGGAATTCGAAACGAACGTCTCTTAAATCTAAAGCAGTAATACGATACTGGACTTTTCAGTGTCTCAACAGAAGTTGTCCACGTTCAGGCTTTTGGCTACCACGCAGTAAAGTGCGCAAAGCCCAGGGGCCCATCGCAACAAGTTACTTTTATACGAACTAAACACCACCCACTATGCGGGCGAGTTCGAGCGTATTCGCGAGAATTCAAATTCGTGCTAATACGCTGTAGCGTTGCCAACCGTCTCATTTGTATAAAATTGTTGTTGTTTACAGACAAATGTGGTGAAATGAAAACAATGCGTGGGGTGAAAAACAGAAAACTTAAAAGAAAACTACAAGAGGTAGGAGACAAAGAATTGCCAAAACTTGATCGGTTCATTATAACAATTAACGCTGTTGAACTGTTTTATTTTAAAGTCAGATCTGTGACAATTTTTAAAAAGTGGCCGTGTACCTTATGGACATGGCAGGGCCCATCGATAAGCTTTGTATAGGGGCCTAAAAGGCCTTGGTACGTCACTGACTACAGGGATTCCTCCTATCATGTGGTAGACTTGGGCTAAGTCCTGAAACAATGCATGTTCCTGTATTGAGCTGTGTTTCTGGGAAGGGCGCCACATGCATATGTATGGATCTGCGTGTACACCAACTGATACCTATCTACGGGAACTGTGATGTAGCCTACAAAGACTGGCAAATACAGACATGCCACTTTATTAGAGTTCTATAACCTCTGCATTCTTCTGGAACAATATGGCGTCACTGTTACACAGTAGGCTTGCTAATGTTTGGAATCTGTTCTTCCAAATTCGGTTTGAAGAAGGAGACTAAAGAAATTTTTGTTCGAGGTATTATTACAGGTGTTATTACAACTTCGGAGCAGACAGGCGTACCCAGAACACTCCAACTGAAGGAACAAAGAAATATTCCTTACAAACGAAGCTGCAGCGTCCTTGAAACGTGTGTTAATGCAGATTGAACAACCGGGGGTTCGTTTCGTGGCAGGATCAGGAGGTGCTTTCTTTGCCACCGCTGTATCCAGACCAATTTTGGGACCCGTCCTGTCCCATCCAGTAAGTACTAGGGATAAAGCGGCCGCAGGATGAAGCTGACCATTTCCTTCTATAGCCGAGGTCTGGGGTGCATAGAGCTGTATCGCCATTCCTGTTGCATGTGTCCATATCGTGTCAAAATGTAATCACAGCGGTAGGTTTACCTCTATGTTACGGAGGTTGGTGTAGTGGTAACACTGTGGGCTTAGGCCTACATTCGGGAGGAACCGGCTTCGAATTTCAGTTCAGTTACCGGCTGTCCTGTGTAAAGTTTCATAGGATTATCCTCGGTGTCTTCTATCGACAGCTCGTACGGCATATTACCATCAAGCATACCAAGACCACTAAATGCAAGTCATTTCCTGTTCAGCAATTATCAACATCTTCCCATCTTTTACCATTTCATTTTGCTGCGTTTTGTTACGGTGGGTACGGCAAAGAGTGAAGCTTCATTCCGACATCGTCCGGAGGAAAGGAAGGGCCACAACAAGCAGCAGCTACACGTACATCCTGCCTAACATTCAAACACCGTGCGCTTTCCCCACATAGTGTGTCCAAGGCCTTCATGTGTTATTCAGATATAGAGCGGTTATTTCCGCATACTTTGTCTTTACAATGGAAAATGTGTCTTCTTTGAAGTAAGAACTGAATTTTGAAACATTTAGACGAGCGGCATGCTGTAAAGAGTTCACACAGCGTCTTGTGCTCGATACCATTCAGGGATGACAGCAACCGCAGTACCATATATCTCTGCCGCGACGCAAAAACGAAATGTGGTCATTGATGACGTAGACTAATACGTAAGGTTAAGAAATCAAACAATATTTGTTGTAGATTGCTGTTTATTTCTTCCTTCTGAAAGACATGTTACTTTGGCCAAAAATACGTCATTCTGCTGAACTGGGTGTAATTACACGTGTTAGTTCTATGTGTTGTGGTTAGGGACGATACAAAATCGGACTGCCCTGAGAGTAGAAGTTACTGTTTTACATCAGCCAACACAGTTCGGGGCCCAGCTTTGCTGCTGTGGACGGTTAAAGGTAGCATTTTCCCTCTCCACGCCATGAAGGAATATTGAGGGATCAGAGGTCTAGCTCTACTTCTTAACATTGGCACTAGATGGAGGTTAGTGGTCAACATCACGCTCCGGCCGCTTTGTCCCTGCGAAATAACCCTGGTGCCCATTGAATAAGAGGCTGGGTAGGCCCCAGAGCCGGTCCAGACGAGTATTGTTCCTACCGTCATTCGAACCCCAGTCCGGCCAACCCGTAGCCTAGTTATTATACCCCCCGGCTCACTTTGCTGGTCGGGAAGCTGGGGAAATGAATGCGAAACGGAGAAGTAGAGCCCAGTCACGAAATATAGGTCTATACTGCTTGTGTCGGCGCGTGAGGAGTCGGGCGTGGCGGACTGGGCAAAACAAAAATAAAGACAAGCGAAAATTACGACTACTTGCACAGGAAGTAATGAATTGGCTTGGGCATAACTACAGTCACAATTCGTCGTCCGTGAAATTCGTTTCATGACAGTGCAGCTGCGAGAAACGGTTCTCACCTTTCCGGACAAAATCGTTGACTCCGTCAGTGACGGATTGGTTACAAATATGCCGAACAGTGAGTGGCTTGCTTTTAGTGAAGCCTACAGCATAATGTGGGGGAAAGAAATCCTTTTTTTACTTATCCCATCTTTTCACTGTGTTTGATTTGTAATTTTACGTCGTTTGTTGAATCTGTTCCAATGTTTCGGGTACACTGCTAGCACAAAACGTCGGAAAAGATTTAACGCAGGCGCTGTTAAACCTTAAAAGCCGAAGATACACATTAAGCTTCTACGGATATAATAAAAGTACGTAAATATAACACATAGTAATTCATTCGAACGTTACATCCCGGCTATGATTCATGTTCTTAAGTTGCCTGTCAACTTTATCATAACCAGAGGTAGGTGTAATAAGCAAAAATTGTGAGGCCACGCCTGACACATTTGATGACAGACAGCAGTAGATGGTCAGCCTGTAGTTATGCTGTGGCACTGCGGAGTAAGGCTCTTTGGCTGTCGAACAATTCCTATCATATTGTTCATGTTTCGTTATTTCTATAAGGAAGGTGAAGTTGTCCTTGTGTTTAATTAAGCTGGTCGCCATATAGACGTAGTCATAACCTCGGCACTGGACGTCAGATGTCAGTTTCACACCCCGACATCTTTGTCACCGAGGATAGTGCTCCAGGTACCCATTGGGTACGAGGATGGGTGGGCTGAAGCCCCGTTTCGGACGCTGTGGAAAAGAGAAAGATCTACTGTGCCGGGAATCAAACCCCGATTCTTCAGTCGTCCAGGCTGGAGCCTAACGACACCGACTGAGCCATCCCGGGTCGTTTCTTCCGTTCGCAAAATAAATGGTACTGTGGCAGCTTTTGACCGTTACCGAGGATGAAACATTTCAGGTTCTCACTGATCCTGAAGATGGAGGCACTACGCTCTTCCGAAACATCAGTAACCGTTTAGCGGTCGGCACGGAGTAACATCCCAGAAGACTTGAATATTCTTTTAGAGTATATTATAAAACAAGGTGGGGCACGCGGTGGCGCAGTTGGTTGAGGCACTGCGTTACAAGCCGGAAGGTCGCGGGTTCGAATCCCGATGACGTCATTGGAATTTTTCATTGACATAATCCTTTCGGTCACACTATGGCCCTGGGGTCGACTCAGCCTCTAACAGAAATGAGTACCAGGAATATTTCCTGGGGGTAAAGGCGGCCGGTGCGTAGGGCTGACAACCTTACCACCTTCATGTGCCGATTGTCTAGAAATCTGGGAGCCTCAACCTCCTGGAACCCTAAGGGCCTGTCCAGGCCTGTAATGGGATAGCTCTATATAACAAGGTACGTCGTGACTTGTAAGAGGACACTTGATTATACCAGAGGTTAGAGTGGGCTAAATGTGTATCTGTTGGAATTAACAAGGGCATGACGTTGTGAAGTAGATTATTTGTCTAAGGGTACAGACCACTGGCCGGCTCTTTTGAAGAGGGTAATTAACCTTCTGGCTCCAAAGGACGCGGGCAGTTTATTGATCAGCTAAACGACTAGTAGGTTTCCAGTAAGTATTCTTCCCTTATAGTCCGGCATGCACTTCACCATTCCGACACTGCGAAGCACAAAATGGCCTCACTTCCGTACTGCATGAAGCTGCCCATTTGTGACAGCAGTTGCTCGGCAGACATGCGCACCTGTCCCAGACACCAAACTCCGGTCGTAACGGCCCACAGTTTGGGTACTCCTACTGGAAAAGTTTCATAACTTGTCGTAATATCGTAGTCCAAAAGAGAATAACGCCTAATTAACTCGACTCCTGACAGGGGAAACAGATTTTCCTCTGCTCTAAAGCAGCGGTCGCCAACCGGTGGTCCGCGGACCACTGATGGTCCGCGAGAAAATGTTGGTGGTCCGTGGAGAAATTTGGACATTATTTGCAATTTTTATGTTTATTATACTTATTTCAAACAAGCAGCAACAAATATCACACTAATAATTTTGTTATAATTAAATAAGTGCATTTCATATTAATAAAATGGAACTTTTATGATCATTATTTTATAGATGTTTGTACCTTTTTTAAAAAAAAATTCATGTTAGTGGTCCGCGGGATTCAAAATTGTGAGTTTAGTGGTCCGTGAGGTCCGAATGGTTGGCGACCGCTGCTCTAAAGCGTCTTAACAAGGTCCGCGGACCGTCGAGGTCTTTGTTAGTGGGTAAAGCGATGGAGGCGTGAGCTCATCTAGTTCCAAAGTTATGAATAAGTGGAGTGTTGACTCTCCTCTATCATATTCCTTCGTATTGTGTACAGGAACAACTCAACAAAGTTATTTTTTAAGTAATATTCTCCATTCCCTTCTTTTTTCTCAGAGACATTCAGTTTCTTGTTTTTTTCTCAGAATTAAAACTTCCTATCAGAATATTTAAACCCAGAAGCAAGGACTTTTCTGTTCTCCAAAACGTCCTGACAGGCTCTGGGGCTCTTATTTTGTGGGTAATGTGGCCAGGACGTGATGCTGACCACTCGCTCCCTCTACTGCCGAGAGTAACAATGTGTGGAACTACACTTCCACTCCTCACATGCCCTCCTGGCCTGGTGCTTAATTAAGCGCGAGGCCATTTTTACCTTTACCTTTAAGATAGAGGAAGTAACAAGACTTGAGAAAATTCCATACAGATAGCTTCATAATTTGAACTCCTCGTCCAATACGTAGGCGAGTCACATCAAAACATTAAAACACAGCTAATTTAGTGCAGAAACGCTTGGCACAGTTGTGTTATTTTTCCGATAATTTTTCACCGTGTCAGTTTTCGTTATCATACTCGTATCTTCCGTACATGGTAAATGCCTCGAACCCATGCCGAAGACTTGCTGTGCCTACAGCTGCTGCGCTTGTAAGTTCTGCGTTTGATTCATCCTCGCAATGTGTGGTGATCCAATCAAGGAGAATAACATGGGTGGAGCGGGTACCACACATGGGAGATTGACAAATATGTAAATAATTTAGCTCAGAAAAGCAGAAAGCAAGAGACCACATTGGAGACTTGGGCGTAGAGGGAAGGCTTCTAAGGAAACAAGAGTGTGAGGATGTGGAGTGGACTGAATTGACTCGGGATAGGATCAAACGGCGGGCTATACAAATAGCCTAATAATGTGTTCATATGCCGTAACAGGCGGGAAATACTGTTGTGGGTGCAACGGCAGTATGCCTTGTGTGAACACGGCCTATGTTTTGCACTTTTGTCTACAATATTTTATTACACTGGATTCCTTTTTATTCTATCCGTTCGCGTTTTCTGTCAAGGCTAAGACTATATTTTGAAGGCCGACAGTAATGATGTTTACAATTACTGATGAACCATTACAAATACTTTCAATCATTCCTCCAATTTAGATGTCAGTTGCCCAAGAACTGCCTGTTGATATATAGCTAGTAGCAGTATACACTAGTAAATGCAACCCATCATTTATTGTACATGAAGGAAGAGTCTACAATTCATGTATGAATCTGAACTTGGCAATAATTCAGCATCGAATCATTATTCATAAACACCTAATGCCTACAAACAGAGTATACATCGGTGTGGGCGGCAGACAGAGGAATAAAAGGATTCAAACCGCTTACCATGTTACACCCAGCATTTTAATATTAAAACTTTACAGCGTTTTACACTAATCGTCTCACCAACTACTTTATTTTTGTTTAACTGTTGTCGAAAATAAGATTCAAACATAAAAGGCAAGTGTAAAAGTAAGCGTAGCTTGTGCGATGTTAGAGGCGAACCAGGCATGACTTGGTACTAGAATAGAATACCTACTGTACATGAGGCGCGATCTGCTATCTAGAACGTTATAATTCTGATTGCCCGCTGTGTAAGGCACTGAACTGCCTTTAACCTCTGCAGACGTGGGACATGGATTTGGACTCGGTTGGAACACGGGTGTCCACGTTTTGTCTGCGTTCTTTGTCGTGTGCTGGAAGAGCAACGCTGTGTTGGAATGAACACCGGCTGAGGAGTCTGGTCACACGTACCTTACGTCGCGAATGGGTGGTCAGTATTTAGAAGTTCCAGGGTTTTAGCCTCAATATGGCGACTGGATAAACTAAATGACTTGTTCTCGCTCTTCCTCAGTCCCCGAAATTAAAAATCGGAACAAAACCTTAAAACAGCTCACATATCCTTCATTCCACAGTCTTTCCACGTTATCGGTTACAATCAACTTCCCACCTGCTATCTATCAAGTTGTTCGAGGAGGAGGAGAAGAATCTGGATTGTTCGTCTTGAACATCTTGACCCTTGAAGATGGGACCACTACACTGTCCCGAAACGTCGGTAACTATCTACTCAGTGACGCGGCGTAATAACACAGAAGACTGAAGACCTCACCTCCAGTTTGTTTCTTCATCAGAGTGAGAGACTATATTTCACAGCCATACAAAACAACAGGTAACTTTATTATACAGTGATTTTGAACCTAATGCTAGCAGTCATTTCCCAAAGGAATATGCCATCACAAAGTTTTATTCGGGTGGTCGAACCGAGGATTGAACGTGTAACTCCTGACTCTAAATATTGCCTTGGCGGGATGTGAGAGCTATTGAGACAAGGAAGTAACAACTGCGTGTGCAGCACACTCCTGGGCACACGTCCTGTTTGTTTCTCTCGAGGGCGATCATTTCGTTTATTACACGAGGCACTTCGAATGACAGGCGGTTGGTTTGTAACGTTCTAATAAAAGTTAGAAGTATGTTCCAGCCTGTTCCCAGGCGCACCCATGCCCCCAGTCTGGTCGGGCATCTGACCCCGCGCGACCTTACTGGTCCCACCCTCACAGACCGCCTGCTTTCTCCACTGTTACAAAACAAAATCCGTCGTTACGCCGACTGTTTGTTTCATTACGTGTGTGTACTGATACCAGGTCGGCAGTCACTACACTACATATTAATTACAAGTGCCTTATACAGCAGGGGTGCACAAATACACTTACGTGTAACATACAGGAAGTGCGTCTTATCGTGACACAGCAGATGGCCGTACTTGCAGAATATAGTGCCACCTTTTGTGCCTTGTCTGTACAAAGCACACAGGTGAACAGGTAAAGAAGATAGAATGTGAATCCGTCTGTCTCTTCACACGTTTCATCTTCTGAACTACTGAAAGATTTTCGGTTACATCTGCGCTCTTCTGGGTTATTACGCAGCGTCGAATGGTAATCCTATACCGACGTTTCGGGACAACGTATCGGTCCCATCTTCTTTACCCTTGAAGATGGGACAGATACGTTGTACCGAAACTTCGGTAAAGGATTACCTTTCGACACTGCGTAATAACCCAGAAGAGCGCAGATCTCATCAACATCGCGGCGGAAGCTTGAAATCACGAATTTCGATTAAATTTAATATTCAGGTTCTACACTAAATTTGTGCATAAATTTCAGTTGTGATTCGTATCGGTCCATTGTATCTACTTTGAGTCAGGAAAACGCGTAGTTCGGGACTCAGCATTGCAGCCTTAGCTCAGCCACAAAGCTGCAAGTGTATGTCTTAAGATCCATCGTAAATTCCAGTCACGTGACAAAATACAAACATTATTAATGTCTGCAAATTTGATTCAAATTATTTTTGATACGATGAATATTTAATGAAGTGCAAACAAATAATTCTAGATTCCGTACAGTCTGTCTATAATGGGAATAGATTTGCAATATGATCTCTGTTATCTATAGAAAATGATCGTAATGCTGCAATGACCCGACACTACAAAGCGTCACTGAGACAGTTCTGTTAGAGCCCCAGTACAAAGCCGTCCAAACGCAGCCCAGAGCATGTTCACATTTGAATTGTGCACGCTTACTGTGTGCATCACTGTCGCTGCCGCACCTGTCATAACAATGGGACAAACGGAACAGGTAGCTGTCCTACTTTGCACGCTCTTCCATTGATTCTGCAAATAATACAACACAGTGAGTTCTGCTATTACGCGTGTTTCGTTAAGCGATTGAGGATTAGGTGAATGCTGTTTAGCATAAGGCGAACTTTCGCATACGCGTGTTGGCTGTTCCACGACCTCAGCGGCCATTGTCATCTATTTTTCCGTAAGCCCCAGTGCCGGTATTAACAAACGCGGGCCCCGATTGCGATCCTTGTGGCGGGCCCCTAAAAGTTACTGTGCAGAGCAAAACAAGGACTAAAGTTTCGGTATATTAACGTAAGTTAGGATGAGAAATTAAAATGGTCCATATTTATCATTTTTAAAAATTAATATTGCGCGAATCCCCGATGAGCGCGGGGCCCCCGTAAGCGTGGGGCCCGATTGCGTCAAATCGTTCCAATCGGCCTAAGGCCGGCTCCGATAAGCTCTATTATTTTTATTACGCGATTTTCTGAAGTGACTGGGCAAAACAGGAAAATTTCCGATCAGAAACTTAGCGAGCACCAAAACGAACTCTCCGACAAGAAGCACTTGTTCTACTTGGCAGGTTACCGCATTCCCGCCAGACAGCGTGTATCTTAAAGATGTCACGTACGTTGTATCAAAACTTAAAGCGGTGAGAGCTACAAATTCGCCTGTTGTTTTATGCGGGTGTGAAACTTGGTCTCCCACATTACGGGAGGAACATAGTTTGAGGGTATTCGAGAATAGTGTGCTATTTTTGCTTAGGAAGAAGGAAGTAACAGGAGGCTTGCAGAAATGCATAATGACAAACTTCATGATCTGTATTGCTCATCGGATACTATTTGGGTGAGCAAGTAAAGGAGGATGAGATGGCGGGGCATGTAGCACGCAGTTGGTTCTGTCATGTATGGAAGAAAGAATCGAATAACCTGTCTGCTTAATGTAAATTCCGAACTTCGCATTTATAAACTAATTATATCGAGGGAATCCTTGAGTCGTGAATTTTCACTTTTTGCTCTTAACTACAGCGTGAATTTTCACTTTTTACTCGTAACACCAACTTCCTCTATGTCATTTCGTGACCCAGTTCTTATCTACCAGCGTGACTTGTATTCGAGAGTTACACACTTAGCACTTCCTCAAGTTCCGATCTCCTAGTTCGAACTCGTGATCTGATAATTATCTGCATATCTTCACTCAGAATTGCCTTCCTTACCATCAACCACTCTATTAACCGTCCTGTCAGAATGGGCGTTTTGCAACGTTAAGAATGTAATTACATCACTTTCTGAAAGGAGTAAAGACGTCAATAGTTCCGTATGTTTTCATTTATCTTGACGGAATTATTATTCGTAATATGAACCAAAGTTTAAAATATATTTCGTGTGAAATCTGGGGTTGGGGTTTAGAGAGAATTGGAATTAAAGAACTCCATAACTAACTCCATGGAGCAGTCCTTCTTGAGAAGCAAACAGGTCCATAAATTCCCCGGATTTTATGGAACCTGCAGGTTCATTATCGCATTCACAAGAGCCCGCCACCTGTCCGTATCCTGACCCATATCAATCCAGTCCATGCCCCCCCCCATCCCACTGCTTGAGGATCCATTTGAATATTATCCTCCCATCTACGCCCAGGTCTTTCAAGTGGTCTCATTCCCTCAGGTGTCCCCACCAAAACCCTGTATGCACCTATCCCCTCCCCCATACGTGCTATATGCTCCTCCCACCTCGTTCTTCTTGGTTTGATAAGGAATTAAAGAACACTGGAGAAAACTGTGTAATGAGGAGTTTCATGTTTGAAGTGTTTGTCAAATCAAGGAATGTGAACTGTCTGGTCAATATAGGGCGCGTAAAGGACATGAGAAATGCATACAAATTATGGTCGGAAACCTGATGGGAAGAAAGCAGCGACACAGCGTAACATCCCAGTGACACAACTTCAGAGATCTGGGCTTATACGAGAGAATAATATTAAAAACGGACCTTAAGGAAACAGGGTAGACTGGACTGAGTTGGTTGTGCATAGGAGTTTACTTATCGTTAATTCTAGGGCTAACTAACAATGGCATATACTTAAAGTGCCACAATACAGTAGCCCGAAAAGTCACAGTTCCATCGCTATCGTACAAACTTGACGTCTTCAGTATCACTGCCAGGTGTTCGAGACAGCAAATCAAAACAAAACAAAAGCCTGCTTATTCATGTGTGTGCCTCATTTCAATATCCATTTATATCACAGTGGAATTAAATATCCCTCTTTTGTTTCGTATTCAACAAGAGAGACGGCTGTTGTCTGTGACAACGGTACGAAGTTCCGTCATTGTTGAGAGACTGAAACATGTCCGAAATCAGCTCGACAGTTCTGAAAGAACAACTTAGTGAACAGGTGTTTCAGAGTGGGCGTGAGAGAGAATGGCTGGCTTGCTTCCTGACGTTGAAAATAAGAAAGACTGTGATGATAGCTGGTGAAGGGTGGTACAGAATGAGACTTCATTGTTAAAACAGGGATCAGAAATTGAAACAGACTGCGTCTATAACAACGAACGTGTCTCACTCACAGGAGGTGCCGTGTCCGTTCGTCATCTGTATGCTTCAAAGGGAGAAAAATACAGAAATGTGTATGAATTCACTGGCTAACTCCTGCGTACTGTTCTGCTTCTGAGTAGACTGCACACTGGGGCACGTATTCGTATGTATCTGCAGCTACGGGTCTTTAAGTATTCCTTACACTCATACAAGACATTAAATACGACTTAAGGTCATATCCATTCTATTGGTCTCGTGCTTCATCTATTAGACCCTGTGCCCGCGGTTGTGGCATGCACTGAGAAACTATATTGCGTCGTTTGGGCAGTCACATAAGGACAAGGGCGGGTTGTCCTGAACACGGCAAATGAACCTTCGGGTTCTACAAAACGTAGGGAATATCTGAACTAGCTGAAGAAGTATTAGTTTCTTAAAATGGGCTCTGGTCTGTGGAGTTATTTAGTTAGTTAGTTCGTTAGTTAGGCAGGGGCAGAGTCAAACAAACTACGGGCTGGACGGTCCGGGGATCGAATACCGGTGGGGGCGAGATTTTCAGCACTCGTCCAGACCGGCCCTGGGGCCTACCCAGCCTCCTGTACAATGGGTACCGGGTCATTCCCGGGGGCAAAGCGGCCGGGGCGTGGCATTGACCACCCACCCCCATCTAGCGCCGAGGTTAATGAAAGAGTAGAGCTATACCTCTACTCCCCCTCTGGACCTTCATGGCCTGTTCTGGGGTGAACTTTAGAGTCAAACAAATTGAAGACAGGATAAGCAGGTCAGTTACCTGCTTGGCGCAGTGGAGAGCATATCGCTCCGCAACCGCTGTACATCTGAGGGCAACACGTTATGATCTGCCGCCACTGCACTAGTGCTTCCCCTCGCCTTCCTGTTTTACGTGCAGACAGATGCCATGACATGTAGTTCGGGGTCAGGTAAAACTGGGGTAAGGAAATTCAGACGACGGAGGGACGGACAAATAAAAACGAGACGAAAAGATAAGGAAGAAGGATAGGCGATGATAAAGGCGGAACAACTGAAAGATGTTAAGCAGAAAGGAAGATAACGTCGTTAGAAAGACGGATTTTTTTTTAAATATACGTTAGGTGAGTCAGTATTACAGCCTTCCGAAGTAAATATAAAATGCGTCATACAAGGGTCTGCGCCCACTAACACTTGGTGCGCAGTCCTTGTATGTAGGCTTGTTCGTTATGTTATTACTATTATTATTACTATTATTATTATACTGTCAGGAAAGAATGTGGTAAGAACGCAGAAAAAGAAAGGAAGGTAAGGTGGTAGGAAAGAAGGAATGAATGAAGGGAAGATATAAAGAAAGATGAAAGTACAAATTCAGGCTATTCTCATAATTTATGGTTTTATAGTTTTCTTTCTTTCTTAGTCTGACCTACTCATTGTAGGTGTAGAGGTTATTGTTGCATCTGATAACACTGAAGGACACAAACACACACTCGGTAGGACTCCCCAGGACGGGGATCGGCCTGTCGTAGAGACCTCTACCTGACAACATATAACACTGACAAGGAACAGACATCCATGCTTCCGCGGTATTCGAACCCGCATTCCCAGCAAGCCAACGGCCGCAGACACACGACTTAAACCGCGCGGCCACCAGGATCTTCGTAGTCTTATTAAAAACAAAATAGACCTACTTCCCCGTCTCTTTTATGTTTATACATACATACATACATACATACATACTGCACGCAAGCTCACGCACACTTATTTACGCAGGTGCGCACAAACTCCTCCACGAACAATGATTGACGCAGTTTCCCCGAGGCTCGTTCTAGATTATTTTTCACACCGATTATTTCCTTTTTATGTACTGGAACTGACAACAGACTACACGTTAACACGCGACGTGTAGGTCCGTGTAGCTGCTTGCTGCCTACATTCGTAGCAATATCGCTAAGAGGTCATCTTCAATTTACGTTTTTTAATACACATTATTGGATTTCGCAGTTGCGCTTCATGCACTCCTGTCTTCTCAGTACGACAACCACTGTGACACCTGCTTACGAGTATACGGGCCCATATGCACGAAAATGTATTTTCTCACACAGATAAGCTGGTGGTAGTAGTGGCAGTCCACTGACACAATTGTTTCTTTTCGTGTGTTTGACAGCCTCTTTCATTGGAATCAGAACTGTTATGTAGAGAATCTGTAAACCAGTCTTATGAAGATGTAGTGTCCATTGTCTAAAAGAGCACTCAATTCCATTTGCTTGTTATTTCCACTTACACGGTTGTCCAAATGAAAGTTGCTGTTTCGTAAACGGATGCTCTCCACCTTAACTTCAAGCGTCAGTTGTTCTTTTTCACGTCATTCAGCGTAGGGTGCCATAATGGGGGGGGGGGGGGGGGGAGGGGGGCATTGTTTGTCCCTCTGCTTGTCGAGTTGGGTCTCTTAACCAAGTCAATTGTCTGCAAGTACGATGCTTCATCTTCATGGTTTATCTGTATTCGCCCATTGCTGGCTTGTAGATCTTCTATGTCAAGGCCGAAACAGTGAAGTGCTGCCCTAAACATTTCGGTCTAGACCGAGGGTCACAGATAATTTTGAAATTTAAGGCGGGCCGCAGTAAACAGGTTATGTGTATTCATTAAATACACCGTTAAAATAACTATTTATAATAACCAATCCAAATATAATTATTGAATTTAGGCTAAAACTATACTGACCTTGATTTCATGCTTCCGCCGCGATGTTGATGAATTGTGCGGTGTTCTGGGGTATTACGCGGCGTCGTGTGGTAATTGTTTACCGACGTTTCGGGACAACGTATCGGTCCCATCCTCACGGGTCAAGAGTCCGACTCTTGATCCGCGAGGATTGGACCGATACGATGTCCCGAAACGTCGGTGTAAACAATTACCACATGACGCCACGTAATACCCCAGAAGACCGCAGATTTCAAAAGTATACTACTACTTTATCTCTCCTGGCTTATATTGTACGTCACCGTGTAGGGGTAGCACACAGTTCTGAGACTTCAGGCCGTGACAAAAAGAACATTGTAAATGTAAGAAATTATTTGGCTCTGAGTCGGGCCACTTGCTATAATTTGAGTTGGATCAGTAGGAGGGCCGTATAAAATGAACTTGCGTGCCGCGCGGTTGGACGCGTGATCTAGACTGCTGGCTGAGTCCAGAGATCTGAGTGTTGTACTTTGCTGTTTAATTATTGATGGCTGAGTTATCTGTAGCACGTAAATTGCCTGTTGAATTTGTAATCGCATATTGTAATCCTCTGAAGCATGATATACATAAAGTCAGTTGCTACCTAACAGTAAACACACTGCGTCTCAATTGTAATGACCAATCTGGTAATACTGCTTAGGGACATAATCACATGAAACCCTTAAATATACAGCGTGGAAAAAAAAATTCAGAGTTGTTTAATGTTAAAACAGGTGGTACATGTATGAACTGCTGTGTTTTAAAGAACTGAAATGCGTGTTACGTAGCTGCGATCTCAGTAAACTGATTACGAACCGGGAAGTCGAGGTTCAATTCTTGGCCACTGACAAATATTTTCTCTACCCTAACCCGTTCAGACATGTTTTAAGGCCCACCCAGCCACGTGTTCAATACAACTGCAATAAAGTACAGTGTTCCAGATTCGTTACTGCGACCTCGGATTTTAGTTGTAATTTAATCCTAAAAAATGTTACTCTACTTACTGGCGTTTATTTTCCAGGAGTTAAATCGAGAGGAGCTTGAATCTGATGTCCTTACAGTACCGATGTAAAACGTGTGTACAGTTTTGCCTCCAGTAGCCCTGTGGTACGTAAGCACAGGGACAACTTGGCCTTTTTGTAAGGTATGGATGTTTTTGTTAAGGTGTAGATGTTTTGTAAGGTGTGGATGTTTTTGTTAAGGTGTGGATGGTTTGTTAAGATGTGGTTTTTTTAAGGTGTGGATGTTTTTGTTAAGGTGTGGATGTTTATGTTAAGGTGTGGATGTTTTTGTTAATGTGTGGATGTTTTTGTAAGGTGTGGATGTTTTTTTAAGGTGTGGATGTTTTTGTTAAGGTGTGGATGTTTTTGTAAGATGTGGATGTTTTTGTTAAGGTGTGGATGTTTTTGTTAAGGTGTGGATGTTTTGTAAGGTGTGGATGTTTTTGTTAAGGTGTTGATGTTTTTGTTAAGGTGTGGATGTTTTGTAAGGTGTGGATTTTTTGTTAAGGTGTGGATGTTTTTGTAAGTTGTGGATGTTTTTGTTAAGGTGTGGATGTTTTGTAAGGTGTGGATGTTTTTGTTAAGGTGTGGATGTTTTTGTAATGTGTGTACGGTGTTCTAATGTGTGTACTTGTGTTTACTGTATGTATTTTGTTTTGTAATTGTGTATAGTTTGTTTTGTATTGTTACTTTTATGAATATTATATGTCCATTTGTATTGTGTGTACTAGTGTAAGGACTACTGCCACCGGGTGAAAACCCAATTGCAGTAAATAATAATAATAATAATAATAATAATAACAATAATTTACGTAAAAGCATGTTTATATTTGTACACCTACTGGGTGCTTTTGCTGGTCATAAAGTCTAGTGTATGATATTATTTGCTGCCTGAACTGCGTTGTTCTAGTGCGCTTATCCCCTGGATGCAGTACACAAATGTCGTGTAGACGCGTGTAACAAGATTGTAAATTAAATTAAACGCCTTGGTCGAATATCTCACTTCCTGTAACGTGAAACTGGAGTGCGCAGTGTAGGAATTGGTATATGATGAAAATAAAACGTCGAGCAAGCTGAAATAAAATACTGAATTCCATATTTGTTGCTGCGACCTCGGGTTTCAGTTCTGATTCAGTTCCTGTTGCTGTAAATTTTATAAACTGGTGTCATATAAGTAGCACGTTAAACGGCTGTGTGTGTTTTACTTAAAGGAGACACTGGAGGAAGGAAAACAAGATGAACTGTGCACAGAAATAGTAAACACAATTTGTCAGTGAACTGGGTCTACATGGCTCTCCTTGAGAAATCCGTATAATGTGACGATGAGGTCGACATCAAATTTCAGAAGTGCAGTTTTGTGGTTAATTTGTACAAAGATTATACAAGACAGGCACTGTACGTAACATTGAGGCGCGTTCGCGTAACAATTGTTGCCGTGGAAAAGCTATTAGTATTAAATATTCTGAGTGTGTATCTGCAGCCTTATTTATCCAGCATGCAAAGCGCATGCGCCGTATTATATTGTCATCTGTGGCCTGTCTGGCTCTACCATATTAAGTCCTTTCCGTTGTCAGCCACGTTCGTTTTCGAGATGTAACACATACCGTGTTATTACAGACCAACCAAGGAACAAAAGTACTTTTGCGAATCGTAAAGCTATATACATCAATTATAACTATAAAACGTATTTTAATAAAGCTCATTGTAAGCCTCATCTATAACGAAGGCCTCCTTAAATGCATGCCGTGCTTAACGTAATAATAGTACACGAAATGTCCAATAGGGGATGACGCTAAAGAAATAGTTGAACACCGAAACTCGCACAAGGGTTGCAGTGCTTTACTTATCAGACTTACGTCAGTCACCGTCTGTTGGTTTGTGTGTGCGGTTGAGTACAGTGGAGACTAACAGTGTAAGTGGCCGTCAAGTGACGCAGTCTTATTGAAAGGCTTTTGATGAATCGGTTGCGTTAGAAGGAAGGTTTCAGGCAGTAGATTTTTCGTTATTTTTGTGTCATAAATAAGCGCGAGAGCTTAGAACAAATTATTTTAATATTTTAATGGAAGTAACAAATGGCTTTTAATTTAATAAGCAGACCAGTTTATTTACAGTACTTAATTTCTAAATTAGTATCAAAATTAATCTCAGACTTCACTATTTTCCATAAATTATATGTGGCTTGCAGAAAGCAGTTACAAATAATGACAACAAATGAAGCTCAATATGTAGCCAATTCAATATTCACGCTTTAAATTCGCAGCCTTGCCTAGAATAGTTCATTGTCACGTCTTAACTTTAAATTGTTCTTAAGACATTTACATAATTATTTACAAATTATTCCCAAAATGCAACGAAATGTCTACAATATTAAATAAAATTAGACCCATCGAACTTCAGTATGAAATGGTTTCCCTGCAACTCTAAAAAGCTAGGGCCAAGCGCATAGTATCCCAGTTGCAATTCACATTGTAATAACATACAAAATAATGAGGAAATTCAGTTGTAATATTAGCCTAGTGAATTTAGTCTGCGCCAAGAACCGACCCATTTTGTCAAATGCCTCAAAAATGTAGGTGGGCTTTGCGATGAATACAAGCACAGGTTCGGAATAAGATTCTTAACATAAACCCTTTTGTCTTGCGAAGTTATTAGGAACGGGACACGTGGACTAATGGAAAAACTGTGTATATTCAAAGGGTAGGAAATGTAAGGAATCTGCAATGTAAGTACGAATGCGTTAGAGGCGATAATGTGAAGGTAGAGGAGCATTGACAGTCTTGCGTGGAAGGATCGCCTGTTTAAATTATTCTACTCAGAAGTGATGTTAGACCGTAATTGTTAACCACAAATGAGCAAATGGTCTTAAGTTTTGTAATTTCAGACACGCGTGATGTATATTTCATAAACATGATTCTAGAATAAGTTGTAGTGTTACAGCCACGAAAATGAAATTTGTTTCGCTGCCCTCAGTAAATGTAAGTGTCCAAACATACCCCGAATATGGCTTACGTATTTGACATGGACTTTAAAGCAGTCTGTTAACCAGTCAAGGTTACTAGATACAGCTTGTTTTCCTACTGCCAGAAAACTTGGGTTTCATAGCGTGAGCCTTCTTGTTGATGCTTGATTTAGAATTTTAAAGTGTAACAAGAAACTCATTAGTATTTATTCGAAATGAAGTGGCAGTTCTGTTTGTATTGTGCAGTTCGTGTAGAGGATGACACACACACACACACACACACACATTTGTATACTAACAGCTTCAGAATCTGTCTGTCATGTGTTTGTGTAAAGTTTGTTTGATTGTTTGGATTGATTGGTGGTTAGATGGATGGTGAGATGAACGAATGACTAACTGGACATTACGTATGATGTAGTGTAACTGAAATGTATCTACCATTACACAAAGTGCATGGCCGGCTTACAATTTATTCTTTCGCATGAATTACACAGAACAAACAAGTGCCACAGTCATCATTGCAAATTCAAATTTCATATCTGTTTTAAACGGTGCCGCAGGAAAGAGATCGAGGTACATCGGTGAACAGCGTTACAGGCACGGTGTGTCCCTATAAATTTCACACTACCTCATTTTTATCACAAATTATCTCGTTTTAATACATTAATTGTAAGACCTATAGTATAGATAAACCTATGTATAAGTACAAGAGGTACAGTTCTTTCGGATAAGCTAGTCGTCACTCAGCTGCCTTTATGGATTCCGAAGGGCCATTACCAGGGAAGTCTTCTGTTTTTTTACTTCCTGTTGGTTGGTAAATAGCTACCGACTTTTCGAAAGATCGTAGTGCTTTTGTATTCAGGGTCTATATTCCAAGAAGAGTAAAGCATGTATGACTGCTCGACCATGAAGTTGAAGGCGATATATTTCTTCGAAACGTCTGTAACCATTTACCATTAGACACGACATAACATACCAGAATACTTGAATCTTTACCAACTGACGTTGTGGGAAATTTAAATCTCGTGTCTATCGCGTCCACAAGAACCCACAAGGAGTAAAATTCTTTTGCGAAAATAAAATAACTGTACAAAAGGAATTGTATGTACATTCGGCTGTCTCTCGTGTCCAGTATTCTTATTTACGGAACTGCCGTTTCTCTAAGACCTGAACGGTTCACAAACTTTTTATCTGATATAACTGTACCCGTCCGAGAAGCCACCTATTTGAAGTCAGAAAAATAAAATTATTTTCTCAACGTGTTAGACAGGTTACGAAACTCGCCAATTTATAAACAGTTCCGTATAGGAGACCACGTGTCCAGAAAAGCTGTAGCTGTTTCGTACGTAAAAAAAAAGGATATGAAAAAGTTTATTGTATTTGCACACATACAAATGTTACACATATCTGCATCCTGTTTATGTAAATCACATATTTATTGGACAGCTTTATCAAACGGATTTATGACGTCACGTTTCCTTCAACACTTATTGGCATGCACGACAGCTACCGGACCAACATTATTGGCATTATGTGAACACCCAACATAAACAACATTTAATGTTCTTACAATACGTGACAAATTTCATTACGTTATATGCAAGTTGCCTGGACTCGGTCGGTCATTTGCAAGCAGTACACTTTTTCTTAAAAAATACAAGATATTTTACGACATAAAGCATACGTAATTCAAAACTAATCAGGAATCTGATTCGAGTAATGCGATTGTCAGATCAGTAATGAATTAAAAGGCATTTATGCACGTAGATGCTTACTATTTCAATATTAGGTGTGCAACATTTTTGTTTTTTTTTCATTTTATACAAACGTTTTGTGAATCTGATGAGGTTTCCATATTGAATTTTAAAAGCCTAATAAAACTAGCAAGTTCGGAGCGAACGTTTAATTCAGAAAAAGTTCGTACGTGGAAGTGTTCCGTGTGAAGTAATTGTGATTGTGAAAATAGTGTCAAAGAATGTGTTCAAAATCACGCCTCTTCTCCAACTTAGAAATAACCTATATATATATATATATATATTTATATATATGAGGAAAAATATTTGTTTCGAGCGCAAAATGTCGAAGCAGTGAAAAGGTGTTGTTACGTGTAAAGTCAGTGCAGTGCAACAATTAAAAGTCAATGGTGAAATGAAATAGCTTTTCAAATGGCCTGTATAGTGTTATAGTGATTAGTGCTAACTGTGAAAATGCAAGCTACAATACCCCCTTCAATAACACCCTCTCCCCTCACTAAGATTCAACAACAACAACAACAACAATCTTCTGCATCTCAACGTAAACTTCAACCACCACTTCCAGCTTCATTAACCACAAAACTCCATCGTCCACTTCGTGACACCAGCAGGAGCAGCAGAACTTCAGAACGTCGCAGTTAAAGTAGGTGCTGATTTTTTTGTCCCCCGCTGCTTCTCGGTCAGTAAGCGCCCCTGGCTGAATCATTTAGTATTACAACAGCCACTCCGTATCAGTCGGGGTTTGGCGTGTTTTTGAGACGTAGGGTTTTGTAGTATGTATGCGTCAAGTTGGCAGCGTGAACTTCAGAGACGTCACTACATAATTAAGGAAGTGTTGCCCTGTTTAGTGTTTTGCTGTCCACCCCCTCTCCCCCAACAGCTGTTAGGTCGCGATGTCAGGTTTTCGTGAGGTTAGTTAGGCAGGCAATTATTTTAGCTGTAGAACTGTGCCAATGTGCGGGGCCACATTGGTAGCGTAGTGCGTCGACAGGCTGCAGAAAACTTGACACCCACGTGTTTCAGCCAGTGACGGACGGAAGCAGCACGTGAAGAGGTCGCAGAGAGACACATCAAAATTGATCGCAACTTGTCTGTTATATTTTCACATAAAGTGTTCTTGTGTTAATATTCTGTATAGTACTCAGAGAAAAAGTACAACGTACAAGAGATAATGATTTCTCATAAAAATCTAAATTATTTATCGCGAATTTATTTAATTAAAAAGCCTCTTCCATTTCGAGGTTATGCTCATGTGTAAGTGGTGGCCTCTTCTGCATAGAATTGGTTCGCACACACCAGGGTGCAGAGTTCACACGTTTACACTCGTCATTTGTTTTTCAAGTGATAAAGTGGCGTAAAACTCTTGACCTACCTACTTTCTCTTAATTTAAGGTAGATGCGTCAACAACACAAACTCCGATAGATCGGCAATTCAGTCTCCTTCATCACTACATTAAAACGTGGCGTACGAGTACATTCAACGCAATGTTATGCTGTTTGTAAAAGACGCATTGACGCATCTACACCATAAATGGTGTGTGCACTCAATTCTTCCCTTAGTTCCTAGAGCGAAGCAGCCCACTCCGCACATTCGTACATGTGATACACGATACAGTGAAGAAGGCTTCTGACAGGCTGGCACAGCAACACGAACACCCAGCACACAGGGCTGTGGAGCTCGCCCGGTTTCGATTGGCAGCCGGAGGAGGCGAGCGCAGTGGACCTAACATGTTGCTGTGGTTTCTGTTCTCGTTCATGTTAGGTTTGCTTGGGGGGGGGGGGGGGGGGGGAACATAGCGTCGTGTGAACGTGTCAGAAGCTGCTCTCATGTTACGGGACGCTGCGTGAGCCAACAATGCCAACGGCGCATTGGTGGTTTAGTGAAGCCATGCGCCCAAACTTCGCTGGAATGTTCAGGATGAGTTAGATTGAATGTGATTTAAGAGAACGGAAAAATTTGAAGTATTACTTTAAATTCCTGAACCCTTGGTTTGAATATTTTCATATTTTCGCAGTCTGCATTCGCCGAAGAGACAAATTTCATATACCAATAAATTTCATTTTAATTTCATAACATTTTGCCTCCGACAAGCTGCAGCTTTTCCACTTTTTCTTCGTGCCCTGTCTTCAGACTTTTATAGGTCTACGCGGAGGGGGTGGGGGGTACCAGGATGTTTGTTAGGATGTCCTGGATCAGCTGCACCTTGCATTAGAAAAAGAGGACACTAAAATTATTAAATATTCTGGACAGGTATTTATGTCCAATTTTAGAATATTCATTTGGCAGATGGTCCTCAACTCTAGTAACAATTCACTACGTGGTATTTTAATGTTCTGATTGAATTGTTTCAGGTTGAAGTCAGGTTATCTCAGCGGTGTGACGAATCTGTGGACAAATTTTCCTCACTGCAGTTTGTTTAAAATCTTTTGATACTGGCAAGCTGCACCTCTTCCAACACAATTCGATAGGCTATTAGATTCTAAATTTTAAGACTGCATGGGAGGGGGGGGGGGAATCAGGCCATTTAATAGGAAATTCTGGATCAGTTGCAGCTTGCAATATAAAACGAGGACCCCTGAATTATTAAATATCCAGGATTCGTATTTATATCCAATTTCAGAATATTGATTTGACAGAAGGTCCTCAACTCTAGGAAAAATTTACTACGTTGTATTCTAATGTTCTGATCGAATTGTTTCAGGTTGAATTCACCTTATGTCAGCAAAATGGCAGATCTGTAAACCAGTTTGGCAGGACATTACATTAATGAAAACTTTGCAGAATTTTTGACTTCCACACAAGGGTTTCAATTTACTAATCAACATCTTTACTAATCGCTTAGTTTTTATTTTCAGGCCCCCCTCCTGTCGCTGTGGTTCATTATACCGAGGGGGGTGTAACAAGGAAAGACGCACAGCGGTTAAATGTTATTATTTTGCCTTCACGCAGTCTTATAATTGTTTTACCAGAATTCTGATTCTGAAGATAAATTCAAAGAGAAAATGTTGCCGGAATAGGTAAGTATTTTCGAAAATCAATTTTGGAACAAATATATTGCTACCAAATCGCAACACGTTGCAAATAATGTTGTAAATTTTTGGCTAAATACGTAGGTTACATTGCGAGACACTCAATGTGCGTTCGCCAGAAACATATTTTACAAAAACCGAACTTTGACTGGATCATTACTTGTGCAGTAAGTAGTCTGTTGCCGTAATTTAAAGCTACGATAAGATGAAGTATGTTTACGAACCGCTGATAAGCGTACGTAAAGTGCGAGCGAGAACTAGCCGTTCGTATGTCAGTCGATCTGTCGCGTTCGAGATTTGTTTCCGTTTAACAGTAAAGCAACCCTCAGTTTAATAACTGAATTTAAAAATGTTTGCTTGAAAAGGCAACAACTTCGCTTTTCAGCTGTAGCATATATTTCCTTCTACTGGCTGTTCGTTGTACTTTTTGTCACGTTGTCATCGGGAGAGAGAAATAATTCTGACATTTTAACAGGGAATGTTTCGCGAATCCTATCCTATCCTATATATGCGTCCTTTCTTGGCTAAACAGGGCCCAAAGTACAGCACAATAAATTTATATGCTACATGTTTCAGTTCGATATAATTTTGTTTCAGATGTGCGCCTCATTAGTAATGAGGGGTTTTCTGGAAATTAAAGATAGTCCGAAACAACGATGAAGGATTGGTCTTCAGCAAAATTGGATGTAAAGATTAACCACGCTTTTATAAGAACACTTTGAATGTTAAAGAATACCGGGAAAATATTTCTTAATGCTAATGTGTATGTATACATAAACCCGCCGATCCCAGTGGCCCTGCGGTCTAAGGCGTGGGTCTTTGGCCGCTCGCTTACTAGGATCGTGGGTTCGAATCCCACCGGGGGCATGGATGTCTGTCTCTTGTGAGTGTTGTGTGTTGTCAGGTAGAGGTCTCTGCGACGGGCTGGTCACTCGTCCAGAGGAGTCCTACCGACTGTGGTGTGTCTATCAGTGTGTGACCATGAAACCTCGACGAAACGAGGAGGCCCAGGCCCATATAAGACTGTCGAGCCATACAAAAAATATATATATATCAGCCAAACGAAATTGTACACCCATACCCAGTTCAGTGTCTGAAACCATCTACGTAGTGTTCAGAAAAGCTTAGACCAGTGCTTTTCAGCAGGTGGTACGCGAAATTATTTGGGAATTACTGAAAACATACCCAAAATCTGGTCACAAATTATCGAATGTATTCCTCTTTTCAGATCCCTTCACCGAGTACAATATTTCGACTGGATATCTGTAGCTGAGAATATAAGGACTACAAGCACAGTGCAGTTGACACACTGTCTTCAAATAAACCAAGAGTCAGCCCGTCAAGAGTGTCCAGCCACAAGCACACAGCCTTCTGAGTTGTGTTCACAAACCCGTTTTTAAGCGTTGAATTAGCAAATAACCTTTCATGTGCTTGTTTTAAGTCATTTGGCAATGCAGGCGTGTGTGATGTCATTACAGCGAGACGTGATACGTACTGTCGTCTAATGGTATGTAAATATATATGAAACCCGATGTGTAATGGAAATAAAATATGCTGCAAAACTAATAAGAGTTAGGATTAAATTTGGGCTGCCTGAAGTCAAAAACAAAGCCCCCTGAGGCTAGGGGCGCTCCCCACCCGGCACAGTAACTAACCTTAGGCCTACACTCCTGCTTAAAATGGCTGGCTTTGCCTGCGTTGTAATTGCCTGTTAAATACGCATAACAGATTTAAAAAGTTCAGTAGTGTCTTTTAAAGAGAAATTAGTGCTTTTAATTTTTTTAATACTTTGCCCTTCAGTAAGTATAAATCCCACCGGAATTTCCGCCTACGGTATCAATTTTTGACATTTTGTGAAGCCACTAGAGAAGCGAGTCTATTGTTCGTATTCTCAATACATACTTTTGTCATACAAGAAAAAGCGTGTAATGTTATCAGTATTATTTTCACAGAAATACTTGAACCAAAGTATTCTCATTACAGTGTTTACAAACAACAGAAATACGGAACCTTGCAACAACGTCTGAAATTGGTTCATTGTGCAATCGTGCACCTTAGGTATTGTACAGACACCATCACGATATATGCATTAACTTGAAAATCATATAATCTTACCCCTAGACCCTAAAAGTTTCGACTAACAATCATGCTCAGGGAGACAGTTTTAGAGGTTTACAAGCGTCATTGCAAATACATTACCAGAGCAACATAAAGTGTGTACAGTATAGTTCATGTATACGTCATTATTAAAATATGCCCTTCTGTTTTTCGAGCTGAACACAAAGATAAGACCACGTGTTGACATTTTCATAGATTTATATCGATTTTGTTTATGCTGATAACGTACTTAGTACTGGGTCGATAAAAATACGGAAGCTTTCATTAGAAACTGTACAGTGATGTTTTAAGTAACGGCAGTGTGAAATAAGATGATAGATTCTAATGCTCCTGAAACAAAATAGGAATAGAAAGAGACATAAAAACAATTGTAACCAAAGTTGTAATGTATCTGCCCTTTTACTGATAACTTCAGCGTAAAATTTTATGGGAATCTATTCAGTCTCTCTCGACCTGTTGCGTGCGGACACACAGCGAAGCTAATAGGCCCAATTTTCGATTCAAACGTCCAGAAAGGTATAATAATAATAATAATAATAATAATAATAATAATAATAATGAAATTTATGTGAGTGCTGACTCAACAGCCTCGTGGTCAATTACGAAGACAGCACAAGGCAAGACCAAATCCCGGATAAAAAAATAAAAATAAATGAAGCAATAGTAATAAATCAGAATTTATAATTATTGTTCAGGCTAACAAAGCAGGCCCGAACTGACGTATCTGCTGCTGGTTTGGTGTACCATTTTGTTAATTCTGACTTGTACGGGTAACATCGTTGTAAGTAACAAAAGACCATGAGGCTAGATGCACCTTACACATGTCATAGGCCTATGGGCGCTTCGCCGTACAATCGTGCTGCTATCCCCACTCTGGTGATGACAGTAAATTTAATTTAAAATACATGTCAGACATTCAAAGCAGCCAGCATTCAAAGATGGCAAGTAACTGCACGGTGTACCGTTGTGTGATTCATCGGGTGGAATACGTGACAATGGCAGGCATGTGGCTGTGATAAACTGAGGTCCGTGTGCTGACGGACGGGATGCAATAGTACGCCGCCAGACCGCTCAAGGGTCGGCAAACTACGGACCGCGTTTGAGACTCATCTGCACTCCCCCCAACCCCCAACCTGCTGTTTCCAATATTTCTTCTTTTTGCAACATCGTAATGAATTAGTATCTTTCATGTTAGTGTGTATTCGAGTGCAGTTTTTCCTGACAACTTACTAACATCACGACAAAGAGCACATCAGCTTTCTGCTGTAACTGACTCACAAGGACCTCCTGTTCTTAAGGAAAGTAAGGTAAAGTTTCCCTAGAACAGGCCATGAAGGCCCAGAGGGAGAGTAGAGGTATAGCTCTACTCTTTCTTTAACCTCGGCGCTAGATGGGTGTGGGTGGTCAACTCCACGCCCCGGCCGCTTTACCCCAAGTAAAGAGACCCGGTACACATTGTACAGGAGGCTGGGTAGGCCCCAAGGCCGGTCTGGACGGGTGCTGAAAATCTCGCCCCCAAACGGGATTCGATCCCCGGACCGTCCAGCTCGTAGCGAGTCGCTATACTGACTGCGCTATCCCGGCCCACCCTGTTCTTAGGGACTCGAACGAATGCATCTTAATAAAGAAAGGGCAAATGCGACCATACTAGTATGCCCCACTTCTGCTTCACAGCTTGACAGTGTGTCCCCCTCTAACGTTAGTCAAACACTGATGTACGATATCTTAAAACAGGTATGCACATTTTCCGAATAATACTATTATTATTATTATTATGCCGGGATTTGTCTTGGTGGTGAGGAAAACTCCCAACAAATTTTTGTCCCAATGTCCTGTACATGGGCCGAGTACTGATTGACTGCCAGCTTCCCATGCAAGACTCAGATACGTTAGCCCTATATCCAACTCCATCTTACATCTCTCGACGGCATTACCTCTTATAGAAACCAGCATACTCTCTTCTGGAATAGTGACACTTACCTCATAGGTATGCAAGGCGTCAGCTTCAGGTCTGAACATACCGCACAATTATGCATAAAATGTTGCGTGAGCATCGCCAAGGTTAAATCATTAACTGTGAACAAAATTACGAAACTGAAAATTACTATGCGGAGTAGATCCAAAGGCTAATCCTACGCTGGGAGAAAGCATAGAATATTGCGGCGTAGAATTTAAACCTCCCAGTTTGAAACAAGGTCAGTATACCACACCACAGAGAGGGAAAATCTTTATATATAAAACTGTAGACAGAGATTTTTTAAAATGATTGGTAAACTAGTTCACAAAATTCCCCGCGAAGCAAGCTGAAAGTTCACTGCCATGTTTACAATGCCTTCACACTTTTACCGTACCACGAGATATATGAATCCAGTCCATATCATCCCACTCTAAAACTCCATTTTAATATTATCCTACAATCTGTGTTTAATGTATTACAGAATTTTGGTAGGGACACTATTTGCGAAGTGGCTGCTTGGGAGACTGTGGAGGAGATTCTGGGTTATAATTAAGGTGGAGCTTAGGGAGACACGTTGAAGTTGGGGCGGGGGGGGGGTACGGAAGTGGCTCGCAATTTTGTTTATTGGCAGGTAATAATAATATTTGATATAGGGTCCTGCTGCATAGGCCTATAGTTAGGTCATTAGAAGTGACTGCGCCTAGACTGTCACACTTTTCTTATTAGGCCTACATAACATGTGTTTACTTCGCGCTTGAGTGCGATGAATGCAGGTGAACAGCGGGCCAAGAGTTTTGCATATTTTCAGCATTTTCGTAATAAGAAGGCTGATGTCTTATGACATTCAGACGTCTTTGCCTCTTCCCATTTGTGCTGAACAAAGTAAGGTACTTTCATGGCAATGTGTACAAAGAGAGGCTTGTCAAGGCACATTACGGTTTGGATATTTGAAGCCACTGTACGAGCAGTCTGTACACGGCCAGCAACACGAGCACAAGTAGTGTGGACGCACCTTTAGATCGTCTCCTTGATTTCGCTAAATAAATCGCGAGGTGTCTCGGCATGTAATAGTCTAGATGTGGACGGTAACTGCGAACGTGCTGAATAAGTACTCGCGTGCCAGCACACAGCGTGGTCGTCCAGCACAGAGGATCAACCGTTCGCCGCAGAAATATGTCTGTGTTATGAAATTTACTTGAATGATCAAGAAGCCGGTTTGATAGATGTGCTGTGCTACATAAAAAACAAAACAGGACTTGTACTGTGGGGGCGTCTGTCTTTTCGCATCATTGATCAAAGAAGCAAACGTCTGGATGTAAATGCGCCATTAAGAAGCATACAAATTTACATCCTATTGAATCATATACCTAGTCACCACCCAACTGAATGTGCTAAGCAGTCGGCCATCTTGTCATAACGAGGATCATTAATCCACCTGATTAATAGATTCAGACGGGAGATAACATCGCGGCCTTCGGTACTTCGTTAAGTTCCTTTCAACAGGCGCAATCAGCTTCAGGCCTGCCGTCCTAACTTGGCTCCAAGCATGCTTCTCGGGGCCACCTATACGAATGCTCTGCCTGTGGCAATTTACGAGTGTTTGTCTTCGTAACAAATTTAGGCCTAACATGAAAGGAAATATCAAAAGGTGACGAAAATAACTTAATTCTTTTATGGGTATTTTTGGAACATATTCGAGCATACAAACTCTCAGGAGGATCGCATATCAAGCGGGACTAGCGTGTGTTCCACGTCAGAATTTTATATGGCTGTCACGTCTGTGTTACAGAGTGGGAGAGTAAAACTGTAAATATTTGGTGGTCATTAGTAGCATGATGTTCATGTTAAGTTTTATGAAAATGCATCAGTTGTATTAAAATTGCCGTTTCTTCAGCAAATAGAGGCAACACTGAAAGGGGGACGTTGAACCCGGTCCCTTAATTGCGTGACGCTAAGACTAAGATTAAGAATTTATTATCGTCTGTTCTGGGACCCGCGATTTTGACACTCCTCGGATTATAAGGTACATATATTAAATGCTGACAGACTGGCTTGTGTAACACAACCCAAGGGTCCGAACAAACATTTTCGTTGCCCGTGTAAAATAAAGTAATTATTGACTATATAATTTCTGTAAATAACAAATTGAATCAGATAATGAAACACGCTGATGTGTTTCTCCGCCCTCCTTATGTTGATATATTACAATATTCAAATCGGGCCCTGCAAGAGAATACACAACTTCTTAAAGACAATCGTTAGCTGAGGCAGTGGTGCAGATCTCCTCATTTTTCTTGGTAACCTGTTTCTATTTATCGTGCATGAATTTCTCTCGGCATTCCTGCACGAGCATTCTGGCGGCTGGGGAAGGCTTTTTAAAGATATGTAATTGCTACCAACCACAAACAAGAAGGCAAAAGGCAACTTGATATTTTTATAGTAACGTCCGCATGAGGTGGCTTTCATTCTGACATTAAACTCGCCAGTTTTTGTTTCTTTACAGACTCATTTAACGACACTTTAACAAGTGCTTAGTAAACTACCTTCCAGTGGTTGAATGTTCATTCGTTATAAATTTGATGCGACGTGACACGAAGCGGTCTTGCGAATTTTTAAGGAAGGCCTGACTACCCAAGGCTTCACCTGCAAGAACTTAGGGAAAGTACGAAATTCCTCACACTGTCTTTCAATTTCCAGTATCTTCTGTTTTCCTTAAGGTCATCCAGTAGCGGCTTACGCCTTCTCCCTCGTCTTCCCGTTATATCTGTCCTTCCTTCTAACTTTCCTTCAATCACGCAGTTTATGGTTTTTTTTCAGTCTAAAACTCAGGCGATTAGTCGCCTGCCTGTCACAGCGGAGGGCCGGGTTCAATCCCAAGCTCCAGCCCGTGTGAGACTTGTGTCGGAAAAAAATGGCACTGAGACCGGCGTTTCTCCGAGTACTTCGGTTTCTCCCCTTCGGTATCATTCGCCAGTGCTCCGTGCTCATGTTTCAGGCATCAAGACCGACACTTTACAATCTTTTTAAGAGAGAGATTTTTTAAATAAAACACTTCTGCCCAATATTTATTTCTTTAAATTACGTGGTTAAACTCAAATTTAGTCACAATGCCATAGTACGTAACTGTCTTAGATATCTAAATCTTAGATATTTTGATGTTGACGAGGAAAGCAACTGTATCCTGGGCGAAGAACACGTGCTTCTGCTAGTAACAATATAACTAAATTGCTACTAACACCACGTAGCAGAGTCATTCTCGAGAAGCTAACTTTCCGTCAACTAGTGAAGGAGTTCCGTGCGTCTTACTGTACACGACGGACGGCTCGTTACCAGGTTCACAAGAGTCGCTACGTGTCCATATCCTGAGGCAGATGAATCCCGGCTACGCCCTCCCATCCTATTTCTTTGAGAGTCATTTCAATATTATTCTCCCATAACGCCTGGGTCTTCCAAGTGGTCTCTTTCCTTCTTTTCACCCCATCGAAATCCTGCATGCATTTCTCTTTTCCCCTACACATGCCACATGACCCGCCAATCTCATCCTTGATTTAATCACCTAGATAATATTGATGAGTACAAATCATAAAGCTCTTCATTATGTATTTGTTTCCGGTCTCCTGTTACTTCCTCCCTCTCAGGCCCAAACATCTTCCTCAACACCCTCAGCTTTTGTTCTTCCGTTAATGCAAGAGACCAACACCCATAAAAAAAACAACAGGAAAAATTATAGTCCTGTATCAAATGTTATAAAGTATGTTCGAAGAGCCCGACACACACGTCATAACGACTGTTTACATCCTTCTCAGGAACCTAGCATGTCGGTGAACCATCTCACAATACACACACGTCATAACGACTGTTTACATCCTTCTCAGGAACCTAGCATGTCGGTGAACCATCTCACAATACACACACGTCATAACGACTGTTTACATCCTTCTCAGGAACCTAACATGTCGATGAACATCTCACAATACACACACGTCATAACGACTGTTTACATCCTTCTCAGGAACCTAACATGTCGATGAACATCTCACAATACACACACGTCATAACGACTGTTTACATCCTTCTCAGGAACCTAACATGTCGATGAACATCTCACAATACACACACGTCATAACGACTGTTTACATCCTTCTCAGGAACCTAACATGTCGATGAACATCTCACAATACACACACGTCATAACGACTGTTTACATCCTTCTCAGGAACCTAACATGTCGATGAACATCTCACAATACACACACGTCATAACGACTGTTTACATCCTTCTCAGGAACCTAACATGTCGATGAACATCTCACAATACACACACGTCATAACGACTGTTTACATCCTTCTCAGGAACCTAACATGTCGATGAACATCTCACAATACACACACGTCATAACGACTGTTTACATCCTTCTCAGGAACCTAACATGTCGATGAACATCTCACAATACACACACGTCATAACGACTGTTTACATCCTTCTCAGGAACCTAACATGTCGATGAACATCTCACAATACACACACGTCATAACGACTGTTTACATCCTTCTCAGGAACCTAACATGTCGATGAACATCTCACAATACACACACGTCATAACGACTGTTTACATCCTTCTCAGGAACCTAACATGTCGATGAACATCTCACAATACACACACGTCATAACGACTGTTTACATCCTTCTCAGGAACCTAACATGTCGATGAACATCTCACAATACACACACGTCATAACGACTGTTTACATCCTTCTCAGGAACCTAACATGTCGATGAACATCTCACAATACACACACGTCATAACGACTGTTTACATCCTTCTCAGGAACCTAACATGTCGATGAACATCTCACAATACACACACGTCATAACGACTGTTTACATCCTTCTCAGGAACCTAACATGTCGATGAACATCTCACAATACACACACGTCACAACGACTGTTTACATTCTTCTCAGGAACCTAACATGTCGATGAACATCTCACAATACACACACGTCACAACGACTCTTTACATTCTTCTCAGGAACCTAACATGTCGATGAACCATCTCACAATACACACACGTCACAACGACTGTTTACATCCTTCTCAGGAACCTAACATGTCGATGAACCATCTCACAATACACACACGTAGGCTGTCTAAATTAAAAAAAAAAGTTTTGGAACCATTAAAGAAACTGTTCACTATGTCATGCATCATCGTTCATGCAGAATCTAATATACTACATTTACATAATTTACATCGTATCTTTCCTTCTGCAAATGTATTGCATGCGTTTAAAGGTGATACGATGCCACCACGGCGTGGCGCGCCCTCGGGTTGCCGAATGATCTGAAGAGTCTAGATATGGTAGGTACCTGCGAATATACGAGTATGTAGAGTACGCAGTGGCGGACAGCCGACAAAACCTGACTTCACGCCTCTGGGTTTGAGCGTAGGCCTAACAGGCCTTTACCGCGAAATACTCGTATTATCTGTTAAAAGGGCCTGGAAACTTGACGGATTCTTTGGAACGGCCTGAGGGATGAAGAGGGGTGAAGAACACGAGAATTGATGACGACGAGAGGTAGATGGAAGTAGTTCAGAACTGTGTCTGAACGTGAGATTTGAAACTAGCAGTGTTGAAGTTTCTGTAGGCGGTCCTGAGCAGACTAGGACAGTGATCCAAAATTGGCCAACTTCACAGGACTCCATACAAAGCAACAGTGACTCACTGACTGATTCACTACCCTGGGATGTTTGTAGAAGCGAACACTTGCCGTGGCAGACGTACCAGTTATCACGCCTTCTTTACTCAAGGTACAGGAAGGGAAAACACAAGGAAGGGCGCGTCTATCTTAGACATTTCCGGCACATATTCGCCATAGACGTCAAACATATTCAGGTGTTGTCGACCCAGCAAGCAGCAGGAAACTGAGAACTTCACGTTTTATTTACACGAGATTTTCCATAAGGAGGGTGGCCGTTCTTAACGTTACAGTACTGTAGGTAAACACCAAGGCCCATTCATGGGTATGGTGCAAGAATTTTAACTGCCGGTTCGCATAATCGATTATTAATTAACAATTACATTGGCAAATTTCTAGTTCAGAAAAGGGCTTCCAATTTTGTCGTTATGCGGTGCGCTCGTATTTAAACGTCTCACCGGGCCGACATTTCTTCCAGGGCACTTTTTAAAATGTGTAGGAACCATTTCCAACATACCCCTGTCCCATTGCTACAAAGCTACTTCAAACATATATCATGGAATAATAAATGACATCTGCTCTATTGAATCCTGTAAAGCGCAGTTGTTACGCCACGTTTATGCATTACCTGCTAATATTAAGACAATGCATCTTGGCCACACGGTGTATTTATGCGTTCTGTATGATTCATACAATAAACAGCGATATATGCAGTATGAGTCGACTGGCTTTTCTGATGGAAACCAAATGTATTCTCTGTGAGATTCGAAATGAATATATAAAATGCAGGTATATTTAAGCCTTCAAAGGGTTAATTAAATATACAGTACCGAGATGTGTTTAAAATAAGACTTACCGATATTTATGATGCTTATAGCTTACACTGGCCAGTTTTCTGTAAGTATGAGAAACAGGTGTTTAGAAAACTGACGAAGTTCCATTTGAGAGTTAATTACAGCTTCTACTGGGCCAATCGAATCAAAATTAGATTCATCTGAAGCATAAAATGTTGTCGGATGTCAGGCCTTATGGAATGGTGAATAGATCGACGTTACGGAGGAGTGTAATTCATATTCAGTGTCAAGCCGTCCTAGAGGAATTCTTCTGTTAGCGCAAATTTCACAGAAATTCTGCCATTGCTTTTGGAGATAAAGCTTGCAGATAAACACTACTTCCCCATTGCCACGCATTCTGTACAGAGTAAAGAAAGAACATCCTATGTGGAGGTCATGTCTGTCCTGCCCTTTTCCTGTTATCATCCCATAACCATTGGACATATTTTTTTAAAACTCGACATTGAAGCCACGGACTTTCACGTATCCCATAAACTGCTTCACAGGGTTTATTGAAATTCGATATGAAATACTCCACCAAACGTTACTAGGCATTTCAAATGTTCAGACATGCCAATCCCTAATAAAGCCTGCTTTGTGTTAGGCTGTAGACGACTTTTCCATGTACCCCATAAACTACTGAACATATTTTGTTGGAATTCGACATTGGAGGCTTGCACTGGAATTGTTAATCGATTCCGACTTTCAACCGTACGGATCCAAAATAATTACTAATTTACATAAGGTAATAAAAGGACATGCACATGTACCTCATACCGCAGATTTTGTTGAAATTCAATATGGGAAAATTTCACTAATTTACATCTCATTAAACCAACTCTGACGTAAGGTTAATGAATTTCGAAAACACTGGTTGGTAATTTTTATTTTCACATTATTCATTCCGTGCAGTGGGAAACACTTCCATGTACAAAGCCAACACCTGCACAACACAATGCATACAGCACAAACGTGTTCTGTTTACTGCGACATGTTTCGCAGCCATATTATATAGGCCTACATTGTAAAAACATGGCTGTGAAATAATTACAATACATTGTATTTTTATAATGTAATTGTATCGTATCCCTTAGGTTTTAAATATATTGATGTACACTCCCTGATGATGGCGTACAAATGCCGAAACATGTCGGAGTAAGTAGAGCATATTTATGTTGCAAATAGTATGTCGTGCAGGTGTTGGCTTTGTAAATGAAACTGGTTGGTAATTTTGTAAAATACTGCATTGTGGAGAACGCAGTCTGGTCAGTTGTTAGTGTAGCGGAAGTACAGGAACGAAATGGTTTAAAATTACGTTTTGGTGGAAAGACGTATTGGAAATTATATGACCGGCTGAATAAATATCATATTTTTAAGGAAGACCCTGGACGAAGGGTTTACGCTGCTCCTCGGAGCCAGTTGGTTAATAAAAATATTTGCTGCTCTCAGGGGATCTATATCTGGACCAAGGAATGCTGGTTTAGAGAAACAACAAATAAACTAGCCACTAAAACATTCGTTGTCCAAAATTCCATCAGATAATCAGTTGTATTTTTTTGTGAAGCAAAGTCCTACCATACCGGTGAACGCAGACATAAGAAGACACATGCTGTTAAAAGAGGTAGTGTCAGGTTCACAGTTAACGCACGGTGGCGCACAGACTGGTTCTGCCTGCTACATTTCCCTAAACAAAGCATATCTAAATGCCTGTAATAGATCTGTATTTTGTGTATAACAATGGGCTAGGCCAGAGCCAAACATCCACAACTTCCACCGCCATTAACGGTAGAAATACAGCGGATGAAAGAAAACGTTTAACATATGAAGATGGTAAGCTTGATACACCATTATTTTCTCACACTCGTACGGTACAGATGATACACAGTCCTATTTTGTATTTGGTCGGCAGTTCTAACAAAGAACACGTAAGATGTTAACATTTAACGAAGTGACAACGCAGAAAGAAACTTGCATGTGGTGGACCCACTTTTCTGAGGGCCAACTTGTCCCCACGCTCCACATATGTTGGGAAAACTACCATGTCACGTCACGGCAATAGTCGTTGTGCCGTGTGAACTATCTCAGTAAGAGAACCCTCTCAGGTCTATGTGTCTTCATTGAATACCAACAGTGTAATAATGCCAAGTGAAGGTGAAATAGACCCTGTTCTGAACACACTACAATCTTTACGTGATTTGGGTTGAACAAGTGATGGAATATGCAGCTGTTCAACAAGGAGTTCCCGAACCGACATCATAAAGTCTGCTTCGCTGTTGTACAGACCTGTAGTTGTACGCATCTATAATTACCATCGTCATAATTTTCTCGTTAAGAACTTCTACTAGATCTGTCTACATTAAATTAATTGGATATAGCATCAAGGTGTCGCAAAGACACCCCTTTCTGTAGTTGATCACTTTTTTTTTCCCCCCTATGGCTCGACAACCCTATATGGGCCTGGGCCTCCTCGTTTCGTCGAGGTTTCATGATCACACACATTAGACACACCACAGTCGGTAGGACTCCTCTGGACGAGGGACCAGCTCGTCGCAGACACCTCTACCTGACAACACACAACACTCACAAGAGACAGACATCCATGCCCCCGGTGGGATTCGAACCAACGATCCTAGTAAGCGAGCGGCCGAAGACCCACGCCTTAGACCGCACGGCCACTGGGATCGGCGTAGTTGATCACTAGCAACCAGTATTTCACATGTACATGGCGTTAGCATGTTTGTGATTATGTCGGTACTAAGTTTCACGTGCCTGCTTCCTGCGATTTATTAGTTACAAGATAAAGGTAAAGGCCAAAAGTAAAGAAAATATTCTTACTGCCGCTAACTCGTTGTTACAAATTTTCTCAAGGTGTAGAGCCACACGTCATTTAAAGACCTAAAATAGTGTTAATTAATGTTGTTACCACCTCAGAAATTCGTGCGTCCGCCATGCTGTTACTGATTTAGGAAATTAAAAGTTATGGTGTTCGGGTGTCCTCAAATGGCTTATTGTTCGTACAAAGTTTACTGGAAACCTGTCAGCTGTTTGGACAGTTTAAACTGATATCCAGACACACGACAAACACAAACACACGGACATATACTGACAGCACGGCGTCCCGAAACTCTAGTTGTTTCGTTTTTAGGAAGCAAGTAACCCCAAAATCATTTTGCTGCTTGGAGTTGGTTGGTTAGATGGTCAGTTACAGAACTCGAAGGATCACCGCGGTGTTCACAAAACTCGCCATTGGGACATCACGAGCTGATTGAATCCAGTTCACATCTTCACACCCTACTTCTATTTATGCTGTATTCATTTTATTCATGAATCTACACCTAGGTTGCAAAATGGGGGGAGGGTGGGGGGGATTGATCAGAACAGAAATTCTAAAATTGGATATTCTTGCGGAGGATGGTTATGAAATTGAAATAAACTAATTGCCTGGGCTATCTGCAAATGCTACTACCTCAGTTCCATCTATTGAGCCAGAAATTTGTTTTTAGTCGACTGGCAAAGTGGTCTGTCATGCATTGACTTTGTTGTTGTTTGCTTAACACTGCTGTCCAAAATCTCTTACAGATGGCGTCCCTGAACTTGAGTCTGCTCTCCATCTTGTATCGCTGTGTTTGTCTTCAACCAGACCTTTTGGCATCACGTCAAGTAACCACTGCAGAACAGGTCCGTGTTTTCTTTTTGTAGTTAGCAGACTTACAGAATTGCTTGATAAAATGTGAACCGCGGACAGCATACGGGTGGATTAGGCATTCGTGTGCGATCTATAGGACGAACCGAGTACAGCCTATTTGTGGAGTGCCAGGTTACATTTGTGAGATTGGTACTGTATGGGTCCATTCTCGGATGGGTTTCCATTTCGTGGATTTTTCCAGTGTGTCCAGATGAGTTCTGGCTAGTACTTTTTAACCCCCCCCCCCCCCAGAGTTTGTCCCTATATAAACGAAATTAAACCTGGGAAATTTATGGAAGCAGTCGCCGTTACAAGGGCACGTATAAGACGGTTACGACAGTCATAAAAGAATAGTAACAATACCAATTTAATAAACCACAAGAAGGTAAAATAATACATACAATGATTCCTTACATAAACAAATTCCTTTACGTCGCAATGACTCCGTGCTCCATTACACACAACCAAACTTAAGAAACAAAACATGCATGATGTTGCGGGTAGGAAACCACACAAACAATAATCAAAGCAATCTACGTCACAACACCAGGCATGGACGATGGCCTGGCCCAGTCCGACTGAAACAGGACATTTTGGATAAAGAACCGGCCTAGCATTTAAACTGAATTTATCGGGCTGGACCGCCAAACCTGAATGATTTGTCAAAACCGGGTCAAGTAAATGAGAAGGGCGTCAGAAACTGAAAACTTCGACAGTGTCTTCAGACACCTGTTAGGAATGTTTGATATCGCACGACTCTTTACTTCGTGAATGAGGGGAGTTCTGTTTCATTGACTCCGTGCGGTTGCCCAACCTTGGTTTAAAAAGCAAATAATGTAACTCAACTGTGAGTGGCCTGTGTCAAAGTAGAAGAACCAGCAATGTAAGCACAGCACAGTAAACTTCCATGTGAGCGCGGACGTGACGTAAAAGAGCCGAACACTCCCCGTTCAAGTCGGGCCGACCATGCAACGACTTGAATTCGCTTCACAGCTGCGCTGTCTGGAAAACTAACAGTTTAGTGGAGGGGGCTGAAAGGCTGGTCTAGCAGTGAAGACGTTTACAGATGGGGATGAGTTGAAAAGTTGTACACGAATTCACCTGCTGGCCGGAATTAAATTACTGTCTCACAGCCAATTGTAACTGCAGCAGCAACACTGCTTCCAGGAAATATATTTACAACTGCAGAAAAAAATGTGGGTTTGAGTGAATATATTGATTCTTGGGCTATATAAACTACATAGATTATATGACATCGAATGAGATAGCAAAATAATCGTGAATGCTGTGGAGGTAAGGATTTCGAAGAAGGATTTATTTATTTATTTACTACTTATAACAAAGCCCACGGACTTTTCTAATGGATAATTAGACAACGCATACATAGTTTTGGTGGGGATATCTGAAGGAAGGAGACCACTTGAAATACCTAGGGCTGCATGGGAGGATAATATTAAAAAGACCCTTAAAGAAACAGATTGGAAGGGCGCGGGCTGGATTAATGTGGCACAGGAGAGGGACAAGGTCGGTAGGTAGCTAGCTAGCTTTTTCAGAGATCCAGTGTTAAATATTACACTTATTTCACGATTGCGCTCAATATGGACAGTGTGTAAATTCCATCGGCTGATACCGAGTCTAACACTGAGTGCAGCGTAGGTATTTCTCACTTCTGTTTATCGATTGCTGCTACCTTGTGGTCACATTCACAAACACTGACAGTTCTGATTACTACATAAGGATGTAATGAGTCCATAAGTTTTTTTCACAGTATGTATGGATTTATTTATTTATTTTTGGATTTGGACGAAATTTTCACTCCATAATATTATATAACACCGAATGATACGTCGTACAATACCGAGCAATGAGATCTGAAGAATATGAGACGAGGCAGTAGTGGACTAATTTTAGGTTATGTCCAGGAATTCGGTACAGGAGTGTGGAAAACCCGAAAAAGGAAATCAAAATGGCTGGTCTCAGAGCCGATACTTTATCCCGGCACTAACCGAATACAAAACATTCGACAGCGACGCTTGGTTGACGAAGTGGTCGTGGCGTATTTGAAGGCCAAGTTCCGGTAATTGCATAATATACAGGCGTCTTGCCGACAAATGACCAACCGCACAGGAACACAACACGTCATGTCGTTCGTTGAGAGCCGAGAGCAGGAACACACAGCTGGCATGTTGCTGACCAGCTGGCTGTTACTTGATGTTGCTACAAACTTGCGACGTAAAACATTATCGCCATATATACAACACTTCGTTTGTGAATGAAGTCTCACCAGTTTTACTGTCACGAGTGTCTCGTAGATGGTATTAACACTGGTTTGTGAGTGACGTCAGAACCGTGTTAAGGCTGCGGGTTAGGTTATACGATATTGTTATCGATATACAGAGTGACGCAAAAGTCACCTAACACTCGATGTTTAATGTGGCCTCTAGTGTCAAGTGGCTTCTGCGCCATCTGTATAAGTTATATATATGTCACCCATCTCTAATTAACGAAACGTTATTTGACGAATTAAGCTTTATTGAAGTGGTGAAAATTTATAATGAAATAGTGATAACATAAGCACGCATTTTTAAAAGCAATCACAATTGACAAGCCTTAAATGAACTTCAGGTAAGTTAAAAGTTAAAAGCAATCCAATCACAGGCCTGGACAGGCCCTTAGGGTTCCAGGAGGTTGAGGCTCCCAGACTTCTAGACAATCAGCACATGAAGGTGGTAAGGTTGTCAGCACTACGCACCGGCCGCCTTTACATCCCAGGAAATATTCCTGGTACTCATTTATATTAGAGGCTGAGTCGACCCCAGGGCCATAGTGCGGCCGGAAGGATTATATTATGTCAATGAAAAATTCCCGTGACACCATTGGGAATCGAACCCGCGACCTTCTGGCTTGTAGCGCAGTGCCTCAACCAACTGCGCCACCGCGTGCCCCGAACTATAGATTTCATTTAATATGCCGTTGACAGTTGGTGTTTTTTGATAACAAACAGAGCTCCAGGTAGTATATAAAAGGATATCTAAAATAAATCTTTGGGTGACATTGTAAATTCCTTTTCGAGCTTCGTTTTGGACACGTTGAACTTCATGTTGCGGTTATGGAAGGAATCATGAAAATTTTAAGGTTTGAGTTCACGTTACGGATTATCAAAGACAAAAAAATAATAATTTAATAACCATTATTTTAAGCATCATGAAGCCAGCAGCGCCTTATGAAAAAAGCAGTCGTTATTGCGCGAATGTTACGTTAACCCTCTCGTATGACATGCCTTTATTCTTTATAACATAACACACTAAATGTGTTAGTGTATATTCTGTACTGCTACGCTCGGCTGTATATTAAGCGATACCTGATCGATTTGTGTGATACGTAACCGCAACTTTGCACATTGCAGTTTTAAAATACATTTAATTTAGGTCGTAATTTAATAAGAGGGAAAATCAACAAGTAATGGTTACTTCAGTTTGCCTGAAAATAATAGTGTTGGCAGCACTGCAAAAGGTAACGGATATAAATAATATTAACCTTCGTTCATTTACACTTTGTTGGCTTTCGTTCCTCTTATCCGATCTTTGTGGTCAAAGAGTGTGATGACCACTGAAATGTAAGGAAGCAGAGGGGTAACTGTGAGTATGCGAATCAGAAGAGAATTATGAAAGGGTTGAGGAGAGTTGATGAGCGTGCTGTTCGGTCATCGACTGTAACATGTGCTGAGGTTAAGAACAGCTAGCTGAGATTATCAGACGAACGAGGAACCAGCATCGATGACACTGCATCTGAAATAAACACACGTCATGGTCCGTCATATATCGCTGGGTGCAAGAACCGCATTTAAACCAGTCACAAGCATTCTCTTCCGACGGAATCAGAAATTTATGAACCGTCGTATCAATTCCATTGAAAAGCAGCGAAAATATGTATAAAATAGCTGCGTATTACTACTGTAATTATTTGGCCACATCTATAATAATACTTTCTTTAATTTCTGATTAGATATCTTATATAGATGCGTGTACTTACAGCTATTCCAGAATTACAAATAGTGATAAATTCACAGGTAGGACCATACGTTAACAGCATACACCTTTCGTGAAATGTGCACATTTGAGAAGGGCGCGTTCGTGTCTTGTGAAGAATCAGTCTCTACATGGAAAAATAACTGTTAACTGTTTACCGATCCCAGTGGCCGTGCGGTCTAAGGCGTGGGTCTTCGGCCGCTCGTTTACTAGGATTGTGGGTTCGAATCCCACCGGGGGCATGGATGTTTGTGTTGTGTTTGTTGTAAGGACGGTAGCATGGAACGTAAAGTGACATGAAGGACGAAAGGATTTAAACAGTACAAAAATGGATCAAAGGGGAAAAAACCCGGACAGGCAACAACAACAAAAATTCCCACCGGGGGCATGGATGTCTGTCTCTTGTGAGTGTTGTGTGTTGTCAGGTAGAGGTCTCTGCGACGGGCTGGTCCCTCGTCCAGAGGATTCCTATCGAGTGTGGTGTGTCTAATGTGTGTGATCGTGAAACCTCGACGAAACGAGGAGGCCCAGGCCCATATAGGGCTGTCGAGCCATAGGGGGGGGGGGGGGAAGAAGTTAACTGTTTACTATGTATATTCATAAACCAGTAAAAATTAAAATCCGTTTAATTCCTTTTTTTACTACGATGAATTGGCGATGTTTATTTAAAGTACTGAGAATTCCGGACTGCTCAAGTTGCTTCGGTGTCTCAATATGCAGCAACTGGAACTCATTGTGCTGGCTAGCCAGACTGTGGTGCAGGACTATGTATGTAATGTCGCAGTAACCTATGGTTTACACGAGACTAGTATCCTTTCCCAAACCAGTATTGAAACTCGTAAGCTGTGGGTTCTTAACCCCAATTATCTGTGTTCATTTCCGTAAAATTCTAATGATCCTGTTAATTATTTGAGGTTGCTTCGTGCATGTGCTTTAAGTGGCCTAACTATACAACATAAAAATATACTCCCTACAGAACAGGACGGTGTTTTACAATGGTTGGGCCGCGATACTAGGAAGGCAATGCATGCGTCTCTTCATCTTCAAAACCATTTAACAAAGTGAGACCTTTCACAGACCTGTCCTGTTATTTCTTTGACCTGTGCAGCTACTTTGTGAAGCTGTCGCTGCCTTAATATACGGACAGTATGTCACATCCTAAACCAGCTGGATCCAGCTAACCTTTTAAAGCCTAATGTTTGCTGGATGCATCCACAGTTGTAACATTCAAAAATTCTACATTCTGCCCACACTGTATTTATGTGTATTGTGTATATAGGGTGCTGAGGAGGATATTTGGGCCTAAGAGGGACGGGGTAACGGGGGAGTGGAGAAGACTACATAACGAGGAACTTAATGATCTTTACTCATCACAAAATATTATTCGGGTGATCAAATCGAGAATAATGAGGTAGGCGGGGCATGTAGCACGTATTGGTGAGGGGAGAGGTGCATACAGGGTTTTGGTGGGGAGACCTGAGGGAAGGAGACCACTTGGAAGACCCAGGCGTAGATGGGAGGATAATATTAAAATGGATCTTCAAGAAGTGGGATGGGGGGGGCATGGACTGGATTGATATGGCTCAGGATAGGGACAGGTGGCGGGCTATTGTGAATGTGGTAATGAACCTTCGGGTTCCATAAAACGCGGGGAATTTCTTGACTAGCTGACGACCTGTTAGCTTCTCAAGAAGGACTCTGCTCCATGGAGTTAGTTAGTTAGTTAGTATTTATATTACAACAAACACCGACTTTTGCCTTATATAACATAAATTGATTTGTTTTTTTAACCGAGATGAAAAGTGTTTACTGCGCGGTACGAACTGGGTCTTTAAATGGAACAGTTTACGCTTCGTCTTTAAAGGGTTAACAAACTCACGATCTACTTTTTTACGATCCACTAAAACATTTTCCTCCCATGTGATATTAGGTCTAACTTCACCATGAAGGTTAAGGAACAGGCACTAGTCTAACTCTTCAGCGTTCATGATGATGATGATGATGTTGATGATGATGATGATGGTGGTGGTGGTGGTGGTGGTGGTGGTGGTGGTGGTGGTGGTGGTGGTGGTGGTGGTGGTGATAATATTAGGTCTCCAGAATGGGTTCTTCCTTCCAGGATTTCCAAATAAAATATATGCATTCTTATATTCTCATACGTGTTACTTGTCCCGCCCATCTCGTCATTGGTTTCATTACTCTAATAATAATAGATGAAGATCTGCTATATCGTGCTGTTACTGCTACTCTTTAGGTCCAAATATTTTCCTTAGAAATGTAGGCTATCATGAAATACCCTCAATCGATTTTGAACATATAAAGAGGTGAAGGTAAAGCTATCCCATTACAGGCCTGGACAGGTCCTTAGGGCTCCAGGAGGTTGAGGCTCCCAGAATTTCTAGACAATCGGCACATGAAGGTAGTACGGTTGTCAGCCTTACGCACCGACCGCCTTTACCCATCAGGAAATATTCCTGTTACTCATATTTTGAACATACAGAAGGTAAAATTCTAATGCAGTTTTGTCTTTCATTTTGCAACGAGACGTGAAATGAGCTTACGCTGGTTTATCTCTATATTTATTTCTAGACCAACCACTTAATTAGCAATCATACTTCGTGTTCCTCTACGCCCAGAGAAATGTTCAGGAAGTGTGAAACAAAGCCGCTGTAGGAAACTGGAATATGAGGAAGCAACGTCCTCGAAGTGTCAATAGGCCTATTTACTTCCGGAAATATTTGGAGTTGTTTTGTGCTTTGTAGAACTGCGTCAGGAGGGAACAAAACGGACGCCCAGTACATAAAATTCTCCATGTACGTACATACATACATACATACATACACACATACATACATACATACATGCATACATACACACACATACATACATTCATACATGCATACATACACACATACATACATACATACATACACACACATACATACATTCATACATGCATACATACACACATACATACATACATACATGCATACATACATACACACATACATACGTACGTACATACATACATACATACGTACGTACGTACATACATACATACATACATACATACATACATACATACATACATACATACATACATACACACATACACACACACACACACACACACACACACACACATACATACATACATACATTCCATGGATCCATAAGTCTGTCGAAGTGACAACTGGATGTGGAATAAGTCATAATATACAAATATACAGCTATACAGACTATAGAATATTACATTTGAACACTATAAACTAAAACACTATAAACGTGTTACACACCTCACTATGAACCGTCTTTATACATAAAAAAATTCATCTACTGAGTAAAAGCAGTGTGTATTTAAGTATTTTCTTAATGCTACTTTAAATTTTGTCTTTTCATTCTTAAGACTTAGGAGACTCAGAGGGAGTCTGTTGAAAATTCTGATACCGGCATAGAATGCACTTTTTTGAAAACAAGATAGGTTGGCATTTGGTCTATGCAGGTGGTGCTTATTGCTGTGAATGTACTGTGTATAGATGAATTTGTTTGTATGCCTTTACAGAACCATTCGACGATATCGGAAAGCATTCCTGTCGAAGAAAAGCAATAGTGAGAATTGTTCTCTTCTGGCATATGACGCTGCGTCAATGGTTACATCGGACAGGTAATAAAAACAATGTTCCTAGGACCTATCATCCTTGGAAGGTGAGGACACTACCTTCCCTCGAAACGTCGGCAACCGATTATCCATTGATGCAGCGTTATAATCCAGCGGAACGGAATCCTCAGCTACACCGCTGCGAAAGCCTAAAATCTAACAAAGAACAACAGTAATGAATTGATCGCTATTCTGCAGCACTCACTGGTCTTAATCATTATTTACTGCAGATGTAGATCTGCTGTTTTAAAGCCAATGACCTGCACTTATGAAAAATAGCGTATACAGAGCCAGAAATTATTTGTAGCGCAATTCGTTAGATGTTCACGATGAAAGTTTTAGACTTTTAGTGGGACCCTTGCTTTTGTTACCTTTCGATTTCCTGTTTGATAATCATGTTTAAGCAAATCGTCATTGCGATCTTCACGCAACGCAGTGGGTGCAGCAGTACTTCTACTTCCCCATTATGTCTTCAGGAGTGGGCAGGCATAACTTCACCTTTTCGCCAGGAACAGAAACCCGATTATGCATCTTGCGGCTCCATTCCTTTGTCAAATGGGAAGACGTCCAGCGGCACACCAGTTTTAACAGTTTGCATGTTACATGAATTGTATTAGACTCGTTATTTAAGCTACAGTTTTAAATGTATTAATATCGCAAAACATAGCAAAAAGGAATATGAAAATTGCTTTCTATTCTTCTATTCTTTAGAACACATCTTCCTTTAAGCAGTTTGCTTCATGATTATGTACTTCCACTGGCTTATGGAATGCATATCCCCTATCAACTGTAGTGTAACACGCTGCGTTACACAAAAGCTAACTTTTATTTTCTTGTAACTTGTAATTCGGGAAAAAGTGTTTCCCATTGCTGTGGGAAACAGTAGATAGAATACACAAAACATTCAATCTAAAGTAACATAATGGTTTGGTTTGTTGAATGGCGTGCTTTAATGATGGCAGCAGACTAACAAAGAACAGCCGACGTGTTTGTTGTTTTGTTCGTCCATTGTTTTCTCACTCGCTACCGTCCGTGCATAGCCATTATGTGGCGGTTACCCACTTTCGCCTCAGGATAAAACGACGTCACAAAAAACTCAAATTAGTCATGTAGATTCCCAACATCATTACAACCTCGAAAAGAAATGGGCATTTCATTGTAGCAAGGGTCCTTTTATGTCTTGTTGTTCAGCATCACGTATGTACCGTAACGAATCATTCACACTGAAAAGTTACATAACTGACAGAAATGAGCATCCTTAATACCGCATAGGATGAAAAGTGACGCTGTCCAAATGAAACGATGCTTCAGTGCATTCATAACATAGCGTGAGACAGATGGTTTACACAGCCTACTATCCAATGGGTAATGGGACTCTTTCCTTTACAGCAAAGAGGCAGGGGCGTGAATTTAAGAATGTGAGGAGCTACACCTCTACTACCCTGTATACTCCTTCATGGCATTATGTTTAATTAAGCACAAAGGTAACTTTTTTTCCAATGGCTCGGCAGCCCCTTGGGGGCCTAGGCCGCCTCATTTTTCGAGGCTTCACGATCACACACATTAGACACACCACAGTCGGTAGGACTCCTCTGGACGAGGGACCAGCCCGTCGCAGAGACCTCTACCTGACAACACACAACACTCACAAGAGACAGACATCCATGCCCTCGGCGGGATTCGAACCCACAATCCCAGTAAGCGAGCGGCCGTAAACCCACGCCTTAGACCGCACGGCCACTGGGATCGGCAACTTTACCATATCTAATATAATTGAGAACCTGTGTCAGGCAGTGTGCCCAGGCAAAACCGAGATGTGACCGTACATGTATATATCACGATATTACACATAAGCTGCGTGTTCAAGTAATTTCACTACAACACGAAGTTTTTTTTTTTTGTAAATTATGTATTTTTGTAACGTCCTTGTACGGTTATGTTTGCACAATCCTTTGTGAATATCCTTCATTATCTAACATATCAGATACGAAGTTTCCTTCTAGAATAAATTACCTTTCAATAAAAATTACGACTAAATTACCATCGACTTTTACGTTTCCTTTTTCTCACTTAAATAACAAAGCTGCAAGACAGAAGTCACAATAGCGTTGTTTGCCTCTAAAGTTATTTATTTGGAGCCGTGATGTTATTGTAGTTAGAGTATGTGTCTTTCAGTACACAAACGTATCAGTAAGTATTTATCAATTATCAGAATTCACAACGCATCATCTTGCTAAGTTCGTAAGGTATGGTGTAATAATAACAACATTCCCTATATTGAAGTGTTAGCTATGAAACGAATCCACATGCGATGCACAGTCCAAGAGACCTTACAGCGCCACCTTGCTGTTATAAATCACAAAGGGACAGTCTTGTGTTACCAGAAACAACGCCCATTCAGGAAAAGGACAAAGTACATAGTGAAACAAAAGGAACAATAAGCTACATCGTCTATTGTACTGAATCTTAGGGGAACAGACGCTATAGCAGCCTTGTCGCACGGTAGAGTGGCGTTTTTATAACGCCGAATTATGTAATGCAAAAACGTGAGCGTCTTGACCTTGATAGAGAATTTATGCACTGTAATTCCCTCCTTCGAAGCTCCTTTTTATTCTACAACTTGGATAATCTTGGATAGTCACGACATACTGTTTGTAATACTCGCATACACTGTAAGTGTATTTTTACTTGTATAAACAGACATCGAGGAGGTCGGTGGGCTATTCCTTGGGCAGAATTGGTGCAGAAATTAGTTCCACTTGTCCCTCGACAGAACAGACCGCGGCAAATCACTTTCAAATACGTCAAAATCACGCTACTCAGCATCCTGTCTTAAATATCGTAATTATAAACCTTGCTTATCTGTCTGTGAATATATTTGTACTAACGCCGCCTTAAGTGGGCTCTGTCACCATGACATGGCTGGTCTTCAGGTTGTGTATATGTGATTCATTTAACGGCCTTTTCAGTAGCTCAGATAATACAGCGACGAATGGTAGGGCGATTGGTAATGATTTGAAAATGGCGTGGGTGAAAGAAGTCTTTGCCCACTGGTGCTGTCACAGCATTCGCCTTCAGGTACTGTGGAAGCCCACGTAAACCTTCAGTGTATAAACCGGCTGACGGTCGAAATCTGAACCTGACAACCACGAATACAAAGTAGAATGCTACCCTCTCGACTGAGATGTTCGACAGACGGCCTCCATATGTGGAGGGAAGCGGTGAATGTAATGAACAAGAGGACCCTGACGGTCGACAAAGGGCTGTTCACCAGCTTGTGTGTAAATCGGGGGACCAATCTCCCCAAACCGGATAATAACCCCTCATCCTAAGAAAGTAACAAGTTTCGATATGTTACGAAGTATTTCTTGCGCAGAAGGAGCAAGAGACTCTTCTCTTCTCCACAACGTCCAGACTGGCTCTGAATTGAATGGGTACCGGAGGCTCTTCGCTGGAAGTAAAGCGGCCAAGGCATGAAGCTGACCACTCCGCTGCATATAGTGCCAAGGTTAATGCGTGGAGCTATACCTCTATTCCCCATGTGCCTTCATTGTGTAGGGCTTAACTAAAGTCAGTATAATGACAGCCAGCCTTCGAAACGTTTCATATGTACTTCAGACAACAGATGATGTCCAACTCTGGCCATTTTACATATGAGAGTTCGCAGGCAACAACAGCAACAACAAAAGGGGCCCGCGCGCCACGTTGTATATTTTATACACTGTTACAATAATCAGAAAGGATTGCAGTTATATATTTTACTACCGCAAATATCCACTCAGGAAAAATAATTCAATTTTTAACACCACATCAATGGGAACCGAAAATGTTCGATTAAGATCTTCGCTGTACTCTGCTTGTCAGGTAGTCTGTACATTGGGGTCCTACCTGTAGGCTATTATACCTGTAGTGATGGATTAAGAACAACTGCTACTACTATTGCTACTACTACTACTACAACGGACAAAATCATGAAAATTTCTGGACCTTAGGACAGGGTTTATAACATCATCATCAGTAGCAGCACTACAGTCTTTGGTGGGCTTTGACTTCCTTCACAAACCTCCTCCAGCCTACTCTGCCCTCTACTCTTCCTGTCCAGCCTCTGACCCCATCACCACAATGCCCGTCACCACATTGTCCAACCATCTTTTACGTGGTCGTCCCTTCCTTCTTCTGCAGAATAATCTCCCTTTCACATTCTTTTAGACATCCGTTCCTCCGACATTCTCTCCACATGTCCTAGCCATCTTATCCTCTGTGCTTTCACGAACATTACAATGTCGTGTCCTTTGATCACTTCACTTAATTCTGCATTATAGCGTATTCTCCATTCACATCTATCCCATACAGGTCCGAAGATTTTTCTTAGTATGACATCATGTCCCGATAAAAACCATCACGTGCTTTACTAGTTATACAGGGTGCGTCAGTGAATCGGGCGATTTTGCTGTTCATTATGTTTTTAAAATCGCCCGATTCACTGACGCACCCTGTATAAGTCGCTACATAATTCTAATCCCCCCACCCCTCCTCATTAACACGAGAAGATCGAGGTGCAGGAGGGTGAAGTCGGGTTGCGGTCAGCCACAACTTCCTCTTTCTCTATGCAAACTACGTATGCGTATGATTTCCATGCCCAGGAACACACGACAGGCGACAGATGTTTCGGAATGCTGGTCCGAGTCGCTGTACCCATTTTTGACGTCAGGTGCACCACGGCCAGTTTCTGGCATTTCACTGTACACTTTCACCCAGTTCCCGTGATATCCGTTGTTTGCACGTTTTCACTTACACGCACCAGCTGCAGGCAATTCTTGGATTCTGAAAAGCTTCAGTAGATTCCAATAAGCAAGATTAAGGTGAAAGAAAGGTAAAGCAATCCCATTACAGGCCTGTACAGGCCCTGAGGTTCCCAGGAGGTTGCGGCTCCCAAATTTCAAGACAATCGGCACATGAAGGTAGTACGGTTGTCAGCCCTACGCACCGGCCGCCTTTACCTCCCAGAAAATATTCCCGGTACCCATTTCTGTTAGAGGCTGATTTGAACCCAGGACCATAGTGCGTCCGGAAGGATTACGTCAATGAAAACTTCCACCATCGGGAATCGAACCCGCGAGCTTCCGGCTTTTAGCGCAGTGCCTCAACCAACTGCGCTACCGCGTGCCCCAAATATTTGTCATGTGGAGCATTATTGTTGAGCTGGGATTTTCGAAAAATCAAAAATAGGCTTGCGCTTAAAATACTTTTCTCGAATAGTGCAGGCTCCAGGAGAAAGAATTCCGGGTGCCATACAGACTTCGCTTGGGACCTGTCGAGTTCTACGCTATAAACGTACTGTATTTTCGCTTTCCAAGCCTGTCAGGCACGAGTCAGTTGTGTCGCCACGATTACTTCTTTTGTTAATCGATTTCGTTGCTATTGACAGCCGTCAGCGATTAGAATTGGAACGCTTTGTTTGCTTGCTACTAGATTAAAAGGTCGTAACGAGTATGTGAACAAAGTGACAGCCCACCTGGAATGCGGCGAACGCCCGACACGTGGAAAATAAGCATGCCTCTGTATAATGGAAAATGTCCAAAGTAAATAACCACAAGGTACAAGAATTATTTATTTCATATCGGTCAGTAGCGTTTATTGATAACCAGTGTTATGAATACCAACTCCCGAAACGTTGTATCTGTTTGGTATATCTTTAATTCGTTTAGCGAGGGTGTCAGTGTCTAGCCTACACAGATTTGATGGTGCATGACTGAATATGAATACGGAGCATTGGCGGAATGACAGACGGTAATGCCGAAGTACTCCCGAGGAAAAACCCTCCCAGTGTCTCAATGTCCACCGCTAATCCAACATGGACTGTCATGGGATAGAACCCGGTCCTCTGCGGTGAGAAGCCGACGATTGACCACCTGATTGTGTTTAGTAAATATACCTCAGAAAAAATGTATACACCGTAATATCTTAATATATTATTAATGTGTATGTATATGTACATGTATATAATGTCAGCATAATGACAGTCGCGTGTAGAATGGAGAAAAGCTGACCCACCTCGTGAAAGCTTCGTATACGAGTACTTTCACAATAACGGTGAAGTGTAACACGACTGCATGTTCGTCTGTGTTATTATGAGCTCTAATACAGTTCGTTAACTTATTTATAGTGTCACTCTCATGCAAGCTGTTAGTGACGTCAGTATTTGCAGCTAGTTACTTCAAGTTTCCCATCAAACGGCTCCTCTGCTTAAGCAGGATGTGCAACTTGATAGCATGCGGCTGTCCACGAACAGTAAATGAGATTTTGTGATGTTGCATGACTGTCTCAGAGGTCAATTACTTTACATTTCCTGGTTTTAGTTTTTATTCGAAGACTGATGTGGTATAATCTAACACTGTGTACTGGAACGAAACATTAATTCGTACCAAGACAAATAAATTAATGAAAAATGTGCAACTCCTGTAATGAGGTGCTGTTCTAACAGCAGTTACAAATAAACCCATCTGAAGTAGGCCGATAGCTGAATTCTGTTTGCAGCTTAATTTCACTAGAACCTTCCTCATGACATCTGATCGAATGATCACTAGAATCTCGAGCATTTGGTACCGACTGCTGGTTAGTGTTGCGTGGGTACCAAGCCTACTTCATATTCGGAGATCCCTTTTTCGATTATAGGGTCGGAGACCGCTTATATTGACCAATTATACACAGGGTAACCATACTTGTAGCGGCAAAAATAGGATCTTTTGAAATAATTTTTTATTTTCTTTAAAATATTCATGATATATGTAAGCAAGTCTTTATAGGACATATTGTTAAATACACTTTATGGCCAAGCTTTTCAGTTGAATCTATTTTCTTCAAAAGTGGAAAGTCAAAAGATAAAGCAACATTTGACCCCGCTCATATTCTTTTTCGTACCAATGGCAGCTAGAAGGAAGGAGGGGAAGAAAGTAACACGTTAACATGAGATCCCGGTGTGCCTTAGGCGATAAAGGACTTGCCCTTCGTTAATGGCGTCTTGAGAACAGCTTCCATCCTACCACCGCCGAGTTTTGTCGTAAATTCCTTTTCTGGGAGCCAGACTAGCGACAGCAATGGGTAAGCATTTAAATTATTAAGAATTATCTTTCGTAACGACCAAAATATCCTTTTTACAACACTTACACAGCAGGAGAGCGGTGCTAACATTTCAGATCGAGCTCAAAATCCATCGTCTTGTTATCATGACTTACTTATAAGTGTGTTTCCTTTCGCAGCCTTAACAATGTAATATTTTGCAAAATGTGTCAATAAGGTGACGTTTGCATTAGTATTTATTAAACTGCCAAGTACAATTATCTTTGGCCTGTGTGAATTTCTCCCTCATCCCACCGCTCTGTATTCGCCTGTCAGCCATACCCCTCCTAGTTCACTGTCTTGACAGCGATACAGATGCTCATATAACTGCAAACATCGAAAATGAGGAGAACGATAGCAGTATCAGTGGAGAACACTAGGAGACATGGATGGAACAGTAAAGTGGCAGTAATTAATTACATTTAGCCTTGGAATGCATTTTCCATGCCAATTCTAATCTTCTGCGTCACACATATGGACCGTAGTAAGACCAGTTCTTCGTCTCTCATTTGCCTTAATAAAACTTTATTATTAACTAACTAATTACTCCATGGAGCAGAGTCCTTCTTGAGAAGCTAACAGGTCGTCAGCTAGTCAAAAATTCCCCGCATTTTATGGAATCCGAAGTTCATTACCGCATTCATAAGAGCCCGCCACCTGTCCCTATCCTGAGCCATATCAATCCTGTCCATGCCCCCCATTCCATTTCTTGAATATCCATTTTAATATTATCCTCCCATCTACGCCTGGGTCTTCCAAGTGATTTCCTTCCCTCAGGTCTCCCCACCAAAATCCTGTGTGCACCTATTCCTTCCCCCATACGTAATACATGCCCCGCCCACCTCATTCTTCTTGATTTGATCACCCGAATAATATTTGGTGATGAGTACAGATCATTAAGTTCCTCGTTATGCAGTCTTCTCCACTCCCCTGTTACCTCGTCCCTCTTAGGCCCAAATATCCTCCTCAGCACCCTATTCTCGAACACCCTCAGCCTGTGTTCCTCCCTCAGTGTGAGAGACCAAGTTTCACACCCTTACAAAACAACATGCAAAATTATAGTTCTGTATATCTTAATCTTTGTATTTTTGGATAGCAAACTGGAAGACAGAAGATCCTGCACTGAATAACAAGCATTCCCCGACTTCAATCTGCTATTAATTTCTTCCTGATGGAATTTAGATTCGTTAGGGTTGTTCCCAAATATTTGAACTGTTTCACCCTTTCAAAAAAAAACTTTATTATTATTATGTGTTATCACCCTTATGCAGGGTATTTATAATTATATATCTGAAACAAACCATTTATCTGGAATATATAATGCAGCTATTCTCTGGTTACAATATAAGGTACATGTAATGCTATTTCCCATGATAAACGTTTTGTACTTTGACATTAGTACTTTCCAGCGTACGTGTGCGGATGGAAGCTTCCTACACGATAAAGCTCCTGTGACCGCTCCAGTGCACAGGGACACGATAAAAGGGACACCCTGTAGTAATGATATCAAGCAAAAGAGCAAGTCTGGGACAAATTTACACGATGGCAGAGTTTTAACTGAGAACTCTGTTTATCCGAAAATGTTTCATGATTAATAATATGTCACAATTGAAAGTCAGCACTGGCCTAAGCAATGACGTGCTATCAATCCTTAACCTATGTTGTTGTTATCCGCAGGCAACAAGACGAATATTAAATCATTTAAACAGGCAATTCAATACAGACTTCAGCAACAATTTGTTGGGCGCTGTAACTGCGCCTAACCCAATGCTTAATACAATTAATTTCTGCCAGATACGTGACGGAAATATAAATCAAATCGAATTAATTTATTTACTGCCTGTTTTTTATACGAGTAAATAATGTTGCTTTCAGAACCACTTTGTTTATGACACTGTGCAGTAAAGCTGACACGCCTGTGCTTAAAATCTCTGCTTAGACGTACAACATAAAGCGTAAAGCAGCTTAATAACAAAATATTAATGCTGATAGTTTCTACCTCGTATATACTGATATAGGTTCATGGACGTGTACAAATATTACGCTAACATGAAGCTTAAGGTCCAGTGGCGAGATTTTGTGTTGATGGTTATGAACCTTATGTTGCTGAACAGCAGAGAATGTGTTGATAATTAGGCTACCTACTGCCCACGGAAGATTCTGTAGCGAATACCCTATATACGGCGATTAATTGGTCAAACAAGCAAAACTTCTACAGCGTGGGGAGAGGTCTATTAGATAACAACGATTTTCTTATTTATAAATTTCACACAGAATTGTACGACAGTGACATCCAGGAAGTTACATCTATGACACTGGTCAGTTCCTGGTCACCTGTGGACCAATGGACACAACTCTGACATAATCTGTTGGAACTCCATGGTACAAAGTCTTTTGAGAGGAACATTGTCATTCAATTACCAGAGATATTCCCCGAATTTTATGAAACTCGCAGGTTTATACATTCGTCGCTGGCGCCTGTTCGGAGCCACATGGATTCAGTCAACACCATCTCACCCACTGTATGTAAGATCAGTATTAATATTATCCTCTTACATACACAAATATAATATCGTTGAAAGAGGCGGCGTTCTTCACACCCCATCACCTGCACGAATTGCAGTTACGACGCTAAATAATTGCTACTGGTAACGACTTACGACGCTGATATTCTTCCATTCAATCCAGATAATCCGGCTGGGAAGGATTCAAGTTTTATAAGGCACGGCAGACCACACAGATACCATCAGGATAGGCCCACCAAGACCACCTTGACGAACTCGGATCCAAGGAGGTTGTATACTGAAGGGAAGGCTTGGGATCCTGACGAAGCAATCAGTGCGGGAGTTGAGGTTCATAGAGCAGTGATGCTAAAGTGTAACTCTTCTGGAATATGATGCCGTGTCGACTGGTAAACAATTACCGACGTTTCCAAGGGGCGTTGTGCCCTCATATTCAGGGTCAACAGTCCAAGCTATCTGTGTTGGAATCCTGTTCCGTGGCAGAGTTTGTTACTGACGGTTTTGGAAACTTTGGGCCCTGCTGCCAGTGTTAGTCCAGTTAGTTTTCGGTGTCTAATAACGTTTTTGCACTGAAGCGCAGGAAGTGTTTAATGGATGGTCCGTCCGCCTGCCCACGTTTTCGTATCTCCAGTCACTTAATGGTAAAGCTATCCCTATACAGGCTTGGAGGGCCCTTAGAGCTCCAGGAGGTTGAGGCTACCAGAATTTCTAAGCAATCGGCACATAAAGGTGGTAGGGTTGTCAGCCCTACGTACCGACCGCCTTTACCTCAAAGGAGATGCCCCTGGTACTCATTTCTGTTAAAAGCTGAGTCGACCCAGGGCTATAGTGCGGCCGGAAGGATTAAGTCAATGAAAAACCCACCCCGTCGGGAATCGAACCCGCTACCTTCCGGCTTGTAGCGCAGTGTCTCAACCAACTGCGTGTCCCAGTCACTTAATGGATTTTAACTAAAATTTCTTATGGGAAGTGTACCCTGAAAGTGGTTGGCGAGAACTAATTTTGTTCTTTGTATCCTTACGTCCAATAACTCAACATTTCACCCACATAACATATTTATAGACGTACGTTTAATTTGGATCTCAGTAAACATAATGTTTGCTCATTTTGCCTTCATTCTCCACATAATTAACTGTCTGATCTCTGTAACAAACACGCCGTATTTTCTTGAAGGTAGGAAACGAATTTTTAAAAATAATGAGTTTAGAATTTTAGGGGTCAACAGTAGTGAATTTAAACCGTGGTGTATCAGAATGTGGGAACACTTTTAGCAAATCATATCTCTCTTCTTCAACATGTAGACCTGAAGAAAGAAAAGAATGTTGATACAGGATTAACAGGCAAATACAGCTCTTAAACAAAATTGTGGTATTGCTTTTTAACTTCTGAACCACAGTACTTTATTTCAAACATGATTCTATTCCTCGCCCGACAATAATACTGGAATTTTCCCCCGAAAGTCGTAGGATATTTTAAATTGTTCGCAGCCGTTATAATTTAATTTAATATGCTTTGAAGGAAGCCCTTTAAATGCGGTTGGCAGGATTCAACAATCACCAGTTGCCATTTACGATTGCTGCTACATATTTCATGAATGAATGTCAGCTCATATAAATAATTATACTAACTCCACCGAGTTAGGAATCATATGTTATTGCCGATTTTTGCGGCGTAGGTGTAGCCTCAAAGCCTCACGGCACACACCGCTGCTAATTAGCAAAGCTAATGTATATACTAGATGATCCCGGTGACCATGTGGTCTAAGGCGTGGGTCTGCGGCCGGTTGATTGCTGGGATTAAGGGTTCGAATCCCGCTGAGTGTATGGGTGTTGGTCTGTTGTGTAGGTAGCGGCCTCTGCCACGAGTTGATCGCTCGTTCAGAGGAGTTCTACCGGGTGTCTATGTCTAATTGTGTGTGATCTAGAAACCTCAAGAATGAGGCGGCCTAGGCCCGACTTGGGCTGTTGCGCCGCAGAAATACATACATATATACATGCATACATACATACATACATACATACATGCATACATACCTACATACATGTGTAATACTTCGTGAAATAAATTCACTAGATTACTTACGATTCATAGCCGCAGGAATACGGGACACGAAGTGTTAACTGCTGCATGTTTCGTTCATTTCATGTTACACCTTAGAGCACAACGTGCCTTCATAACCTCAACTGAAAGTATTTTTTGGGTGTTGCTGTCTTGTCACATTGCAGCCTTGAACTTTCGTCGCTCTCTCACCTATCTTTAAGAGAAATCTGTCTCTCTCTCTCTTTGTCATATAATACGGCATATCAATATCGCAATCAGCATCCCCTACTTCTTTATCTGTAAAATTACAGCAGAATAAGGGATGAAATACTTGAAATACGATTTCCAAGTGCATTCTTTACAATTTTGCATTCCGCATTTGCTTGCAATTTCATTATTTGTAGTTAAAAATCTATCGTTGCGTGTATGCATATACTGTTGCAATGGAACTCAAGTTACATATGGTCTATAACATCACTTCTTCTTGCACTTAGACCTTAACCTTTTCTTTGTATGGTGATACAATCACGGAGAATGAGATGGGCGCGGCAGGTTGCACGCATTTGAGAATAAATAGCCCTATGCATGCAGGATGTGATGGGAAAGCCTGAAGAAAAGAGACAACTTGGAAGATCTAAGGATGACTGGAAGTATGATAAAAGATCCTAAGGAAAGAGGATGGCAGTTTGTGGACAGGATTCATCTGGCTCAGAATAGGAATAAATACGGGCTATTGTGAGCACGGTAATGAACTACCGGGCTCCATATTATAATTTTCTAGGAAGGATCTGAGCTGTGGCCCATAGGCTTCACCGCCTGTGGTGTAAGGAACGTAGATGTTCGCACCCCTGCAGTCACAAGTGTCCGCTTTTGTTGTCACTTACGTATAGGGCTAATGCGCAAGGCGAAGTGTCCCACATAAAGGGCAGAATGTGATCTGCCGGAAATCATTTTACAGTAGAATGATGCATCACGCATACGACAGAAGAACAGGAAACATTATGAACTTATGCTTTAAAGTGTTAATGAAGGCTGACCACGTACGGACGAGTTCTACATCAAAATGCTCGACCGAGTTGATGCAGCGGAAACTGGCCGCGGTTGTACAGTTATGGAGACATTCTGTTCGCTTCGCACTTCCAGCCTGACTGACATTCTACGTGTTTGCCTCAGTTTGTCCAGGCGAATTCCAGCATCATGTGCAAAACTGGCACTTCATTCTCACCTTAAATCGTTATGCAGGCATCACTTGTAACCATATTCACATGTGCCTCAACAGCATCCACTTTATGCAGTTAAAACATGTTTAACTTGCTTAAGAACCAATCAAACTGACCGCCGACTGCTGACAGCAGGTCTAGGTACAGGCACGTGCCTTGCACAGTGTTACTTAGTGCGCCCAGAAAGTAATGTAACACATTTCTTTCTCAGCGCAATTTGTTTTGATAAAACTGATATTTTGCGTGCCGCAGCTTTTAAATATCCCGCGTTTCTACACGTAGGTGCAAGGTTTCCCGCTAGATGGTAGCGCAATAGTGAACTTTCAAAATTGAGTCTGTGAGCGACGTGCGTTCTAAACAGGGAGCAGTAACTGAGTCTGTTTTGGCAGAAAACAAATCAGCGTATCAATCACAAATATTCGCAGGCGCTTAACAAAAGTCTATGGAAACATGGCAGTGGATAAAAGCACCGTCAGCAGTTGGGCGAAGCGATTCGCATTATCAGAACATGGACAGGGCAATCTGTCTGATTTCCCGCGCTCGGGCCGTCCATCAACAGCTGTGACACCCGCAACAGTGCAACGAGCCGACAGTCTTATTCAAGACGATCGGAGAATGACAACCAGGGAACTCTCCGCTATACTCGGTATTGGTAAGGGAAGCGTCGACAAAATCATTCGCCAGTTAGGATATTCAAAGGTCTGTGCCCGGTGGGTCCCTCGAAGCCTAACCAAAGAGCATAAGCAACAAAGGAAAGCCATCTGTTCGGAGTCGCTTTCTCGTTACGAGGTTGAGGGTGACGATTTCTTGTCCACCATTGTCACGGGTGGTGAGACATGGATTCATCACTTCGAGCCCGAGACGAAAAGGCAATCCACGGAGTTCTCTCAGCCGGCAAGATCATGGCGACAGTCTTTTGGGACTGGGAAGGGGTCATTCTCATAGATATGTTGCCCAGTGACCAAACGATAAACTCGGACGTCTATGTGGAAACTCTGAAGAAGCTGAAGAAGCGTTTCCGGAGGGTTCGTTCCCATAAAGACGTGACAAAAGTGCTTCTTCACCACGACAATGCGAGGCCACACACAAGTCTGCGTACCGAGAGGCCATCACAAAGCTTCAGTGGACTGTCCTGCCTCATCCACCTTACAGCCCGGATCTGGCTCCTTCCGACTACCATCTTTTCGGTCCCTTGAAAGATGGAATCAGCGGAAAGAGGTTTGAGGACGACGAGGAGGTCATTACCGAAGTAAAGAGGTGGTTGCGACAGAGACCTGCAGAGTGGTACCGCGAAGGCACACAGGCTGTCGCATCTCGTTGGCGTAAGGCCAAAGATTTAGAAGGAGACTATGTTTAAAAATAGGTTTAGGTAGCCAAAGATTCATGTAATGATGTAATATATTTGAAGTTTTAATAACATCAATTGTGAATGAGAAAAAGAATGTGTTGCATTACTTTCTGGGCGCCCCTCGTTCATCTGTAAGTTAGAAGAACAGCGATGGCGCTCATTGGAATGTTTTACTTGTAAACGAGATGTCAAGTTGACAGCAGTCAATTTATGTTCCCTTTCTGAGACAGTATTTAGGCTACAAATATAAATATATAGAATGAAGATTTTTTTAAACTCAGATGTTAAAAGTATCAAAATATTAATCCTATAAAAGTTCACAGTTCCATACCGTTCATGAATCGTAACTGTAAACACATTCGTTTTAACACGTGTCGCCTATCTCTACAATTTAAGCATATTATGTGTCCTCTTTGAGCTTAAGGCTGACTCTGTAGATGCGAAGGTACTAAGAATCGTGCTTAATAGTGGGCTTTGGTATTGAAACTTCGAAATTACTACCACGCATTAATCTGTTGATTAGCTAGACATTGTTTTTGGTCGGTTCGTTAGTTAGTCAACAGGCTGATTCATTATTTATACAACATATCCCGGTAGGGTGATTAACAATATTAATTAAGCTGTCGAATTACCATGATGTGGCCACGCTAATTATATGCATTTGAATAATTAAAATATCTTTCCCCTGGGTGTTTCTATTCGAGAACACCATTAAGTGATAGGGCCTATGGGGTTTAGAAAGAACTGGGCTGTGCAGCAGAGTACCTTGCAGACAATGCTCCCACGTGTCCAGAAATAATGGTAGGTCTACCGGCAAGACGGCATTAAGATGCTATGAATTCCTACCGGCTCATGGCACAAAACGTATTCGTATTACAAAAAGTAATATAAGCAAAACAACAGAGGCGTATGTTTGGAGGCAGATTTAGCTGCGATGCATATAATCAACTACCATTGTTCTAATGCAGTGGTAACCAAAGTTGTCTGCAGAGGGTCTTAAGCGGCCCAAAGTAATTAGCTTGACGGAGCACAGTCTCTAGAGTAGCTGATAGTTGCTCAACCGGTCCAGAATTTCCCCACCTTTTATGGAACGCGAAGGTTAATTCTAGAGTTCGCACGAAACCGCCAGTGGAACCTTTTCCGGAATAACCTGACCATAGTTCACACTCATACGGCTATTGTCCATCTGCACCTAGGACACACTTCGTGCTTTGTGACTTAAAACCTTTATGAATTCTTGTCAGTTTTCTTAAAATCATGTTTTGGTCTTGAAGTTAAGCAAAAATTTGTGTAGTCCGCATCTGGTTAGGAAGACAAATATTATGTTCAGCTTTAAATCAATAGCTTCATGCGATAAAAAGAAACTGCTAAACTCGTGCGAGGAAGCAGTCTCTGAGAGAGTCGCAGACTGCAAGGTAGTGAGTGAACTGGCGCCCGCCCGGCAGGGAACCCCCGCGGTGTTCAAACCAGTTTCTCCCCGTGCGCAGCGTCGTCTGGTCCCGCTCTCCGCAATCATAAAAACGTGTCGGTTACTACAGCATTCCTACATTCTCCTAAATCAGTGATCCTCTTCTTCTTTCGATCGGATCCCACTGTGAATAGATGTTTGATATTACGTAGCGGCCCTTCAGAATTTATCATCATCTAGCCTAGTCTTCCAAAGAAACAAATGAACAGATCTTGTAAGAGGGATATTCAAATTCGAAGTGTTATACGAACCACAGTATTTTTGTGAGGTTTGAAGTTCTTACAGTGGTGCTGAAAAACGATTCAAGCCTTCTTGGATGTTACGCTGTGTCGACTGGTAAATAGTTACCGACGTTTCGGATCGTGATGCTTTTATGTTCAAGGTTAAGCAGTCGAAGGTGGAGGCACTATGCTCGTCCGAAACGTCGTCAAGTATTTACCAGTCGACACGGTGTAACGTTCCAGACGACTTTAATCTTCACGGTGTCCTGCATGTCACTTATTGCCCAGCATTACTCCAGTACTGCAGGCAGAATTTGAACCAAACACTTTTTTTCCGTCCCAGACAAGTTCAAGGACCTATCCCGCTCCTTCCACTTCACCAGCCCGTAGAACCCAGAAAGAAACTTCAACATGAAATTCACTTTTGCAAATTATAATTTAATAGACTTAAACCATTATCGTAACTGTATAAGATGTTTAGCTTGCATACCGGCTGCAGATTCTAACAGTAAAATCCTGTCATCAAGCTCGAGGCCTACAACATATACGACTACAACATATACATATATATTCACTTTGCAAGGCACATTTAATTATACATAACATAGTAAGATCAGTTGGACCGATCGTGTGAGACATGAAGAAGTATTACACAGAGTCAAGGAGGACAGGAATATCCTACATACAATAAAAAGAAGAAAGGCTAACTGGATTGGTCACATCTTGCGCAGAAACTGCCTTCTGAAACACGTGATTGAAGGAAAGTTAGAAGGATAGAAATGACGGGAAGACGAGGGAGAAGACGTAAGTAGCTGCTGGATGACCTTAAGGAAAAGAGAAGATACTGGAAATTGAAAGAGGAAGCACTAGATCGCACACTGTGGAGATCTCGCTTTGGAAGAGGCTACCGACCTGTCGTAAGACAGACTACAGAATGAATGAACATAGTAACATGTAAGCACATGTTAGAACGTCTAAATTGACAGCATACATAGGGACATACATCCTGGAGGTTTCTAGTCAGTTTTACCTGCTACAGAAAATTGAGAGGCCTGGATAACGCAGTCGGTATAGCGACTCGCTACGGACTGAACGGTTCGGGGATTGAACCCCTGTGAAGGCAAGCTATTTCCTCTTTTCCACACCCGTCCAGACCGGCCCTGGCGCCCACCCAGCCTACTGTACCATGGGTGCCGGGGCTTTTCCCCGGGGCCGTGGCGTTAACCACCCGCCCCCATCTAGCCCCCAGGTCAAAGAGTAATGCTATACCTTTACCCCCCCTCTGGGCCCTCATGGCATGTTACGGGGAGACCTTTACCTTTGCTATACAAAATTAATTAGAGTAGCACTGTCACGCAAACACAAGATAGGTAATATCTGTTTTTTGTACAAAAATATTTTACCGTGGTTACACGTAGACTCCGATGCGGCACATAAACAATCTGTAGATTATCTACATTTAAACGCCTCAATTAAAAATCTTATTTCATGCATTTGTGTGTTTTGTAGAGTACAAAATAATATCGCTCTTCTTGACACGGGCAATTTATTATCGAATATTTAGCTGGCATAAATAAGCTGCTCGGTTGTGTGTAAGGCACATTGTTACACACTGTTGTGATGCAAGCCGCTACAGATTATAGCACAGTGGAATGTTTCACTGTACGATTATAACATTTGTACATTATATGTTTATTTTCAACCAAATAACAAGCCTTCGTGCTTCTTTGGAGGTTTGTAGTCAGTTTTAAGGGGCAACATGTAGAGAAGAATTTTAAAACTAAATTATATTTCTTTGTTGCGGAGGACGCGTCCCATATTTTGTGCACTAGGGGCAGCTGTCTCATTTGTCCTGCTTGCAAATGTAACTGTATTCTCTAATGCATATCATGCTACGTGCAATGTCGTCTTTTGATTTAATATGCAGGACACGAAATTTTTCAAATAAAATTTGTGGATCGTAAGAAGGTCTGTGCTTCATGTTAAATATGTTGTACGGATTCGCCGCCTTTTTTGTTTATTTCTTTGTTTCTTTCTTTCGTTCCATCTTCGTCTCTTTTTTTTTTTCAGAAAAATCGTAAATTTCGTTTCGAACTTCTTGTAAAGCATAAATCATACCAGCCATAAAAATAAAAATTAAATTTGCCCGATAATATTTAGTTTAGATCTCCAAAACTAAACTGCGTTAAAATATTTAGAGCAACACTAATTTATTATGTGCATTTTAATGCATATATACTGAAATAATAAAACAGCTCTTACCACATCTTGAAGCTGTGCCACTATTGAGGATGAATAGGGAATTATATCACCATTTCCCTCTAATGACTGAATTTATCCTGAATTATATTTAAAGACTCTTCGTACCGCGCAGTAAACACACTCCGTCTCGAGGCCTTCGCTCTCCTGGGACATTCGCGGCGTAAGTTGGTAGTTGGTTACTGGCGATTTGAGTTGCACTGCTTGACCTTCGTAGACGGGACCGATAGGTTGTCCCGAAACGTCGGTAACCAAGTACCTACCTGCGCCGCGTTACATCTAAAAAGAGCGAAGGCCTCAACTGCACCGCGGAGGAAGCCTGAAGCCTCGCACACTTCGTCTCCATTACAAAAACCTTTTGGTCAATTCTGTGCAGGGACATGGCCTCACTTTGATGTGGGAATCTTACGAAACACATAAATACATTACATGGGCAGACTGTAGCGTTTAATGTGGAACCTGGTGATATATATATATAGATATATATATAATAAGTAACCACTGGTCCTTAATGTGTTAAGATACATAATAAAGTAGCTAGTGTGAACAAGAACACTGGCGGAAAACCAATGACGACAGCTACCCAGCCAGTATTCAAGTCGCCAAGGGAGACCACAAAGAAAGAACTAAAGACACGAAGGAAGGAAAAACACGAACAGAGACAAAGGTAAAAAGGAAGAACAGGTAAAAAAGGGAATTGGCCAGAATTTCTTTTCGATTATTAAATATTTGATGTTGTTAGTTTCGGACGCAGTAAGGACGGGATACTTTATTACTGTAACTGCATGGAATGGAATGCAACTGTTATAATGACCGGTCAGCAGTAGCCTGAAGAGAACCGTGTAGGTACGTCACGTTACCTTTAGTCCTCCGCAGAATAATTCTGGCTCTTAAGCGATAACAGTCAAGTGGCTGCTATCTTGTGTCAGACGTCATGAAGGCATGTGGGGGAGCGGAGGTATATATCCACTCATTTTTAACCTCGGCACTAGATGGGGGTTGAGTAGTCAGCTTCACGCCCCGGGGAAAGAGCTTCTGGTACTTGGTGTATAGTAATTTCTATGTAAAGTAGGCAGTTGCTTCTAATGGTATGGACGATGGCGGCATATATAGTAGTAATACAAGCACCTTCGTCATTAGTAATGAGGCCTGCATGATCCGGGGCTTTCACAGCAGTGAAAGATTCATATTGAGGTATGCTACATCATATGGTACGTGGGTGTCAACTACAGACTACCCTGAATATATAGTAGTGACATCTCATACCTTGCAAACGTTTTGTAAGGTGTGGTATCCCAATAATACATTGATTTTGCATATGATTAAGGTAACATTTTCATCTCTTTACATCTTCTAGTGGTTAGCCTGAGGATGGCGTTTTTAAAAATCCGCAACGTGTAGCTAATGTTGTAAACATGAAGAACTGTTACTAATACATTTGGTCTTCCTAGAATCGTTTTAGAGCCGATCCCAGTGGCCGTGCGGTCTAAGGCGTGGGTCTTCGGCCGCTCGCTTACTAGGATCGTGGGTTCGAATCACACCGGGGGCATGGATGTTTGTCTCTTGTGAGTGTTGTGTGTTGTCAGGTAGAGGTCTCTGCGACGAGCTGGTCCCTCGTCCAGAGGAGTCCTACCGACTGTGGTGTGTCTCAACTGTGTGTGATCGTGAAACCTCGACGAAACGAGAAGGCCCAGGCCCATATAAGGCTGTAGAGCCATACAAAAAAAAAAAGATCGTTTTAGGAATATTGTAGTCTTTAAATTAACGGATGTGTTGCAACTAATTAACTAGTCATTTACTGTATCTGCGTGATTCCAGTTTGTCTCAACTTCATCTAAATATAAGGGTTTTATCTACCGGCGGGTATGGGGTCAAATTTTTCTCTATACATACTGAGATGTTTGTGTCTATCAGAATATAGAACTAGGAGATAGACACGCCGGAAACGGAACGACTACCACCACCACACCCAGCCACAGAACAGAGGTAAAAATACATTACACTGTAAGACGTATTGTGATGAATAATTTTATTTAGCGAATCCTGAACTAACTCAGATGACGTTTACCGTAGCCCACAAAAATTAATCCTGTAGTCCAAATAATATATGACACAAAGAATGAAACATGCGTACACGCACGACTGAAGAGCGATTCCGTCGCCGGCCATACGGCTTCGGGTAATAATTCAATGAATATGTTGGGTAATTGTTATGTTATTCATACTGTGCATATTCCTATAATTAATATATTAACCAGTTTATGAACTTAATAAAATACATTCAGAGGTATAAAACTCCCACATATTTCGGCACCGAGATGCCATCATCTCACTTGAAACAAGTTTTAAATTTACAACATTGCGATTTTACTATTAACTTCGTACATATTAGGATTTTAATATTTTAATAAATTTAATGAAGGCGACACAATACCTAGTTAAGCGTACTGGCCTTATGCTCCTTTGTCAGAATAACTTCCTGATGATGGCACCTAGGTGCCGAAACGTGTAGGAGTTTTATACTTCTGAATGTATTTTATTATGTGCATAACTTGGTCAATGTATTAAATGGTGTTGGATAAGTTGGAAACGGTGAATCTGCGTCGAACTAAAACCGACGCCAATGCATGAATTGACACCAAGGATCACGACAATGTACAATTTACGAAGGAAATGACGCCGAAGTGCCGTCGTCCTAGAGTTTACCGTAAACCGTTGACCTCCGTATGTTAGACCCTTCCGCCTGAGAGGTCAAACGATTTGTACGGAGCTGTCGGATTAATGCACTGTATCAATTTGAGCCCCACAAATACTGCAAGAGAATGGACTACAGGTGGCCGAAATAGTTTTGTTTTCGAAATCTTACGATTACACGCATAAAGGGGTGCGAACGAGGAATTCCAGAACTGAACGCAGGAATAAACAATCTAGAAATAAACGGGATATCTTACTTCGAATTTCAGATTTTTAAGAAATGCATTCCTAAAGAGTAAGATGGAGGGACAAAGGGTGACTTGTGGAAGATGGAATGTTCAAATTTGAAATGGGAACAAGCTTAGTTGCTAATCCCTATATTTTATTATGAGACGGATATTAGAACCTTCAGTTGTGTCTCTAGGTGCCGGTACGTGTTTTGTTGTGAGAAGGTAAATTGCGCGTAAGGATAAAGACCGAGTATCCTATAATATATAGTCTTCTGATGGTGTGTAACTCGCTATTTAGAGTAGTTGTCATGATCATAAATTGAATGAATTCGAGCGGATTTTTACAACTTTAAAGGAATCAACTCCGTGCTAGGTACAACTATAATCTCCTTCACATGCATGTGAAATTACAGGTAGGCACTAGAGAAACAGCTGTAGGCACAGCTGCCAGAGACTTTGGTTTCTTGGTCCCAGACGGATACTTTGTGCTCTAATATGAAAGAGTGCTAGAACGTGGGAAAGTTTCATAGCATGGACTAGACTGCTTGCAGCAAAATTTATACCCGTAATTTTTTTTTACAACGGTTACTAACAAATATCTTCAGCTATTCAATGAGTTGGCTAAATTATGTATGGGAACTTATACACTATGGGACTTACCGACAGCAAGCGATGGACTAAATCAGAAGATATTATCCAAATGGGCCGTTTAGCACTTCTAGTAGTAAATCACATTAAACACAATCACTGGGATATACATAATAAATGCAAGCGCCTTAAGAATCACCAGCAATATTTGGAAAACACCATGAATACAGCGAATTCTCAAAACAGGCCTAACAGCAAAACCATATTCTTAAAGAAAGGAAATGATTCAGTTTCGGAGACAGAATAGGCTTACTTGTACTACGATCAACATTTACTTCATCATCCATCACTAAAATAACAAACATTTTACACTGTCTTATACCGCATGATATCCAAGTACTAAAAGAATGACAAAATCGGTTTTCAGCATATCCATACCAGCATCTAATAATTTTATAGGCTGTGAGACCCGACACAAACTGCCCGCTCCACCATACGAAACACGCACGCGTGAATCTGTCAAGCATGCACCAAACGTCAACCAAACACCACTAGCTCTCGTTCCCAGAGAAGCCACCCAACTGTGGTCACTGCGGCACGTCCCTCGTTGCTTCGTTGTTGATCTTCGTACTTCTTTCTATCACCGGCAGGTGGCTGACGCATCAGAATTGAGAATGCCGGCTGCTGACAAAGACGTAATTTGTTCTTGTACGTATTAACAAAAAAACAAGTTACCTTTCATTCTTTTTGCGATTCCCTTATACAGTACAGCCCTTCCAGAAGGCTCTGAATGTTGTGGAAATATATTTTTGTAAAGTGTGATTTGGAGGTAAGGAAATAAAACCTGAAAGATGGGACCTTAGAAACATGGAGTTTGAATGGAGCAAGAAAAGTGTCGGTTAACGAATTTAACTGCGTGGGAGTCATTTTCCATTTTCAAAGGAAATTGAATGAACAGTTTATCGCCCAGTGACGAGAAGTAAACAAGTTTTGCAGTCGGTGAATACAAGATTAATGTTAAACACCAAACATAGTATACCGACGTTTAACAATGTGTACTATGCCTTCGACGAAACTTAGAATGTTATAGAGGGCAGAATCCACTTTTTGTGGTAAGCGATTACTGACGGAAAGAAATGCACAATTAATAATAATAATAATAATAATAATAATAAAACTGGGCGGATGTAGTACGATACCTCCACGAAAAGCAAGTTTTTAAAATTGATAAGTATAGTTTTCTCACACACTTCAAGAACTGAAAAGTTACGGTATGCAACGCAAGCGACGAGCAGGTATGAAAATGCTAACGCCGTCTCAAAATTCATACCTTTATGGAAGTCATTTAGCAAGCGAAGCAGCTGTGGGCAGCCACACTGTAGACTTCAACACTGTGTGTGACTACGTATCGGTCGCGAATAGGTGGGAAAATGCATTGCGAAATATGATAACGGCTAGTTGTGCGCAAAGGGGGTCTGTCTGTACCCAATCCAGTTTATTAAGTGTGAGTCCCATTGGTGACAAGTTCATTTATTCCGTTCACTTTATCGCGTCTCTCTGTACTGCATGCTAGATTCGGGTTTACATATGTTATTATTATTATTATTCCAACTAACTCCATGGAGCAGAGTACTTCTTGAGAAGCTAACAGGTTGTCAGCTAGTCAAGAAATTCCCCGCATTTTATGGAACACGAAGGTTCGTTACCGCACTCATAAGAGCCCGCCACCTGTCCCTATCCTGAGCCATATCAATCCAGTCCATGCCCCCCCCCCCATTCCACTTCTTGAAGATCCATTTTAATATTATCCTCCCATCTACGCCTGGGTCTTCCAAGTGATTTTCTTACCTTAGGTCTCCCCACCAAAATCCTGTATGCACCTCTCCCCTCACCCATACGTGCTACATGCCCCGCCCACCTCATTCTTCTTGATTTGATCACCCGAATAATATTTTGTGATGAGTACAGATCATTAAGTTCCTCGTTATGTAGTCTTCTCCACTCCCCTGTTACCTCGTCCCTCTTAGGCCCAAATATCCTCCTCAGCACCCTGTTCTCGAAAACCCTCAGTCTATGTTCCTCCCTCAGTGTGAGAGACCAAGTCTCACACCCATACAAAATAACAGGCAAAATTATAGTTCTGTATATCTTATTCATGCTCTCCGGCCCTACCCACCGAGTGACTACTTTCAACGTGCCTTTCACTTTTTACACAGTACTCACACTGAAAATTTTTCCTTATCCTTCTCGGCTAGTCGAACAGTCTAATAACCTCACGCAAATGGACCGATTTTATTGCGAAGAACTCCGAAACAGGCTTGATTTTGTATCCGGACATTAGGATACTAGAGGGAATATAAGAGTAATTTTTAATAAGCAAAAGGTACGAGGTAAAGTTATCCCTATCCAAGCCATGAAGATTTGCAGGGGGAGCAGAGGTAGAGCTGTATTCGTTCTTAACCTCTTCGCTAGATGGCTGATAGTATAGTTCAGTGCCACTGTAAGAGTGCGCTGTTGTAGGTACGTCCTACCCCCACATCTATCCTAACAGCACTTGACTTGATCTCTGAAGTAACACTCTCTGCTAAGTAAGCCTGCTGCCAGTCAGTATTGTTGACTGTTGTCTGAGATGGTGAATGAAACCGTTGTATAAATGATGGTGGACTGGGAATGGGTGAACAAGATCAGTGACACCCGTGACCTGGAAGAAATTTCACTGGGTAATTTTTTTAAACAGACATCTTATTTTAGAATTAAGTAAGGAGCAAATCACTTTATGCATAATGACTGACAATCATGTACTTAAATGATATTTTGTTTTATACATTATCTGTAAATAAAAAAAATTGAAATGGTTTAAAAGTGACAATGAAATGTAAGGGTGGTTTAGGAGTTTCTGAAGACACCCTAAAATCATGCAGTGATACCTGAGTGTCTGAGCACACACATAGTTGAAGTCTATGGATACCAGTATGAGGGTTGTGTGCTACAGGACCCATTTTCATTATAATTATGTTCTGATGTTGGTCTGACTCATTAGAACAGCCACTGCTGTCCCTCCTTAGAAAAGCTAATGGGCTTATTTGTTTTATGAGATCCTTCAGATATATACATATGCATATGTGAGAGAGTTCAACCAGATTGAACAGAAGGATTAAGTATGTTTTATTCTTACTTGAGAGTCAAAAGTCACTGCTGATTTTCTCTGTTGACAGCTATCAATGAAGAAACTGATTTTCTGGAATGAAGAAGCTTCCAAACTGGAGATGGAGGGTGGAGCATTTGACATAACAAACATATGGAGTCCATGTTGTAACTGTGTCTGTTGCATGAGAAGCAAATCCCTGGACCGCACAATCTAGTAGATTCAGAGTGCGTACTTCTAGATCTTTCAGTAAGTACATTTTCAATCAGTGTCATAAGCTACACAGCTTTGGTGCAGGTGTTTAAGAATTGTATAAAGCTTTGGCTAGTCTGCTGTGTTGTGATTTGATGAATGAAGTAACTGCATGTAGTAGGCCTAGACATTTCATACAAAAAGTGGAAGATTTAGCCATTGTCTATTTTGTCAGTGTTGTCACATGGTTTGTGTTTATTTAATTCACTCTGAAAATGAAGACGTCATATTAGAAGTGTTTGTACTTACTGATGTGTAAATTCGATGACTTCTCAATGTCACCCTCAGGAATTATTTGTTAATATTAGTTTATTTTAATTGTGACATGTCTGTGAAGACTGCACATTCTGTCTCAGAATCTGGCAAACAAATGGCATGCTGAACGTATATATGTAGACTTACACCCAAAAGGTGTCAGATTTGTATCTTTGCCAGGTTACTAGCTGTTCTGGCTGGGGACTTTCTTGTCATTTTCTTCTTTATCTCCAGGAAATATATGGATAATGCTTAAAATAGGCTGCAAATATCTGCTGTCATTTATGTACTTATTATTTACAAATTATCTACGGTTCTTATCCAATGCTATATAACTTCTGCAGTTGTGCAGTGTCGTTATATAACCTGATTGTCAATTTGACATATGTAGTTGTCCTCAGATTTTTTCTGATGAGCAGTGAATATTATGATACTTGTTTCTGGGAGTGTACCTCCTCACATTACAGCAGCATGAAGTGGCACATACAGCGGACATGTCCTTAATGTAATGGCTGCTTGTGAGTGTAATATTATGATGTTTGGCAAACACTGCAGAAGCACTCAGTAGCAAGTGCTTAAAAAGAGGATGAGTGCGTATGAGATTTGAGGTTCCCACATTGGTGACCGTTAAGATTACAGTGTGCTGGGATGTCATGCTGCATTGTTTGGTAGACTGCTGCTTGTGTTCTATGATGAAGATGGAGGCAACACATTTGCCTAAAATATTAGTACCTATCTACCACACTGCACAGAGTCATGACCCAGAAGATCATAATGTAACAGCCTCAGCATTTCCGTAGATCATAGTTCAAGCAAGTGGCTTCTTGACCTTACTGATCTGCAGCTTTTGATCCACACCCTGAATCATCTGTGGTGGTAACTCTAATGTTAGTATTTCCTTTGGGAAGAATATAGATAATCCTTTATGCTTTGAGCCCAGGAATGCAATTTTATTTCAAAAACACTTTTCTTTATTTGTACATTCTCGTATTTAACTTCAAATGTGTGTTAATACCATAACAGATTATAGAAAAAAATTCTTGTCAGCTTGCATTTGCTGGGGAGTTTCTGTTTGTGTTTTCTGGACATGGCATTTACTGTTCAGATGAAACTCTTGGTTATGAGAGACTGATGTGCCAGAGAGATGCATTTGGGATTCAGCCCATGACATGGTGTCCATGGTAAATTTATGATATGTGTGAGATATGGTTTTTCTGAATATGGGTGGCTGAAGATCCAGAGAGGCATTTAGCACATGACATGGGAGTCAGTGGTAAACTTTTAATATGCTTGAAACATGATTTTTTTCAAATTTGAGAGAGTGGAGTTCCAGAGGCTTGTGTTGATCCAGCTCATGACCTGGTATCTGCAATTACATTTTTTTTAGCTTTACAATTTGTTGTTGTGGGGTTTAAATGATTCTCACATTAAATCAGTGATTTTTTATCAAAACAACGATAATTGGTTCATCTTTGCAACGAATGTACTGTGTGTTTATGTGAGGCAGGAAATTAATTTTTAAATATTGCATAGGTCAACATCATGCTTCAAAAGGTACATCAGTCTTTTCTCCTACAAACTTGTGATCCTAAATTAGAAAAAAAGATTAAGTTCAATTATTTTTCTCTCAAGTTAAGCACAGAAAGGATTTTGCTGAGTGTTGCCTCTTCATATCCAGTCATTTCTGCACCACTGTCTTTATTAGTGCCTCAAGTTTCTTGTGCAGTCAAGTAACAATTTAACATTAAGTGTTGGATAATGTATTTAGAATATTAGTGTGTATCACTGGGTTGATGTAGAAACTCATGCATAATATTTAGGCAGTTGTGTTTCAAACATCAGAATGAATGTGGCATATTGACAGGCATGAGAAGTTTTAAATTTGGAAAGCTGCATTCACAAGATTACTTGTGTGGCATGTACTGTCAGCAGGTATTTGTGGCAAGTAAAGATTACTGTGTAAGCTTCAGAAAATAAACTGTATTTTTCTAGCATTAAGTAGCAGCAAAGTAGACACTGCTTACATGTCTTCATATGCTCTGTTTCTGTCTGTTATAATTGATCACTAACATTTTTGGTCCCATCATCAATTTAATATCCAAATTCATCAAGTACAAATTCTTCTGACTGTCAAGCATATCAGCAAATATTTTAACATTGACAACTATTTATTGTGGATATTGAATGTGTGATTTAGAATTATTTCTTTGTACTTTTTGTTTCATCAGTGTTGGCTTCATCTTCTGATCTCCGTCCAGGTGATTGTTTCCATTGTCTGGAGCATGTAGTTGATAGTTGCATTGAAATTTTATCTTCATCCTCCTCCAGTCTCTGATTGACCATATTGTCAAAGTTTTGTGCAGATATTTTAACCTTTTCAATACTATTACTGTGGCATTAAAACCCTGTATTGTTGCACTCAACATGTTATGTGCTTGCAATAAAAGGCCATTTGTCTCAAGATATTTTGAAAGGAGCATGATATATTGGAAGACAGTTGCTCTGTTAAAACAATTTTAAATGACATCGAGGAGGTTCTAAGCTTTGTCACTCTCAAACATCAATCTTCACTATTCATTTTGTATTTGTAATACAATCTGTTATCATGTCTTTATTGAGATGTGAACAAACAGGCTGTCTGCACCACGTTGTCTGTTGACTGTTCACTCTGCAGCAGCTTTCTGTGTTGTTTCAGGTTCAGCCATTTTGTCTTATGTTGCATTTACTTTAGCTGCTGCTGGGTGTGCTGTGCTGTGCTATCCAAGTTAGCTCAGCTTTACTATCATTGTTGCATTATTTTAAAAACATTTCCACATATGTTTTGTATATCTGCGTAGTTTCCTTCTGTTCTCTGGAAGATTATCTGTCCAGCATGTCTGCTGGGGCAACCCTAAATATGCTTTTTTAAGTTTCTGCTCTTTCTTTTTTGCTGGAAGAATGAATCTATTTATGTTACATGTTTTTGAACTCTTGAATATTAGCACATATTTAAGGAATGTAAGTTGAAGGGGCCATAAACCTTGTTTCCTAGTCAAAATCAAGTAATAAAAAAAAAAATTAAACCTGAAAGAATGACAAAAGAAATCTGGCATGGGGGGAGGTTGTGGTGGTGATGGTGGTGGAAGGCTTTGAAGTTGTGTGTTCTGAAGATGTGCAGTATGCAAAAAATATGAAGAAATGTAGAACATATTGGGGCTCGACATTCAACAAAGAGTAACACAGACTGAGGGCGGACGTGTAAAAATATTACTGCTCTTGCTGCAATTAGTGAACTGCTGTTAAATGTGCAGAAACTTGTTGCATACTTTGACGAATAATGATTCTAAGAACAGTGGAATCTAATTTGTTACTCATCACGCCCTTTTTCTGCAATCTTAATGCTGTTATTGTCTGAACAATAGTTCTCCAATCTGATATCACTTGACATGGCTGCTACTACAGGATCTTCACAAAAGGATAACTAGGTTAATTTTTTCAATTTCTTTTGTAGGATAATTTGTTCCTATGTCGGTACACTTATATAAAATAATTCTGGGAATTTATTTTGATGAGATTAGTTCTGGAAATGGCATCATGCAGTAGAGAACAGAGGGTGTTTATTGTGAACAGTATCATAAATGAGTGCTGTGCAAGTGTTAAGAAATTACTGACAATATTTCCATTTTTGTAGTGTTTGTTCAAGAACATATGTAATGAGTTTGGTATGAGAATTTGAATCAACTATTAGTAGCTGACTTTTAGTAAGTCTGAGTAAGTACCAACTATCTCTGAATAGTTTATGTGAATTTAGTGTTGGCACATTATAGTTCTAACAATCCAGTTCTGTGAAGAGCTTCGATGGACCATCCAGTGAACGCACCTACTAAGTGTGTTCATTTGTTGAGCTTTTAGGTCTGCTGGGATATGAAGCTGTGTTGTTGGGTGTGTGGTCTCCGGCGTTTTAAAGGAAGGTTATACGACGGGCACCACGCACCCAAAAACTCAGCGTCGTATTGTTGAAGACCTGAATCCTCAGAACCAAAGCAGTGATATTCTCAAATGTTGTTATTTTGTTATTTATTTCTTCGCAATAATTAACACCTTCAGCATAGGATGATGTGTCCCATTTAATCTCATTCCTCCCCTGGCTTGATTTAATTGGGAATTATGGTTCGAAACGAATCTCGAAACTAACACAATGCTTGTAAATCGCTGTAACTGCCGTGGTTTGTACTTTAAGGCAGGAGCACAGAGTATCACAATTGTGTGTTGCGGTATTTGTTATTATCTCCGCCATGGGAGAAAGGAACTGACATGAAATCTACATGTTTGTGTATGTACCATGTGAGGTGTGAAACTTACGATGTCTGTCCGAGAGGGTACAGAATTTATCGAGTCAACCCATTGCGCGGTACTTCGTGGATACAGAACATAAAGTCCGTGTTCTAATGTCCTAAGTAGTTTAGTATCCGTATAATAGTGCAGCTTTTAAATAACAGTGCCTGATTTCATTTCACTTCCCTAGAGAGCACTATCTCTGTAGTAGACGGTGAGATATAAACCTGTCATTTATTTTACACAGCTTTATGATATTGTTTTTTGTGCTTTCGGTTTTAGAATCTATATTAGACTCCAGCAGGTTTAATAAAATTAGACTACAGAACTGTAAATAAGTAATATGCGTGGTAGGGGCGTGAGAATTATGAAGTGTGAATAGCCTTGTAATGAAGTGGGATAAGGAAGAACAATAGCGTTAATGAGTATAACGTGGATTTACGGAAAGGGAAAGCAAGGAAATTAGACACAAAGAGAAATCAAAGAACACGTTAATATTAACAGAATGAATGAGTGCAAAAGAACCACAAGACTGTGTTTCGTGTAGCCTACAGTTGTCAACAAGTCGTGTCAGAAGACATGTAAATAATGGAAACAGAAACTGTGACTAATCAACTACACCTACATGGAAAATTCATGGATAATGTCTTACTCGAGCCTGACTTCCATACGAGCTAATGAGTGGAACGAAAGAAAACAGGAAACAAGTTTAATAAATGTGACACAGCTGTCAATATTGTGACCGAAAACACAAATACACAGAAACGCTATTAACTGCCAGTGGGCAGACTAGTGTAAGAGTACCTGTGGAGAATAATTCTAAAGTCGATGCTTTATCATCAGAATGCAGAAAAGAGTTTTATATGCAAATGGAACCAACAGATTGTCCATCAGCGCAACAAATACTGTAAAGAATATAAACAGCTACATGTTTCGGCTACAGTTATAGCCGTCATCGGCTGAACAGAAGAGAATAAAGTGTCGACATACAACTGCAAAATGTAGTAAGAGATCTCAAATTTTACAATCAATGCATACACAAAAACAGTATACAATGTGATCTAAGATAAAATTTGTTGTATATGCATTTAAAAAACATATGCAAATAAAGGCAGTACAGTGTACCTGTGTTGATGTAGGTTAAAAATGTATATAAATATATACACATATACATGTATGCGTGTGTTTGTGTGCGTATGTAAGTGTGTTACGGCTACAGACCGAAATGTGGTTGATGTCAACGTTAAAGGTAGTGCATGGCTATCGTTAGTCGTGGCTTATAATTTCTGTGCACGTGATGTCAGGTCCATGTTTGCGAGTCGACTAGTATCTGTTCAACATTTCACAGCACAACATAAAAACCAACAAATACAGTGCATTTGTTGGTTTTTTAAATTTGTGATTTGATATCAGAATGCACGGAGAATATAATGTGAAATTTCACAGCACGTTGCGAGAATAATGTGGCTAAACGAAAATTTACGAGGCGTTTCGTAGTTTGATTTCCTCAAAGCCAGATGACAACTCGGTGAATTTGACCAATTATAAGTGTGAGAAAATAAGTGGCGAAGGACGAAGTGCAAAACAGGACTAGCAAAAATCCAGAACCAGTGTCTGATGTGTCGACTAAAGAAATTTTAGCTGACTGAAAATACATTTGAAGAAACAGTAACTGTGGTATGGTTGAAGTAACGGCGATGTACAATGTAGCTGGAAAGACGGATTTGTGTGCGTTGTGTAGCACTGAGTATAAAGATGAACACGCGACGTGTAAATCATGACAGGCGAAGAGTCACGTCTCCTGTGGCGAGGAAACCCCGAGAGATGGAGATAACATTAAAGGTGAGGTTAAAATTAAGTGCACTTTGTGTATAAGGATAAAATTTATGACTTAAAAAGAAAACTGTGTGGAGAATGCTTGTAACTTTGTCTAGAATGCTGAAGTGTTCAAACTAAGAAGATGAGGAGGCTTAACTCACATCAATGGACCTGCCTCCTGCGAAAGTCGTTGACACAGTAAGGTTTCCTGTACCTGCTGTGGACCCATCAAGAATTGACCATCGGAACATATTTTGTGTTGTTATTTCTGCTGAAGGGCCGATCCCAGTAGCTGCGCGGTCTAAGGCGTGGGTTTGCGGCCGCTCGCTTGCTGGGGTTGCGGGTTTGAATCCTGCTAGGGGCATGGATGTCTGTCTCTTGTGAGTGTTGTGGATTGGTAGAGGTCTCTGCGTCCGGCTGATCACTCGTCCAATAGGGGCTGTGTTGCGCCATGGGGGAAATGCAGAAGATTAAAAATTGTATAAACTTGGCAAGAGATTCGGAGTTATTCCTCGGGTGTTTACAAAAAAACTGTTTACTGTTTACGCTGAAAGCTCTTCACCGACAAAATGTCCAAGGACGAAAAAAATCACTTCATGAAATAGCAATTTCGCTGTCTCCTTGTGGAGGTCAAGGTTACAAAATATGCACACGTGAAACAAATTTTGTTTCGAAAAAGTGCAAATGGAAAGCTTCAGGTGTTCCGTGCAACTCTTAGTGACATTCATTTTATCTTGCATCGATAAATAATTTAATTGTGCATTGACTGAAAATCTCCGAAGGAACTGTAAATAATATTCTCAGACACTCATATGTAGACCAATGAATAGTTTATTTTGTCTCTTTGTATACATTCTTCTGTTATTTGAATACATAATACTTTGACAAAATGTAGAAATGTTATATTATTAGATATTAAATTTTTTTATTAACGCAGTGTAATTTCACTTAAGAAGTGTACGTGGTGCAACCCAAAAGTTCCCGAAATTTGAATGCCGCAGCTTAACCACTTACCGAAATTTTTATTTGCCTCCATCCCCTTCGAAGTAGTCACCTTCTGCATTAATGCAGCAATTCCAGCGGGATTTCCATGATCGGAAGCACTGCTGGAAGTCATTTCGCGTCAGCGTCTTCATCACGTCCTGCGATTCGGTCTGGATCTCTTCAATGCTGTCAAAACGTCACCCCTTGAGCTTCAATTTCATCTTTGGGAAAAGGAAAAAATCACAGGGGGCGAGGTCCGGTGATTAGGGAGGGTGGGGGATGACTGTCGTGTTCGTAGAAGCCAAAAACTGCCGCACAACGAGCGACGCGTGAGCCGGAGCGTTGTCATGGTGCAGGACCCAGGAGTTGTTGCGCCACTTGTCTGGACGTTTGCGCCGGATGTTTTCCCTCAATCGCCTCAGAACGTCGCAATAGAATTTTCCATTCACCGTCTGTCCTGCTGGAACAAATTCCTGTTGCACGATGCCTTCAATGTCAAAAAAGCAAATCAACATTGCTCCGCACTTGTCGTGCTTTCTTCGGTCGCGGTGAAGTCGGAGTCTTCCAAAGAGACGACTGCTGCTTCGTCTCAGGGTCGTACCCAAACACCCAAGTTTCGTCACCAGTAATGATGTTGGAGATGAAGTTGGGGTCGTTTTCGGCCTGTTCCTTCAGCTCAGTGCAGACAGCAATGCGGTGTTCCTTTTGATCGTTGCTCAGCAGCTTTGGCACAAATTTTGCTGCAATGCGCCGCATGTTGAGCTCATCCGACAAAATTCGCCGGCACGTCCCATACGACAGTCCGACAGTGTTGCAAACGTCGTGAATCGTACGTCGTCGTTCTTCCCGGATAGTCTCTCGCACTTTTGCTACATTTTCGGTAGTGGTTCCAGTCGAAGGTCGTCCTGACCGCTCGTCGTCATCGACTGACATCCGTCCGTTCTTGAAACGCTTAAACCATTCGTAGGTTTGCGTTTGGCCTAGGGCATGATCACCAAATGCTTCTTTAAGCATCTGGTGTGTTTCCGCTGCCTTCTTGCTGAGTTTTAAGCAGAATTTGATGTAAATCCGTTGCTCCTTCACATCAGTCATTTTGGCAGGTCGGTGCGATCGCAAAACAGCACTAACACGACGTTAAAAAATGCACAGAATAAACACACACGTCAACACAGCACAACGCCACTTGGCAGACTGGTTCACAAAGGGTACAGCTCACGATACCTAGAGGCGCACAACTGTACTACAAACGGTTTTCGCGCGGCATTCAAATTTCGGGAACGTTTGGGTTGCACCACGTATGTTCTGTGTTTGTCGCACCAGGTTGGTTAGTACCAACATGATCCGGCAAATTTCTGGAAAGCGTTGGATAAGGTTTTATTATGAAACTTTTTCTGTTCTGCTGTATAACTTCGTCAACAGCCAGCTAATGTTGACATTAGCCAGTTTCAGTCTTTGGCCGTAACATTGTTTACAGAGAGGCAAACCTTCGAAATTGTGGGCAAGTTAAAATACAGAATGTCCACATATAACATTTATAGATTTGAATAACTACAGCTTCCGAATGGGGTCACATAACGTAACGCAGCTTTTTGCAAGTGCTAAAGCAACTAGCAACGTTTATTGTTATTTATTATTATTTTATTCATTATTAACTACTATTTTTGTTTATTGCACAAGACTGAAAAGTCGACAGCCCAGGAGAAGTCTCAGTTTTTGGCGTGGTACATTGAGACTTTCAGACGCAACATAATTTTCCAACGAAATACTGAAGGACACTATTAAGCATACCATCGATATATGAGTGGCTAAGAAGTAGGTAGAGATCTGAAATGTCCTTTGACAGAGGGGACACGGGCGTGCGGCCGCGAGTGCTGCGGGTGTGGAACGGATCTGAGAATTATTTGTGCGTAGTCCGCAGGAATCTATTCGTAGGTGCAACCGTGAATTGCAGATATCACGCTGAAGCTTCACAGCGTGCTACACGCGTGCTTGAGTCGCAAGCACATAAGATGCAGACTGTGCAGGCTGTCAGGCCCAACGATCATCCGCCATGTTGTGCATTCGTCACAGACTTTTCGGAAAGACTGGATGAAGACAATTGATTCCTAAAACGTGTGGTACTTACTGATGAGGCTACCTTCCATGTCTCAGGGAGGATCAGTCGTCACAACGTTAGGATTTGGGGCTCTGAAAAACTTAATGTTTTGCTCGCACGCCCTGATCCTGTCTGCCGAAGGGCACTTCCAGTCTCCATGAACGTCTTGTGCCACTCACGTATCGATGGTGCATTTGAAGATAAAAGTAAATTTTATGATATATCTTATGCAGACAAATGTACACTGTTTTATGTTATTTAACACAATTTTTATTAAATGCTGCCCAACATGTTTCTAGCCTATATAAGGCTCACAATTTTTATTAAATGCTACCCAACATGTTTCTAGCCTATATAAGGCTCATATTTAGGGGCTCTTTCGTTGAAATTACAACAGCTGTATTATTGGTATACCAATAATATAGCTGTTGGTATACCAATAATCTAGCTGTTGTAATTTCAACAAAAGAGCCCCTGAAGATGAGCCTTATATAGACTAGAAACATGTTGGGCAGCATTTAATAAAAATTGTGTTAAATAACATAAAACAGTGTACATTTGTCTGCATAAGATATATATAATTAGAAATGTACGGTGCAAGTAACGTAAATTTTATGAGTTCTTTACTATATGCAAACAAACTGCGTTACTCATGTGGCCCTGTTCGGACCTGTGTTATTCAAATCTGTGAAAGTTTCACGTGGACTTTCTGTAATTGGAAACGACAGTAAGAAGTAAAAATTTAATTTACGAAGAAATTAAAATAAGATTATAAATTCGTGTAATACTTGCCACCATTTACTGTAGGGTCTTTTTTCTTCACTGTCCTATATAAACAAACTAAACACTTAAATATACAAATTGTAATTTGACCTGTTTTTATATGACTGTTGTTAAACTTGGTCTCTATCACAGTAAGGGAAAAGACAGATTAAGTGTGTTGGAAAAGGGAGTGTTTATGGAAATATTTGGACGTCAGAAGGAAGAAGTAACTGGTGCCTGAGGATAGACGCCACTTGGAAAATCTAGTCTTAAGTGACAAGATATTAGGAGTTCCGAGCAGAACGTAGAAGCCTTTTCATTTTATATTGTTCATACCGTGCATTGTCGATAATCAAATCACACAATATTCAGTCCAATTCGGTTTTGTGAAATGCTACTTTAATATGAATCCCTGATGATGATCGCACGAGAGATCGAAACATGTAAGACTGACTGGCAAGAAATATAAAAAGTCTTTTCATATTGCATAAATTTATAGACCTACATATTTATTGGAATTATTATTTTTATTTTACGTAAAAACTCTTCACAAGGTCTATTTATTTAGTAATTTATTTTGTAGGACTGTAAATTTGTTCAATGTAACCTCAGAGTTTCGCATCATAACGCTGCTTTCAATTGCTGGCTTACAAATAACATTTTGTACTTAATATGTAGATACTCGTATTTCACTTCCTAGTTCCACTGTTTCTTTAGTTATTGCCACCAGACAGAAAACTGAATATTTTCATATTCGCAAGGTCGCCATCCTACAACACAACCTTTACAAAAGTTGCACATTTTTTCCAAGTTTGTGTATCCATATATCGTCTCAGGACCTCAAGTACGTGTCGCTGGTGTGGCTCGAACCTTACAATGTCACGTGTCTGGCATGTTATTATGACAGCATGAAATTGAAAATTGCAGTGTTGAGGTTCTTACTAGGGGGTTTCGTCAAAGTAGGTTACTACTAACTGCTTGTAAAGTTGAAGGCGAATGGTGTTGGGGGTGGGGGGGGGGGGTGCACAGAACGGTAGCATTGTGACTTCGTCAGCTTACTTTTTCCTTTTCAGGAAGTGAGATAAGGTAAGAATGAACAACAAAAGTTAGAGGTGGTAGGGTGTGTACAGATTTATTTGTATCATATTAGTGACCAGAGACGGGCTTTTTTGAAGAGTGTAATGAATTTTCCGGTTCCAGAAAAGGCGCTGAATTTGTTGAATATCTGAGGGACAATCAGACTCTGAAGGACTCTGCTCCAGGGAGTTGTTTTAGTATAACTGCTAGCAGGTTAATATTCCTGCCAATGATATTTAAAATCTGCAGTGTGTATGGGATAAATTGCGGTACACTTTATTTTTTTAATTCAAAGAACGAGAATGAGAGAGACGCACATCATGATGTTGGCAATGAATGGGAATTTGCTTCCTGTTCGCCTTTAGACGTATATCTAAAAAGTAGACACCGAATTAATAAATATGGTAAAGGTAAAGCAATCCCATTACAGGCCTTGACAGGCCCTTAGGGTTCCAGGAGGTTGAGGCTCCCAGACTTCTAGACAATCGGCACATGAAGGTGGTAAGGTTGTCAGCCATACGCACCGGCTGCCTTTATCCCCAAGGAAATATTCCTGGTACTCATTTCTGTTGGAGGCTGAATCGACCCCAGGGCCATAGTGCGACCGAAACGATTATGTCAATGAAAACTTCCAGTGACATGATCGGGAGTCGAACCCACGACGTTCCGGCTTGTAGCGCAGTGCCTCAACCAACTGCGCCACCGCGTGCCCCATTAATAAATAAGAACGTAAGTAATTCAAAAACAAAGACATGTATAGAACTTTGCACTATTCATACCTTGCACTGTCATTTGCACACACAACACTTGACCAACAGATGCACCCTTATTATACGTTTTTGTATTTACAATACAGTCGCTGTGAACTAGTCCGACTGTCTTAGCCTCCCACATGTAAACAATTTCCAGTTGATACGGTGGCTACTTGGTCTTATGAAGGAATCAAGCTATAAAAACTGTAATTTAACTTACTTTGTGTGGATGTAAAGTCTGGTTTGTCTCACACTTAGCGAAGAACATGGATTCAGGGGCAGCGAGAACGGGTTGCTGAGGAAAACTTTGAAAGTAAGATACAGGCAGCAACAGGAAGAAGGAGATAATTACGTAATGAGAAACTTCATAATTTATAGCTAATCTTCATGGCATTCTTTGCGTAATCAAATCAGGAAGGATGAAAGTGCGGGACGAGGAAAATGTAATGAAGTCGTGCAAAATTTAACCTGAAGGCTGACGAGAAGAAGCCACTTAGAAGACTAATGTGTATATGTGCGGATAATATTAAAGTCAGTCTTAAACATTTAAACTTTGAGGCTGTGGATCGGATTTCTGTGGCTCAGGTTAGTGATCAGTGACGAATTCTGCTCGAAAAACTGAAATAAACATTTGGCTTTCATAAAAGCCTGTTAATTTCTGGAGTAGTTGCGCGAATATTTTCTTATCAAGACAGGTCCTGCTGCGTGTATTAAGTGAATGAAACTGTGCCTGCTAGATGCTTCAGAACAGAAACTGAGTTCAGTGACCAAGTGGTCCGCGATCAATAAATTCAGAGATCTCTCATTACTCTGTATTTGGGAGGGGCTGCTGTATGTAGGCTTTTGTTCGCCACGTGAGCCGAGCTGTCACTTTGCAGGCGAGATGAGGGAACGGCATTTTTTCCAGCCTCAGCCCGCTGCACGAGCTTAGTCAGCAGGGCATGCTATCATGGACCTCACAGTATGAATTTAGTGTCATCCTTAATAATCCTTAAAGAACATAATTATTTTCTTGAGGTCTGCTGTCGTCACGGGGGCCATATTCATTGTTGGCTAACGTGACACTTGCGTTCTTCTGCCCTCCTTGCACGAGATTGATGAGTCTGTATATACACTGCATTTTATGGCTAAGAGAGAAGACAAGCAATGTTGTGGATGAGAAGAGAGAAGGAACAGGGGTTCGATGAAGAATGTACTTAATGAGGAAATAGAGGGAATTTAAAGAATGATCACACAAGTATAACATATTGGGAAAGCAGAAATATATATGAAAGAAGTAAAGAGAATAATAAAGTTATGTGTCACAAGAAGGAGGGCTGATTAATGAACTCGTTAGACTGAAAGGCATTGAGAAAAACATAGATGTTACAACTGACGTGAAAACTTATGGGCGTGTAAAGTATGTTTATGTACTTATTACTATACGTTTCAATCTCACACTACAGTTTTTGTTAAATTTATTTTTCTTTTATCTCATTCGCTACATGTTTCATCAGGATCGTACCATCCCCAAGTGCAATACGAATCGTTTTATCGCACACTATTCTAAACTAGACTAAAACGTATAATGTTTAATTCAGACGGAGGCCAACATCCCGTTAAGTTATGTTATGATAATGTACTTTTTTCATCAATAATAAACGTTTGCTTATCACACCTCAATATATATATATATATATATATAAGAAAGTGATAGGTATTTTAAAAAGGAGAGCATTAAAGGGCTTAACGCTCAGAATTAAAAATACGGTCACATTTTTCGATCGGTTATCACTCGAGGTTTCGGGACCGGTTTGTACCGTGACGTTACAACGATGATATTCAAAACGATTAAGACTGGGGAAAAGTTTTCGTGAAGTTTAAATGGTGCCAATATTTGAAGAATAATTAATTCAGTCGAGACAGTGACTAGGCTACGGGATGGACAACTGAGGAATTGTGGTTGGATTCCCGGCAGGGGCAAAAGGTTTTCTCTTCAAAGCGTCCAGACCAGTTCTGAGCCCTACTCAGCCTCTTATTTACCGCGCAACCGGGGCTTTCTCCTGGGTACAGAGAAGCCGGGGTGGGAAGTTGACCACTCGCCTCAATATAGGGCCCAGATTAAGTATAAATAGAGCTCTACTTCCATTCCACCATACGCTTTCTTGGCGTGCGTGAGAACAGTTTTGCCCTTGTTAACAAACGTCATGGAGCAGGGATCTCCGTGAGAAGCTAACACGTCCTCAGCTACTCACAACTTTTATCGCACTTAATGGAGCTCAGATATTCATTACCGTGTTACTACAGCCGTCGCCTCTGCCCATAGTGAGCAGATGGACCTAGTCTACGTCCTCCCATCCTTTTGCTTTAAGACCCAATTTAATATTATCCTCCCATCTACATCTAGGTCTTCCAAGCGGTCTCTTTTATTCAGGTTTTCAACCCAAAGCCCTGTATCATTTTTCTTATTCCCATGCGTACCACATGCCTCGCCCATCTCGTTGTTCATTTGATCACCCTGATGATATTTGGCGAGTAATACAGATCGTGAAGTTTTTTATCGAACTGTATGCTTCTGCCATATGTATTACGGAGATCCATGAACTATAATTATTTTTTTTTCAATGGCTCGACAGCCCCTTCGGGGCCTAGGCCGCCTCATTTTTCGAGGCTTCACGATCACACGTTTTAGACGCACCACACTCGGTAGGACTCCTCTGGACGAGGGACCAGCCCGTCGCAGAGACCTCTACCTGACAACACACAACACTCACAAGAGACAGATATCCATGCCCCCGGCGGGATTCGAACCCACAATCCTAGTAAGCGAGCGGCCGCCTTAGACCGCACGGCCACTGGGATCGGCGAACTATAATTATACTGCCAGTTATTACAAGTGGCCAGTTACACATGTGTCATTGATTGTCTTTTCTCTTTATTAGGACGTGCATGTGACTGGCATCCCAGTGTGGCAGGTTTGCCGACAGAGTGAAAGTATCATGTGGCCTTGCACTATTTGTAGGTCGCCTTTGGAGAACCTTCACACAATAAGGCCAAGGTTTCAGTGTTTTGCTCTTGCATCTCGGAATACGTGTTTGTGTTTGAAGACGTCGGGTTAATATCCGTTAATCCTCTTAATTGACAGCGTCTGTCTGAAGTGACTGAGACCTCTACGTACAGATATATTGGACGGAAAAGTAAAATTAACTAGCATGTTGTTCGCATTCCACCCGCGAATTTCATAAAATGGACTTTAAATGATGGGGATATTTTCGTTCTCCCCGAAACGGGTTTTGCTGTAATTTGACGGAGAACGGTTACAATAAAGGCTGTTGAATTTGTCAGTATGCCAACTCTCTTTTAAATGGGATCCCAATCGACTTTGGTACTTGAGCACAGGAATAACACGCAGTTATCTTTAGACGAAACTTGTATCAAGATTCTCGTCTTCTGTGATGTGACGCCTTTTAATCTGGTAGAAATTCATCGACGCTTCGGAGGAACGTAGTGTCTCCATACTGTAACGTGAATTTTATATTATGAGAAGCGGTAGATGAAGGCAGTACGTTCCCCCAACACGTCAGTCAATTTCTTCCAGACTTCACGGTGTTACAGTCTATAAAACGGTAACTTGTGCTTAGTCACGTCCGTGAGAACTGCCATGTTGCAAAATATTATGGTAGGCTTCACACTTGCACATTTTATTTATTAGAGCTTTTATGTACACGGTAATGAACGTCCTGCTTTCATGAGAGTGGCCGTGAAAGGGGATTTCCTAACCAGGTGAGCGACTCTTAGCTTCCAAAAAGGACCCCGTGTCATAGAGTTTTTTGAACACTAGATTCGTGTGCTAGCAGTCAGCAAGCTTGTCAACGTTCTCAGAAATTGATCAGATTGAAATTAATTTTTACCCATTACTTTGAAATAAGTATGCATTAAAATATTTTCAATACAGCGCACATTACCGAAATGACATTGTATGGTATACCTCTTTGGAATGCGTTGTCTCTGCTACATAGACCTGTTGGTTTTATTGTCGGCAGAATTAAGGGCTTTTATTAGCTTTTTTTTTCAGAACTCACTTATATCTGCAATAAATTAACATGAAAAAATTACAGATACATAATCTCATAAAAGTGCAAATTCCAAATTGAAGTACACACTTTTTCCGTCATTACACTTCATACTTCTCGGACATGTTAATTGCGTCGTTGTCATCGCCACGTGGCACGTCCTCAGGATGCGAGTGGAAGAGATGTGCTGCAGCTATGGGGAGTAACTGCAAACATTCTAAATAAAAATTTGCGGACAACGGACAGGAGGTGGTCCTCCAGGTTGGAGTGTCGGCGAGGGCCTAAAAACACCTCGCCGTAAAAACCAATATGTTGCGAAATGTTACACAGATGTAATACACGCCAAATATTCCTAGGTTGATAAAGTCAAGGAGAATAATGAAGGTGGAGCATGTGGCACACATGGGGAGGAAGAGAAAGGCATACGGGGTTATGGTTGGGAAATCTGAAGAAAAGAGACCACTTGGAAGACCTAGAAGAGGATGGAAGAAATATTAAGATGATCTTATTTATGATGGGAGGGCGGGGACTGGACAGATCTGGATCAGGATGAGGACAATCGGTCGGTTCTTTTGAACATTGTTATGAACATTTAGTTTCACACAATGCGGGAGATTTCTTTGCTAACTGAATCTGTGAGCTTATGAAGAAAGACTGTGCTCCAAGGAGATGAAATCTGTACTTGACCATGTGTTTTTTTTTTCGTTCTCTTCAGTGGTTTGGTTAGGCTAAAACGAATTGAGCTCACAGTTCTGTTTCAATAATAGAAGGCCCTTTAGAGCCCAGTATTGTTTCTACGGTGGACACAGTCCTCATTTTATTGACTTGAAATGTTCTATAATTGATACGGCCTGATCAATGGGACAGCCTGTAAATCCAGGTGCTTCATGTAAAATCCGCATAACCTGGCTTCTAGGGCTTGAATGAGGGTTTCAAGCTGTCACACTGTTTGTCGAAATCCTTGCTTACAATACAGCATACACTGAGCTTATTCGTGTTTCCATTGAGTGATCAATCATTTTACCTTAATACAAAGGACAGTTGCTACTGGTATTTGAGAATGCAGTCAGAAGGAACATAATTGGAATTACGAAAGCGGAGGTAACAGCAGGATGCAGAAAATTATGTACTGAGCAACTCCATAATTTGGACAGCTCAGCTCACGTTATAGGGACCGGGATAGAGTAGTCGGTGTAGCGACTCGCTACAGGCGGGGCGGTTCGGGGTTCGAACCACATTGAGGCAAGAGGTTTTCTTCATTCTCGTCCAGATCGGCCGTGGGGCCCACCCAGCCTTAACTTGGGTACTGGGGCTCTTCCGGGGGTAAAGCGGCAGGGACGTTGCTTTGACCACCAATCCCCATGTACTGCTGAGGTTTAGACTGTGAGAAGGGCCTTACCTCTACTCTCCCTCTGTGCCTTCATAGCTCGTTCCAGGGTGAGCTTTAGCTTTACCTTACATTATACTATTATGGCGGGTAAATTAGAGATTGCGTTATGACATGACAAGTAGAGTGTATGGTGGAGATTAGAAATACACACAAAATTGTGATCCGACAATCTCAGCATGAGACCTAATCTGTAAAAAAAAAGGGAATGAATCACGTGAAGATAAAATTTACACTAGGGTACAAGAGGCTAATCGTAGCGCTTATTTTCTGTGACATGTAGCCAGGATGGGAGGGAAGAGAAAAAAATTCTGAATTTTGGTAGCGTACATTTTCGTAAGCGGCCATTTATTTAAGACGGAGTCTGAGAAGCTTTAGGAATGATTGGGGGCCTTAGCCTTACGGTGCTTTATATAGGTGTGAAACTTGTTTCCTCGTATTAAGAGAAGAAGATAGGCTGAGAGTGTTCGAGGATAGGGCGCTAAGGAAGATACTGGGGCCTAAGAGGGAGGAAGAAATTGGAGGACGGAGGAAATGGCACAATGAGGATCTTCATGGTATATAGTCCTTATCAAATACTATTCGGATGATCACGTCAAGGAAAATGAGATGGACGGGGCATGTGGCACGTATATGGGAGACGATAAATGCGTACAGAATTTTGGTAGAAAAACCTAAAAGGTGAAATTTGGAAGACCTAAGCGTAGATGGGAGGAGAATATTAAACTGGAGTTTAAAGAAATAGGATAGGAAAGCGTGAAGTGAATTGATGTGGCTCGGGATCAGGACAAGTTGCGATCTGTTGTGAATACGGTAATGAACATTCAGGTTCCATACTAGGCGGGAAATGCCTTGAGTAACTGAGAAACTGGCTAGTTTTAAGGAAGGAATCTCTTCCATGGAGTTAGTCAGTCAGTCGGTCAGTCAGACATTCAGTCAGTTAGTGAGCATTACGGTGTCGTATCCGACTCATGCTCAATAGGTCCTGGTTCGAACCTGGACGAGATCATCGGAGAAGATCCATAATTTTTCTTATCAATTCGTATAGACTTAACATATCCTTAAAATGAGCAACAAGGCTTTAAACATGTTTTACTCTTCATAATTAAGAATTTTCCTATCACGTGCAGTTTTATGCAGTATATGCTGCATAAGCTTAGCGATTTATAGGTCACAGAATCGATAAGTTATACAAAAATATTGAGATCCGTCTTTAATACCGTCTTTCACTAACGGCACGTATTGTGTAAAGGTGAATTGGCACTAAGTATTGATAATCGATAAAATGAACTTGTATGCGGAACTTTTTTCGGTACGTTTTATATTTTACGGAATACACGGACCATGTAAATATTCCCGTGTTGTGTCTTCTATATTATGGGACGTTTTGCAACAATTGGTTGTTAATTTTCAATAAATTAATTTTTAGAAACATTAGGTATGCAAAACAGAGAACTCATCCGTGAAATATTCAAACTAGAATAGACTACATACCGACGCCTTTTACAATATGGCTCAGCTTATGTGGGTTCTGATTGTGTATAGTTATGATTGCCTTTGGCAGAGACATAGAATTACTTTTGTGCCTAATGTAAGCAGTCTGAATTTTTTAAATAATGATATACGGGATGGAATTAGTTAACACTGTATCTGCGTGTACAGCAATCACTCGCCACTCGTCACTCGCAGTTAGCCAAACCACACCGAGCAAGTTATTCTAAGCCAATGATATTCAACCTTTTTTGTTCACGTACCCCCAATATAATTTCTCTTCAACTTTGCACCCCCAAAGTTGTTGGTGCATAATTCAAGTTACACACAGTCTATAATCTACATCTAAAATAAATTACACCCTAAAGTAATGTATTAAATAATAAGTTTTAAATGACAAAAAGGAGAATCAATCTATTAAATAACAAATATATTATTGCCTATCATATAAAAATTAATAAAGGAACAAAGGTATTTTTCGCAAAGCAAAATTATATTATTAAATATGTTATCAATTATTAATTAATGTGGTTCTGACCTGATAATGAGATGATTGAGCTTGTTTCTGGCACGCCAGCACCTCAATTCGGGGACGAATCTTCGTGAGTGCGAGGATCAGAGCTGGTTCGGGTTCAAGCTGTTCCTGTGTTTCGTTTTGATTGATGTCAGTGTGGAGAAGCCTTGCTCACACAAATACGTTAATGGGAATGGCAGGAGGTGTGAAATGGCAGCGTCACTAAGCTACTTGAACTCTTTGCGAGCAGCAAACCAAAAGTCGCAGATTGACATGTTCTAGAATTTTATTTTCAGTGAAACTTCAACAGACATTTCCAGCAGGTTTTCTTTCAATTTTAAGAGAATATCAGGGGAATTGATGGCGATGGTATAAAAAGGGTTGTATAATCCAATCTTGGGTATTGCCTCCTCTCTCAGTTTCTAGAAAGCATTTCAAAAAATATATCCTGAGATTTTCCAAGTGGCATTTGATTATTTCCAAAACGCCATCAGTAACGCTAACTTCATTTTGTTCAGTAAGTTCAAAAACAGTTGGGAAAACTGCACATTCCCATTATTAACACAATTAATCCAAAACAGAAGTTTCTTATAAAATCCTTTCACCTTTTCACGCGCTTTAAAAATATTCTTGTCAAAGCCTTGGAGTTGAAGATTGGGATCATTAAAGTTGTTGAAAATATCTGCCAAATAAGCTAATTGACAAAACCAGCCTTCATCTTCAAAATAAGTAACCGAATCGGATTACAATTTTGAGTGGAAACACATTACTTTGTCTTTCAGTTCAAAAAGGCGAGTCAACACGCGTCCTCATGACAGCCATCGCACCGCGGTGTGCAGTAAGAGTTGAGTGTGTGTGGATCCCATCTCCTCGCACATTTTCTTGAAAAGGCGGAGTTCATTGCAAGAGACTTGATTATTAATTGACAAAAGTTCAGTGTGTCGTGTAAATCAGGAGTAATTTCTTTCGCGACCAAGCTTTGTTTGTGTATGATGCAGTGTTGCCAGCTGATTTAGGATTAATTTCGCGAATACGCGCAAAAAGACCGCTTTTTTGGCCTGTCATTGAAGCAGCCCCATCAGTGGATACACTGACACACCATTCCCACTGCAAATCTAATTCCAACGTTACGAAATTGTCAAGCATTTTAAAAGTATCTTCTCCCTTTGCATGTTCTGGTAATTGTTTACATCCGAGAATTTCATCAACAGTAGCCCCTTTCTTAACATCAAAATACCGAATGTATAGAAGCAACTCGGCTTCATCAGAAAATGAAACTAGCCGCCCAGATAAGAATCGCATAAAGGAGAGAGAGAGAGAAAATGGCGCTCCCAAATCGCATGTCCTTACGTCCGGATCTCTTGTGGCTAACCCTAAATCTGGCCCTGATTATTCAGTGTTTATCATGAAATAATATATTTATTTTTTTTAATTTACGTACCCCCTCAAAGATGTCTTCGCGTACCCCCGGGGGTACGCGTACCCCAGGTTGAATACCACTAGTGTAAGCGGTAACGGTTAGTGCTATTACTCTGGAGGTGGTAGAGCGAATGAACCTCGCCAGGAATATCAAACACCTTAGCTGAGTGTTGTCGTGATTCACCTCCGTTTCTCTGTACAAATTTCGGGATAGTAAATGCCTACTTATAATTATGCTACAACCGTATCCTTCCCTACCCATTCACTAATAGTCCCAGAATTCGACCTTTATGTAGTCCGAAATACTGACAGTGTCCTTCCATGAACTGTAAACAGACGAAGTCGCGGTTGGTAAGACCAAGGCGTCTGAGGAAACTGGAGGTTAGGATTACCGCAATAATTTGTCACTAATGAAAGGCGAAGTTTTTCCCTCTTCTTTCACTATACACACAACATGTATAGATAAAGACACTAATATTCGTATATACCAACAAGGCGCGTGGTTATTTGGCCTGTGAGAGTGCTGCAGTCTCTGGCCACTAAACATAAAGCTTAGGTCGTATAACAACACGTTATGTTGAATTAATGTGGAAACAGTTGAATGTTGATGTCTTCTTCCAGAAGCATAAGCCTCGTCTGTGTCCACAGCCTCAGAGATATTCCAGACTTTCTCAATTAAGTCAAATGCTTTCAGGTAGCTGCAGTTTTTTTTTTTTTTTGCTTCTCAGGGGTCTCTATCTAGTTCTGTATTACCAATATCGGGGGGGGGGGGGGGGGGGGGTTCATATGTGAAGGTAGTGTCAACCAAGAAAACTCGAAATATTAGTGGAATATTTACACAGTTGTTTCCTTATGAATGATTATTTCCTTCAGAAATCTTTCCAGAGTGACTAACTATAGAAAGACGTCAAATGCTGAGAATTGTAGCCTACATTTGATCATTATGGCTATCATCAAGGATTAAGTTCTTCCAGTCACAACTATTAAAAATATTTATTCTCTGTTCTTGTTAGAAGTCCGTTCCATCTTCCGTACTTCGGTTAACAGTAAGGAACATTCTCGGGATTTTGTTTTAGACATTCTTTCCGGATATTCTTAGAGCCTAAGAAGGGTGAATTTGAACCTGTGCCTAAGTACCACGCCGTGATGTAATAGGAGTAAATATTTAGTTCCAGACAATCCTAACTTTGGCTTTCGTTGAAGTGATTGGCTATTTTCAAGCTCTAGTCTCTGTAATCTCGAATAGAGAGCTATGATGTCCCTGGCGTTGGGGCTAATGGGTCCTTCTCCCCTGCGTTCAAGGTAGTAATATTCGATTTGAGGTGATAATAGGCGCTGCTAGATAAGGTGGTGCTTAAGGGTGAAACCCCGCTCTTCTAGGTTAAATCCCGAGAAAGTCTCCAATTAAGGTGACATTTGATTATTTATTTTCGAAGACAAGGTGCAGACGACGAGGTGGAAGTTTCCCGCAGGGAGTAATTCTACTAGGTAATGTTGTTAAACAACATGATAGCGTCGACGGCCCGCACTAGATTCGGTGAAGTTACGTCCTACACGCTTCTGATTTCAGGGAGGTTTATAAGTGGCTGGAAATGAAAATCCACTTAACGCGTTGCACCAAATTTCTTACAATTTCTAAGCCTTAGGGATTCTTCCTATATCAACACATTATTTCTCAGGCCGATGACCGTTGGAAATACACTTGTTTGCGTGGCCCTTTGTCTGTTTACATCTTAAAGTTATCGGGCGTCGGACAGTCGGAATGTGTTTATTTAGAACAATGCTGGTCGCTGTTTTCCTGCACTTTTCCTTTCAGTAACAGTTTTATGAATATGTGTGAGTGAGGAGAGGTTCGTGGTTATACAGGATGTACAGGGCTCGTTACCGCCGTAGCTACAGGGCCTCCGGTAGGCGTTAGACAGGAGTCTTCGTGGAAGAATAAGCAGATTGCTTAAAGCTGATGATAAATATCTAATAAGCAAACGAGCAAAGAGTAAATGGATTCGGTAGGACTGTAGATTTCAGACTGGACCGGTATAATGATAGAGGGTTTTCATGATTTTCTTCAAGAGAATACTCTCGTAACTCCAGTACTAAATAACATACTCTATCATAGGAAACTATGAATCTATGACATTGATAAAAACCTGTAAGAAGGGTAGGTGCATGAACATCCTTGAGCAATATTTTATGCAATCATATCGCAAATTGGATACATTGATTGAAGAACAACATCCGATAGAAGCAAATCCACTGTTTAATTTTGTCATTCCCCCACCTCCTCCACAACACAGGTATATAAGCACGATGCGTACACAACACGCAAACCAGTAGGCCGACAGACATCACTCATCAAAATACGACATCACAGACAACAAACACAGGTATGTCACACAATAATTACAATGCATTCATAAAATGTATATACAACTATATATTCTAATTGGATATACCTAATTATACTCATCTTCCGGTAGATATGAGACGACATACCGAGGGTCAATATAACATACAGCTGAATGCCGCCTGAAAAAGAATTATTACGACCAACAAAACAGGATAGTAGGACATACTTCTGGTGATGTATATCGTGTACGCAACCTGATATACGAAAAACTAACGATAAGCCTACAACATATTGTGCATAACAAGTGACTTACAACACGTCGTGCAACACCAGTGAAAGTGAAAGTGAACATTAATACGGAGTGAATTTTAGAACCTAATATTTTACTATGCAGTTTTTATATACCTTCACCGAACTTTTTTAATCCACATCCCTGGATGTGTTTATATTAAGTAACTTTAATCGCCCCTGATGATGGCCGGTTAACCGACCGAAACATATGTAGGGCATTTTAACAACTATTAAATCTTTAATAGTAAAAGGTGCATGTGTTGGTGAATTTGTGACATTGTCTATCATAGGATGTCTGCCAATCAGCCAGTCGTTAAAATGTCCAGTCTGCCAGCTTTGGGAGATAGCTATGCAAATCGTGGAGATCGTTTGAAATCGAAGTCATGATTTTCCTCAGTCCCTATATTAACATTTAGCCTGTTATAGGTGTTGCGAACTGAATACACTTGCAAGACTCATAAGTTAAGAAGTAAATTAGTTTGCAGACGGGGTATAGCCTATGGAAATATAACCTGCTGTACGGGCACGTGGTGGCGTTGGTTGAGGCACTGCGCTACAAGCCGGAAGGTCGCGGGTTCGATTCCCAATGGTGTCACGGGAATTTTTCATTGACATAATATAATCCTTCCGGCCGCACTATGTCCCTGGGGTCGACTCAGCCTCTAACAGAAATCAGTACCAGGAGTATTTCCTCGGGGGTAAAGGCGGCCGGTGCGTAGGGCTGACAACCTTACCACCTTTATGTGCCGATTGTCTAGAAATGTGGGAGCCTCAACCTCCTGGAACCCTAAGGGCCTGTCCAGGCCTGTAATGGTATTGCTTTTGCCCAAGTCTGGACGATACTTCAGAACATCGTCTATTATGAATGAGATTTATTATGGGTTTTCTCTGTGACGTCAGGTAAACAAGCAGGGCAGTACCTTAAAACAGACGACAACGTACTTCAGATTTATAATTCACGATCACCCTGTGTAGCTGAAAAAAGGTAGAACAGGCCATGAAGGCCCAGAGGGGGAGTAGAGGTATAGCTCTACTCTTGCTTTAACCTCGGCACTAGATGGGGGTGGGTGGTCAACTCCACACCCCGGCCGCTTTACCCCCGGGAAAGAGACCCGGTACCCAATGTATAGGAGTCTGGGTGGGCCCCAGGGCCTGTCTGGACGGCTGCGAAAGATCTCGCCCCCACCGAGATTCGATCCCCGGACCGTCCAGCACGTAGCGAGTCGCTATACCGACTACGCTATCCCGGCCCACTTGTAGCCGAAAAAAGCGTTAGTTAGCGTAGTGGTGTATTTCATATAATTCGCGCAATTGCCACGGATTATTCCCTACATATAATTTACCGATTGTTTTTCATAATGGACACTGACACTGCTCTGTGTGAGATAGGAACTAATGTTATATATATAATTGGGTTGAATGTCAGTGTTCAAAGGTTAAAATGTCTGATCATGTCTGTGATTATGATTAGTTTGCTCGCATCCCGCGCTGTGTCGCTTGTGTGGCCTGTTCGCCGTTATATGTTCTGCTCGCGCTCCTGTCGGACACACCTAGCAGCTGTGGAGAGCAGTGTAGTTGTGCTCGAAAGTTCGCTGTCGAGAAGGTCGCCATTTGGGGACCTTGATATCTGGTAGCGTTATTAACAGCAGTTGCATTACTTCGTCTCAAAGAGGTGAGTGTAGTCCTGTCTGAACGTTGGAATTTGTATAAATTCAAGTGCGTATCTGAGTGTATTAGATTTTTGTGTGAGAATGCAGCTCACAGATTTATCGGCAACAGGTTACAGTAATGTCACATCTTTTAACTGCGGTGTCGCGCATATGTCAACATTTCATAGTATTAACCTTATGTGAATGCGAGTTCATACTGACGTAAGAACATTGGTTTTGACTGTGCTTATAGTTTTATAAAGGCGAGGGGTAAGAAAAATTAATTTATGTTAGTGTTAAGATAGTGAAATATGGAAGGCTGGGATAGATGGGGCCTGAGGCATGGATGGGGTAGACAAGGAATGCATACAGAATTTTAATGGGGAAAATTTTTAGAAACGTGCATTTGGGCGGTGAGAAGGAGATGTGTAAATATTTGTTGCATGTATGACGCTGCCGGTAACATAGACTTTATAGCGGTGAGAGATATGACGATGGTAAATAACCATCGTCATATCCTGACGTTCCTGTAATAAAAAGAATAAGGGTTTAGAGGTACCCTTTTACGGTACTAGCTACTGACAACACTAATACCGACTGAAAAAATGCCAAATATTTCTACCATTTGTGCCTTTAATTATAGCTTAACTGGGATTAGTTTTGCCGTTTGCTTTCCTGGGAAACGGTATAACGACAAATATAGACTCAAACGTCTAAATGGCGAGAGGCATGGTACGTTTCAATTAAGTACAGGCTTACTTTTGCCTTTAACTCACGATTTATGGTATCTTGACACCTGATGATTGTATGGTGTTACAGTACAACTGCTATACCAGTCTTTCGGAATGTGACTCCGTGTAGTCTGTTAGTCATGTACCAACGTTTGAAAGGAGTCTGCAGCCTCCAATATCAGGCCTAATAAAGGTGGAAGCATGTTCCTATGAAACGTCAGTGAAAATGAACTAGGCTACACGGCGTCACATCCCAGAAGACAATTGTCATAGTCGTAGCTGTGAGAACCTCACACATCTAATGGTACAGATGGCTTTAAATATGCGAATTGTAAGACCTTACTGCTTCAGAACCACAATGTTTCTCGTAGAACTGAGTGCTCTGTGAGTTTACGGCTTGTTTAACGCCACTGTAAACATTTTAGATTTTGCAGCGTCGTGTGTTAGAATCATTAATGTGCACTATACTGCTGCCTGATGGTGGCCAATCAGATAGGCCGAAACACGTCGTAGAAATATAGAGAGGTTTTTATATTCTTATTAGTCGTGTTTTTTTTCTGAACATAAACATTGAACAAAGAATTAGGAAGCATGCGGGAGGAAACCGTCACCACCTGATGTGAGGGTACAGTTTGTCTGAGGGTGCTACGAAAAGTCACGTGTAACCCCAATACGACGATCTGGTCTCCGGACCGGAATTGGAAGACAGGATCTCCCCTGACTCTTAGCGGGAATGGTACCCACTACCACAGTGTTTGGTGATGGGTGCCTGTAATGCACGTTGCCAGCAGCGTAACAGTACAGCTCGTGCAACGTAGTGGACCAACAAGAAGGTATTTAGCGCCTCCTGCAGCTTATCAGCTCAGGATAGGGACAGGTGGCGGGCTCTTGTGAGTGCGGTAATGAACGTTCGGGTTCCACAAAACGCGGGGGATTGCTAGACTAGCTGAGGACCTTGCTAGCTTCTCAAGGACTCTGCTCCAGGGAGTTAGTTTCTTATCTGCGTTTACGTAAGAAACCTGTTCCTGTCAACACACCGCGGTTACAAAAGTGGCGTGATGCTTCAGCAGGGAGGACCATACAACTGCCAGCATTACACACACGTTAAATGCTCTTCTGACAGGAAGACTGTGTTTCAAAGTATTCACTGAACAAATGAGATGCAGACAGTAGCACGTGATTTTTAATCTGAAGTCACATGGTGTGAATCTCGGTGAGGATATAGTATTCGTGTTTTTCCTTCGGCTTTCTTATTGCCTTCAGGCTTAATATGAGCCGGAATAATTAAGTACATCTACGTGTAGAGTCTAGGGGCTTGATAATGAATGTTATATCTGTGTCGAAAAGTTCAAACCAGATCTGAGGCCTCTCAACCTCCTGCGCGGTGGGTACCAGGAGGTGTTTCCTCGGGTTAAAGTGACCGGTCCGTTAAACTGATCCAGTACCGGCGTTAAGAAAGCATTCAGTAAATTTAACTCGTGTTTCTCGCTCATACTTTTCTTACACTTAAGTATTTTTTGGCCTGTTACCTACTTTAATCAAGTTAAATCTATGTTATTGTCCTTTGGAAGTCCATGTATGTGTTGCGTTTATGATAAAGAGGCAGAAGTAACAGTACTTCATCAGTTTATATTTGCTTTCCTTGTCATACACCAATATGGGTTATTATAGTAGCTGAAAATTTAAAATGGGGAATGCATTCGAGAAATGAAAAATCGTCTCTTGTAATCTTAAATAAGGCGGCCATGATAAATCGGAAGGCAGCCAGAAACTTTACTGCAATGGGCTACTTGCACATCGTTTCAACTGTCGTGGCTACCGCAAGTATTGACAAAAGAATACGGAGTGAATGTCACAATATCTGTGGGTGTTCATTATTAGGTCAGCCGCAGGAACAAGGAAGCTGACGGGGCAGTTACATTACATGTGTCTTCTCACGGTCGGAAGGGGCCGGGATAGCTCAGTCGACATAGTGACTAAGCTACGGGCTGCACGATCAACGGGTCGAAGGCCGGGGTGTTTAAAAGATTTTTCTTTTCTCCTAAACGTTCAGACTGACTCTGGGGCCCACCCACCCTCCTATTCAATGGGTACCGGTGTTCCTTTTCGAGGATAAAGCGACAGGAGCGTGAAGCTGACCACTCATCTCAATATATTGCCGAGGTTAAGAATGAGTGGAGCTGTACCTCTACTTCCCTTGTATGCCTTGATGGCGTGGACAGAGACAGCTTTGCCTTTATCTTTTCGCCACATTCTGATGTCTTCAGTTCCGTATCACTCTTCTGTCAGAAAGACTAGCTGGCAAAGTCTAGGATCTTTGTTACAAACAGATGTTCTTTCTTCGCCCTAAATAATCTCACTCACTCGCCCCATGATTGTCGCTTTTTACCTGCTCTGCCTAAATATAATTTTTAATAAGTTTTATCGTTTTTATTTTTTCGGATGTTTTTAACCTACTTTAGATCGTTAAAAAGAAACGAGTAGGCTTACAAAGTCATAGTGTTGCCTGCTTGTGCGTTTTTCCACTTTCATTATTGAACCTGATTTTTACAAAATTTGGAATAGACGTAATACTCTGGAGGCCATTCCAGTCTCGTAGTTCTTAGTTTCCTACAGTCAGCAGTAACAACGCAGTGAGCACCCGGACTTGTAAAGCGGAAGCCATGCTGTTGCCACTGGTGCTGAAATTAAGTTAACTTTTCGTAGAAAGTAAAATAACAGCATAGCAGCCATGCAGAATTATTTTAAAATTTGGCAGCAACAATTAAAGAGCCACTGGGACTAGGAATATGAAATTTGGTTCGGTGTTTTAAACGTCCCTACCACGTAGGCTTGTGTATGAAATATTGCTTTGTCAAAAACTACAAGTAATAGACATAGCGACGCGGACGCAGCGGTTCGAGCTTTTAAATTTTATGACGGATTGACGGATGAGCAACACACATATTCTACCCTTGCCACCTCACATACAGAGCAGGCCTGTCCGCCAACTCTGCTGGGTTCTTCACCGGCAAAAAACGAACATATTACCAATATACGAGCTATCGTTTTCTTCCGGGGTTTCTTTTCCCCCATAATACTAGCGCGGACCGCGCAGCCTCGCGGAGAATCGCTCTGTCATTCCGTCTGTACTCTAGAAACGACAGCTGAATGTATTTTTATGAAATCTGGTACTGGAGAATTTTGCGAACACCCGTCTGTTCACTTTAATTGTAATTTAGATCGGAAAAGTTTGATGACCGATTTACATGAAGACGTATGCGCGTTCCTACGCGAATGCCGAGCGTAATTGTTTATTTTTCGGATCCAAACGTCTTTCGGACGCAACACTTTCTGTGTCCCACGCACATTTTCTTGGGTCGTAGTGTTTTTGAGATAACCATATTGAAAGAACGCTTCGCGTTTATTTCATAAAGGTTATATTGAACAGTCAGCAATGTTTTTTTTTTCAATGTCGACAGAAATTTCCTATTGTTGATAGTACGAAACTTTTCTTATCGGAATTCATAGGTTTAGGTTTCTGTAAATATATGTAATTAAAATGTAACTGACAGCGTTGATTGAAATTTTGTTTGAGTAAAATTTAAACTTTGTCCCTTTTCTGACGCGACTCGCTATGGACTGAGCGATCCGGGGATCGAATCCCTGCTGGAGGCGAGATTTTCCGTACACATCCAGACCGAGCCCTGGGGCCCACCAAGCCTCCAATATAATGGGTACCGGGTTATTCCCGGGGGTAAAGCGGCCGGGGCGTGGAGTTAACCACCCACCCCCATCTAGCGCCGAGGTTAAAAAAGAGTAACGCTGTACGTCAACTCCCCCGTGTGCCTTCATGGCATGTATAGAGTGAACTTTACCCTATACTTCACCGTTTCTTGATGATTCAACAGATGAAAGCCAGTTTATCAGAATTGCTACGTTAGTGATTTATTTCCAACCTGCTTCATAATCAGATGCCAATTTGCCTCTTTTATTACTGTAAAGCTCCCTCTTAAAATGAGTGTGGAATGCAAGCATCTTACCCGTTTATAATTTCAAATATTTATTATGTATATTTACCATTTTTAATTCTACTGGTCTCTAATATTATGAGTCAGAGTGTAGCCTGTGTGTGCAGTGACAGCGTTTTATGTACGTTCAATTAACACATTTTCTACTTAATGAATTAGAGAGATTAATAATTCATTTTCATTATACGTAGAGAACTTTCACTAGAGATAAAACATGCCAAGACGTTCGTATAAAGCCCTGCTGTCAGCTCCACCCACCTTGATATTTTTACTGTGTTGTCTGTTACGTAATGTACTCACAGAATTAAGCATTAGCCATTATGCCTGTTTCTGTCTCAATATGCAGTGTTTTACATCCCTACTTTCAGGCACTCTTCAACGCCAGTGCATGTATCAGTATTATATATATATATATATATATATATATATATATAATCGAATGTCACATTTTCTTTCTTACCTTTAAAGTAATGCAAAAACTCATTTTACGGCTGTCGGGGGAAATAAATTTTATCGTAAAGCGAAAATTTAGTGAATAAAAAGGCCTAATGGAACTTTATATTTCAAATTGGAGGAATACCCGTTGAAAATTGAACGGAAAAATTTGACACTCCCCATCTATGGCTATAGGGGTTAAGCCGTTGCGCAGTTGGTTGAGGCACTGCGCTACAAGCCGGAACGTCGTGGGTTCGATTCCCGATGGTGTCATTGGAATTTTTCATTGACATAATTCTTTCGGTCGCACTATGGCCCTGGGGTCGACTCAGCCTCTAACAGAAATGAGTACCAGGAATATTTCCTGGGGATAAAGGCGGCCGGTGCGTAGGGCTGACAACCTTACCAACCTGCCGATTGTCTAGAAATCTGGGAGCCTCAACCTCCTGGAACCCTAAGGGCCTATCTTGGCCTGTAATGGGATTGCTTTACCTTTACTATCTATGGCTATAGTTTCCACAGAGGATCTTCCTTTGATCCACTGTTACACATCATTAATTTATTCACTCATTCTTTAAATTCATCTAGCAGTTATGTATCAGTACAGACGAAGGCCAGGTCTACGACTGCGCTCAGCTTGATGGACAAAGTTGCTGCTGTGTAGAGGTGCAGCAGTATACCGTATACCGGTACTGCTGTTTATTGGTGCCATCTCTATAACACGAGACAGACGAACGGCAGTCTGACGAACCAACAAGCTCTGGCCTGCTTACTTTAATTCATTCATTCTGTAGTCTGTCTTACGACAGGTCCGTAGCCTCTTCCAAAGCGAGTTCTCCACAGGTTGCGATCTAGTGCTTCCTCTTTCAATTTCCAGTATCGCTTCTTTTCCTTAAGGTCATCCAGTAGCTGCTTACGTCTTCTCCCTCGTCGTCCCGTCATTTCTATCCTTCCTTCTAACTTTCCTTCAATCACGTGTTTCAGAAGGCAGTTTCTACGCAAGATGTGACCAATCCAGTTAGCCTTTCTTCTTTTTATTGTATGTAGGATATTCCTCTCCTCCTTGACTCTGTGTAATACTTCTTCATTTCTCACACGATCGGTCCAACTGATCTTCTCCATTCTTCTCCAGCACCACATTTCAAAACTTTCCAGATACTTCTGATCTGCTTTCCGAAGTGTCCACGTTTCAGCACCATACAAAGCTATGCTCCAAATGTAGCACTTTACTAGTTTCTTCCTTAAATTTAATTCCAGTTTGCTGGTGAAAAGATTTTTCTTCTTGTTGAATGCTGCTTTTGCCATGGCAATTCTGGATTTAATTTCACGTGTACACCTTGCATCACTTGTTATCATGCTACCCAAATAATTGAAATATTCCACATTCTCCAATTGTTTTTGATCTATCATAATTTTCATTGGGGATGGTTGCCTTGAGATTTTCATTACTTTAGTTTTTCCCACATTCATTTCCATTCCATAGCGTCTTCCAATTTCAATTAGTCTATCAATCATGCCCTGTAGCACCATTTCTTCCCTAGCCAGTAGCACAAGGTCATCTGCATATTTCACAGTGCGAATTACTTGTCCTCCTATTTTGAAGTCTCCAAACCCTTCAAGAGCTTCCTTGGTAAGGTATTCGCTGTATAAGTTGAACAGAATCGGTGACAAGCAGCAACCTTGTCTAACTCCTCTTCCAATCTTCACACTTCTCGTCTCCCCTTGGTCCAGTCGTATTTTGACACTCTGTTCCATGTACAATTTGCTGATCAATCTTCTTTCGCGCCAGTCTATCCCAATTCCTTTTAGGATTTGCATTAATTTGGTCCAGTTGACACGGTCAAATGCCTTCTGCCAGTCTATGAAGCAAGCACACAATTCCTCATCTATGACCAAGGTTCGTTCTGATATTATTCTCAGCATCCCAATTGCATCCCTAGTTCCTTTTCCTCTTCTAAATCCAAACTGATCTTCTCCAAGTGCATCTTCAATTTTCCTCTCAATCCTTCTTTTAAGTATCCTCGCTACTATCTTTGCTGCATGAGCGATGATGCTGATTGTGCGATGGTCGCTGCATTTTGTAGCTTTGGGCTTCTTCTTTAAGGCAATCATTGTAACTTCAATAAAATCTCTGGGCCATTCTCCAGTTACATACATGCTGTTGATCATCTGTGTCATTAGCCTTAGACCACCTTCTCCCAACAATTTGAGTACATCCCCAGGTACATCATCATCTCCTGTAGCCTTCTTATCCCTCATCTCCTTGATAGCTTTTTCCACTTCACTTTGCAAAATATGAGGGCCTCTCTCATCTTCATCTACTTCATCTTCAGGTTCGACGTCTAGATGTTCTGGTCGATTAGCTCGATCGTAGAGCTCTGTGATATAATTCTCCCAAATTTGCAGTACTCTTCTCTGATTTATTATTATATTGCCTTGAGAGTCTTCGATGCCAATGTTTTGAATCCCATGGTTTTCTTTCCAACCTAGTTCCTTTGTCTTCATGTACATTAAATCATAACGTCCTATTCTTTGAAATTCTATGATCTCGTCGCATATGCTCTCCAGATATTCCTTCTTGGCGTTGTCCGTGGCTCTTTTCAACTCATTCCTCAGTCTTCTGTAGTTCTTCCGTCCTTCTTCATTGTTGATATTCTTCCATTTCCTTCGTTCATCCATTTTACTGATCATCTCCTGTGTAATCCATGGCTTTCTTGCTCTCCTCTCGACTTTTCCAACCAAACCACTCATAGTATCTAACACACATTTCTTGATATTGTTCCACTGCACTTCCACATTCCCACTTTCACATTTGATTGCACCAAGCTGTTCTTCTAGTCTATCGTGTACTACCTGTCGTTGAGCATATAGCTTCTCCAAATCCCATCTTGGTTTTTTCTTGTGGAACCTCATGATCTTCTTCAATCTGGTGCAGATCTTTGCAACCAGTAAATTGTGGTCAGAGTCAATATCTGCTCCAGGCAGTGTCTGCACATCCTTCACACTGTTCCTGAATCGTTGTTTCACTAGTACATAGTCCAGCTGATATCGATTCCTATCTCCTGGTGATTTAATTACATGTCATAAATAGTGAAAATCAACGCAGTGACAGTCATGCTTTACTTCCGTTAGTAAAAAATTGCTACCTGTAACCTGGATACGTCTTGACCGAGTTTGGTGAAATTCGGCGTAGATCTTAATATTAATGCCAGTGAATCTTTGTGAAGTTCGTGAAAATCGGTAGAGCGCAGGGCGTAATTTACTTACGGACGCTCATGAAGTGTTGTCCGTCTTGTGTACGTTTCTCGTCGGTATTGGTTAAGACTTGGTACTGTAGACCTCAACGCAGTGCTGTCGAGGGGTTTAAAGCTTCGTGAAAATGGTAGTAGCGAAGCTCTCCTTTACTTCAGGGTGTGAACGAATGTTTGCCCAGAACTTTCTACAATTTTCCTCCGACTTGTATAAAATTCGGTACAGGATCTGGCCACATAATTTTGTTGGGTGATTATGAGTTTCGTGAAAATTGTTCTAGTGAAATCTGTACTTTATGTACGATTGCAAATGCATTTTTATTTTTATCCGTACTTTCCACATTTATTGTTCGATATGGGTGAGATTAGGTGTAAGAAATCTGTACATGATGTTGAGCATTTATGAATTTTATGCAAATCGGCGAACGGAAGGCCGTAATTTGTATGCCCTTAAATGAAATTACATTTAAGCATGAACCATGAGATGGTGTGGTATTTTGAAAGTAAAGAGCGCCTTGGTAACTGTGTGTACCACGTCGCGGCAGTCTCTTTAGTTTAATATCCACAATCTCTGTTTCTAATATACCAGGCTAATGAGACAAAAACCCTGAACAGTGAAATTAACTGTTCACTCAGTTAAACGAGTTTTTGACAAGGATTTATCCATTTTTTGTCATAATCGCGTCACTGAACAGCATTTTCTAGTATCTGTGATTACCTGAACCAGTTTCAACTCGCAGTGCATTGAGCCGTTCGATGGCACTTCCTGCCTAAAGATAGCCAGTTTCAGTTGGATCGACTGTTTATCAGTGACAGTGTATTATTGTACTTGCCGGAAAAGCTGGATCGAAATGTAGCAGACATGTCACATGTAGGCGTACCTATAGTTCTGGTCCGCACTTTTGTTACAGTCTGTACCGGAACTGCTGCAAATATACAAATGATGAATTATAAAGGATGAGATAAGAAACAGCGCTGAAATATTTACAGGCATATAACATGCGTTATTCCTAAGGTAGGAAACGTAAAATTATCACCTCCTACGCTTAACGTACTGAAAAGTTTAATAAGGACACTTAAATTAATGGTTGTGATAGAAAAGGCATGATAGGGAGCATTATTGTAGCATTTAACAATTTTCTGTAAGCTTTATGACGTCAGTCGTAGTAAAATCATGTAGGCCTGTCACAAGCCACATTTGACATTTTGGCACTTAACAAAAAGGTATTTCAGTGAAGTTATCTGATGGCATGAAGGTATGGTGAATTTAAACGAGTGAGCAAAAGGTCAAAGTTCACAGGCAGTTGTGGGAGAAAAAGGAAAGGACTAAAGTCCTATCCGGGATTTCATGGGAGATACTGCGTAACTTTGATGTACATGGAAGTGGCTCAGGATGAATGGGCCTTCATCTTATGCTCTTAATAAATATACGTGTTCTGTCGAGCATTATCACAATCACAGTCTAGTTCTCATTTCGTTAGAAGCGTTAACACTCCGACCTTTTCAAGCGTATAAATCTTCTACTGGTTTGAGGGGTTACATAACGTGATCTCGTTCGTTGTATAAGGTGAGTTCTTTCATTATGCGTGGCGTGATTATCAGATAACCAGACTAATTTTACAGTACTTTACTAATGAACTCATTGTATATGATAGTATTCTCCGAACATGTTATTTCCATCGGCAGCTGCAAACCGCTATATGCGAACCTTCCAGGCCTAGTAGCATTCCTTTCAGTTAGTTTGTGAAAGTAGTTTGAGTAAACTTGACATCTTCTCTATACATCTCGCGTAATAAATCGAATGTTTTAGTGGTAATTTTCTCCAGTGTCACAAGAATTTTGATGCTTGTTCTTTGATTAATTTTTTTGTCAAGTATTAGCGCTGCAACTTGAAAAGTACCTTTTATTAAATATATATATATATATATATATTACTCGACACTGCTTCAGCGTAACGGGGCGTGGTTTTTGACACGGTTATAGGTATATAACGTGATCTGTTTCGACGAAGGAAGACTGACTTACTGCTGCTACTTCAGAATCTGTTATTATTTCGTGTACTTTTCAAGAATAAACGTAGAGACAAATATTTTACAAGTTTTCTTGTGGTTTTGAATACTTGCTTCAAGGAAACTACGTGAACTAGGGAGTCTTTTGAGACATTTTGTTCGGCGAGGCGGTTATACTAACCGTATCTGTTAGAAGTTATAAAGCGGAAGACATTTTCTGCACGTCCCACTGCTAAGAATAAACAGAGAAATCACTTGTGGTAACTTGCATATTTTGAGAGAAATTTGTTAGACCATATTAACCCATGTCTTGGGCATAAATATGTTTTTTTAAGGTCGCTTTTCGTATTGATTGGTGCAATCCAAATAGCCGGAAGAATGGAACGTTGAGTAGTACTGTACATACACTGCCTTTTCTGTGAACAGTGGTTGCTTTGTCAGGCTCGTAAAATATTTCCAGGCTTCGCTAAACACCTTTGTGTTATGTTACTGACTGTGTTCTAGAAATCCTGTATCCCCAATCCAGTTGAACGTACTTGTAGTAAATACGAGTATTATTGTGACAGTTTCTGTCAATTGTAGGGAAAACTGAGAAAATGTCCACGTCATTTGGTTTCTACCAACGACAGAGCTGCATTCTATGTAATGTACACACGCAGTGGGACTCTTCGGTCATTCTGTTCCCATGTTAATAATACAGGGAGGTCAACTGAAAACCAAACCCAGACTCACGGCAAGCTTAACGGACCCATTTCCTCATATAACTTACCGCATGTATTGTTAGTATTGTTATTATTATTTACTGCAATTGGGTTTTCACCCGGTGGCAGTAGTCCTTACACTAGAACATACAATACAAATGGAAATATAATATACATAAAAGTAACAATACAAAACAAACTATACACAATTACAAAACAATACATACAGTAAATACAAGTACACACATTAGAACACCATCCACACATTACAAAACATCCACACATTAACAAAAACATCCACTCCTTAACAAAAACATCCACACCTTACAAAAACACCCACACACAATACAAACAAAACACACGCACATTACAAAAACCCCCACACATTAAATAATACAAAAACAACAAAACACACATACTGCAAAAAGAAAGAGTTGTTAAGCTTAACCTAAAACCTAACGTAAATGAATCAGAGTTAAAAGTAATTTAAAAGTTTATAAAGTTAAAAATAATTTTGAAAAAGTTAGAGTAGGTGTTGGAAATGACCTCTCTCAACTCCCAGATATACTTGACACCTGGTGAACAGATTATTAAATCCTGCTTGAAGTTATTGCCTAGTAATTGCCGATTCTGCGCGGCAAATTTAATAGCAGCTGCATGACTCGCACACCGCCAGTCCTATCGCCGTGCGTACGTACATTGCATGAGCGTAGTAACACAGTCCTTTTTAATCTGCTGTCTGTAACAGGCATATGAACAGAGTTTAACGTAAGATTTCTCTTGTTTGTGATATGCCGTACAGTGTAATACAGACGATTTTCCTTGTGCTTACCTATATAAGGAAAAAATCGTATCAAATATGCCATACGAAATTTAGAATATGGTTTCACGTAGTTTCAATTCCTTCGAAATCAGACATATCTGGGAGATGATGGAGGTCGTTTCCAACTTCTGTTCTAGCATGCGGTAAGGTGATAAGGCCGTTAAGCTTGCCGTGCGTCTGGGTTCAGTTTTTGATTGAACTCTGTATTACTGATCTGGCTATATTATGTTTTGACTAGTACGTAATTTGTAGCATACGTGTGCTAAGACAAAAAGAGATGTGTGAGATAACCACGCTGTCTTGTGTGTACATCCACTTGTAATTTTAACAATATAATCTATTGTCACGAACCTTGGCATGAAAGTTATGTCATAGGAGGACAACTCAACGTAGTGGTTCATAATTTCCCGCAATTAGTAATGACAGCATGGCGGACTCGCGAACGGGAGGAGGAAAAAGTCACTTATTTATGATAATAGATCTTTGAGAAATAGGAAAGTATGAACAATTTGTATTTGTTATCGCAGAGTCTAAAATGACATAGGGGCCTGCACAAATTGTCTTTGGTTTTCTTTTTAACAGCTATTACCGCTGTAACACTGAAGCTAACCATGTGAAGTTTGATACCGGGATAGATCCTAAACGCATGTAAACATGATGTATGAAATATTGTTTAAAGCCGACAATTACATATATGGTTACGATGCGAGTTTTTTTTAGATTGTAGTGCCTCCAGAATCGGTTCTTAAATAAAAGTTGTTCACAAAATAAAAGTTGACAACTGACAGACGTGTAATACTGGAACTCTGTGCAGTGGGAGTGTAGGCATTATAAGTTTTCGTCTGAACAAGTATTTCAGTGACACCTGACAAGGGACTTAACATAACAGAGCAGGCTGTTTGACTAGACAAATAGCGGTTTGCGCTACCAGTGTTAATATACGTAGGTCTGATATTAGCTTTAAAGTGCGGTCTCATTTGCATTTAAGTGTGCACGTGTTTAGCCCTTAATCGGGCATGTGCTCTATTATGTTTTTGTGTGGCATCCGCGCTGTGCGCTACTTCCGATTTAATGTGTTTCACAAATCAACGCGGTAGTTGACATTCTGTTGTACCTGAGATACCCTCATGGTCTTTTACTTACGAAGTTTGTGTGTCATAGAGTTAATCGTCTGAGTGTAATGGCACACTGGCTCTCACAGTCGAGTGTTACCTTTTGTCCTTCGTTCACAAGACACATTCCATCTGCTGTGTTCTTGAGTTTTGCTTTACTCAACGACACTTCTCAGTTAGCCTGCATTATTCATATAGCGGTGACTGTGAATGGAGCGATGTGGGCTGAAACCTTCATGGCGTTCATGAATGACTGTTTCAGCATTTGTGTGGATGAACTGTGGATGGAACACACCGAGGACGAGAATCGAACACAGACCCTCCGGAATAGGAATCAAGAGTGATAATTACTCTATCACTTTCGGTTGTCGTATATAGATGCTGTTTAGAAGGCCTATATGCTATTTCATTACAAATGTGAATTACGTTTTGCTTATTGATTAAATGAGAATCATGGGCTTATAATGTGGAACTGCAGTCTCGTCCACTCTCTCTCTTATTCTGATGGGAGGGAAATGACGTCATATGAATACTCCGTCACGTGACCGGGTGCCGCAAGCTCTTGGCCATGAACAACAGGGAAAGTGGACAAATAATCTGAATATGCAGATCGCACCAGTGCATGTACTGTGGGTCTGAAAACATGCTGTCACTGTGCGTGACATCCCAACACTGTTCGGTTTTGTTCATCCAGTATCAGGGGTATACATATGCCTGTCAACTTTCTGATAGGCTAACTGGTTTTGTCATCACAGTCACCATAGTCATATAACATGTGCCTGCATTCAGCGGTTTAAAATTATCAATCGTGGGAAATTAACCAAGGACGCTTTTCAAACACATTTCTGCCGAACATGAAAACAGCTCTACCGAACATGAAAATAACGCTACCGAACATGAAAACAGCTCTACCGAACATGAAAAAACTCTTTTTTTTTCCTATGGCTCGACAGCCCTATATGGGCCTGGGCCTCCTCGTTTCGTCGAGGCTTCACGATCACACTTTAGACACACCACAGTCGGTAGGACTCCTCTGGACGAGGGACCAGCTCGTCGTAGAGACCTCTACCTGACAACACACAACACTCACAAGAGACAGACATCCATACCCCCGGTGGGATTCGAACCCACGATCCTAGTAAGCGAGCGGCCGAAGACCCACGCCTTAGACCGCACGGCCACTGGGATCGGCATAAAAATAACTCTACCGAACATGAAAATAACTCTACCGAACATGAAAACAGCCCTACCGAACATGAAAATAACTCTACCGAACATGAAAACAGGTCTAACGAACATGAAAATAACTCTACCGAACATGAAAACAGCTCTACCGAACACGAAAACAGCCCTGTGTGATCTGTCTCGTCATAGTTGTTTTTACGATTGAGGGTTTCCTTTAACCTATTCATTTTCTTTAGAACAACAGGCCTTTCAAATATATACCACGAGCGCCTCCGTAACTACTCGGCATTCAAGAAATATTGTCCACCTCATCTGATGCCATAAAGCCTCTATATGAAGCAGCGCTGCTAAAGGAGCTTAGTATCAATAATCTATACTAATTGCTCATTGTCACCAGCATCAAAACTGAAGGACCTTGCTATACGATACAGAACCCTAACAGTAGCAACTATTAGGCCTGACTTGGTTAACTAGAGCCCTATTTCCCCTTTCTAGACACACTCACTTATTGGAACCGATGTTAGGAGTCTAACAGAAGGGGTCGATCTGTGAGATAGGGTGAACACGTAGCACACATGGCGGCCTGGAAGTGCTTAACAATATTTTAGCCGAAATGCCTAAGGAAGGTTTAGACACATGATATGACGATGTTCAAATGGATATTAAAGACATGGAGGGAGGGATGAGGATATGGGCCGGATCTGCTCTTTCAGGATATGAGCAGTGGCAGAGTGTTGTGAACACAGTAATGAACACTGGGTTTCGAAAAAGGAATTTTCCTATCAGCTGCTTCCCATTGAGGGCTCTGCTTTACGAAGTTACCTACAGACGTCTCCACCATCAGCTTTCACATTTAATAGCTCTTTAATGCGCCCGCTGAGTGTGTTTATAGTTTCCTTTTTATTTTATGTATAAGCTGTGTTATCTTCCTAAATGTCACGAAGCTTGCTTACGGTGTGTCTTCTTAGAGGAATGATACTCATTTTTAACAATATTAGGTGACTTTTTTAATTAATTGACATCTGTGCTATAGAGACGAATCGAATCTTGGACGGCATTAACTTAGCCACACCCTAAGACCTTGATGTCTTCACAATGTTTCAAACAAGTCTTTCTGCTTCTCAACCGACAGAATCGTTCAAAGAGTGTCACAATTCCTCTACATGTATTTGCACAAATGCATAAAATTAGAGTAAAATGTGTATCTAGGATCTGATGTTGGTGAAATTTGGTACTGGGAAATGATGTCTATAAGGAGAACGACTGGGCTAGTGTAGACTTTGGGCCGCATCGGTTCAATACATCTACTTTTAATGGAAGCTCAAATCCAATACTTAGGCACTTTTTCTCAAAACATTGTTAATGTAAAACGATTCTTATATAAGATGAAGTATAGATCCAGTTAAGGCCTACAAATGTTGTTTCAAATACTGTCGTGTATGTGAATTTAAGGGAATACAAGGAAGGTTTGTAACTACTCATTGCTACATGTGTGCTGTGCCGTAGGGCCTAAACTTCGCAACAGTAAAATTGGCACAGTAAGGTCAATGGGGCGCGCATTGGAAATAATGCACATGCACGATTATTTGTAAATGTAACTAGCTTACAGGTTTAATTAGACCCGCGTTTGAGTTTAGCAGTACAGCATGAATGTTGTGCGTAGTAGATTGTAGTTATCCACATGTATAAAACGTAACAGTGCTGTAATGAAGTGCCTGCATGTTACGTAAAGGTCTTTGTGATTTGGTATGAAACATGTATATCTAGATTAAGGGAAGAAAGTAGAAGGATTTAGTATTGTCAGAAATTTGTCTTTTGTTCGTTCAGGACTTTTGTGGAACGAATACAAGCACAGTCAGACCGTCACGTGTACGAAATAGAAAGCCTAAGTCATAACGAGACAACCGCTGTAATAAAAGCTTTGCAAATTGCGAATGTTATACAACTAACCATTATTATCTGTCCTATTGATAAGAAAGCACCCAGACATAGTCCTTTGTTATGTCACTGGCTTTTTCAGTGCTTGTTGTTTAGCGCTGAGAATCAAAGGCATTGCTGTACGTGAAACGTGCCTATTGGAACGAGGCCCAGCTAGGGATCAGGAAAGTCTCAACAGCGTACTTTTTTTGTTTCGTAACTCAAAAAACAAAATGCTCTTCGATTTATGTTTATTTACTGAAACATTAACCATTGAGCAGTTCTATATGCAACGTCTAAAAACTACAGGAAATTTTGCAATGAAGTTCGTAATAGCCTGTGACAACTCATATGAGCTCGGCCGTTGCAGACGTACGGTGTCGAGAACTGGTGATTATATTACGTACAGACCTGTAACGGTGGAAAGATGTACTCCAGATTAGAGTACAGATATTCTACAGACGCTTCCTCTTTGAACTTTCGTTCGGCCATCATGTTCATTTATTGCAGATATGCCTGCGTAAGTGTTGTCTGCAAAGCGGGTAGCGTTGCAGATATAACGCGGCGCAGACATGCTAAGCTTACAATTCATTGATTAAATATGCAACATACAGGCAGATGTGTCATATAAGGTAGGGTTATCTAGGCTTTATGTCAGAATTACGTCATTAGCATTTAAATTCGGTCTACAGCTTTATCTTATACGTCGGCTTAAAATAGCAAGTGTTAAGGTAATTCTTTCGGTAGATTTGGAAGTGGAATATGCGGATAGTCGGACAGAATCTTCATTCTGTTTGTTTCAAAAGAAGGACGGGTATGAATGCAAACATATTATGTTCCAGGATAAGAATCAAGTTTCTGTTCGCCAGTAATATCATTTAGCAGGCCTTGGGACTCGGGTCACCTTGAAAAAGCCGTCTCGCTTCGGCAGTATCATCACGTACCTTTCGGTATGGAATTGTCAGCACGTCAACTACACTTGTCCCCTGGAAGCCAATTGTAGTGTGTTAATTAGCAATCCTGATGTTAATGTTTTCCACTGTGCTCATATTTGGCTACGCGAATGGCGTTTAAAAGTTTAATGGCTCGCGGTCGTCAAGTCTTAGCGCATACTTGAGTTGAGTGGGCTGATATCGGTGGCAGCTGCCGGTACATGTATTGAATAAGAAGTTGCAGACAGCAGACAAGAGTTGGTCTTGCAGCTCGGGGATTCGACGGGGAAGTGTTCTTGAGCCCTGGTCAAATAATGTCGCTGTGTTAATAATAACAGCAATAATAATATTAATAATAATATATGTCTGGAGAACGATACATTTTTCCATCAATCGCTTTTCGTGTTGTCATGGTACTGTATTATCAAATACACATACAAGTTTTATTTCCAACCACTACACAAAACAATTTTAACGCTCCTACATGTTTCGGCTACGCACTGTAGCCATCGTCAGGGAGCCAATGTTACTCAGAGATAAGTAGCGTATTGTACGTCAGCAAATGGCAATATTCACCCATTAGCCTTTTACACAACAGTTAGTTGCTATACAATGTCACTAAAATGATTCAGATTTAAAGTACATCTACAGTATTGAAACACAAAATGTTAAAATGTAAAATGGTGTCTCCAAACATCCTGCAGTATTAAATATCTCCTGTTTCGATGGAATGGAGACCCAAGGCTTTGATACCCGCTGTTAACTCCCATGAGTGATCGTTTCTGTGTAATATTGGCTCCCTGATAATGGCTAAAATACGTAGCCGAAACATGTAGGAACGTAAAAATTGCTTTGTGCAATGGTTGGAAATAAAACTTGTATGTGCAAGGCAATTGCACGGAATGTGAGTAACATTAAGTTTGTATTAACAAATATCCTTCTAAAGGGTTACGACCTACTCATTATCGTGTATGTTATTTTTGTCTGTCTTTTGCTTTAACTTTGACTTCTAAATAAATTAATTATGGTCCTTTAGTCTTTTCTTCTCAATCCTGGTTTTTTTTCCTATTCGCTTGTTTGTTTGTTTGTTTGTCGTCGTCGTCCCCTTGTATTTCTCCTGTCTGTAATTATCCACTCGGATGTTGAGTCAGCACGTAAATAAATACAGAATTTATTTTAAGAACTGAAGTATTATTTATAATTCTAGAAGTGTTGGTGGAGACTTCCAGAAACTACTAGATAAGCTATTTCGGATAACGCGTGCTGGACATTTATAAACGGAGTGTTCAGAAGAGCAGAAAGAAAGGAAGGAAGGAAGGGGACAATTTGAAATTCTATGAACTGCTGACACTGCACTTCTGCATGCAATGAACCTTGGATTGGGAAGAAGAAATGTTACCGTAAATTTGAACCCGCGAAAATCTAACTTTGACAAGTGTCAGAGATGAAATACACTATTGAAAATAAAACAGAATATATGGCTTAAACCAAATGCTTATTTGATAAATATTAAATAGAAGAGGCGCGTATTGAATAAATAATTGGATAGGCCTAACTAATTTTAACAGCATGAAGAACGGCAGACCAACAAATCTCGGTTTTCCTTACAACCCAAAGAAGATGGAAAAGTACGACAGGCATTTCAGAAGATATTTACAAAGTCGCAACATTCTTGGGCCAAACTCGTTCAGAACAGAAAAGAAGTGGTTCTTCCGTCTGTTGTAGCAGAGGATATACTACAACGCACTGTCAGTCTTTGACACGCAGTTGGATCACTTGTTAGTTATGAATCTTCTATGCACGACATCCATGCCCTGAGCAGGATGCGAGCCCGGCATTCCAGTTTGTGAGCTGCATGAGATCCACTGGGGTAAGCAACAAGCATTGTCAAGACATGAATTGAATGCGACTGGAAATGAAGGTGAATCTGTCGTACAGTACCACTTATGAGTGCTGTGCTGACTAAGCAATTGGATACCTGTCTTTGTGGGGACGTTTTGTGGTATTAAAAGGACGGCCAGATCGTTGGTAAATGTCAGCACTTGTTCTGCTGTTACCATAGCAATGAACTTTGTCGCGAGACCTCTACAATAGCTTATAAATTATACCTAATGCTTCTGTCATGTTCTTTCTCCCTCTAAATGGCAATCATCACACACGAATTAAGCAGCATTTGATCAGGACGTCCTTTGAACTCCGATGACCCCACCAGTAACTTTTGAACTTGTGAGAATGGCGGTTTAACAGTAAAACCACGCGAGGTATTGTGTGGGTTGGGTGAGAGAATGGCATCAACTCGGCACATTAAACAAATCAAAATCTGTGCTGAAAATGCATTTAAGTTGTAAGTGAAGTTGGGTCCCTGCCAAAGTAACGCCGTGAAAGCTCATAAATTTTCTGGATATAACTAAAGCTGAATGCGTTGTCTTAGGTCCTGGATAGGACGTGACTGTATGTGTGCTTTGGTTGCTGTGTCGTCAGGGTACCATCGGAGTCATCGTGAATGTGATGGCGCAGAAATGCATTGTGCTGTTACCAGTTCTCTGTGTGACATGAATAGCTACAAACGTTAGTGACAGAGCTATCCCAACTTATTAAATTGTAACTCAATCAGCAGTTGTACAATTTATCTGTATTTGTCATTTTCAGATGTTTGGTAAGGATGGCTGTCTGTAATAAAATTTGTGTTAGTTAAGCGTCCTGTAAAATATATCAGTATTAGCAAACATTTAATTCATCCGACAACCTTTGTCGCATACCAGCTTTACTAAGTATAGTCCAGATCCGTTCAGTACTGTGTGGACGAAACATTGGATGGACAGTCACCGAACGACGTTCCAATTATAAATTTCCGTTTTATGTGTTTAATACAAATAATAGATAAGAGAAATAATCGGAAGTGACAGAAGTCCATCGTTTCTGGGACCACCTCTAACTCTGTCATTGTCTGGCGAAATATAAACGAATAAAACAAAAAGTGGAAACCAAACAAACGCAGAAGAAGCGAGCGAAATACTTGAAGTAATATTGTAACCCAACGGCTATATTGATAGAGAGTGAACAGTTTCTGAAATACTGAACTTCTGGCCCGAATTGACTCGATGGCCTGAGAAGGATCCGTCAGTTCATTTGCCGCGAAAATTCCAGGTCCTGTCTATACCCTGATAGCGAACGTTCATGGTCCAGTACAGGAATACGTACACTACAGTGCCTGTGCTTGCGGTCAAAGTTTTCGGATTTGAATCCTGGAGATGGAAACGGATATTTCCTGTGAGAATCCCAATAGTACTCACCAGTCCATTCACATGACCATCTAGATGGTACCCCGAGACACTTTATGGCTGTTTTCTCTTTAATCCTTGTCATCACGCCATGTTGCGTTCTCAGGTTGCGGACAGGAGGACAGCCTCCAGATATGAAGGGTAACGCTGCATATCTTGAATAAGCCGTCCCCGGCAGCCGACAGGGTTTGGTCTTCTGACTGGGGGTTGGGCGACGGGCTGAGAACTCCTGGTCTTAAAAAGAGAAGCAGCTCGTTACGGAACGTTACACTGAGGTTTGAACTTGGACGGAATCTGTGGAACAACCTTGATTTAGTTACTGTAATAATTTACGTGAGAAGTGAAAATCATGAAACTCGTCGTGACATATTGCGCAGGCGTGTACCAGTCTGGTAAATATCGACAGACACGCCTGTAGGAGTGTTCATGCGGCTTTAAACTATCGCTTGACTTGGGAGCATATGGTTTATCGTTCCCACTTCTCATATAAAGAATTTTACAAATTCGACACCTATGTGTAGGAAGTGACATTAGGTGTGTATGGATGATATCGACTACAGCTTACATGACCACTGTATGTGCGCATATGAATGATGATCCCCGTGACGTCACGAATTTACGTCGTGGGCGGTATAGACAGTTCTTCATTTATGTGGTGTCATTTAGCTCTGAGCTGGGCACAGCTGAGTGCGATATTGCATAGTCTGCTGATCAGGATGGGTGAAGACGAGCTTAGTCTGGCCAACGTTACTGTATTTAGCCATACTGAGTTACAGGATTGGAAGCTGTCGCTGCGACTGTAGTCAGGGAAGTCTTCCCGTGCGAGCAGTCGTGCGGAAATGGAGATAGTGCCCAACAATTCGGATACTAGCTCTGCTTCCATCATCAGGGGTTGACGGTGAGGACAAGGACAGTCTAAAAGCGCTGACTATCAACTCCATTTTTGCATTCCTACTCACCCAAGACAATGTATTCAACAGTTTCCGTGCTATACTCGAGATACCTGGCTTAAAACTCCGTTCCTTCTAATCTGGATTGATGCAGTGTTTGAAAGTAGTGAAAGAAAACGCCCTGCCATCTGTGAACAGTAACAAAATTCACAAGCTACTATGAAAATATAGTAATAGAAGAAAGCTTCGTGAATTAAAATGTAAAGTTGCTGGAAAAGGGGTAAGCAGACAAGCACCTTTGTATGCTGCTTTTGCTTCAGTTGTTCTGGGGTGTGACGCTGCGCCAAAGGGTAATCCGATCCCATATTCTTGTAAAGGTAAAATTCTCCCTAGAACAGGCCATGAAAGCCCAGAGGAGGAGTAGAGGTATAGCTGTACTCTTTCTTTAACCTCGGCGCTAAATGGGGGTGGGTGGTCAACTCCACGCCCCGGCCGCTCTACCCCCGGGAAATAGACCCGGTACCCATTGTATAGGAGTCTGGGTGGGCAGGGCCGGTCTGGACGGCTGCGAAAAATCTCGCCCCCACCGGGATTCGATCCCCGGACCGTCCAGCCCGTAGCGAGTCGCTATACCGACTACGCTATCCCAGCCATATTCTTGTAGGACATTTCAACCCTTGAAGGTGAGGAGTTTGAAACGTCGGAATCCGATTACTCTTTGACCCACCGAGCGTCGTTTCCTTGAAGAACGTAATCCTTGTCTACGCCACTGTTAAAATCTTTAGTCAAATATGCCTGGAACGGAAGTGTATTAAAAGAACACAAACCGTAGCCGACTTATCTTTCTAGTGCCGGTAATACAAAGTGAAAATCGATGTAAAATTACGCATTATAAAAAAAACACTTTAACAGCACAGACAAGGAAAGAGAAAAGAAGAGAATGTGGGAAAAATAAAGAAATCTTAATATCTTTTTCTTTATGTAACTTTGTTGCGAAATGTGCTTCCTGGAATGTGTCTGAGAATGAATACAACTGTCACAAATATGAAGGAATTAAGCCCAGACCGTTCAAACAGGCGTCTGAAGGTTGTGTATGGCAATAAACATCACTTTCCATCGTGTTAGGCTTTCCCAAATGCAACATTTCGAAAACCGGCTGTATTGTTGTTGGTTTGAGAGTACCGTATTGTAACCGTCCTAGCTCTAAGTCGATCGCACAAGCCCTTATCCAGGGAATATACGTGATGCTTTGCTGTGAAGGTTGGGAAGGCCGATACGTTTGCGTTCGTCCCGGAATATTTGTAGTTTAATGTATAATTCACCTTTTTATATTTATAGAAAGCTCACACAGTAATGTAGGTTCATCAAACACAAATCCTTTCTTGTTAACGTCTGCAGCCTCTGAATATAAACGCTTCAGTTCCCTTACGCCTTTGAACACCCACCATTGTTCTTTTCAACATTCTCCCACTTGCCTGCTTGAAATCTGAACATCCACTATGCTTGAAATCCCAACTCACACTACCCCCACGCCGCAAACACAGCTATCCGCTACCTCCAAGTTCTGCCTCAAGATCCTGCAACCCGTTACTCCCTTACCTGCTGCCTCTACCAACTTAACGGCTACAGTATGGAGCAGGAGGCCCCTCCGTCTTCTCTTCTTCTTCTTTCTATGGGCCCGTCGGCATTTGCTCCGGATGCACCGCAGCCTTAGGCTTATTGTGCTAACCCTTAGCCTTTCATTCAGCATTGGTTCATTAGCCCTGTGCTACTAATAAAGAGACACAGGTCTTTTAGTGAAACCATGCTTATATCTCTTGGTTCAGCAAACATCTTCCCAAAGAGCTTATAACGTTGTCGAGCCAATGCCTCGCAGCCACAAACATATGGTGCACATTTTCAGTCTCCGACCCACAAAATCTGCAGGTCGGATCTCCTTCGAAAAGGCCCATAATGTTCAAGTGCTTCCTCACAGGTGCATGTCCTGTGAGAAATGCTACTACTGATCTAAGTTGATTCCTGCTCAATTTAATCAGGCAATCAGCTTTCTTCTTACATGGTCCATTAATAAAAAGTTTACCATGTTTGTGACCTGGTAAGCTATTCCAGGTAGTTGAATGCTGACACTCAGTCCAGTTCTTGATTGCTTCTCTTGCTGAACACTTTGGTATTCCAAGAGCCGGCTCTGGGCCAAGTAATGGTTTAGCTGCACCTTGCCTTGCAAGGTCATCAGCTTTTTCATTGCCAAGGATGCCACAATGCCCAGGCACCCACATGAGGGTTACCTCATTGCAGTCTGCCAGCGCAGAGAGAGCATCCATGCATTCTACAACTAGTCTCGACGTTACTTTTGGGCTGTTGAGCGCCTTAAGTGCCGCCTGGCTGTCAGAGAAAATAAGAATCCGCTTATTACGATAAGCCCTTCTTATATTCTCACATGCACATTGAAGAATGGCATGTATTTCAGTTTGAAAAATCGTGGCATATTTACCCAGAGAGAAACTAAAGCTTCTCTCTGGTCTTATGCCATGAATCCCAGACCCTGTTCCTGAGCCAGCCCTTGATCCGTCAGTAAACCAGATTAGGGCGTCTCTGGGAACCCCTCCGTCTTAAACGCCTGATGACAGGAACACATCCAGAACACTTTAAGGACAACGAATGATACGCTTAACATCCATGATTTTGAATTATTTGTAAGAAAAGGAAATGTCGGTAATGTGGGAAAAGGCGGTGACATTATGTAACTTGCATAAAACCTGTTCTCTGTGAGGTGATTCGTGGGGGTAAAGATATTCACTGAATACAGTAATTAAGACTAGGTCGAACTGTTTCACTGTAATAAAACAAACAGTAAACTCACACGCAGCTACGTATATACTATATACCATCAGTTGTTACTTAGGCCTATTCAAACTGGCGAGAAGTCAAAATTATTTGATCACGCATTTCATCAACCAACAAAATGCACATTTTGGAATAAGCAGGCCATGTCAAGGATTAACCGACTAACTTAGTGCAGCCGTAAGGTCCTGGACTTGTGTTCGGAAGGTACTCTGTCCGACTGTTGTCTGGCACACCGGCTATCCTGTTGGAGTGTCTTGACAGCATTGCTCAGACCCTCCAAGCAAATTTATTTTATAGAATGAGAAAGTTTCTGCTGTTGTGTTCCTAAGATCCAACGTGTAGATCCTATCCTGAGCCAGTTGAATGAAGTCTAAATTATCATAACCCATTCCCTTCGGGTCCATTTTAATATTATCTGCCAGTATACGCCAAAATCTTCCGAATGGACTGTTTCATTTAGGATTTACATTCATGCTAGCTGTGTGATTTGTATTTTAAAATGTTTTGAAACGTAGGCTTCGTTAAATGTTAAATGAAAAGCGGCCACGATAGAATGTGAATTTTCAAACGCTAAATCCTCTGGAGACTTGTTTGTGAACGAGTTGGATGGAAGTTTGAGAATGCTTTCAGTCAAATGAACCCACCGGACATGGAATTGTCACGTTTAAATGTAATGTATACGCATAATAAATAGCCTGTGTCTGTGTATGGTGGCAACTCTTATGAAATATTGATTTGCTACACTCTTTATTGAGCCCTTTAATTGAATCTGAGCCAAACTATGGCGCAGTCTCTTGGGTGTAATTTTCATAAAACAGATGTGTGAGGACTACACCACAATGTACGCGGACTTCAGAAATAGTGGGTCCTTTAAATTTTTTAACATGACAAATAAGTAACGCTTGTTTTCGTGTGAACTTTCGGATTGCTTTACCTGAGAATGTTGTTATTTCTGTTAGCAGGAACATGACGCCCCTCTATGTCCTCAGCTGCGTCGTGGCGTTGCTACTGACTTCGACAGTGGCAGATGTGAGTGTAGTTACATATCTGCTCTGAATGGTTTATCTGAATTAATTTTGTTCATTATTTGGGTTAAAAAAGCAACTGTCCTTACAGGTATTTGACTTGTCAAGTAAATCTCTTCCTGGTACATTTATGAGGAAGTACAGATGATATTCTTACACTATATTTACCTAATACCCATTTAAATACTTTATTTCCATGTGTACTAGATCTCCCAGCTGTTCTTCCTTGACATTTTCCGATTAGAAATGTGTCTATCCTCGTTTTTCTCTTATTAGATAGATGTTTCATGGCGCCAAATATTTTGGGTCATCAGTATGGATCTTGCTTCGTGTCAAATTTCTGATGCCTAGGACGTTGCTCCCAGATGTTCGGAAAATTTATGCGCCCCTGGTTATCCCTGACTTTTATTATCCTAATATTATTAGATAAGGATTACAAATTATGAGGCTCCTTATTTGGAATTTTCTCCATTTCTTTTGTTTTATATGTATTTAATCAAATACCATCCTCAGCATTTTATTCTCGGCCACCCTTGTCTATAGTCGTTCGTCTTTCTTGCTTTACTGAATCCATCCAAGCTGATGGTACTTGATGTCAGTATTAGGCCAAGACCGATACCTTCCAAATCCTCTCCAATTCTTTATTCACCATTTATCCTACATCGATACTACAAGTACATAGTGTGAAGTGGTGGCAGCATCGTAAAAAATTATAAAACTTAGAGTTGTTGATCGGCTAAGTAATTTTCTTTTCAGTGAAGACGTGGTACCCAGAAGTTGGCACCGAAATGGTTATTACTGTTGTGTATCTTTCAGGAGCGGAAAGCGATTGTGACTTTGTACAAGGGGAACGAGGCTGTGGGAGACATCTTATTTGTCCAGGAACAGGTAGACGGCATTGTGAAAGTGAGCGGAACAGTACGCGGGCTGATACCAGGACATCATCACGGCTTCCACGTCCATGAGAAGGGCGACATCCGCAATAACTGCATTGCCGCTGGTGCTCACTTCAACCCTGAGAACGTATGCAACTTCTTATAATAGTTTCACAAATATGTGACTATCGGCTGGGACAGAGAGAGTGAGGGCCCAAATGAACTTGTACTACGTAACTGTACTACGCCTTGAAAGATTTTGATTAAATTCCTTATGCGGTGCTTACATTTTGTACTTTTTCAATTTTTCATTAAATTTACGCACTTTCGAAGGCGTACACTGCGGAAGCACTGAAGGTGCCCGTATTTTTTGAGGTGTATTGCTGGGTGTTAGTCTGATAGTCACATATCTTGAGTATAGTTTGTATAATAGGCCTGTAGCTTGTACGCCATCCTTACGAATCACTGACCTTGCGTAAATCTTCTAGCCGATGAAGTTTGGCTTTGTGTCACTTATCTTGCTCTCGTTCCTGCAGTTGCACTGATCCGCATTTCGTTCAGTGTTTTATGTCGTGCTGTCAAAGCATGTCAGACTGAGCAGGGTTACATTTCGTTGAATATAATGTGGTCAACTGTTGTGTACCGCTGTCAGATTTGCATATCGTCGTGTGGCACATTTTGATGTCAGTGCCAATATTTGAGTAAGACTTCATAAAGACCATATTGCAAGAAATGTTTTATGGTTTGTAGCGGACGCCTTAAAGTCTACGGAAGAAATTGGGATTTTAAATAATGAATTACGAATGAATTTATATTCTCTGTTCTGACATCAGCATTTTTCCGAACACATTGGCTTGGTACGCTCTCTCTCTACAACTGAGTACGTAACGAATGATCAGTAATGCGCTAGGAAAGTCACCATTATTCACACTCGAACTGTTCAATTCTTGTTACCGCGTAACAAATATAGATACATAAATCGTCGGCAGAGATTTGATTCATATCGCAGAGAACATCACGCACCTGGCGATCCTCAACGGGCAAGTATGAAATTATTAGAATATTTTAAAATGCTCGCAGGCGGCATGCAGTTGCCGACCTCTGATCTGCACTGTCTACCATGGATGGTACGTGAATGAATACGATTGTGGAACATGGGTGGAATGATAAATGCGGGAGTGGGAGGAGCGGGAGCGGGACTAAATGTATACGGTAGAAAACCTGCTCCAGTGCTGCAGTTTCCACCACAAAATCCACATGGGCTGTCCTGTAACCGAACCCGCGAACTTTGTAATTACAAATTCTGGTATAGTGGGCAATGTTTTTAACTTTCATTTTCAAATTGATCATGCAACATAAAATAAGAGGCAGGTATTTGAAACCGACATTGGAATTGTCGTTCTATGCTCTATCAAATTAAAATCTATGGACTACATGAAACTCTAGAATCGGGCAGGATTGAATATGTCACATTTATGCATAGCTGTTTAAAAAAAAAAAAAATTTATGGTAACTGCTTTGAGCGAGTAAGTCTGGGAGTGCTTTTAGGGGTGGTGGGGATCGCATGTGCGACGGAAGAAACACACCCACTTTCCATCAAGCCATAAGTGTGTTCTGTTCACGTCTGTGCACGGACATGAACATGACATGGGGATTGTAACTCGGGCAGTAACGCGTGCGTTTTATAACCCACACGGACTGCAAAGTAACGCTCATGTGGCCTTGTTCCGGAACTTCTGTTCTCACTTGCAAGAATACGCAGAAGAGACTGCGGATTATAATATCTGCATGATTTTTTTTTTTTTTTTTTTTACAGAAGAACCATGGTGCCCCTAATGACACGGAGCGCCATGTAGGGGATCTGGGCAACATCGATGCTAATGCTAATGGTGTAGCCGACCTCAGTTTCACTGACAGCCTTATCTCACTACGTGGACCACACAGCATCATCGGACGCGCCCTCGTATTGCACAACGGAACTGATGACCTCGGCAAAGGAGGCACGAATGAGAGTCTGAAGACGGGCACCGCCGGCATCAGAATTGCCTGCGGAGTCATCGGAATTCAGTAATGACATTGTTGTTATGATATTGTTTGGTCTGAAAATAGAATCGTCACTGCTTGGCATTTGGTCCCCCTAAAACGAATTATTTCGTTAGTTACTGTATATTGTAGTGCATTTTAGATTTATTATTAGTTTTATGTTGGGCACCGATTGTTATTTTTTCGGTCACCCCAGAGCATAGAAAGAGTTTCAGTACCGAAAGTGTTTCCTGTGTCGGCCTTTTGGAACGGCAGACCTCAGTTTCTACGTGACATCAGTTTCACTAAGTGTACAACCATACATGACCCAGAAATTTATCAGCGTAACCGAAGTGTTGATGAAAATAAAGCAGTTCTATGAAATGAAATTAATGCTGTGCTCTGATTTCGTAAAATTGCAATATGCATTAAGGATATCAAAAATAATGCCTTCAGATCCATTGTGGATAACATGGCAATCTAAGAATGATTTTAATTACTCTGTTCTGATAGGTGGCATTCCAATTTAAGTCACCCAATACAAACAAGAACATTCACACTACCTCCAGAAATGCTGACACTTGAAGATGCTGTACAAGTTAAAGTACAATTAAACTGCACAAAATTGTATATCACCAGCTAATAGTCCTGCTCTTACAGATATTCCTTCCAAACAGCAAACAAAAAAACTACTTTTAAGTGCACCTAGTATGATAATGCAAAAACTGATGCTCTTTGACTTTGAAGTTGGTTTTTAGACTAAAAATTTTGTAAATAGTGGTACATATTTGGTTTCATAAAATTTATTTAACCCATCAAATTCCACCCTCTTTGCAACACTACTAAGGATCAGTAATATATTTTTGATGCTCCTCTCGCTACTTTTGTACTTGAAGTTGTGAGATGTAGAATATATTACCACTACAGCTTTAAGGAACGGCTGTGTATTGATTAACCCAATATAGGTCAATCCTATTTAGCGGTCCTCTGTTTGAATGGACTTGAAGTTGAATTGTACCTTTACTGTTAAAATATGCATGCCAGTGTATGTAGTGTATAAACATATTGTGTTGCTGTCAGGTATGTTGCTGTTTGCACAGGCTAGCAGTTGTATTAGTTTCTGATCATATTAATTTTATGTTTTTGGTTTATGTAATATTTTACATATAATATAGAAAATCTTACATTTATAGAAGCATAAGACTCATGACATTTCAATATTTATAATAGTACAATATTTTAATCACAGACCATGACAAACTGCATATAGGCAACTGTATAAGCAACATGAATTTCTACAGTAGATTTTTACCATATAATCTCACAGCTTCAATTTTATCGACATTTGTGTCAAAAGTCTGACTCGGAATCCTCGGATGGCCGCGTCTTTTTTTTTTTTTTTTTTTTTACCAGATATACTTATTTAAAGAACATGTATGATGTTTAAAGTGTTATTATTTCAATTATTGTTGTTATAAAGTTTTTTGATTATGGTCTATTAAGTTATAGACGCCGAAACTGTCCTGTCATTTGAAGAGGCTGACGAATTTGTATTCACTAAACGCAGTTTGGAGAATCTCACAATAAAATTTCTGTAGTTAAATGATAAACATGTGCTGCTTATTGGCAGTCTGTGAACATCCGCTTTATAGAGAGAACCTTCCAAGCTACTTACGAAATAAATTTTAATTGGTCAGAATATCCTAGTGACTGACATCCTCAATGGCTTGAAAAACGCATTAAACCTAATTTGGCCTAGGCCCCTTTTTGTTTGTTGTACCTAATTTACCTAAAGTAAATAAAATTTTAAATCTCGGTACAATTAAATCTTTCAACCCCGTAGAAAGAGCAATGAAACGATAGTTTACAGAACAGGACACTGACTTCTATGCGCAGGGAACAGTGTTTGAGACTGCGCAGACTATGTAGAAATGTTGTTGAGCCCTACATTGTCATTGAAAAGCGAGTTCCTTTGCAAGCATAGACTCAGGCAGATCAGTCCTCCAGTCATGTGGCCGAAACATAACTCCCGAGTTCTTGTCATGTCTGCTGTGCCAACGAACAAAATCGTTTGGTCCAGTAGAAGGTATCCGTCTAAGCAGCGACGTATTTCTGACAGTCGTGTGGATCCACACGTTGAATATAACGCAGTACGCACATGCACACGGAACAAAGACAAAGATGTAATTATATGGCAGTTATATTCAAATTAACAGGTGGTAATGCGTGGTGCAAAGGAAATTGAAAACTCTGTAGTAATAAAATTGTTCAAAATTAAGGTCGAAGAAACTCTTAACCCTGTTATGGGATCTGTGAAAGACAAAGATCAACAATGAAAATTCTAACAATAGTTAAAAATATCTAAGGGTTTTAAATTATTGTTACTAATAGGCATTTTGTAAAGTGAAATCAGTCAAAATGAATTCTGTTCAGATGTACGTAAGAAAGGGTCACAAAATTTTCATGTTTGGTATTTTGTAAGTTCATACGAGTATATTCGGAAACCAGTTCACAACAATCTTGTGCGGACGTGAATTGCCGATGACAGGATGAACTGTGATTTGTACTTATTCTAGTGTCGTTGTATATCTACAAACTGCCCAGCAATAAAATGCATATTTGCGCTTTTCACTCATTGCTGTTGAACCATTTATTCTGCATGAAACATGGGCGTGAATTAAACTGGGTATTAACTAGCTAAATTGTGAAATAGCCACAAATAATCTATAGACTTAGGTCGGGACATGTTGCAAGTTTCGAACAGCCTAACTGCATCTCTGTTCTTTTTGCGACTGCGGTAAAATAAAGACAGCGTATGAACATTTGTGTTGCCAGTATTGTCCGTTAGTCGCCCTCGGTGGACTAGTGGTTAGCGTGCTCGCCAATGGACCCAAGGTTCGCGGGTTCGATCCCGACCGAAGTCGATGGATTTTTAAGGGTGATAAAAATCCGGAGAACCACCTCCGGAGGGGAAGTAAAGCCGTCGGTCCCATGTCGTAGATTTACGGCATGTAAAAGAACCTTACGGGCATGAATAGAAATGTTTCGTAAGCAAAATTCAGCTCAGGATTGAGTAGAACTTGTGCGGTCAGTGGGCTGGTCACTCACTACATCAACGCACAAAGGAGGCCCCTATGCTCCGCGTTGGAGCGACAGGGACAAGTTAGTTGTGATGAAGACACAATGTGTACAGAGAGGGTGTATATGTTACAAAATTAATAATTACACAATTGCACAGTTCTTCAGTATGAACACGTGAAGGCCCTCGGCCAAGACGGTAAACCCGTTAGCGTAAGCACAGTCCCAAGCATAGTTATATAAAGTTGCCGTATCGCGTGCCCAGCGTGTGCCTGCGGACTTTTCCGCGAATATAAAGGTGGCGGCGATAAGTTGACCACTCACCTCCCTCTTGTGTGGAGGATAAGAATGTGTGGAGCTTTGCCTCCGCTCTTTTATATGCCTTAATGGCATGTACAGGGACAACTTTACCTTCCCTTCACGCACAAAATTTGACTTGTCTGCCGTGAAATTTTAATTAACTTTCAGCAACTGCGCTTGCTGTCCGCCACAAGACAGGCAGGTAATTACAAAGAGAAACACGTACATCGAGTGGCCGGTGAGAAACTTTGGTGCCACCAATATTCACTACGAAGTCAAGCATGCAGTGGGAACATTCAAATGGATATTTATATTATTTGTACCGTACATTTTCTTGATTATATAAAATCGTGTTCCGACAAATGTACACTCTTTATTATCTGTTATTAATGCAGTTTATATTAAAAATAGTCCAACATGTTTGGAACCATATCATGAGGCCGCCTTTACCCCCCAGGAAAGATTCCTGGTACTCATTTCTGTTAGAGGCTGAGTCGACCCCAGGGCCATATTGCAAATCTGAAGCGTAGCTCACTCGAATTCGTGTGTCCAGTTGTAGGTCTAATGAACAGAATTTGTAATACAGATTAGGTAATTTACCTTTCCGTCAATATGTCTATTTCAATATTTAATTTTATTTGTTTTTACGCCCACAGCAATTCAGCTGTGCTAATTATAGAGAACACAAACCGACACAGGGCCGTGTGATACAAGAATAACGTCACGAAGTGCATTTAATTATCTGGGATCATATTTTGCCAATCAGCGGCATCGACACTTTTGTATAAGTACAGTCACATTTAGTCCGGTGAAAGGCGGACACATGAACATGAAAAATTGTGTTTAAAACGTCTCACAATTCATTCTGCGTATGTGTCTTTGTGATGTGGTGTTTAGGTGATTCTAGATAAACGATGATCTGCATGGCTCTAAAAATTTGTCATACTAATGGAAGATTGAAGAGTTTTGATGACAAAGTTCTGAGAATATTTGGACCTAAATGGAAGGAAGTAAGAGGAGACTGGAGATAATTACAAAAGGAGGAGGTTCATATTGCTTAACCTGCTCCTCGCCGAATACCATTAAGATAATAAACTAAAGGAAAATGAGAATCAGGCGAAAGAGAAATGCATGCGAGAACTTGATAGGAAACGGGAAGGGAATAGGCCACTTGGCGGACTTAGACGTAGATGAGGGGATAATATTGAAGTGGATTTTAAAGGTATTGTTAGTGAGGGCGTGGGCCCAGAGTAGGGTCCAGGTGATGGAGCCTGTGAAGACTGGTTCCACAAAAGACGGGGAGATTCATACAAATTCCAAATTACAATTCTCGGAAAGTGTGTCTCGATGGTGGGTTCATTGTAATACAATATGCTTCGCTGGACATCCATAATTTACATTCGTTATGAAGGTTATTGATGTCTGAGGCACTGGGAAAATGTGCATATGTTTAAAGTTACACCAGACAGTGCGCAGTATCTAATATCAAATGCCTAATGCTTGACTCAAATACTCTACAGATGACAATTGAAGAGTTTCAACCTTCAAATACTGTTATATGTGTGTGTGTGTGTGAAGTATACCACAGACGGCTGTCAGTGTCCCTCATACATGTGTGTGTGTCACATAATGTATTTGATGCGTAGCGACTATGTGAAGTATTCCTTAGACGATCAATGTACAGCATCGTGTATGTGATATACAGTGTGTCCACAACGTCCCTTCGGGGTTTTGAAAAATTGTGGCGCGCAAACAAATTGAGCTAGCCACATGCGGTTTGCGGCAGATTACAGTGAAACACTGGAAGTTTTTTACTGACCTCAGTAGACCTCGATGTGGGCTCCCTTGGTAGCACGGAGAACGTCCAGACGATATTCGAGCTCTTGCCATGTTCTGTGGAACATGTCCGCTGGAATAGCCGAGATCGCATTCCTGATACGGGTCTTCCAGAGTTTCACTGTAATCTGCCGCAAACCGCATGTGGCAAAAAACTTCCAAGTTTACTGTAATCTGCCGCAACACGCAAAGTGCTACTCAATTGTTGCGCCACAATTTCAAACCGAAGGGACTTTGTGGACACACTGTATAGATGTTAGCTAGGTGTATCAACGCGAAGTAGACTCTCACATAGTGTGTATGATATAAATATTCGTGTATCTTTAGAGGTAATATCATTGAAAGTATTGCAAGTAAGCATAGCAACACAGAGGTATAAACTACTGCAGTCCTTATATTATATGTACCGTGCATTTTGTCGTAAGTTTAAGTTAAACCAACTAATGCACAAGAATTATTAACAAAGTGAGGTATATTTGTAACCCCTACATACGTTTCAGCAATCAAGTTGACTGTAGGCATCTATTCATTTTAATATTATGAGCGGCATATGTACTGCCGTGGGCCGGGATAGCTCAGTCGGTATAGCGACTCGCTACGGGCTGGACGGTCCGGGGATCGAATCCCGGTGGGGGCGAGATTTTCCGCACCCGTCCAGATCGGCCCTGGGGCCCACCAGCCTCCTATACAATGGGTACCGGGTCTCTTTCCCGGGGTAAAGCGGCCGGAGCGTGGATTTGACCACCCATCCTTATCTTGTGCCAGGGTTAAAGAAAGAGTACAGCTATACCTCTACTCCCCCTTCTGGGCCTTCGTGGCCTGTTCTAGGGAGAACTTTAACTTTACCATATGTACTTCCATTATAATGTCAAATATATGTTTATCTGGATGCCATAGATACTTGTGATTCTTTGATACGCCCCCTGAGGATGGCAACTTGATAGCCGAAACGTATATAGGGGTTACAAATATACTTTGTTAATAATTCTTGTGCATTAGTTGGTTTAACTTAAACGTACTGCAGTCCTGTTTCTATTAACACAGTGTGATGCATTTTACTGAAGTGAAGGGGAGATAGAAGTAAAATGCAGTGTGAGTCGTCAACGCCCTCTGTCTGTGTGTGGTACCTTTATTGTTAGACTGTGCAATGCACTGTATGTATATTTGTATGGTCGTGTAGGTACAGACGGAGGTCTACACCTCTGACATGGGCAGTGTCCAACATAACTCTCCGATATTGTAGCTCTGTTACCTGATGAAATTGCCCCTCTTTTTTTTTTCAGATCACCCATAACCCCTTGGGAAAAAGGAGACGCTTCTTCAATTTTTAAGTCTGCATCAGCACTGCTGCTGTCTGTCGCTGTGGCCACCGTACTAATGTGAGGCGTCGTTATCGCTAATCAGGTTTTGTGAATGGAAAGCAGGCTGTCATACAGTGCGACTTGATCGCTGTGGTCTGAATTGTTTATCTGTCTGTGTCGTTAAAAAAATTTCCCCACATGACTGCAATTCGCAGCACGTATAGGCTGTAGAATAAATGTGTTTAAATTCTGTGCTAAAATTGATGTCAAAGCCAAGCACTCTGTTAATTTTAGCCCAATTACAAATGTATTCCAACAATCTGTAAAAAGGAAATGCATGTTACAGACGGTGGTGGTCCTTAACGTTTGGCTTCGCATCAGGGATTTCTTTTCGAGGAAGAAAATATTAAATGGAATTGAAAAATAAATCAATTTTAATACTACGACTTTTAACACCACTACGCTTTTGACGTAAATTTTAATATCGTGAAACAATGCGGGCGTTTGTGAAAAGAGGATTTGAACTCGTTAATCTTCACGAAGAGAGCCGTGAAGAATACTTTTATGGGGAAAGGAACAGTTGAACAGTTATTTTTATTCGCTTTGCTCAGGCATTCGTTTTCTGGGAAGTGCAGTTGAATTATTTTTTTCTCTGTTTTTATAAATGCGATTCGTACTGCCTTCACCAGCCTCAAAATCGCTCCTATTATATCTGCTTCGTTTCATTGTCACGATTTATCTCGTCGTTTTGCCATTTCATGCAATCTCTCATTACATTTGTTTGACCTCTCCATTTCTCCCCATAAGCAGCAATATCTATAGCTATATTGTAGACCTTAAAGTATCTCACTCACCACAATACTTGCCTTAGCAGTTCTAATTGCTTCTGTTCTTACTTTTTTCTTCTCTGTTACCCCGTCGCCCGTCTCACTACCTTACGTAACCGATGGCTTTTAACGATTATTGTTATATAACTTGAAATCTGTACCGTGACATTATTTTATGGAGCTGCCTACAAAGTCTTCTGTCTACCTGAATAAAAAATGTAAATAGACGTTTGTTATTTGATATATTTTAACGCAGTATTATAAGTAATTGATTCACAAATAAGTAAGGAAGGCAGGTATCCGGGGCTACAAACATTTCGTACAGCGTCTACCGTTGTTGTATTTTTGCATATTTTATAATTTGAGTTGTAATGACATAGTGGCTGTTTTTGAAGCAAGCATTTGTTGTCGTTGGAAATAAGTAAAACAGTATTCTTTATCTTGAGATTTGCTAAGGTAAAGTGATTTTTGCAAGCGTAACTATTTAGCCGATATATATAACAGACCTACTGAACTATGTAAGTGTCATATGTAACCTAAGTGCAAAATCTTTTAGACGTCACGATTGTACTATACACACCATGAATTGTACAGCGGACGGTATGGATAATTGTTCTAGAAATACCTTGGGATTCATAACTACAGAACTGTACAGCGGGCGGTATGGATAATTGTTCTAGAAATACCTTGAGATTCATAACTACAGAATTGTACAGCGGACGGTAGGGATAATTGTTCTAGAAATACCTTGAGATTCATAACTACAGAATTGTACAGCGGGCGGTATGGATAATTGTTCTAGAAATACCTTGAGATTCATAACTACAGAATTGTACAGCGGGCGGTATGGTAATTGTCCTAGAAAAGCCTTGAGATTCATAACTACAGAATTGTACAGCGGGCGGTATGGATAATTGTTCTAGAAATACCTGAGATTCATAACTACAGAATTGTACAGCGGACGGTATGGATAATTGTCCTAGAAAACCTTGAGATTCATAACTACAGAATTGTACAGCGGGCGGTATGGATAATTGTTCTAGAAATACCTTGAGATTCATAACTACAGAATTGTACAGCGGGCGGTATGGATAATTGTCCTAGAAATACCTTGAGATTCATAACTACAGAATTGTACAGCGGGCGGTATGGATAATTGTTCTAGAAATACCTTGAGATTCATAACTACAGAATTGTACAGCGGCGGTATGGATAATTGTTCTAGAAATACCTTGAGATTCATAACTACAGAACTTTTACAGCGGGCGGTATGGATAATTGTTCTAGAAATACCTTGAGATTCATAACTACAGAACTGTACAGCGGGCGGTATGGATAATTGTTCTAGAAATACCTTGAGATTCATAACTACAGAATGTACAGCGGGCGGTATGGATAATTGTTCTAGAAATACCTTGAGATTCATAACTACAGAATTGTACAGCGGGCGGTATGGATAATTGTTCTAGAAATACCTTGAGATTCATAACTACAGAATTGTACAGCGGGCGGTATGGATAATTGTTCTAGAAATACCTTGAGATTCATAACTACAGAATTGTACAGCGGGCGGTATGGATAATTGTTCTAGAAATACCTTGAGATTCATAACTACAGAACTGTACAGCGGGCGGTATGGATAATTCTAGAAATACCTTGAGATTCATAACTACAGAATTGTACAGCGGGCGGTATGGTAATTGTCCTAGAAAAGCCTTGAGATTCATAACTACAGAATTGTACAGCGGGCGGTATGGATAATTGTTCTAGAAATACCTTGAGATTCATAACTACAGAATTGTACAGCGGGCGGTATGGATAATTGTTCTAGAAATACCTTGAGATTCATAACTACAGAATTGTACAGCGGACGGTATGGATAATTGTTCTAGAAATACCTTGAGATTCATAACTACAGAATTGTACAGCGGGCGGTATGGATAATTGTCCTAGAAAAGCCTTGAGATTCATAACTACAGAATTGTACAGCGGACGGTATGGATAATTGTCCTAGAAAAGCCTTGAGATTCATAACTACAGAATTGTACAGCGGACGGTATGGATAATTGTCCTAGAAAAGCCTTGAGATTCATAACTACAGAATTGTACAGCGGGCGGTATGGATAATTGTCCTAGAAAAGCCTTGAGATTCATAACTACAGAATTGTACAGCGGCGGTATGAATAATTGTCCTAGAAAAGCCTTGAGATTCATAACTACATAAAGCATTTCTGGGGTCATTATGTGGGGGAGGGAGGGTGAAGCGGTCACAGGCTTAAGCTGACCGCTCACTGTCATCCAGTGCCAAGGTTAAGAATGCATAAAGCTTGACTTTCGCTATCCCAATACACCTTATTGTGGTGGTGCTTAAGGCACTGGGACTATTTGTATGTACTTTTTCAAAGTAAAGTAAAATAAATTCAATTATATTATGACTGATAATATTTGTCATTTTTAAAGCCTAATTTGATTCTTGAAAGATTGCCATGAATTCCATTTGTTTTAAAATTTAAATTTATTTGCGAAAAATATTTACATATATATTTCGGAATATTTACTTTTCCAGTCACTGTCAGGCTGAGTGCTACATTTGCGTAACTAAATTTCTAGACAAGTTTTGAAAACAAAGTGAGCATTTCTGAGGTTCAAACGAAATCGATTATACCTTTTGTTTCTCATATATCAGAATAAATTGACATCAGATATAATGTTCAAGTAACGGGAGAATATATTTAAGATTATTGTTTAATATTTCTTAACGTACGTATTACCATAGTAACATACAGACTATCTGTAATAGCCGCACATAATTGTAACCTTTTATGACAGAAGTTAATATGTAAATGATGTACAGAAATATTTGTCGCAGTTTATGTACGTGATGTGTCTAAAAGGAATAGCTGTTGGATAGGTTTGGTTATTTGTGGTTGAACGAGGCGTGCCATGTTTTTTGTTGAGAATCGCTAACGTATTAGTGTTATTGGTAGTGTAACCGAGACTTTGCTTTCGGAGAAAGTGATATACGAACTTCTCAGATTTTATATTCCTCTATATGTCGATGATCTCTTCCAAAATCTCAGTATTTACAAGGACTCGAAAATGAAGATCTATATATATGTATTTATGGGCCTCCAAAGCACGAGTAATGCCACGAGAAGTCACTCTGTAATTAAGATATTGTTTAACAAATGGCACGTTAAAAATATATTAAGTTTTCAATCTTATGCATAGGAAATCGTAGCGCATAAAGTTATATATTTAATGATGAATGAAACTACAGTTCCATGACATGCCTTTAAGATATTAAATAAAATGCGCTCAGTTGTCCTAATTTGTTTTAACGTAAGACCAGTTTCAGTATACAGATAACTTGGTCGTTTTATTGAGGGGGCTGATTTGACTCCCGGGATTGGCAAGAGACTTCCCTCTACTCACATCATCCAGACTGACCCTGTGGCACATCAAGCCTCCTATTTAGTGGGTCCCGCGGGCCCTTTCCCCGGACGTAATGCTAACCATTCACCTCCAGCTAGTGCTGACGTTAAGAATGAATGGGCTTGTACCTCCACATCCCTATATGCATTCATGGCTTGCACAGATACCACTTTGCTTTTTCAAATCACACGATATTCAGTCCAACAAAATGCACAATACAGTGCATTTTGTTGGACTGAATATTATGTAATTTTATTATCGACAGTGCATGGTGTGAACAATATAAAAGTTGCTTTTTCACTTTACAGTTCAGTGTGGTCACAATAATATCCATCTGCACTTATTACTGTTAGCGGCACGCGGTGGCGCAGTTGGTTGAGGCACTGTGCTACAAGCCGGAACGTCGCGGGTTCGATTCCCGATGGTGTCATTGGAATTTTTCATTGACATAATCCTTTCGGTCGCACTATGGCCCTGGGGTCGACTCAGCCTCTAACAGAAATGAGTACCAGGAATATTTCCTGGGGGGTAAAGGTGGCTGGTGCGTAGGGCTGACAACCTTACCCCCTTCACGTGCCGATTGTCTACAAATCTGGGAGCCTCAACCTCCTGGAACCCTAAGGGCCTGTCCAGGCCTGTAATGGGATTGCTTTACCTTTACCTTTTGCTTATTACTGTTATTTGTTTCATAATTGTAAGGGGAAATTTTTCTCTACCATTGCCAACAAGTGTGTATTGAATAAGTAATCAGAAGTAATGACAAACAAACAAACAAACAAACACCACAACGTTATTTTGTTTAAGAACAGAAACGTCATTGAGGTACATACATAATGCTCGCAGTTTATCAGGATTATTTAAGTACTAGTTTTGTGATGTTTTGTGTGCTAGCTCTTTCGAATTGAAACATCTTATATCTCTAATTTATTGTAATGAAGGATGTCAGTACTGCCTTGTCATAGGCGATGTTAACAAAACAAATTAGGGCTTTTTAGTGACATACCTTATCATTCTGCTTCACTGACTGGTCATCATCATATGGCTGGTTCACTCCAGTTTCGTCTTTGGCAAAAATGAAGCCATATATTTTTTGCAGGAGTAGCCTATTAGCACAAATATAATGAACCAGAAATGAAAATTTCCGTGTCAGTATATCAACCACGGGTCTCTTAATAAGTCATCTTAGCTTGTAAAAATGAATTCCTTTTATACGTTTTGAATACAAAAGGAAGTCTGTTTGGAGGAAGTATAGACACTACTTTCTCAATAAAACCAACATTTCCATGTTAGTATTTTTAATTTGCGGGTGAATTGAAGTACTCGAGTATATCTGCACGGGTGTATTGCATGTATGTATACATATATTGTGAGCACGAATACATCCAGACATACACGAAAGCACTGTACATATGCTAAACTTTTTAAAACCTGCGTTCGCATACGGGAACGCACGTAAAAAAAACGCCCCTGGAAATTCATTTTATGTATGAAGGCAACACGGAAGTTTACTCTATTTTGAAGACTTGCTACGTAGTTTCTGTTTTATTTCCCATAAAATTCCGTTTATTTCATAATTTCACCTTTTTCCGTTCAAATAATAGTCACGGTTTTCATAAACCATGCGCTAAAATTTAAAAACCCACCCCCGCAGGATAAACGTATAACAAAAATTTCTCTGCTTATATGTCGACAGTTGTTTCTAGTGAGATTAAATAAAGACAGACATACTATAACATAGGATAAAGTCTCTGAACTGGAAATAATAAATTCCACAATGTGATCAAGAAAATATTTACCAAAAGCCACAATTTAACTTCTGAATACATTTTCACATTATATCCACCGTGCATTTTGATAATAATTCACAATTTTATTCCAGCATTGGAACTATTCCTCGATAAATTCTTTATTTACTTTTACGTTTTTTTTTTCATACCGGTACACTACCAGTGATCAGTGGAATTATAGAACCACCACAGTACAACTGAGCTTTCGACCTTACGCTGTAATCTTCAGGAGTTACTTCTAAAACATGTAGCCACGAAAGGTTCACCTTCGTATTTACAAGATTGCGGTTATTGTTAGAATGATTGTTAGTGAAGGATTCAGCAGCACAACACTGTTTTTTAGTTAAAGGAATATCTACGTGTTTCGGCTTTTGTATTAAGTCATCGTCAGTTTAATATAAAAATTGCATAGCAAAAGACTACAATTAATTGTAATACCATTCTTTGTAAAAGTGACTGTGATCCTGAGCTTTTTACATTACACGTTGTATAACATACAATAGTTCAAACATTATAAGACATTTTTACAGTATGTTATTGCATTATTTTAAGTCTTGCTTCCTTTTCTATTATACGAGGAAGTTTTAAACAACTAAGGTATAAACTCTCTGATGCCGAAAACATATGGGTAGCAGATGTTACACATCAGAATTTTATATAGTGACCATTGACATTTAAGAATTTGCCCGACGGTTGCTTCAAGGTTTGTGTCCCGTTGTAGAAGAAATTTGTGTCAAGTGCCTGTAGCTAGGAAATGACAGCTTGCTTTACGTCGGCGTTTGTTGTAAATCACTTGCCAGCCAGCTACTTCTTAAGGGATCCCTCTGTTGATGGAAATCACTGGGTCTCATACTGCCAACCGGACTTGCGTCCTTTTACGGATCTGCGGCTGGGAGGTTATGGACCCCCCCACCCTATAGTCGCTATGTCGTGCGTAGTAGTGTCCATCTCTTTGGACTGGCAAACGATTTGCAACAGAAGCCGACGTGAAGCAATGTGTCTCTTTACCGTTAAGAGTCACTTGATACCGATTTATTCTATGCCGGGATACAAGCCTTGGTGCCACAGTGGGACAGATACATAAATGTCAATATTGACCACGTACAGGTCTGATGTGTACCATCTGCTACCCGTGTGCCATGTATACATAGAAATCAAAAGTTCTCGGAATCAGGGTGTTTGTTACTTTACTTGTGGAACTCTTGTACGTAGTGAAATTTAAACTATATTATGTTTTATGTGTATATAAATTATACCAAATTATAGAGTTGTATAATAGTTTCCCTGTTATTGTGCAAGGTTTAATTTCTGCTATGTCAATTTTGTTTTTACTGAGGTCAGGGGTCGCTCTATCTTACGTCTTGTGCATAAAATTACATTAGAATGTGCAACCGCTGTATTACGTGAGTGGCCTTTATTTCACAAACCGAAATCGATATTCTCATTTTATTGGTTCGTAATTGCTGTATGTTTCACTAATGGTGATATATCATTATCCTTTATGAAGTTTTGTTATTGAGCGAACGGAGTTTTCTGTTATGGCACTTGATAGTAGTTTATTGGAAGTGGGTATGTGAGGGATTGTTGCGTTACATTCAACATAAATTATGTAATAATTCGAAAGCATTTAATAGTAGTAAAACAGATATATAAAACACATTGACGGAATAAATTTTATTGAAAGAAGCAGTGTAGAGTTAATTATTCTTTATTCATGTTAATGTATTTACTTGTGAATTCTTGTAGTGGGTATATTATGTCGTAATTCCCTCCTGCCTGTATGCATTATCATGGAAAACCTTACATTAGGTAATATGTAAACTTAAATATAATACTAATGTGTTTAATTATTACGTTACCGGTCAAAATGTCTAAGCTTTCAGTAATTCGCAATTCTGCCGTAGTGATCCGAAACAAATTATCGTCGCTTGACTGTATGCCTAATTAACTCCAAGCAGGTCTGTGTCAATTCACTTAGCAATCTCTACAGATTTGTTGTGCTTTGCTGGTGTTATGATTGCATTGACTTTATCTGCTTGAAAGTTAGAAATTGTAGAATGTAAGAGTCCTTTGTGCCTTGACGTAAGCACGTTCTATAGTCTTAATGAAATTAAATCGACTTTTGGAATTATGGATGTTCATGTGTGGGTTGCAGACAACATAATGAAATGACCAGTAGAATATTATCTGCTTAAACACCAGTCATTGTCTCAAAAGCACTTACTGACATGTGTACCCCTTTCATTTGTCTGCCGGTATTATTGAACAGGAACAAAATTCCTTTCTCGCGGGGCATTTTTAGTAGTTTGTAACATGATTAAGCATAATTTCTCCTGGCTTCACTTTCGCGCTGCATGATGACTGTTTGCTGTATGTTAATTACAGTATAAGTGTATACAAAGGTGGACATACGCTTGTTTGTCTTTTAATTAATCTTGGCTCCAAGAGGGTTAAATTTTTAAGAGAATTTCTCACTCTGATTTACATAGAGCCATAGCTGTTCCTGTAAACTGGCTATAGTGTATACTCCTTTAAAAGCAGAGTACCGAAATTTATTCTTTGGTCGTTGGGTACAGCAAAACATGACACGCGTTTGAGGAGTTTCCAATACCTGTTCTCAAAATTTCTGTGGCCTAATTGTGTACAAATGTCTGTTAAATGGGTGATCAGGTTAATCAGTCTGTTGTGATAAATTTACATGTATGTTTTTGTGGAATTGAAGGTGTACTGAGAACAAGACAGTACTACTTGCATGTGTGTTCATCATATAGTCTATGGAATTCACAGTAAACTTGTCTTTGAATCTTGTTAAGTGTAATATATTCTTTATGTTGAATTTAAAGAGCTTAAAATGTATGTAAATACATGTAATAAATTGATTATAAATCTTTCACCTTCGTCAACGTTTACCAACACCTGCATAGTCTTTGTTCCTTGTTCATATCCCGTTTGGGTCTACACACGTCCCGTCCCAAAATCCGTCCCATGTTAGCGAGTTCTTTAAATTACTTTAGATTTTGTGAAAAACAAATTAACCGGTGACTGACTCTGAGACATAGGATTACTTTTGTGCCTAATGTAAGAATTCTGAATTTTTTAAATAATGATACGGGCATAGAATTAGTTAACACTGCATCTGCGTGTACAGCAATCACTTGCCACTCGCAATTAGCCAAACCAAGTTAGTGTAAGCGGTAACGGTTAGTGCTACTACTCTGGAGGTAGTAGAGCGAACGAACCTCGCCAGGAATATCAAACACCTTAGCTGAGGGTTGTCGTGATTCACCTCAGTTTCTCTGTACAAATTTCGGGATAGTAAATGCCTACTTATAATTATGCTACAACCGTACCCTTCCCTACCCATTCACTAATAGTCCCAGAATTCAACCTTTATGTAGTCCGAAATACTGACATTGTCCTTCCATGAACTGTAAACAGACGAAGTCGCGGTTGGTAAGACCAAGGCGTCTGAGGAAACTGGAGGTTAGTAATACCGCAATAATTTGTCACTAATGAAAGGCGAAGTTGTGCCTTACTTAAATTGCTTGTTATATTGAAAGTGTGGAATAATCAGTGTCACAGTATCAAATGTGTGAACTGACGGTACTGCGTTGACAGAACAGCGACAATGCATACTGCGTTGACAGAACAGCGACAATGTGTGAACTGACGGTACTACGTTGACAGAACAGCGACAATGCGTGAACTGACGGTACAACGTTGACAGAACAGCGACAATGCGTGAACTGACGGTACTGCGTTGACAGAACAGCGACAATGCGTGAACTGACGGTACTGCGTTGACAGAACAGCGACAATGCGTATGCCGCACGTCTGGAGGCACCGGGTCTTATCCCAGTTTGGGGCCTGTTATTACAACTCGGATTTGTTTCACATTTTTTAAATATTTTAAGGAAAACACCAATATAGTATGTTAAAAGAGGCCATGGCATAACTCAGATTGCGCTATTTGTAACTGCATGTCAGAACGTAATTCAGCAATGCGTAACTTCAGCAATTGATGGGCGTCGTGAAATAACGTAATAACCAAACATTAAGAAAACAATCTAATATTGAAGCCTATGGTGGTGACAATGCCCGTGGCCCAAGTTCAAACCCCGTCATGAAGATTATTGTAAATTATCTTTCTTGTTGTTAGTATTGGCCTTGAGATGCTTATTTAAATATTTGCTTCAGTCGACATTAGCCTTTTAATTTTCACGCTACAAAAATTGGGTTTTCCTGCAGTTTTATCTGCACTAATGTTAGGATTGTGATAGCAAGCTCCTGCACATCCTATCATATGTTATCTTCTTTATACCTGACTTTGTTTACTGTTAAACATGGTAGTTGTAATTCATATTTTCCAATCCTGGATGTTGATTTCCTTAATCTAAACCTACTGATGTATTGACCTATTAGTGGCTTTTAGATAGGCGCGTATAGCATTCTATGCTGACACGCCTCTTAACGTCCCCGTCACCACCCTATACACATTATATCTTTGTATTTTGAACTGTAGCCTGCAGTACTCGCTAAAATACGGCGGTAGACCCGCGGTTCACTCATCGCGGTTTGGCATATTTGCGGAATAATTATCTGGCAACCCTCGTAGGTTGCGGTGTTATTCCCTCTTTCTTGCGCTTGCGTAGAAGCGCGAAGTAATACACAAGACGCCGCATCTACCCACCTGTCTCACTCATTAGCTGCCACCTACACATTTTTTTCTATGGGATACACTACCACACAAATGTTCTATTTTTAGACCCATTTGATACCTTCTGTTTTAATTATGTCTGGAAAGGGTGATGTACGTGCTTATAAAGGGTCAAAGGGTAAGAAGAAAAGGAAGGTAAAGTCTCTGTTAGAGAAAATGGAGGTCTCAGTGAGCTGGCCAGGGGAATGGCCGTTGCTACAGTCGGACGCTTTTATCGTGTCAACAAATAGTCTATTATTTTGATCGAGAAATATGAAGACAAGATTCCCTGAAGTATTATGGCCAGTGATCCATCAAGTGCGCATATATCCTATCTTGTGTAAGTCTTCATTACCCTTTCCTCGAAAGGATGTCCATAGCTTGAAGATGGCACGTAGATATGATTGTCAATGGTGCTGTTTGAGGGAGAACCATAGCAGTAAAGGCTGAATTGGAAACTGCATCTGAAGTCAAAGAAACTGGCATTCGACATCGAGGACCTCTGTCTCGCTCATCTAAATGTACAATTTGAGTACCACCACCTCTCTTCTGCAGCCTCTTAAAAACGGTGACATCCCACATTTAAGAGCTACGAGAGCTACCCTCGCTACACCTTCCGCAGTATCTTGGGTACACGTGAGAGGGAGACTTGTTGTGTCAGTGAATGCTGTAACCGCACAGCATGGCTGACTGCCAGTGTCCTATTTGAGTGTCACTGAAGGTGAATGCCTGTTTTGACCTGCGTAACTTAAGAGTTTTAGAGAATAAAAGAAACAAAATCAAAGTACAGATCATCATTTGAATTATTATATGAGAGTGATTATAACGAAATAATAATAATAATAATTCTTGGCTCAACAGCCCTGTATGGGCCTGGCCTCCTCTTGTCGAGGTTACTAAGTCATGCGCATTCATGGCAGCTGGTGACCGGCCAGCTAGCCGCGCTTAGTGTTCTATCGATCCTGATGTGCACGCCAGAGCCATCTGGCAGGCAGTCAGGAGACTTGGATGAGAAATGGAGGCAATTTGGCTTACGCAACATTTTTATTCATGCCCGTAAGGTTCTGTTACATGCTCCGATTTTTATCATCCTTAAAAATCCATCGACCTCGGTCGGGATCGAACCCGCGAACCTTGGGTCCAGTGGCGAGCACGCTAACCACTAGTCCACCGAGGTCGACGATTATAACGAAATACACTCCTAAATGTATAAAGCCAGCAGAAGGGATGCAATGTCAAGCATGACTCAGAATTCCATAACTTTGTTCGGATGGGTTGTTTTCCTAAGGAAACCTCAAACGGACGTTTGTCTGAATAATACGAAGCTAACTAGATGATTTAATAACTGTATTTCGTACTCGTATCTGTGCATCAATCGTTGTTCGTATTTCTTAAGACTTTTGTGGTTTCACATATTAAAAATTTTTATGATGAAAACGAAATTAATATGTAAATCAAATCATATGTATTTGTTTAGCTTAACGTTTTACCTACGAAAATGTGTATAATATTAAAAACATTACGAGCTTGTTATTTATGGAGACATATTGCTAATTTATTTTATAAAAGCTTCCTAAAAGTAATGACATCTTAGCGTAGGTTGTGCATTACGTCTTTTATATGTGTTTCATGTTATTATCGTTATACATCATTGCAGGTAATTTTTAGAAAGTAGGCAGACAAAAGTATATAGGCCTGTAATTATGCGTATACTTGCACAGTGTCGCCAGCACACAGATCAAAGTCTGCCGAAGTTGCTGGCACAGCAAAACAGGTTAGGAAGGCTTGGTACAGAATCATGAAAGACCTTTTTTTCAGTTCCTTAAGAGACTTTGGAAGACAGTAAGAACGGACAGAGATGGTGGTGTATTTTGGAGACGATAATATTTAGGAAAACCAAAAGGTGTTCACAGCGAAGGCCGCAAAATTTAGTTTCTGGAGGCAACTTTGTAAAAAAAAAAAAAAAAGGATCAATATATCGGCATTGGCGGAGGAATACATTCGTTGCAGTGTGCTAATATTTACATCGTGATTAATCTAAACTGAAAAGATATACTGTAGTGCAGATATTCGGCATTGCTCAGTAGTGAAGGTAGCCATTCTGTTGCGCTAAAGGTCTGGTGGTGTTATTAGCAGTAATTGCATATTTTCATCCCTAAAGAGGTGAGTGTAGCACTGTCCTAACCTTGTAATGTGCATAAATGTAAGTGTGTATCTGAGTGTATTAGATTGTTGTGTGAGAACGCAGCTCTCAGATTTATCGGCAATACGTTTTATTGATGTCGCATCTTCTTCTGACTACAGTATCGTGATCCCAGAGTTAATTTTATGTTAATGTGAGTTGGAACCGATATAAGAAGATTGTTTTTAATTGTGCTTATAATTTTGCAGAAGCGAAGAGCGTTGGCAAATAAATTGTGTCACAGCGAAATACAGAAGACACGTATAGCTGGGGCATGTGGGATTCATGGCGTAGGCAAGGAATGCATACAGAATTTTAATGTCGAAACAAGATCAAATACGCCCACTTGGAAGGCCGAGATGGAGATGAGGAGATATTTGATTTATGTATAATTTATTTAGTGACGTTGCCAATAGCATACACGATAGAGTGGCGAATGATAGGCCTGACCTTCGTGTACTATTAAGAATGAGAATAAGGATAAAATGATAATAGGATAGAGGCAAATTTTTCGGGTAATAACGATTGACGAAATTAAACAGACAGGAATATTGATAGTTAAGGAAATCATTTTGTGCCTTTGTTTGTAATTCACTAGGTATAGTTTCGTACTTGTTTTCCACGGAAACGGTATAACACCAACCCAACATATAGCGACAAACATGGCCCTGTAGAATGTCTGTAGAAGTCTAAAATGTATTGTAACATACACACACACACACACAAAATAAATTGTTTTAATTTCTCTACTGTAACAATAACTGACGTCTTTTGGTAAACAGCAAAAACAGGTCAAAACACAGGACCAGCAAAGTGCACAGTGAACTTATTACCTTATAGTGAAAACAAACCACCAGAAATTCCATGTACGATTATTTTTGGGTTGAATTTGACTTACAGGATTAGTTCTATTTTGGTGTTGAAACAACGGTTGATATCAACGTGGCGGGGCACATACTGTTAATAGTGTCTTTGTTTATTTTTGTTTTTCGCTTTCTTTTCTTATCACAATTTACTTACGAAGCTCGCATTTCATGACAAACCAATGAAGTTATGGAATTAGAAAAATGTTTATGAACCCGAAAGAGGCTTGAGTCAAACGCATTGAGGACAGAAAGTAGACGTTTCGTCTGCTTTGTACTAACACTAGACTCAAATTCAGGATATTCTTCGACTCTGGGTTCAATTTTTTGATAGTTATGGATCTTCATTGCACGACATCCATGCCCTGAGCAGGATGAGAACCCGGCATTCCAGTTTGTGAGCTGCATGAGATCCACTGGGGTAAGCAACAAGCATTGTCAAGACATGAATTGAATGCGACTGGAAATGAAGGTGAATCTGTCGTACAGTACCACTTATGAGTGCTGTGCTGACTAAGCAATTGGATACCTGTCTTTGTGGGGACGTTTTGTGGTATTAAAAGGATGGCCAGATCGTTGGTAAATGTCAGCCTTGTTCTGCTGTTACCATAGCAATGAACTTTGTCGCGAGACCTCTACAATAGCTTATAAATCATACCTAATGCTTCTGTCATGTTCTTTCTCCCTCTAAATGGCAATCATCACACACGAATTAAGCAGCATTTGATCAGGACGTCCTTTGAACTCCGATGACCCCACCAGTAACTTTTGAACATGTGAGAATGGCGGTTTAACAGTAAAACCACGCGAGGTATTGTGTGGGTTGGGTGAGAGAATGGCATCAACTCGGCACATTAAACAAATCAAAATCTGTGCTGAAAATGCATTTAAGCTGTAAGTGAAGTTGGGTCCCTGCCAAAGTAACGCCGTGGAAGCTCATAAATTGTCTGGATATAACTAAAGCTCAATGCGTTGTCTTGGGCACTGTGTAGAACATGGCTGAAGAGTTTTCATAAAAGTAGTTTACACATTTTCACACCTTGGAGAAAGATATTACTTACATGATAGAAATAATCATATTACTTTTTAAATATTTCTTCGCGTTTGTGACAATATATCATGTTATACAGGGCATACACAAAAGAATGGTGCGGTTTCAAAAGCGAATAAAAAATTTATTTCTCACCTTACACGGGCACAACATACACCGTCAGCGGCGGCAATAACAGTAAAAGAAAGAAAAAGCAATAATTGATGTGACATTCTTAAAATGTAACCTCAAATTACAGACAGACTGATCAAAGATTAGGCTGACATGTAAATGAGGATAATAGCACTGGGGTAGAACGTCGACCTGATGTTTGCACTTTTTTAAAACATTATGTTGATCAAGGGTTTACAAATCTTCCAAAAGTCTAGGGACCATCTCAAAATTCTAGGTGTCAGAAGGGTGATAGGAAGCAATTTCTTACAGAAAGGACCCACAGATATTAGACGCTGCCGTAAAAATATCAGAGCAAGCATTAGTGCTTATGTGTATTTGAAATCTGCCTGCATCTTCACAGTCTTGTTTCACTTCTTTTTAAAAAATTATATACAAATATGGGAATAACAAGCCAAATGACGAACTTGTCTCTAGTCACTTGTTCCAGCTGACGCGTCGAGTAAATTCTTACCTCCATCAAGATTGACGGGATGGAGGCTATATAGGTGTACAGGTGTATCCAAAATGCTTGGACAAATTTCAGCAGTAAGCTTCCTACACCAAAACAACGCTTATTTTTCGGGTTACAGCCGAACAACCTGTTGAACTCAATCCTGTAGATTCTTATCTGTGGGGACACTTAAACCCCATAGTGTATTCAGCTCCAACTGAAAATGAAGAGACACTCCACCAACGCATTTTGGTACGTGTCAAACCATTCGCAACACCCCAGGACGTTTGAAAGTGTGCGACAGTCCATGATCAGATGTGTCCGTGCGGACTTGAATCAGATGGGGGATATTTTGAGCATTTATCGTGAACTGTGGCATGATAAACAGTAAAACATCAATAGTTACTAAATTGTGAGCGCGTATTTTCAATATATTATGTCAATTGTAAGTAAAATTTACGTTACTTGTACCGTACATTTTTAATTATATATAATATATATATGTTATGCAGACAGATGTACACTGTTTTATGTTATTTCAACAAATTTTTATTTTTAAATGCTGCCCAACATGTTTCTAGCCTATATAAGGCTCATCTTCAGGGGCTCTTTCGTTGAAATTACAACAGTAATTGTAACAATTGTAACAGTCATTCTGCTTTCACTATAGATTTGTTGGAGGCCTACTCCAAATCCAACAAAGGCCTCCAACAAATCTGTAGTGAAAGCAGAATGACTGTTACAGATATCAATAACCAGGTACTCTAACGGGATTTTAAGATTATTTTATATATACCAATAATATAGCTGTTGTAATTTCAACAAAAGAGCCCCTGAAGATGAGCCTTATATAGGCTAGAAACATGTTGGGCAACATTTAATAAAAATTGTGTTAAATAACATAACACAGTGTACATTTGTCTGCATAAGATATATGTTAAGTAAAATATTACACAGTTAAGGAATGTTTGGTTGAATGTAATCTTTCAAATAAACTAAAAAATCACCCATTTTTGACATATGTTTGTATGAACTTTTTTTAAGTGAAGAACTAAATCTTGAAGCTTGTTCAAGCATTTTAAACACTCTGTATATAAGATTGCTATGAATTTGTAAGTAAAATTTTCGACACTATTTTCTTATCTTTACGATCCCGAACACGGAGGCGAATTTTTTCCCCTCCCCCCAGACGAAGGTAATTCATACCAACTTGACACAGCGTTATGCATGTGTAAATATTTGCAAGAGTGCATTTATCTCTATTTTTGGCTTGCGTAAACATCGCAGCGGAGAAAAAATCTACACACAAAAATGATTAGTTCACGCAGCACCACGCCCCCTGCTGACAAGAGGGGAAAACCTTCAAATAAAATCAATAAGATAGATGAAGAAATTATCTCATTTGTTAAAAAAAATATTTATTGTGTTGCAGCATATAAATGGCATTATACAAAGAGGTATACGCACATATGTATGTGCTTTATATGAGGACTACAATTATACGTATGCAAGTATAATTATATGTACAAAGATTGAGATTGACTGCAAGTGTAACTTAAATAGACGAATGAGAAATTTATACCAACGTTTATTCGGCAAGACGCAAGGAAAGTAACCGTTTGAGAGATTGGAACTCGATGAGAGGATAATACTTAGTCCGCGTTTCGCGGACTACTTTTTTCGTAATTTAATGAAGTGCATACCTTTGTGTTTGTGGAAAGTTTAAAAACAAATCGTTACTATACGTCGAACACAACTACATTTTTATTTAGAAAGACTACACGTTTCGGTCATTTATGGCTATCTTCGGGCCATCAATACAATATTTTAAAATAAGGTACAATGCAATGCGATATATATTCACCATATGGTTTCACTCTGTAGGATCCCAAGTTTACATTGTTTATTACAAGATGAAATTGTAAAATATGATCATATAGTATAATTTTACAACCGTCAGCTACTATACTATCAGATTTTACTATTTAATAAACGGTGTAAACTGTGGGATCCCACAGAGTGAAACTATATGGTGAATATACATGTATTATATTATACCTTATTTTAAAATATTGTATTGATGGCCCGATGATGGTCGTAAACGACCGAAACATGTAGCACTTTCTAAATAAAAGGGTAGTCGTGTTCGACCGATAGTAAATAATTTGTTTTCAAAAACAAGCATTTTCCCCACTCCAATGCAGTTCATAATCCACAGTCACGCTCTCATGAGACATTACGCCGATAAGTATGCTGTGTAACATAAGTGCTCCTGACATGGCTGTTGTGACGGCTTGGATTTCCACCGCTTCTTTCCCTGTTAACATGCCTGTTCTGTCTCGTTGTAAAGGATCGTATGTATTCATTGCGACGATAACGGAAGACGGCGAAATATTACTTCTACAGGAGAGTCGGTCTCAAATTCTGCAGCACGCTAGAATACGTTTCAGAAGATAACATAATATTGTAAAGGTTAGGTTTATGTATATTGCAATGTGATATCAGTATTGTAAAATTGTCGGTTACAGTCATGTACATGCATTAAAATGCTCGTAGCGATGTAACGGTTGATAGTATGGCATAAGTTGATGTAGCATTTTTTACACAAATTTACGAATACTACAACATTCTGAAGTTTGGCACCCCTTATGAGGAACACACTGTATATGTGTGCATTGTATTATAATGTAGGGCAGCCCGACTATAAGACGTTTATATCAATACAATATGCATAGGTTGCGGGATGGAGTTACTTGGCACTGAGATGGGGCAGGGGAATTTTTTCTTCACCATGACCTGTCCGTTTGTGGGACCCACACAGCCTCACATATAGCGGGTACCGAATTTCTTACCCGGGGATTAAAACAACGGTGGCTTGAAAGTGAACACTCACTGCCATGTAGTGCCGAGGTTCAGAGAGCGTCTCCGTGGCGTGGTACTTAATGACAAGCAAAACGTATTAGCTTACTTCTGCCGGTAGTCGTATGATCTAGACTTGCGTGGACAATGTCCACTGTAACTTATTGAACATGACAAATAAGTAACGCTTGTGTAAGTGTGAACTTTCGGATTGCTTTACCTGAGAATGTTGTTATTTCTGTTGGCAGGAACATGACGCCCCTCTATGTCCTCAGCTGCGTCGTGGCGCTGCTACTGACTTCGACAGTGGCAGATGTGAGTGTAGTTGCATATCGGCTCTGAATGTTTATCTGAATTAATTTTGTCCTTTAATTGGGTTCAAAAATCAAATATTCTGTTGTTATATAAACTTGACTCTTCGTCAAATAAATGAATTTATACTTTTTTTTTTTTTTGCGAAGATAGATTTAAGATCTTGATACTATGTTTCTCTACGACCCATTTTAAAATTATTTTTCCATCTATACCTAGATCTCCAAACTGTTCTCTGTCACTGAGATTTCCGGATTATAAATTTGTACGCCTGTCGTGTTTCTCTCATAGCTGCTAGACGTTCCGCTTACATCATCCTTGATTTTTATTACCATGTTATTACTGGGTACTAACTAACTAACTAACTAACTAACTCCATGGAGCAGAGTTCTTCTTGAGAAGCTAACAGGTCGTCAGCTAGTCAATAAATTCCCCGCATTTTATGGAACCCGAAGGTTCATTACCACATTCACAAAAGCCCGCCACGTGTCCCTATCCCGAGCCATATCAATCCAGTCCATGCCCCCCATCCCACTTCTTGAAGATCAATTTTAATATTATCCTCCCATCTACGCCTGGTCTTCCAAGTGGTCTCCTTCCCTCAGGTCTCCCCACCAAAATTCTGTACGCACCTCTCCCCTCCCCCATACGTGCTACATGCCCCGCCCACCTTATAACATTATGAGGCTCCTGATTTGGAATTTTTCTCCAGTTCTCTTGCTTTATCTGTATTTAAACTCGAGTGTCTTCTTCAGCACATTATTCTCAGGCAGTTCAAGTTTTATTCTTTTGTCCCGATTAAGACTAAATTTCACACAAGCACAAAACTGGTTAAATTGTGATTTGTGTTATAAATTAATAAACAATTAAAAAGGCAGTGTTGATGTTAGATTTGTATTGTCTGTCGGAGTTCCGTGTGATGAGTTTTAAAACACGGTACATTTATCCAACTCCGTGGGACAAAGTCGAAGGTTGTCTTGAGTTGGCTTACGTATGCTCTCACTATTGTGGGATCATAGGAGAACACATCTGAAACCAAAGTGCTATGGAGAATATATAGACTTATGAAAGGTGCAAGGACACAAATACGGAGCAACTTTTACACACATAGCACAGAAATTTATAATTTTTCTCTTCACAAAATAATATGAATATTATCAAATCGAGGATACGAGGTGGCCAAAGATGAGAAGTGCATGCTATATTCCGTCCCGAGAACCTCAAAGGGGAGACCGCTACGTAGATGTAGGTGGGAGGACAATATTAAAATACAAGCTAAGAGAAATGGTGTAAAACTTGATTAAACTGCTGCAGAATAGTGCCCAAAATTAAGCTCCTATGAATCCTTCGTTAACGGTCCTTCGGAGTCCTGAAAAGCAATGTTTGTTGCCGTATACATTGGTCTATTGGTAACGCTCAGGACTTGCCCAATTATAATGTCGGCTGGGTCTTACCGATACCTTCCAGATCCTTTCCTCTTAGTATTTCACCAGTCTTCCTGCTATCGACACTATATAATCTGAGATGCTTATCGCTTAGTATAATAAACAATAAAAGTAAATTTGCTGCCTGGCGAAGCAGGCTGATTATCAACTCAGTGAAGACCTGATATTGTGTATGTTTCAGCAGCGGAAAGCGGTTGTGACTCTGTCCAAAGGGAACGAGACAGTGGGTGAAATCGACTTTGTTCAGGAATACGAAAACGGCCCCGTGATTTTGAACGGAACTATACGCGGACTGACCCCAGGAAGACACGGTCTTCACGTGTATGAGTTGGGCAACGTCCGCCATGGCTGCCTAGCCGCTGGTGGTCACTTCAATCCTCAGAAGGTATGCGACTTGCTGCAGTCCTTTCACTCACACACACACACACACACACACACATGTGACTGGCGGCTGCCTAACAGCGTAATAGTCTTTTGTATGTGATCCTCGCGAACAGTTGACCTACACTTGTGTAAGTGTTCTGACCGATGACGTTCACCGACTATGAAATTGGTCCTGCCACAGATCCCTTGTCCTTGTTCTTACAGCTGCATAACCCCATAATTTGTTCATTCCTTTCAATCGCGCTGTCAAAACACGCAAGACTGAGCAAGATTGTGTTCCAGTGATGAGAATCTTGTCAACTAGTCAGCTGTTTTTTACTGCTGTGAAATTCTGTACACTGCTTCTATAACGTATACCAAATTCAAGTCTATGAATTTCTTCCAAATGACCGCATCGCGCCAAGATACACAGCAAGCGTTTAAGGACAAATATTTGTGCGTCCATCTTTATTATGTCATCATCATGATCACCATAACATTAACATCATCATCATCATCATCATCATGGATAATATCAGTCAAGCTTATGCCAACCGCATGGTATATCTCCAGGTTTCCTGTTAATTTACATTTGCAATGTATTTTCCTTAATCTGTAATGTCTGTGGTGTTATATTTACATCAAGTGTTTCAATTCTGAATTTTAGTGCTCTGTTTTAATTACTACTGCTTTCATTGCTACTGTTCTAAAATCCTGTCCTTAATAATAAGTAATACGATGGACGTATAAATTGGTCGGCGTTAGATTAGTACTACAAGCAGAGTTTAGATTGAAATCATTAAGGTATGACGCTATGACAAGTACATAGATGTTATTTTATCTAGAGTGACAGTAGATTTGTAATTTATAATTAGAAATACAGAGGTTTGCTGCCATAATTCGTGTCTGTGATATCTGATAATTGTCAAAACATTATAACCTGACATATAGACTGTGGCTGCGAGAATCACGGCAGCACGTAATTGCAAGGAATCAGAAACGCTGTACTGTTCTGATGGCCGTGTCACGCACACATTACACCTTGACATATCGGGGTCATGTTACAAAACACTTGCATTTATTAACAAGCACAGGGAGCAAAGGTGAACCAATTTTTCTTTCCTCTCTTTCTCTTTCCTTCGTTTCGTTGCGTATCTTTCTTTCTATCTTCTCTGTTCTTGGGCCTTGTCCTCAGCTCAGACGGTTGGTTGCCTCTACCACACTAAGGAGGCCATGATTCAATCCCAGACCAGTGCATGTGAGATTTGTTGTGGACAGGCGTTTCTCCGAGTTCTTCGGTTGTCCCCAGTCAGTATCATTCAACCATTGCTCCGTACCATCACTGACATAATCAAAACCTTAGCAGCTGACAGCGTAGTTAAATAAGACACTGTCTTATTTAACTACTTTCTTCGTTCCTTTTTTTATTTCTGGAATACGCAGATTTTTCAGATGGTTCTTTGTGATTTTGCGTCGATATTGGCCGTCTTTTCTTGCTGAAGGAAACACGGATCTATCCATGTAACATCTTATAAGACAGCCAGTTTTGTCTTTCACAGAAATGTATAAATACTGCATGTCACAGCAGCAGAACTTGGATTTCCTCTGTATTGATTTAAATATATAGAATGCTTTTAATTTATAGAATGTATTTAAAATTGTTTGAAACATCATTTATATTTACATTTTGTGTAACCAGTCGCAGTAACATTCAACTGCAGCTCAGATCAATTTTAAGTTCTTGGGTTACTCGATACTCATCGATATCTGTGTCATGTTATAACACTCAAAACTGAAATTTATTTATCGCCGCTGTTTTGTAAAAATGGGCTAACAGCCACTTTGAATTAATTTGAGTTATGTGTAGCGAATAATTCAACTGAAGGTCCTCTATTATATGTAAAAAGATGACAAATGCATCTTCAAGAATATCCAAGATAGATGGGGGATGTCCTACCTCTCAAAGCATTTGTAATACGTTAAATGGAGCCACCTTCTTGCTTCTCCTGTAAAATTGATATTTTATGGGTTTGCCCTCTTTTTACGAAACAGAAGCGATATGTATCATTCATTCATTCATTCATTCATTCATTCATTCATTCTGTAGTCTGTCTTACGACAGGTCCGTAGCCACTTCCAAAGCGAATTCTCCACAGGGTGCGATCTAGTGCTTCCTCTTTAAATTTTCCAGTATCTTTTGTTTTCCTTAAGGTCATCCAGTAGCTGCTCACGTCTTCTTCCTCGTCGTCCCGTCATTTCTATCCTTCCTTCTAACTTTCCTTCAATCACGTGTTTCAGAAGGCAGTTTCTGCGCAAGATGTGACCAATCCAGTTAGCCTTTCTTCTTTTTATTGTATGTAGGATATTCCTCTCCACTTGACTCTGTGTAATACTTCTTCATTTCTCACACGATCGGTCCAACTGATCTTCTCCATTCTTCTCCAACACCACATTTCAAAACTTTCCAGATACTTCTGATCTACTTTCCGAAGTGTCCACTTTCAGCACCACACAAAGCTAAGCTCCAAATGTAGCACTTTACTAGTTTCTTCCTTAAATTTAATTCCAGTTTGCTGGTGAAAAGATTTTTCTTCTTGTTGAATGCTGCTTTTGCCATGGCAATTCTGGATTTAATTTCACGTGTACACCTTGCATCACTTGTTATCATGCTACCCAAATAATTTAAATATTCCACATTCTCCAATTGTTTAATATGTATAAATTTAACCCTTACCTCACAGAGAACACTGTGTCTTCTATAAAAACCAACCGCTTAACTCTGTTTAGGGAAATAATCGCAGATAATGTGAGAGTCGCAGAACACATTAATACACTGTGGGGGAGATATAACGTTGCCTTTTGCTGTTTTCTTTTGACGCTGTCTGTTTCTGGACCAACCGTCGCCAGATTTGTATGGGTGAAGAGCAGCTAGAAGAGTTTCATGATTTGTAGCGGGCGCCTCAAAATGTACTGAAAGAAATGCGAAATTAAATAATAAGATAGGGAATACATTTGCGCGTTGTGTTCTGACATTAGCGTATTTCCCATAACATTGGTTTGGTGCACCAGATCTCACACAGACGGCACTTGACGAACGATCAGTAAATTTCTTCAGAATACTCGACATTATTTACGCTCGAATCTTTCAGTTAATATGAGACCGACAAACAATGTAGCCTCTTAGAAATCCAGGACAGAGGTTTAGTTCATGTCGCAAAAACCACCACGTGCTTTGCAATCATCAGCGAACAACTAAGTAATTATTAGGCCTATATTTCAATTCCTTCAAGGCACTTGTCTGCAGGGAAACCTTTGCCCACCCCTCATCTAGAATATTTAGCGTCAGTGGTGGTAGATTAATAAATAAGAATGCGGAATATGGGTAGAATAATAACTGACCGGGGGGGGGGGGTCAAGGTAAACAGGTAAAATCCTGCCCATTGCTAATTTGCTAACCACGAAATCCACAAGGACAGCCCAGGGATCAAACCTGTGAATTTTATAAACACCAATTTGTTTTTAGTGAAAAATATTTTTAAAATTTCTATTCTTAAGTTTATATAAAACGTAAAATGCAAAGAACAGATATATCCAAGGTATTTTGCAAAACGATACCGAAGTTTTGGATCCATACTTTACCAAATTGGCGTCCATAAGCTACCTGAAATTCTACAGCACTCCCACGGTGTTACATTGCTACATAGCTGTCCGTCGTGGAAGTCACAGAATTAGGCTGACCATAATTCCTTGAGACAAAAACGGGGCGGGGGGGGGGGATGTTAATAAAGAGTAGGACGTTTAAAAAAAGTTCTATTACATAAAAATATTGAACTTACAATAATTCTTCACAGAACCGCGCAAGTGTTGCCAACACGTATTTTCTTCTTTTCTCTCAATAATTCATTGACTTTAAAGTTACACTATTTATTCAATGGGCAATTGTCGATCCGATCAACGCGCCTCTACCGATGGTTACACGAATGACTGGTACCTACAATAGCAGCCATTGATGCGGACTTGATTATAGGTTATGATTGACCAATATTTAAATATATTTTAAAGTTTTTATAAAAAACGGGACAAAATGGCATTTTTACTAAAACGACGGGACGGCCGGGACATAGCAAAAAAACGGTACTGTCCCTTTCAAAACGGGACGTATGGTCAGCCTACACAGAATTGACGAACGACCAAAAAAGTGCTAACTGCTCTGTGTGAGTTATAGAGTTCTTCGCGCGTGCTGCGACGGAAGGGTCACTCGCAAACACACTGCTCTTCACTGCAATGGGGACGTGTGTTCTGTTCACGTCTGTGCACGGACATAAACATGACGAGGGATTGTAACTCGGGCAGTAACGCGTGCGTTTTATAACCCACACGGACTGCAAAGTAACGCTCATGTGGCCTTGTTCCGGAACTTCTGTTCTCACTTGCAAGAAATCTCCTTGCCTTGTTTCTTTACAGAAGCACCACGGTGCCCCCAGTGACACGGAGCGCCATATAGGAGATCTGGGCAACATCGAAGCTGGTACTAATGGTGTTGCCAGCATTAACATCTGGGACAGACTTATCTCACTGCATGGACCACACAGCATCATCGGACGCGCTATCGTAGTGCGTAACGGAACTGATGACCTCGGAAAGGGAGGCACGGATGAGAGTCGGACTACGGGCAGCGCCGGCAGCAGAGTTGCCTGCGGAGTCATCGGAATTCAGTAATGACATTGTTGTTTGATATTGTTTGGTCTGAAAATAGAATCGTCACTGCTTGGCATTTGGTCCCCTTAAAACGAATTCCTTTGGTTTTTTTTTTTTCCCCTGTGGTGCAACAGCCCAAATGTGGCCTAAGCCGTTTCATTTTGAGATTGCTAGATCACACACAATTACACACAGCCGGTAGGACTCCTCTGAACGATCAGCTCGTCGCAGAGGCCGCTACCTACGCAACACACAACAAACACAAGACAAGAGAGGAATAGCCATGCCCTCAGCGGGATTTGAACCTGCATTCCCAGCAATCGGTCGGCTGCAGACCTATGCCTTAGACCGCACGGCTATCGGTTAACCTGAAGTTGCGCCCCCGACTTCACAGCGACGCACCATGCCTGGCGCGCACTCTCAAACGGCCCTGGACTGTTACGAGCAGCTTCACACGCTGCTAGAATTCTGGCCACCAGATCCCCTTCTGTTTCCACAGTGACCTCAAAGGAAGAAGGATAGCAATGATCAGGCGAACCCCCCCCCCCCCCCCCGACCCCCATCCATCGGTCACAAAATGCTGAGTGCAGATGATTCCTCACAGCATGTGTAAAATGCTACCGGAATAATATGCAAGGCGGTTTGCCTACTTCCTGAATTTGAATCTCTAAGCTAGGCTATCCCAAGCAGTCTTTCCCCCCAAATTAGATCGTATAACCTTAGGTTTGCTGTGGTTTACCGCGTATAGCCGAAATAGCATTATTATAACCAGTGTATGAGTAGTTATTTTACATAAAAACACAACTATAAGCTGTTGCGTTTCTGTTTTTATCACCCCAGTGTGAGGCTCTCTACGGAAATGAAGAGAACGATAGAGGGACCATGTGCATTGTTCAGCATATGTGTGTATGTTTGTGTGATAGCTTGGTGACATAAAATGGTCTGCATATGTGTGTATGTTTGTGTGATAGCTTGGTGACATAAAACGGTCTGCATATGTGTGTATGTTTGTGTGATAGCTTGGTGACATAAAATGGTCTGCATATGTGTGTATGTTTGTGTGATAGCTTGGTGACATAAAATGGTCTGCATATGTGTGTATGTTTGTGTGATAGCTTGGTGACATAAAATGGTCTGCATATGTGTGTATGTTTGTGTGATAGCTTGGTGACATAAAATGGTCTGCATATGTGTGTATGTTTGTGTGATAGCTTGGTGACATAAAACGGTCTGCATATGTGTGTAAGTTTGTGTGATAGCTTGGTGACATAAAATGGTCAGCATATGTGTGTATGTTTGTGTGATAGCTTGGTGACATAAAATGGTCTGCATATGTGTGTATGTTTGTGTGATAGCTTGGTGACATAAAATGGTCTGCATATGTGTGTATGTTTGTGTGATAGCTTGGTGACATAAAATGGTCTGCATATGTGTGTATGTTTGGTGATAGCTTGGTGACATAAATGGTCTGCATATTGTGTATGTTTGTGTGATAGCTTGGTGACATAAAATGGTCTGCATATGTGTGTAGTTTGTGTGATAGCTTGGTGACATAAAACGGTCTGCATATGTGTGTAAGTTTGGTGATAGCTTGGTGACATAAAATGGTCAGCATATGTGTGTATGTTTGTGTGATAGCTTGGTGACATAAAATGGTCTGCATATATGTGTAAGTTTGTGTGATAGCTTGGTGACATAAAACGGTCTGCATATGTGTGTATGTTTGTGTGATAGCTTGGTGACATAAAATGGTCTGCATATGTGTGTATGTTTGTGTGATAGCTTGGTGACATAAAATGGTCAGCATATGTGTGTATGTTTTTGTGATAGCTTGGTGACATAAAACGGTCTGCATATGTGTGTATGTTTGTGTGATAGCTTGGTGACATAAAATGGTCAGCATATGTGTGTATGTTTTTGTGATAGCTTGGTGACATAAAACGGTCTGCATATGTGTGTATTTTTGTGTGATAGCTTGGTGACATAAAATGGTCAGCATATGTGTGTATGTTTTTGTGATAGCTTGGTGACATAAAATGGTCAACATATGTGTGTATGTTTTTGTGATAGCTTGGTGACATAAAATGGTCTGCATATGTGTGTATGTTTGTGTGATAGCTTGGTGACATAAAATGGTCTGCATATGTGTGTATGTTTTTGTGATAGCTTGGTGACATAAAATGGTCTAAACCCCAGAGAGGGAACAATTTGCCATTGTCCATATCGGACATGCAGCCATATTTCCGCCGTAATTCAGACATGGACAGTATATAACATAATTATATGATACTTTAACTCTGTCTCCTAATAAAATCGCCCCTCTCTTTCCAGATCCGTGACGCCTTCACATTCACGAATGGTGCCACCTTACTGGCCGTACTGTTTCCCGTGTCCCGCTGTCACGGACTATTGGGTAAACTGCTGGTGGCCGAGCAGCGTGCCCTGCAGTTATGACACGGGAGCATCATATACTACTACTAGTGTCTGTGAGTGTTGGTTGAAAGTCCCTACAGGCACACGAACAGCTTACTGCAAGTTATAACTAGTGTGATGAAGCAGTGAATATGCGGTAGATAGCTCTGGAGGCTGGACGTAGCTGCTTGTATGACAGTTCTAATGGCGTTCCAAAACGATACATTGACTTTCTCAGTGTTGTGATATAGAGTCCACCTGGTCCAAACCAGAACCTACAAATATGGAAAGGAAACCCCTCACCTGTCTCCTAGTACACTGCGTGCACCCAGCAACTCTCAGAGTAATAGGATCTTATTAGTACATTGTAGCAGCTGCAGCAATCCGTTCACGTCGTGTTTGATCGTCAGATGTCATTTGATTCTCTGAAAGCACGACATCCTGTTTTTCTTGCGTGTCTCTCTCAAACTTAATTGTCTGACATGACGGAAACGTCTTGCTGCTCATTTATAAAAGTGTAAGAATATATTGTTTGTAATTCTACAATTACATTCTATCCCCAGTAAACTTTCACCCCATAACAGGCCATAACGGCCCAGAGTGGGAGTAGAGGTATAGCTGTACTCTTTCTTTAATCTCGGCGCTAGAGGGGGTGTGTGGTCAACGCCACGCCCCGGCCGCTTTACCCTCGGGAAAGAGACCCGGCACCCATTGCACAGGAGGCTGGGTGGGCCCCAGGGCCGGTCTGGGTGGGTGCTGAAAATATTGCCGCCACCGGGATTCGATCACCGGACCGTCCAGCCCATAGTGATTCTATCCCCAATATATTATTCAAATACAATTATGCACCTAGTCAGCTTCATTGCATTATAAATATGCGGATGGCCATTTTCCTGGCCATGGGAGATGTGGGAGATCGAGGCAGAATTTGGCGTTTTGAAACCCAGTGGCAACAACGGCTCATTTGTGTCTTGCAGGTCCACACAGCTGTACGTACTGACGAGCCTCTAACGCATACAAGTGGGTTTATTATCATTGCACCTAGCTCACGAGTTGGCTTTACAGTTCCGGCCTCTTCGCCTTGCGTGACTTTGTCTTAACCAGCCTTGCTCCCCTTGTTACTAACAAAATGAGCCCAGCCCCTCCATCGTCAGCATCCTCATCTGAAATGTGTTTAAAGGTTAAACACGACGAGTGTGGATGTACAACTTCTTATTAAAACTCTATTTGGTTACAGTATTTGCACCTCACATTCACGGTTTTAATTGCTTATTTTGAGTGGGAACAATTGATTACTTATCAAAGAATCACTTCTATTATTTGCCAAGTTTATGAATATTCCATCATGCGGGACACACAAGTTAAATACTCGTACAATATTTGAAAAAAATGCAGAATGTCTTAATGTTGCAGCTGGTGGTACATAAGGCCCAATGCGTTTAGTATAGGGATTTTGGGTTTATTAGATGGCAGATTTATGCTTGTATAATTTCTTAAAACAATTCTGTTATTGCTGGAAACCTTTCTTCAGCTTGCAAACAACACTCGTACAAGTGACATGGGACAGCGTGTGAAATTCTTATTTTTGCCTTCTGTGTCACGACATTGTATTGTCCTGTATGCGGGTACAAACCTAATAGAGTAACATACTGCCTTCGACCTGCTGGCTAGAGTACAACCAACCACTTCCTCAGCTTGGCTCACCTACCCTGTAGTTCACGGCAGTACGTTCCTTCTAAGCGTTGGTTCCCACTTACCACACTGCACGGTGCGCCCTAACCTACAAGATTGATTAAACTTTTCAACTAAAGACGGACAGTTGCCTCTACAGCATCATAGTTTGACAATTATTACTTGGTTTCACATTACTAGTCTCCGATAAGAGGGGAAGAAAGAGAGAAGACCGAAATTGTGGACGTGGAATAGTAATTACACTTCTTACCGATTGAGCTACCGCTTCCGCAGCCCCAGTCGCCTTTGTGCTTCCACATATTTGGTCAGAGGTGGCAGTACATTACGTTGCGTGCCTACAGCTCATACCGCGTAACAGCTTGCGCCATCTGTTACCGTTATTATAAACACATTGTATCCATGTCCATTGCACGAGTTACCGCTCAGCTGCTCTTCCATCTTCAGGATCTGTTGCTATCTTTCCCATAGTTGCGTGCGAAATCCCACAGTGCATTTATATTTCGTGTGAATCTCAGATCAAACGGCGATCATTTACCTACACAGTAATGACAGTCTCTGCTTTGTAGACTTGTGTTTATACATGCCTTTGTGAATTTGTACAACAAGGAAGTAATACAAAATTCATCGTTCACAACTCAGTCTCTATAATTAAATTTCAATTTGTACTACGTGTTTCGACCCTATTTCCGGCCACCATCAGGTAATACATTTAACACATCTTGTACAATAGTATTCTTAATCATCATGTTTTAAATGTAGTACCTGATGGTGGCCAGAAATAGGGCCGAAACTTGTAGTACAAAGTGAAATTAATGATGAAGGTTGAGTTGCGAATGACGGATGTTTGTTACTTCCTTCTTCTTCTTTGTAGTGTGTGCTTACGGGGATCAGTGTCATACGGAAGAACACGGCAAGTGTGTTTCATGCAGCTTTGTAAAGGTTTTGAAATTTAAGGAAAGAAAGAAAGGGAGGAAGAAAGAATGAAGCTACAGACCACATTCAAGCCTTCTAAAAATAACAGAAAAAATGTTTAGGCCTACATCTAACTGTTGAATAATCCTTTGAACGTGTGGCGGTATTCGGGGTTCGGTCTTCGGCAGGGGCAAAATATTATTGTCTTCTTCAAAGTGGCTCTGAAGCCAATTCAGTTCAACGGGCACATTATATTCTTTCCAATATGAAAAGCGGTTGGGGCGTAAAGCTAGTCGTTCACCTACATCTAGTGCCGACGTTAAGAATGCACGGATTGATACCTCCACTCTCCCACACGTCTTCATGGCGTAGAGTTTAATTAAACACAGGGTCACCTTTGCTCTAATACAGAGGTTCTCAAAGTGTGCTTCGCGGAGATTCTGACGCCATTATAAGATAAACCACACACACACACACATACACACACACAAAGACAGCATTGTAATTTTTCAGTAAACAAGGTGAAGAAAATTAGAGATGTGCCTAAAAGAAGAGCTGTCGATCATTAGGTCTAGATATATACTCATGTATTTAAAGTATTTTCACTGATGTACGCTGCTGGCTTGTTGTTGAAAATTACAAAACACTCACACGAAATATTCATGTTGCGACGTCAGACGGTCATAATCAGTAATGTAAGTACCCTAATCGATGCTCTAAATACAGCCTTCTGTCTGTCAACTGGATCACAGTTTCCCATGATTTTTGATGTGCGGTTGGCGCATACACACTAGAACTAGGCACTGAATGAATTCCGATCCTCGCACGCAATTGGACGGAGAAAAATACACTGAACAGAAGCTTCCGCGCTTGTTGCATTATTTTGTTTTTTATTATAGGTGTATGTAATTTTCGCTAGTGTATTTGTTCCTTTGCATTCCTTCGTATTATTGGCAGTCTTGGTCGATGCAACCATTAGTGTCCAGCGCGCTGCATAGGTGGACACGCAGAAATTCAGCACCTGAGAAAGAAACACAGATAAACGTAATTGCGGAACGGTGAAGGATGACATTCGCGGAACGTGTAGCGTCCATTGGAGAAAAAACAAATGCCCAAAAATTCGTTCGGGAAATTTTGGAGCAAGAGGTCACTTTGGATACGCAGACATAGGTAGGAGGATTTTACTTATATACTATGATATAGTGATATAGTATAATTTGAATGTGGATTGGAATAAACTGGCTCGGGATAGGGTTTAATGGCGAGATTTTGTGAACAGGGAAATGAACATTCGGGTTCTATAAAAGCGTTAATTTCTTGGTCATATGACTGATTGTCAGCTTATCAAAAAAAGACACTACACCGTATGAGAAGTAAATACTGTGAAAATGTTAAAGAAATACGTGAATTTCGGAATGAGTCATTACATTGATTACAGCACAGGCTGTACGACCGGTGTTAGATTCCTGACAAGATGAAGGATTTTCTATTCTCATTATGTCCGTATCAGTTCTCGGTCCCATCCTGTCTCTTATCCAGTGGGTACGGGTAATGTCAGCACTTTCCCAGAAGTTAAAGCTGACCTCCGTCTGATTCTTATTGGTTAAGCAAGACTTGTGATCGAGTAAAGCTACGTTGTTACTGAACGCCACTTATCTTCGCAGAGAATAATACAGCCCCATATACTCATATTACACATCCCTAATGCGCAGTCTAGCGGCCACTACAAAAAAGTCGAGCTGTACAAGATTGAGGTTATTACCTCGACAGCACAGAGACAGATAAGCAGGCAGGTTATTGCAGTGAGTCCCGTGCGTGGTATATCTTGAAGTTGCCTCAGACATCCTGTGTTGTGTATGATGTAACTGATATCAGGCGGTAGAACTGAGCAGAATTCCTGTATGTCGGTTGGCGGTCTCGACGGACAGCAAGACGCAGGTATGTAGGAAATGGCGTCGAACCATTCGTCCTCTCTGTACTTCCCGCAACACTTCAACTGTAACAGTTGCCACAGATATTCAGACACCTTATACTCTGTACATGTACACAGTGTCGAGTGGTAATGTCAAGCCGACATGTGTTTCTCAGGTAGTTTACCCTATATTTTCCGGAAAGCCGCTTTACCGAGATAGTGCAGTACCTGTGTGTAGAATTTTGCGAATTAATGCTTAGGGAATATACGTTGAATGTGGTGGAGAACAATTTGAATAATTTCCTTAGCTCCTATTGTCTCTTTCTGGTGGTGGTTGGTTGTGAATAAAATATGATTTTCCTCTAACGTGAATATAATTTCGGTAAAGCGACTTTTACGACACGTGCATAAATCCTGAATTAATAAAACTGGAATCAGGTAGGGCCGAAACATATAGAGAGCCTTTCTCAAACGTGTTATTAACGATTCTGCGTACAAAATTTATTTCGAAGTCCCTTTATTGGACATAGTCACATTACCTTACCGCATGTATTCAGAAATTATTTATTCTTGCACGGTACTTTGTTACATATTTGCAGGAAATAGCAGAACGTATTCAATCACGGTTAGGCACACTGACCTTAATGAGATCTATATTTGATGCCACACCTTAATCTGTATCTTTGTACAAAGTATATGTTATGTTGGATGGATGAAAACCAATATTCATTTCGCCCAACAACTTGTAATGTTGTAAAGTAAAGTAAAGGTCACCCTAGAACAGGCCATGAAGGCCTAGAGGGGGAGTAGAGGTATAGCTCTACTCTTTCTTTAACCTCGGCGTTAGATGGAGGTGGGTGGTCAAAGCTACGCCCCGGCCGCTTAACCCCGGGAATGACCCGGTACCCATTGTACAGGAGGCTGGGTAGGCCCCAGAGCCGGTCTGGACGGGTGCTGAAAATCTCGCCCCCTCTGGGATTCGATCCCCGGACCGTCCAGCTCGTAGCGAGTCGCTATACCGACTACGCTATCCCGGCCCACTTGTAATATGGACCGAAAATAATAAATTTAAATCTAAATCCATTGTGTAAATTTACAGATGAAAACTGCGGTCTGTCAGACGGACAGGTGGATCCTCCCATGTTTCAGTAACCTGTTCAAGAGTATAGACTCTCCCTGACTTACGCAGTTTCAAGTTACGGAATTTAAAAATACGGAATTTTAGAAATTAAAAAAAAATGACGCTGAGATAAAGACATTTTTTAAATGTGGACGGAATATTTTATTGCGGAAATGGAAGTGCACTAGTAGTGCAGTGGACTGAATATGCTGTTCGAGTGCATCCGAATTCTTGTTCGGAATGTTATCTGAGTAAACGGGCTGCCTTGAAGTATTAAATGTTATGGTCACATGAAGGAGGTTTTGATGCGACTGACTACTTATGTTTTATACTGACGATAAGCAGAGTTCTGTATCCTTTTTCTGCCTAATGGGTTTGTTATCGAGGTTAGGTATTTTTACCGAACTTTGTTATATACAAAATATGTTACACTCACACAAAATTTTTTCTTAACAGATTTTATGCTCCAGATTTCATAACTGCTTTTATCGGCACAACAATATTCCACTGGAACTTTAGGCTTTTTGCTAGTATGTGAGATTTCAGGCTTCCTCGGCAGTGTAGCTGACGCCTTCGTTCCTCGGGGATGTTACGTGGCCTATCGGTCCCATCTTCAAGGAATTGCTTGAACCTTGAAATGGGACCAACAGGCTATCCCAAAAGTCGGTAAACAACAAAAACATATACAGCGTAACATCGCAGAAGAGCCTAGGCTTTCTTGCTGGCATACTGTATTTACATCACAGAGCGTGAGCGTGAACGTGAATCGTGAGGCGTCAGTGGGTGGTGCTCGTCTGCAACAAGGTTGGCTCTTGTTCGTGTTCTCGGCAGAACTATTTCGCGCATCTAATGCAAGTACTCTTACGCCCACGTTCTCTGCTTATAACTAGATAAATCATAACTCTGCGTCTCTGTACATACAAATTCGCTTGGTACGTACTGTATTTTAAAAAGACAATTTTCGTATTTATTTTTCTTAGAATATGGAGAGATTGAATGTACTAAAAAATGAAATAATATTACTTAAGCGTATTAATCACAATATGTAAAAGTACTAAAAAGTGTTCCCATGCCGGGAATCGAACCCGGGCCTCCTGGGTGAAAGCCAGGTATCCTAGCCACTAGACCACATGGGACTGCGTGCAATAACGAAATTTTCGTTCCTATTTCCTGTAAAAGACGGAGAGCTTGAGTGTACTAAAAAATGAAAGAAAGGTAATTATGTATGCGAGTCACAATATGTAAAAAGTACCAGAAAAATGTTCCCATGCCGGGAATCGAACCCGGGCCTCCTGGGTGAAAGCCAGGTATCCTAGCCACTAGACCACATGGGATGCATGTGAAAAGTTCGCGCCTGCTGAGTATTCAGTCTCGCTCAAGGTTATGAAAATATTCCTGACATTTGTGTAATTTAATGATTCAAATATAAACTGAACTTTATCGCCACGCACCCTGTACAGATATGTGTGTTGCACGGACTAGCGTACACATAAAATAAAACTACAAATACATGTACTCGTACATTTGGGTTACTTTATCTACCCCACCAAAAAAGAGGAAGTTTCCCACGTATCGACCATACAACAGTGTACATCAGCGAAAACGGAGGTTAGAAAGGAGGACATATAAATAGTCACAATGTTATTGAATAAAAATATCTTTCAGCTTTCTCTGCTAATAGTTGTTTAAATTTCGTGGGTGTGAGATGCACATGGAGACGTTCAATAAGCAAGTTTTTCGCTAACGAGTTCAAGTTGTTCAGAATTTCTGCGCCGAAGTTTTCCGAGACATTCCGAAGACCAACTGCGGTTCTGCGCAAGTGAGTAGGCCTATATATATGGTCAACTGCATATGTATGTACAAGGGAGCCAGTTGCAATCCAAGCACCAACACAGTGGAACCTGATCGGCCGCAGCATGACCGCCCCGCCGCCAATGTTCTCGCCCAGCCGTATTCTTCGACCACTGTCCTTCCAAGCAATCGGCGCGCATTCAAAAATGTAATTATTCCAATTTATTTTTTACTTTTTTGAAATTTTGGTAACTAAAAATTTCTTCATTTGAGAAGTGTCCGTACTTCTGAACACGCTTGTTTGTATTGACAACTTGTATTTGTATTCGTCTTGCCGAACTCTTTGTAGGAGTTGTGGGAGATGGTTGAAGCGGTCGGTCCCACTCCCCTCCTACCAACTTCCGTGTTTTTGTTCATTAATCGAAATGTGAGTTTATGTTATATTGTAGAGCTACATATGTCTCTGTTAACAATAAAGAAAATCTACTTAAGCCTTCATGGAAGTGTCCGATATTTTTGTCCAGTTTTAACCAAACTTAAATTTTCTCGTCAGGTTTTGATAAAAGCCCCCCAAAAATTTCAAGAAAATCCATCCAATGGTAACCGAGCTGATATGTGAGGACTGAAAGACATGACGAAGCTGATAGGCGCTTTTCACTATTTTGCGAAAAAGTCTGAGAAGATAACAGACACGAAACCAATTCAGTAAGTTGCTTGTGGTAGTTTAGGTGTGACTCTGCCTCATTTAAATTTGACTACTTACCGCTTTCTGGACATAATCGATGTCATGTGGATTGCTTTTGTAATTGCTAATATGGTAGTCCATACTTTCTTCTATTGTCACGTTGAATATCAACCACTTGTTGAAAGCGATTCCGAACAGAATTACTTCTACGACGTACAGTAATGCCAATATTGCACTGTACTGCAACATAAAAAATATGATTAGGATCCATCAGGAAGGACAGAATATGGTAGAAGGTGAATAAGAAGGGAAAGAAGAGAAAGGTAGGAAGGATGAAAAGAATGAATAGATGACATGAAAAGAAAGTATAAAAAAAGGAAGAGGAGGGAGAATAAAAGAAGTACGAGGAAAGGTATTACGGATAAGAGGAAGAGGTTGATAAAATCTTACTTTATTTAATGGCAACATTTCAACTATAACGACTATAGGCCTACAGCACCGAATGTGTTAGGGACATGACGATAAGTGATTATCACTACTGCTCACTATTTGGCTTGTCCTTCTTGTGGAGCTACAACATCAGTCTTTCTTAACCTACAGCACTCGAGAGAGGTCAGTGGCGGCGTCACGCCCAACGCTTTGATCGAGGAATGTTCTCTGAAGTACAATAGGCCTGGACACGGTGGTGAAGAGAAATACTGCTCCCCCCCCCCCCCCCCCAGGGAAAGGAGTCCCTATTTCTCAGTCATCTAGCGCGAGCCTAGACATTAGACCTACACTGACTGAGGTACTCAACTCCAAGTTATAAATATAATATATACATTTTGCGCGAAAGCCTTTTATTGTATATATTGCAATGAAATTCGTGGAAAAGCGAAGAAGACATATTGCAGAATCACACGGTTTCGAGTCCGAATGTCACCACAGTCGTAATTCCTGGAACTGTTTGTCGCAGGAATTAAAGTTTCAAACACAGCGTTAAGAGTTGCAGTCGGTACAAGAAATGAAGAATGATACGCTAACATGTATGATCTTCAAATTAAATGTAATAAAAGTAAATGTAGCTAATGTGACGACGGACAGTGATATTTTGACACAGCATGTGCACTTCCATACGATCCGTGGCGGTACACTTCAACACTAAAGCGAAAAATAAGCTGTGCCATGGCTCAGGCGGTTAGTCGCCGGCCTTCCAACGCGGAAGCCCGGTTTCGATCCCGGGTCAGTATATGTGGGATTTGTGGTAGATAAAGTGGCACTGGGACAGGTTTTACTCCGAGTTCTTCGGTTTTCCCCTGTCAGTTCACTCCACCGTGCTCCATTACTTGGAAAAATGAAAACTGATCATCTTTCTCTTCATCTTCATTACAGGGTTGCACAATAAGCCTTAAGGCTTCGGTGAGTCCGTAACTTCTGCTGCGGGGCCCTTCTCCACAGCGAAAAATAGTAACACTTCCCTTTCCTTCCCAAACATTAAAGTAACGTGACATTATTTACCGCTAGTTGATACTCGGACACATTCAGATTGAGAGACGTCAAAACTGTACACACTGGCTCAAAAGTTACTTGACACTCGACATTCAACACGTGCCGTATGTAAAAAAAAAAAGGTAAAGTTCTCCCTACAACAGGCCACGAAGGCCAAGAGGGGGAGTAGAGGTATAGCTCTACTCTTTCTTTAACCTCGGCGCTAGATGGGGGTGGGTGGTCAACGCCACGCCCCGGCCGCTTTACCCCCGGGAAAGAGACCCGGTACCCATTGTACAGGAGGCTGGGTGGGCCCCAGGGCCGGTCTGGACGGCTGCTGAAAATCTCGCCCCCACCGGGATTCGATCCCCGGACCGTCCAGCTCGTAGCGAGTCGCTATACCGACTGAGCTATCCCGGCCCACACGTGCCGTATGAATAAGCAATTAATGTTGAAGAGGAATGCTAGCCGTTATTACACGTACTGGCTGTAGTCGTGTGAATAAATCGCACCTAGAAACATTAAAATGTTCAATCGACAAATATTTACTTATTTATATATTTGAAACTTTAAAGCACTTTTCGATATAAACGTTTGATATTATCAATCTATCATTTTCTATACGTTGTCAATGCCCTTCAATAATTTGCAACAGCAACGTTGTCAAATGAAGAGGTTCGCGCAAATGCCACTTAGAGCTGCCCATAGGCGATAGTAGATACACTCCAACAAGTTTAAGCTTTTGTCCGTGAGCCGTATTGACTGTCACAGCAAATGCGGTTTTGATCAGAAATCGACTTCTGCTCAGTTCAAAGGGAATTGTAGGACCTGATGGCCATAACTGAATCCTGGGTATAAGGACAGTCCTAAAGCGAATAACTTCTTCTGTTATGCTGTGCTCGTTCAAGCCTCTTACGACCACGTCCTGCCACCTCCGGCGGCAAGGAGAAGCTAACACATGTCATATACTTCCCATGGCTTCCGGCAGAGACAGTACTAACAATTTTTAAGGTTAGCTTTTATGTTAAAAACACAGGAGATTGTCATCAATACCGAATCATAAGCTTTCTAAAAACGTCTATCTTGAAATGATTCTTTTGATATGTCAGTAGTCATGATATCGCAAACAGACGTTACCATATATATATATACGGTAACGTCTGTTTGCGATATATATATATATATATATATCATATGGGGCATACACAAAAGAATGGTGCGGTTTCAAATAACACCGCACCATTCTTTTGTGTATGCCCTGTATATATATAATTAAAATAAAAGGAAATTAATAACCTTGACAAATTTGGGGGGCTATCACTAGCCATCTGTGTCCCGAAGGAGTTGTTTGGCGTTCGGTATACTCACAGTGACGAACATCCAACGCCTGAGAGCTACCGCTGCGCAAATGCCGAATGTTCCAAGCAGTATGTAGGTACAGGCGCTCAAGATCAAGTAGAAAACCAGTACCGTTACGTAGTCATAGAGGAAAGCGTTGAAGTGGAACAGACGCCTCTTACTCGAGACAGCCACGAACATTAAACTTAACCTCAGTACCTGTAATGCAAAGTGTGCTATGAAATAAACTGAGAGACTATTGCTGATGCGTGTGATGGTCTGTCCGGGTACTTTGAAGCGTAAGCGGGAGATCTTTGAAACATCGTATGCTTGGAACTCAGTCAGTGCATGCAAACCTCACTCACTGGCATTCGATTTCATTTCCCTTTATTCAGTTGGAAGATGATGTTCCGAAATGACAGCGAAAGTAGAAAAAAGTGCTGGCGTTTGAACTGCCACTGATGTATTAATTGGGGGGTGCCGTGGCTCAGGCGGTTAGTGTCGCCGGCCTCTCCCCGCGGAGGCTCGGGTTCGATCCCGAGTCAGTCTATGTGGGATTTGTGGTGGACAAAGTGGCACAGGGACAGGTTTTTCGCCGAGTACTTCGGTTTTCCCCTGTCAATTTCATTCCACCGGTGCTCCATTACACGGAAAAACGAACAAACTGATCATCTTCATCACAGGGTTACACAATAAGCCTTAAGGTTGTGGTGCGTCCGTAGCATCTGCTGCGGGGCCCTCCAAAAAAATGTATTAATATAAGATAGGTTATAACAATATAAGAGGTAATGTATATTACCAAAATAAAGGATGGAATGCCATTCCGTGCATACTTCCCGGACTGGCATTAAGGAAACTTCACAATCATCCCGCAGGTTTCTGGAGATCACCCACTGGAGTTCGCTTGAATATTTTCGTTGACGTTCTTCCTCCAGACTAAAGACTATGTCTGAATACCTTACAAACTAACGAGAAAAATAGTTGCTTTATATAAAAAAAATATGTAGTGCCTTGGAAACAAAACAAGATTATGGACGGTGTTAATATAATGAAAAGCACTTTGTAGCTTACCTTTTACTGTAAACCTCAGTTGAGCTGAGATAGGTGAAAAGCTAATCACATGACAGATACAGGATACATCTTATTTTCCATATGTTTCACTCAATGCCGTGTAAAAATGTTTCAGGCAAATATTTTGTGTCTTTACTGGAATTCTTATTTTATATATTGTACACTTGTTTTGAGAAAAGTGCTAAATACAAAATATACGAATTTGTTGCCAGTCCCAAAGTTGCGTAAAGGACTATTAGCTTCGTTAGGTTTGTCTGTCCGTCTGTCTCTCCGTCCGCATAGAAGAAGTTGACTGCTGATGGATGGATTTTCTTAAAATTTCTTATTGCGGGGTTTTACTGAAATCCATCAAGTAAATTCAAGTTTGGTTAAAATCGAACAAAAGACGCACTATACATAAAGACCTACGCACAATTATGGCTACTTTGGTTAGATTAGCGATGGTAAACGTTGATAGTGATAGTCGATAATCCATGCTGATCGGTATTAATGTCCTTTATATCTTCATGCAATACACATGATTCATAATAAGGCAGAAAAACCTTGAATCATAATATTTATTGTTAATGGGTTATGTCTAGGAATGTGAAATTTGGTATGTACATGAATAATGAATATACCTACAAATTACGCAGCAATATTGACTTTAATTTATCACTTACAAAATATTTCGACGGGGTGAAAATTTTAGGTTATATATGACAGATAAACATAACAAAATTAAGGCATAAGTATAAATAATAGTTCTGCAAGGGAATTTAGTAACAGACTATAGCAACAGGAATAACGTTTCTTAATATGTGCACAATTGTGTACAACAACAAAACGTGTGACCACAGTGGAATGAATTGTGTGACCATCTGAGAAGTGTCCTGGTTGCAAACATCCGAACGCGCCTGATTATTAAGTTACACGCACATTTCCTATTCTGTTGTGCACTTCGAAGAATGCAGAAGAACGGGACAGACACAGAAACATAAGACAGACTTTCTCTTCCACATGTGACAAAACAGAAGAAGGCCACGAAGTAGCAGATTATGAGTTTGGTCGATAGCTCACCAGTATGACACAGCAGAACAGCATGTGCAGGAACCTAACCACTTCACGCTCACAGATTTTCATGATTATGCTTTTCGGGCATAAGGTTCGCCTTTATAAAGTACAACCCGGCTCTGTCCAGAAAACACGTTTTGTTGTCATCGTCACTGACAGATGCAAGGAACCTCAAATAACTACAACTGCCAAGCTTACGGTCGGCCGCTTCCTATAGGCTACCTTGACGCCCGAAATGCAACAGTGATACTGTTGTCCTCGTAGTGAATAGGTTGATGTCTTTGGTTCTGAGATTAGATAGAAGAATTTGTCCAGCTTTATTCGCAACTTTGCAACCCACAGATAAGATAAGAATTTATATTTGCCTTTGCAGTGAGTATAATCACAGAACTGATAAGAATCGACTTATCATTTGGGTTCCGTAGTTGGAAATGGGGCCTGTCCAACGGCCGAGAGGAGGATACCTTCCTCACAGAATCAGTTAAAATAAAGATGGACACATGCACATTTGGATGTAGGAATTTGTTAATACTAGGATCGTGATCCTTTGGGATGCGACGAACAAAATTCGTTTTAAGAGTTTTAATAGCTCTTGGCGCAGAACTTGCACCGCTGATGTTGAATTATACAAGGTACAAAAACTAAGTGTGGGGTGGGGGGACGTTACAGAATAGCACTAGACTTACAGCTGTCACCGGATGTTGGCTGCTGTGACGTAAAAGGGTGAACTGAGTTGTGTCAGAATGACGATTGTCAGCTGTTCCGGAATTCTTAACAGATGAAGATGTCAGAAGGCTTATTCTGCTGACGACATCTAGAAATCTCGTGTTTCCTTCTAAACGCAGCTTGTGACTATCGAAATCCCATCACTGCAATAAAACTCACTTTTTATTGTGCCCAGTAACGTATGGTCGAGATATTACACTTATGCCAATACGCATGTGCAATATGAGACAAATTGCATTACACCGAGATTTCAGAAAGTCTCATCTTCAAGCCCAATATATATGCTGTAAGGCCTGTGACGCTATTTCCTATTAGGCATTTTCTGTAAACTCTACAGTTAAATTATCAAAAAGAGTCTAGGTACAAAAAAACTTGCATATTGAGGTGGATATCCTTTTTTTGGAGTTAGTCAACAGTAGTAACTTGCACACGTTTATGTTGAAGTCCTTCCACGCAGAGTTAATCTGTTAATTTTTTCTTCAGGCGCCCTGCAGCTCTTTACCTCATTGGTTAATTTTCCGATGTTTGCTTTGGCATTCTATTTGCCTGTATTCTGCGTATATATTGTGGATAATTCTCTCTGCAGTCTTCAATACCGTCAATAACATTTGTACCACTTAATATTTTCGGTTGTCTCATTTTATTAATGATTTATAGAATCCATTACAGGTAGAAATATCTTCTTTCCCCCCCCCCCCCCCCCCACTCTCTTGATGCCTCCTTCCTTAAGCACTTAGAACACAATGTAATACTTTTAAATTTTGATTTTAGTGTGGTGTTATATATTACTATATTTTGCGGGTTTTGAGATTTTTGCAGCTGTATAGGCGAGGATTACGTTTTTCTAGGGAATTTCGACCTTTGAAAATGAAGACATTACTCGGTCTCGAAACGTCGGTGCAGCGTCTTATCCCAGAACAACGCAATCCTCGTTATTTTTGCTGAAAGGCCTCTCGATATTCATACGCAAAAGGAAATTGAAATTGAGATTAATGTCTACAAGGACAAGAGAGTTATCTCTTGTCCGAATCGTCCAGACCAGCTCTGGGGCCCTGTTAAGATAAACTGCGGGAATTTGAATTGGAGTCATTCTAACTAGGATTATTTTGAATGTGCGTGAAAAGTGTCAGCACGAAAACAACTTGGCATATATATGTATATATGTACGTATGTATATGTATGTTGTATTTATGGACGCTCTTGTACGTGATGAAAGTCCGAAAGATTGCGGAATAATGATGGGCAAAAGGCCCGACAAACTTTGTTGTGGTAAATGTTACTGTTCGCTTCTAGTGCCAAGTATACATGATATTAATAGCAAACAGCTTCAGGAGCTACAGATATGGTAAAATTGACATCAGTTTCGAGTGATTTAATGAAATGAACCAGACGGTCTCCATCATATAGCTCTTTTGTTGGTGTGGAACCGTGGAATATGCATACAACATGCGATTTATCAAACACTGCAAAGGACAAATAGAGGTATTTGTCTGATAAAGTTGCGCTAAGTTGTGACCAACTAACCAAGCCATGACGCACAGTCTTTCTTGCAGTTTGTAATAATTGCTCAGATAGTCACGAAATTTTCCCTCGCTCATTATCGTGTTACCAGAAACATGCCTTTTTGCCCTACCCTGAGCCAGATGAATCCAAACCACACCCTCCTATCTTAGTTGTGTAAGTTACATTTTAGTATTTTAGTAATTAGTATTTAGTATAAATGTACGTAGTTAATACACCGTATAATATTGTTAGATAAAAGTAGGTGTTATAGAAAATGGTACTTAAAAAGGAAAAAAGCATTAAGTTTCGTTCGGGTGTTATTGTGCAAGTAAAGTAATTAGTGACTGAATAGTGTGAATCACAATAAACAGCTGTAATCACTGTGTAATGCAGGCCTATATCTTGATTGACGATGAACAGCGTCAGTGCGTTATGTAGGCATGTAACGTGACTGTCTGATTGACTTAACAAACGAGAAAGATCAACAAAATCACGACCGCCTGAAGGTAATCGCGTGACCCAATCCCATTGTAAGGATTCTGCTAAGTCTTGGACTTCGTACTCTTTTTGGTCTCCTGAAGTGTAACGACAGATGTGTATAAAGGAAGTTTTTTTTTTCAATGTGGACATTACAAGAACTTGATCATGCCAATAGTGTATTAAATTACAGAATTTTCTTTGCGTTAAAATGTTCAACAAATGGCCAGGTGCATATGAGTCACAAGAAGCAAGTTCTAGCAGTCAAACAAACAACTCCATTAAACTAGGAACGAATTCTCCGTGTAATAGCCCGCCGTGAAAAAGAGCCAGCCTGACGCCATGCAGGCTGCCAAAGATGTTATATTATTAGCATAAAGTTCTTAGAACAGGAAGAAGAAGAATAGGCACATTTACTGTGACGTCACACACTGCCTTCTAAATACAGCGCGGTCGGTTGACGAACTTCTATGTAAAGGTGAAGGTGAAGAGGCTGATGTGCGCGCCATGAAGGTGCAGGTGGGAGTGGAGCTACAGCTCATCTCATTCCTAACTTCGGCACTATATGATGTGAGTATTCAGCTTCACGCCCCGGCCGCTTTATCACCTGAACAAATCTCCGGTACTCATTGAACGGCAGAGCAGGTGGGTTCCAGATCCGGTCTCAACGCTTTCGAGAAGAGATCAATGTCTTACCCTTGCCGGACATCGAAGCACGCTTCCTCGGACATTCAGCCCGTAGCCCAGTCGCTATACCGAACACGCTAGTCCAGCTCCATACATTGACATAAATAAATTATTCTTTTAACGTGAACTTTCTATGCAAATATGACAGGTACTTAATAGTTTCAGTGCTTATTAGCGCATTCAGGAAAACAAATTGGATACTATCCTGGCCCAGACGAATAGTACACCTTCGTACCCGTTTTAGTAGCATCATTCTTCAATCTACGCCTATGTCTCCAATTTTTTCTTTCTTCAGAGATTTCGAACAAAATTATTTATAAGTTTCTGGTCTCCCGTGTGCGCTACGTGTCCAGTCTATTACTCTCCCCTTTTTAGAATTCTGAAAATATTAGTGAAGAACATGCAATGCAAACCTATTGAAGTTAATGGCTCTCTCATTTCTATTTGTTTTAAGTTGAATTTCCATTAGACTCGGTTTATTACAAGAAATGGAATCTCGCTGTTTCATGTTCGTCCGTCTACCGTTAAACGTACGAACGTATTTTCCTTCCTTTGTTATTCTAATGTCACTGATGCCTATTCGATCCTCTAATGTATAATTCCCTACTACTATCAATACCAGCATGGCGACTATGCCAGTTTACTTGTGCGAGAATAACAGCCTTGAGAAATCAGAATATCTTTCGATTTTTTAATACTTAAATATGAAATGAAGGACCGACGACAGTGAAGAACTCTTTTTCATTTTCCGTTCGATAATAACCGAATAAACCCCACCGCCTCGCAGGTAAAAAGTTATGAACAGGTATATAAAGACGCATTGAAAAATTACAAGTGTGTCGACACCAAGAAGTTGGAAAGTCAGAACAAAGTACTTAGAAACACAGCAGCGGACTTTCAAGTATTTCAGATCTTGGAATATCATGGCCTGCTGTGAGTAGCTAAACGAGAATGGAATGCTGAAAGGAATATTTGGAGCTGAGAGAGAGAGCGAAAGAAAGGTGAAGCGAATCAGAAAACAACGCGTCCCCTTGTCGAAATAATATTAGCGTCATCAAATCGCGGATAATGCGACGGCGTGACAAGCAGTATGGCTGGAAGTGATGAGATGAGGATACGGGTTTTAGTCAGACATGCTGACGGAAGAGACCCCTTCGGAGACTTAGACAGAGATGGAAGTATAAAATTAAAACATTTTATCTTAAATAAATAGGGGTTAAGGATACGAATTCGAATCATTTGGTGCAAGGTTATGTTCAATGGGGGCTCTTGGGAACAAGATGACAAAACTTCTGATGTCACTAATGGCTGAGGATTTATTGACAGCTGAAGGACTATCAGCTTCTCAACGAGGACCGCGTTCTAATTAGTTCAAGTTGTACAGTGACTCGCTACAAAACACTGCCAGTAGTATGTATGTATGTGTGTAACTACACGTGTAATCCTTCGGAACTCTCACATCCGCTGTCACAACACCGAATGCTTTTAGTCCTTGAGAGTTTCAACGCTGTCAGTCTAATTTCCTGGTTTCTTATAACTTGTCTCTCTTTTCTGAGAACAATCTACATAGTGCTTAACAACGCTATATATACTCACATTGAAAACCTTGCAGGAGAATTTTTTTATTTATTACTGTAAACCATGGGTGTCCAGCTTTCATATAGCAAAGGGCCACAGCCGTTATTGTGGGCTGTTTTTGGGTGGCTGCGCGTGGAAAATACAATAAGTGGTATAATTAGTCGCCTATATTATTGTGTAATTTTTATGGTATATACAACATTTACAAATGTGGCCGCGGGCCACATAATACAACATGGCGGGCGCATGAACCCCGCGGGTTGGAGACCCATGCTGTAAATAAAACCTGCTCTGTTTCCTGGGTTCTTTGTCCTAATAAGAATTTGTTTTACGACAAACAGAGATGAGACGTAGACTGGTTGGAATGCTGAATAGTTAAAAACACGTACAAGGGAATGAAGGCAAAGACAAAAGGAATACGTCAGCTTGACATAAACTTCGCCAGGTCTTGCACAAGATCGGGCCAGAAAAGAAGTGTGCCACTAAAGTACTGATATAATCATGTGTAAGTTAAAAAAAAAGCGGAGAATTTACACTCTCCATGTTTTCTACATTGAGGCTTATTCAAAGTAATTTATCAAGCTTAATTGCAGCTTCGTACAATGCAGCGTTATGATAGACCAGGTGTTCTCAAACTTTCTCGCTGGCCTACCATTAAATGAAATTTAATAATTACACACACTTTGCTTTTAATCTGCATACATTGAGGTGACAAAGTTATTTATTTTCAGTTATACGACTTCCGTCACAATGAGTCGCCATCTGATTCCATCCTGCTTGTATCTTCAAGGTACAGTTACATCTTATGGCTCCACAGCACCCTTTTCCTTCACGATCTCCAAACAAAATGAATACGAAGAATAACACGAAGAGTGTCCTACAAAGTACGACTCACCTAATTAACTGTATGAGTCGGCACTTGCTCGTCAACACTCCTGTTCCCTTATCATCAATCGTCTCACAAGAACTGGTCGCGGTGTCTACATCTTATGGTTTAACACCACCCGGCGGCGGTGCTGTTGATCTATGATCACAGAAGGGGCGTCGAGTACAGACGCCTGCGACGCAGGATTCAGAGACTGTTACAAAGAGCGGCCAAGCTTACGTGCAATATCTAGCAAGGATCCCGACCTTGGAAGACTGAACATGTTACCCGCTTTATTTTTTAATCTTCTTTTTTCATCCTTTTCAGGAACAAGCAAGTGACAATGGTTTCTTGGACAATAACCACTTCTGATGCGTTGGTTCTTCAATTCGTGTTTTTCTTTTTACTCCTCGTTCTCTTTCCTCACGATCCTTCTTCACCACTCATTCTCCTTTGTCTGCTGCACCTCATTTCATTTCTCCCCTTCAGTCTCCCTTGGCAAATTCTTCTTCTATTAGGCTACTGTTTTTCCTCTTCCTCCTCATTCTCATTTTGCTTCACGATTTCATTGTTTCATGTTCTTCCTCACCCACTTTCTCCTTGTTCTTCATCATGTCAATCTTTGTCACCATCTTCATTTCTTCTTACTTTTTGCGGTATATGTCAAATTGACTTGAGCTATGCAATAATGGCCTGATCCACGCAACTGTGCGCTCAAGTCTCAAACGAATAAATTCGCTGTGCCCTATTTGCTTTGTTACATTCTAACAATCCACTGTTTATACATTTCACATTTGTATTGCTTGTGATGCCTTACGTTTCTGTCTGGACAATTTGTTGTATTTTTCTAGTCTGTCGATTTTAACTTTCCTTATGTAGTAAGCAGTACGCAATTTGGAGAATATCGTAAGCGTCCACTGCATCTTCCTGACGTATCTTTCAGCTCCTGAAAATTTAATTCGGTTCATGGAAATTATGAGAGATTCTTAGTACATGTTTTCATGAAAATATGTTTTAAAATCCCATCGTCGGTTGGGGCTTTTCCCTTATTTGGACCCAACCAGGTCTTTTAGACATTCATTAAAGAGAAAGCAATGCGATCCAACACAGTGAGCGCGAATTCCTGGCATCGCGGGTCAGAATCTGCATTGCGACTGGCTTGTGATGGCGATTGTCTATCTTACCCTTTGGAAACACCGATTTCCAAGCTAACTGATAAGGGAAATTTAAAAAGGGAATCGAACAAAAGAGAGAGTAAAAGAACGAAACAAGAGAAAAAAACGGAAAGAAAAAGAAACAGAAAAAATAAATGAGTGAATGAATGAATGAATGAATGGAGTAAACCGTCACAGATAGTCTAAGCATGTAGATAAATAGAACTCAATTAACATTACCGATAATTGTGTTTTGTTTCCGATGTATTGCGCACGTGTTGGTCCCAAGCGCATCTACTTTGCACTCATTGCACTGAAACGTTTTTTATGCAAAATGTTGCTGACAGGCCTAAAGATAAAACACTGCTTTTCAGAGCTATGGGCCGTCCTATTAACATTATTCTTAAGGGATATTGTGAGGATGCAAACTGCATTGAACTGGCTGCCGATAGGCTTTTGCGAGAAGGGTAATGGAACTTCGGCTGTCACAAAAGGCGGGGTATATGTTAATTAGTGCAGCGACTGTCAGCTTCTAAAAGACTGTGCTTGGTGCAGTTGCTCGTGCTGTATTACGTTTCTTAGAGTCAGTTTGTTAAGACGGACAGTGCAGCGACTGGTTCGTTTAGTTCAGTATATGAAACACTTCTTTTTGAAATGCCGTAGGATTTAAAAATGTATATACTTTGTTATCCCATGGAGTAGAATACTTCATGAGATGCTGATAGTCGCTGAACAGGCCAAAAAATTCTCGTCTTAAAGTTCAGAGTGTAACAAGTATGCTCGTTTGGTATCGTCTTGTTGGGTGGAATTCCTGCATAATTCTGTGCGGCCACAAACCACTTATCATGTCTGCATTTACAACATTCTCTTTCAGCTTATCTGACGTCAGAATCACGCTTTGTCTTACTCTGACCAGACTCTGAATTCTGAAGTCTTCATTACAGGTAGAGCTCCACAGGCGTATTTACGACAATCGGCAATGCTTGATGATCTGCAAGCACTAAGAAATACATGCTACAGCACTGCTTGAGAGAAATTACTGCAATAATTTCCTTACAGCTGTCGATAGCTAAAGCAGTGTCCAATGTTCGAGGTAGTGTTCTGCCATATTACACAATTCTATAGCAGCCGTTGAATGTTTACTGCTCAAGAATCTTCGTCGAATCCATTTTTACTGACATGTTTTTCAGGGGCTGTGTGCAAAATTTGCTGACAGCTGTGCGTGAGAGAAATTGTGTATGCAGAATTAATCGAAAGACCGGTTGTTATAAATATCCGCTCTTGCGGAATATACGGAAGCCACAGTTGTTAAGGCGACTTACAAGTAATATGTCAACATTTTTGGGTACATATATTCTTTGAGTTACATTTTAATCAATGTTGTAACGTGTAGCTAATGCTGTTATATTTTTAACAAGGGAAGCAATCACATTGCAGAAGAACAACCACTGCCAACGTTAGTTTGTATGTTGTCTGTAATGGTGGTAACGTGTAAACTTACGTATCTGCTTGTGTTTTTCGTATTCAAGACCATTTGACATAGTTAAAAAAGTACACATTTCTGTAACTGCACTATTATTACTGCGAACAAAGGCATTTATTTACACCATACACAAGTGAGGAATATGCTAATCAGAATTTTATACATGGTTTTTTGCAATGGGAAAGCAATAAGTGCAGTTGTAGAATATCGACACAGTGGTCAGGCCGGAGACAAGATGAGGAGAACATTGTCGCTATTGCTGCATATAATTAGCAACAGAACAGTGGACGAATTTCTTCAGAACTTGGCATTAATCGCGTGTCAGTCTGCGAGCAATATCGTTTGAAGATCTTTACCCATTTCACTTTAAATATCTATGAGTATGTTCCTATGTTCTAAGGTTAGAGTTTTTCATGTTAATTGTGCTCTGCCCCTCGGTGCTTCTCCCTGGTGAAGCACAATTTACAGCAATAGAGTGAATGGAACAACACATATTCCTGGTCTCCAGCGAATTATAATGAAAAGAATATGGATAGTTTCTAGAAAATCTCAATAAACACGCGGTGTCGCATGGTTTTTAACAGAATTTTTGAAACTCACATTTTCGAAGGCCGCCTCACAGAGCGATTGTCCATCAAATTTCTGCAAACATAGCTGCCTCCATTTCTCCAGGAAATGCCTCTAGTAACACGATTACGTGCAACACAATGGAGTCCACCACACATCAACCTACAGGTGACATTTTCTGCATGACACATATCCTGATGGATGTGGGACACTTACTTGGCCACCAAGATCTCCTGATATTTTTCCTCTCAATGTTTTATATTTCGGGACATTTGAAGTATTTGGTTGACGAAGTGAAAACGAACAATTGAGAAGCACTTATTCACAGAGAACTGGATGCTGCAGAGCGAGCACGATACAACCCGGGCTTTCGTCAGAGGGCCTTCAACGAGCTACACAGTGAATCGCGGTTGATGAAGCACAGACAAGTGTTACAGTAAATTTAAGTCGTAAATTTAACATTTTACGGCATAGCAGGTTTACATATAAGCATTTGTGACAGTTGCGGAATAAGACAGTTTCATCTCTTGAAATTAGAACAACCGTAACTCTGTGACCAGCGCGAATAGGGCACATGTTACTACAAAATTCTTTGTTTATCACTTTCTAAAATTAGTTCACTTTCTCTCGGGATATTTAGTGTATTGTATTTCTTCAGGTTATACTCTTTAGCGTAAAGATTTTTTCTGTGGCTTTGCCATTTCCAATCGCACGTCTGATCAGCTTGTGTCACCCACCACAATTCCGAGTTTTGGGCGACTGCCACCTCATTCATGCTTGCGTTCTAACCTGCCATTCACTCAGTAACTCTCCTTTGGCTAAGGACAGATATTCGGCAGCCCTGCGTCGCCCTGCTAATTAATTCATATCTTCCATCAGGTCTCGTTATACTACCGACCTCCATACAGTAAATGCAGACCATTCACACCCATCTAGTGCCGGCGTGCAGAATGCATGGCACTCTACCCGACTCCTTCATACGTGCCAAATCGAAGCGCGGCAGGAAGCTTTTATTGAGTGGTGTTTATTAATTAAATGTTGGGACAATCTGCGCTACCTTACATAAGTGTCAGAATGCTTTTTACAGACTGTACTCTGCTGTCAACGATTAATCACGTTTTAGCACGGAAGCAAGAAGTTCCGTTTCTTATCTCCTACACGAAAGTAAAGGGAGGATGGGGGATGTCTGCACTGCACACAACGAGATGGGGTCCGACTCTCTGCTGTGTACGTGTTATATACGTGTGTGTGTTTTGTGCGTCCGAGTGTTTGCGGACATTCGATCTAAGGCAAACAATATTCTCCTCTTCAAAATACTGAGGGAAAAAAAAACGTTTGACGAAACTTCAGTCAGGAGAGTTTTGGTGGCTGAGTTTTCCTCTTTTACCTCAACAAACTTCCCTCAGTATAGTAACGTACGAGAATTGAAGTCGGGTTGTTGAGGGTGGGTGCCGTAGAATGGGGTCATGACGTATGTACATTGATCCTGAGGTTAGTAACAACGTCCTTCATGCTACGAAGGTTATACAGGTTATATAGCGTCGAGTGAGATGGTAATATGGTTATATGTGATCAATATGAAGGTGGTCTTGGTGTGTTTGAAGGTATCATTCCAGGATTCGTCTAAACTCTAGACGAATATGCTAGAATAATACCTACTTCTAGACTCTAGAAGGAGTGAGGAAATTCATGGAAGAACTCAGTCCAAAATATCTGGTAAACCAGAGGGGCACAACCTTTTTTAAAAGCGGGCCACTCAGCCACGAGTGATATGCTGGTTTTATTTAAGAATCATACGGGAAAGTGGCATGCACTGTGTCGGCAAAATGCAGACATATTCATCTTAAACCTGACTGCACATATTACCGCCAAACTTTAGAGTTTTCATAAGTTTAGAACTGTAGGACGTAAGTCCACGCAATACGAAATTAAAACTATATGAATTTCGAAACCTTTGTGTCCTGCTCACAGGCAACGAAATAATACGACTTTACTCACGTAAAACTCACTAAGCATCCCTCCTAATGACCCCATGATCACACGTACATTTTAACCTATGTATTACCTTATTGCTCTGCAGCATATGGTTTTGCCAGCATAGCGAGCAAGCTGCACTGGTCATAACATGGCTCGAGTTTTCAAGGCCACACACACCGCATTATCACTACGTTGGCTCGCGTGTTCTGTCAGCGACCATAAACGCCCTGAATTATCTGACCACTGTAATTAAATCTTTCTTAAAAGGATTTATAGCTATCGACGCCCCTCTGAAGCGGTGAATTACGGATATAATCAAAAGGACAATTTCAAATGTATCAATCGTTAATTTGAACATAGTATTAGTTTTCAGGTATATCATATTTGAAAGCTAAATTACCGGGTTCGATTCCTGTCAGAGGCAGATATTTTCTCTTTTTCTCTGCGACGAATTTGAATCTAGGGACCAGCCAAATTTGTGTTACGCGGTTACCAGTGGTTCTATCTCCGGGCACAAAGGGCCCGAAACCTGACGCTGACCACTCACCTGCATCTTGCTTCGCAGTTAAGAATTCACAAAGCTTTACTCTCCACAACTGCTGTACGTCTTCATACGTGGTATTTAGGCACAACTGCAAGTGCATCTTTGCCTTTGAGGGTGGGCAGCAGTTCAGTTCTGCAGCAAATGATCTTATTTGCCTTCTTAATAAGGAACCGAATTAATGCAACTAGCTATTCAGTTACAATTAGTATCAGCTAACCTATTCGTTTTATAGACTTCGCAGCTCATCATACTGTAATGACCTAAGCTGCAGGAGACGGCACTCTTTGAATGTAAAACTTATTATATTGTAATAACATTCACATCTAATAGAGACTGACACGCGCCTTGAATCACGTGCCCCCAGGACCCTCAGATGGTTGACTGATTGATGTTTGGTTCTCGCTTCTACTATGTCCCACGGAGACGTAGAAGGCATCCGAACAAATATTAGCTTTGCTGAACTCTTCTTTTCATGTTTTATTCAAAGGCCTGACATAATACAACGAAGGACATTGATTCTTAAGTACAGGCAGCTTAGAAAGCATTGTGAAGAGAAGTCAGTGACGTCAGAGGCCGTTGTACCGAAATCACAAGTTTAGCATTTAAGCTGCCAACAAAAAAGTTATTTTTGCGAGCTTCCCACTGATTTTTTTGTGAGAGAACGTGGGTGTTGAACACCGCCAGTAGCTGAGTCCATTGTTGGAAATGTTTCCGAGCCAGTTTAATTCACTCCTCGTTATCAATTTATCGTGCTTCAAAATAGGTGTTTTCTGAAAGATTTTTCCGCCAGATATATACCTTCCTTGCCTTCCTCATCCAGGCTGCATGCCCAGTCCATCTTATTTTCCTGGATCTCATTATTTTAACAAAGCTACTCTTAGGTAATCTGTATGAACATAGAAGTTTTCTTCATGCGCTATAGTAAATTGTACAATGTATATAATATTATACTCCCATCTATGTCTAGATCTTCCCAGTGGTTTCTTTCCTTCAGGAATCTCCACCAAACTTTGTATGCACTATCTTCTCCCCCATACGCGCCACCTGTCCTGCCTATCCTCCTCGGTTAGATAGTTCTAATAATATTTTATGAGTATAAATCACGAAGCACCTCAAATTTTGAAGTATAAAATAGGAAAGGAATGTCTAGTGTACACATAGAGGGACATGACGTTGTTCTAACGCTGCAGGAAAGCTGTTCTGACAACAAAAATCACGGTAGTACTCCCTTCAGTGGAGTGGAGGCATTATCGTCATGGTTGTTCAGAGATGAGTGTCACCTGTAATTAGGTGATGACGTACCTCCATGAGAGGATTGTTCACGTTCAATATAACAGTACTCGTGATACGTCATGCGCTATATTAAGTAAGAATAAGCTTTATAAGCGTGTTAGTAACTTTTCCATTATACTAGCTGTTTAAATGTAATATTTTACAGAGAAAAGTGACAAGCATTATGTTCATAGATTCAGCTCTTACCTCGCATTACACACACTCCTTCTCCATTATAAAGTCCAGTCAATTAATGATTTTGTTTCTGAGAACCGTAATACATACAGAAATAAAATCTATGGGCAGAATGTGGATTGTCTGAATGCTAAATCTGGTGGCACATATTGTAACCAGTAGGCTTTATATGTTTAAATTATAACGGTGAATTAATAAACTACCGCTAAGTACAACTCTATTCATTGTACAACAATAACACGTGAATAATAAGCTACATGTTCCGGCACAAGAGGGCCAGCATCATGATTTATTTACAGGTATAAAAGTAAGTAAAGCCTGATGATAGCCTCTTGGGCCGAAACATGTAACTTATTCTTCACAGGTTATTGTTATATAATAAATAGAATTGTGTTTGGCGTAGTGGTATTGATTAGTTTTTTTTAAAAACAAATGGTAAGCCCTTCATCAAAATGCTTAAAGCATAGTCCAAAGTTCACAGTCACAACGTTTGTCATTGGTTTCAATTTATCACTCCTAACTAAAGGGTTGGTGTCAATGTCACTGATGAGTGGTCAGTAGTCGTGTTTTTATTCGGGCCGTCCCAGCTTCGTATCTTGGCCCGACCAACATAGACTGTTGCAGCACAGTCCTTCAGACCCCTGGACTTCTCGCCGGGGAGATAAATCGATATTATGATCGATGTTTTGTGGTCTTCGTCTGAGCCTCCAAATGAATGACTGTACAAACACCTGACCAACAGATTTGTAAATTAGCGCTCCTTTTAATAACTGCTAATACTCTCATATCATTCGACTCTGTAAGGTATAAAGTTGAAAGAATGTCGTCGAACAACTTCAGAGTCAGTAAATTCTACTTCATTTTATATAATGTGTTTAACTATTAAGTGCTTCTACTGAAATACTAATATTAATTATATTGCCTTTAGCTCCTGCAGAATCTAGTCAGACATCGCGAGGCGTAACAGGTATATTGTCTATTAAATGATGTAATTTTCTAAAATTAAGTGAATTTTAATTTATGAAATGACGTTTCTGTGTCTGCAGTTCATGTCGATAATACATCAAAATTGAACATGTGTGGTGTGATGTAAAACTTGTTTTATTCAGAAACAAAAACATAAACCTTCAAGCCTTTACGTCACCAAGACAAAAGGTATTAGAATTTTTCAATTTATTAACACTTATCATTTAGACTAAAAGTCATTAAACATCAGAAGCCTAAGGAACCTAAGACTTTTAGACGTATCATATTTATTCGGCTTCCAGTATTTGTCCTGAATAATTATATGGATACTCACACAAAAATCAACAGGAAGGAAATCAGTCTTAAACGCGTTAATTGTATTTTCATATATCTAATTGGTTTTTATGCTTTTATGGCTGTAAGTATCTAATACAGTAAAATTATTCGCACAAAAGATGTCATACTGCATATTCAGCAAGTGGTTACATCTGTTTCTTTAAATGTAGCCAACACCATACATGAATTGAATAAGATTTGAAAGTCTCAGCTGGGTTTATATTTTATGACATGAAAAATTGTTTTTGTAAAACGTGTCACATTAACGAAGAGTATAATTGTAGACCTGTATTTTAGAGGTACGTAAGATATACTCCCGTATTTGACCGATGTGGGCCAAAATTAAATTTATTATACAATATTTAATATGTGTTCCTTTTATCCAGCTTTGACTAAATCCGCTGAATTCTTTCGGCTGTGAAATGTGCTATTGTATAGCGTTTCGAATTACATCATAATTTTATGCTTATAGCGTAAACGTTGTATAAATAAAATGATATCCAATCAATTTTGCTGTTTTGGTTATTTTCATTTCGCAAGCCCTGGAGTCAAATAAATTGTGAGAATTTTTCGTCCCCAACGTGACACGTGAATACAAACTCTACGAGTGAAGCGTAATTGACCACACGTGTTAGAATGTCGAAAAGGTAGCCTGCGGCTATAATTGGGCATAATAATGTGGTATCCAGGATGATTGCCTTTTACAGTGACACAGGCTTGAACTTCAAAGTGGGAGCTCACAGTAATTATCTTCCTGCTTAAATTAAGAATTTTGTGGAAGAAGGGCTTATAGTCCTCTTTTGAACAAGTACTTACATTACCTAAGGGACAACACAGACTGTCGGAGTTCCGTAACATTGTCAAAGGTATGTGGGCCAAAGGGAGATGACGTAACAAAGAAGTAGGAAAAAGTTCTGCGTACGTAATTAATTTAATATTCTTTTGTCTGCTGATTACGTAATATTGTTAACGTGACAGAACAGATAATGAAGTCTAAACTGATGGTCTTTTAGGTTTATACAGTGTAGAGGATGGTACGTTTTCTCGACGTTTCGGGGGGACGTGTTACTTCCATTTTGAAGGTGTCTGAAATTGGTATTTATCGGCTTATTCTCCTGCACGGTGTAACAGCACAAAAGACAATCACCTGAGCAACACCTACCATGTAAACCTGAAAACTTACATGATAATAATGTGCTGGACGGAGCAAGCAACGTGCGTTGAGATTGGAGAAGTGCACGTAAGATGTTTGTTGAGAAACGGCAGTATGACAGAGCGCTTTGGAGACCGTGTCTCATATGGGAGTGAAGTAATATTGGGGATCTGAGGCGAAGAGCTTGTGAAAGGATGGACGGCATCAGACTAGGCTAGAAGCAGAGGCTTTTAGAAATAGGAATATGGTGATGAACTTGATCTTTCCATAAAAACTAGGGATTTATTTTCCAAGTGAAGCGCCGTCAGCCGTTGAGAAAACACCAAATAAGTAATCAATCAGGAGGGTAGGTATTTGGTACTTTGCTGACATGCCAAAATCAAAGGAGTTTTATTTTGAGTTTAAATATTTAAGTGCATGAAACTAATTTAATTTTGAGAAAATATGTAACGTATTTTATTATAGTTATAATTTCACAGACATGAGATACTACTGCTGCTACTACTACTATGACTACTTAAATTTAAATACTGCTAATACCGCTACTAACTAGCGTAACTTCTAAAATTATAATAATAGTAATAACAGTATAAATATCGTGCAAATTCATACGGCAGCTGTCGTGAAAAATCAGTAATCCTAAGAATGCGGTAGGCCAAGTAAATAAATTTTATGCAGTAGATCTCATTTGGACAAGAAATTTCACAACTTTTATGGAAGCAAATGATTCAATACTGTGTTCACAGGAGCTCGCTCTATAGGCTACTAACCACTAGGATTTGAAATAAAAATAGAACATTCTTGTCATTATAATAACAAGCCATCACCTACAGGCGGGATAGCGCCTTCACTTGAAGGATCGTAATTACAGCATCCGTTCTTCGCCGTCTTTTGTCTTAAAACAAACAGCACCAAAATAATTATATTTGTTATCCTTAGCTTACACATCTTTAATAAACTCATTCTTAGTGTTTCCTTACCTTAAATATTCATTTTTTTTGTCGCCATCGGTGGACTAGTGGTTAGCGTGCTCGCCACTGGACCCAAGGTTCGCGGTTCGATCCCGACCGAGGGCGATGGATTTTTAAGGGTGATAAAAATCCGGAGCACCAAATCCCAAAAGAAGGAGGCTTTGGCCCACCCCGGGCTGTAACGCCATGGAAGAAGAAGAAGAAGAATATTCATTTTTGACAATCAATAGCCAGTTTCTACACTGAGAGTGTATTTTTAACTCTTAATAACCACAAAAACTAGTACACAGTAATACAGAAAAACTGAATTTTTCTCACATATCATTAAGGTATTAAGCCCTGTGGTTAGTATAACACCTGTTCTACCGTTAAGAAACTCTATTTGTCACACACATCTATGTGTTTCATGTAATTTTCCCTACAAACCCGTAATAAACACTCGGTTGTTGTAATGCAGTTATGTAAAAGAAAGAATGTTACTGTCAGTAACCCTTTACAAATCTAGACGGAGTGACCGTACATAAGCCATGAATCTTCAGCGACACCGCTATGAGGACCTTTAATCCCGCAAAATAAGGATTTCGTTTACTGTGCTGTAAGAAATGAATCTTTCAGCGTAAATCAGGTAATGCCGTAGCCCGGCATTTTGATAAGGCATTTATAGTCCAAATATATGGTATTATTCATTGGAACCTGCGTGGTTACCTAGCGACGAACCGGATGGTCTCCAGCAACCATTATGACGAAAGAAAACTGGTAAAACAGCAGGAGTTTTTATTATTAACTAACCATGTGCCCGTTATACGACGGGCAGCTATGACATTCACAGGATACTTCACCTAAGCGCTGTAATCGTAGAAAATAATCGATAATAATTGTTGTTGGTTGCTACCAATTGCTATCGATTATTGTCAATAACAATCGAACAGAGGTGTCTCACTCACTCAGTCACTCAGTCACATTAGAGCACTGTGTAAGGTAGACACACCAGACACTGGGCGGTATCCAATTTAGCCTAAATGCGGTACTGCAAACGTTAAAATATCAGCAAAAATTGTCGTGGTCTTTATGGGATTCGAAACCTAACTACAGAAAGTGAAGGAATTTACTCTTTATCATTGTTCATCAGGGACAGGTGGCGGGCTCTTGTGAGTGCGGTAATGAACCTTCGGGTTCCACAAAACGCGGGGAATTTCTTGAGTAGCTGACGACCTGTTAGCTTCTCAATAAGGACTGCTCCATGGAGTTAGTTAGTTAGTCATTGTTCATCGCAGACGTAATTCTAATTTGACAGTCCGAATTGCCAGTGTTTTTACTCCGTTAAGATGAAAGCAATGCATCACTCGAGAATGTCTCCGTGGTGTTGTCCACAGACGAAGAAGTGAGGTGTCGTAAGACCATTATCTGATTGAACACGTGTTGAAGTGACAGTTCTCAAGGTGTGGTATTGGGGAAGTTGGCCACGTGACTAGAAACCCTAAAAGACTACGTGTTTTAACAACACAGAAATTGTTCTTGGACTTAAACGGCTGTGGGTGCAGCACAAACCTTCTGAATGGAGTGAAGCTGTAGTTGTATGCGTCTGGAAAGAGTCGGTACAGTGGTAAGAAAGTTTTCAGAGTTTATTACGTGAAATTGTCCATAACCTAAACTCCACACCACGAAGGAGACGATAAAGATCAACGTATTCTTAATCTTGGTCTAGTTAGACGTGAGGGGCAACTACTCCCGGAAGAATAGTCCCCGGTACCCTTTGATTAAGAGACTGGATGCTACCCATCGCGAGCATGGCAGTAAAATACTGCGCCTCAAGGTTGCATAACCCGCTTGCAGGCACTGTCTTAACTGAGCTATCCAAGCTCACGTGCGCTACTTTGTTAAGATAAAAAATACTAACTTTATAAATTAAAAGTATATTAACAATAAGCGGGCTCTTTTGAACCTGGTAACTGAACTTCGGGTTCCGTAAGTTGCGGGTCATTCTTAACTCGGTGAGTGACTGTCAGCATCTCAAGGAGGACAACTCCATGGAGTTATTATGACTACTTGTTTTCATGAAAGTAGCTCCTGAAACGTCTGTCAGTCGTGACATTACTTTTTTTGCGTCTGTCGAAGTCAGTATGCCCGCCTTCATGCTTCCTCACACAGTAACAAAACATGCTCTTAAGAGCAGTATACGAGTATATTGAAGTCGGTTTCTTGCAACTGTGGATAAAGGTGTTAATAAGACGCTGTTTGTATACAGTTTTTTTACCGATTTAAATGCACAAATTGTAGTCTCTTCGCGTCCGCATCCACACCGGCTCTTGGGCACATTCAGCCAGCACAGTAGACTGTTTCACAAAGAAGGAAGGCAGGGAGTAATATGGCTGAAGCTTAAAGCTGACCAATCTCGGTCATAACTAACTAACTAACTAACTAACTCCATGGAGCAGAGTCCTTCTTGAGAAGCTAACAGGTCGTCAGCTAGTCATGAAATTTCCCGCGTTTTATGTAACCCGAAGGTTCATTACCGCACTCACAAGAGCCCGCTACCTGTCCCTATCCTGAGCCATATCAATCCAGTCCATGTCCCTCCATCCTACTTCTTGAAGATCCATTTTAATATTATCTTCCCACCTAAGCCTAGGTCCTCCAAGTGGTCGTTTTACATCAGGTTTTTCCACTAAAACCCTATATGCAACTCTCCTGTCTCCCACACGTGCTACATACACCAGCCATCTCATTCTTCTCGATTTGATCACCCGATTAATATTTGGTGAGGAGTACAGATCATAAAGCTCCTCCTTATGTAGCCTTCTCCACCCCCTGTTACCCCGTCCCTCTTAGGCCCAAATACCTCCCTCAGCACCCTATTCTCAAACACCCTCAGCCTATGTTCCTCCCTCAGTGTGAGAGACCAAGTCTCACACCCATACAAAACAACAGGCAAAATTATAGTTCTGTATGTCTTAATCTTTGTATTTGACCAATCTCGGCCATCCAGTAGGAAAGTGGAATGTTTATCTCCATGCCCACTATACACTTATAAGGCATGCATTTAAGAAGAGGCACGACTTAGGGTTTTAGGTTTCTAGCAGCGACTGTATTAAAGAAGATAATTTTTAGGGAGAAATAAGATGTTATCATTGGAGTGCAGCATTGTAAACTCCGTGGCTATATTATAGGTCTAGTCCATGTGGTACAGTAGATTAATGTACTGTGATATAGTACAATACAGTGGAGTAAAAGTGGTAGGGATTGTGTAGTATCTATATTATAGTCGCATATAGGGTTTTTTGGTGTAGTGTAGCATAATGTAACGTAGTATAGTACATAATACGGCTGTGGAAGGATGATTGGTGCACAGAAAGTCAGATGCTAATAGCTTTGAAGTTGCACACCAATCCATCATTTCTTTTAGTCGTCATAAGGGTGCTGTAAATATTGTAGTGAGAAAATTACAAACTTCACCTCGACGAAAATTGATTTTCCATCCTTCTCCATAGTCACAAGTTCTTAATTAACTTTTCCTAACTTCCAAGTTCAACAACTGAAAAAGGAAAGTTATAGTCCTGGGCCATGTAATCGTAAGTCGACACTAACTTTCTTTGCAGACAGTGTGATTATGACGCATAGATCCCCCTGAATTAAATCCCCTTCCGTTTGAAAGTTGTTAGTGTTTAAGCACTGTGCCACGAAGGCGTATAGGGGGAGTTGGAATGAAGTTCCTTACATTATTAACTCCTACACTAGATAAAGGAACGTAGTCAACTTTAAGGTTTCCTTGCGAGGAAGGAACCGTGGTACCGATTAATTGGAGGGTGGATGGACAGAAATTTTATACATATATATACTACAATATATAAGAGGCCTGCACCTTTCCATCTTCTGGGAAGTTTGTATGAAATTAAAATCATACTTGCGAATTTATGCGACGGTTGGGAATAATTTATGACATCCGAGAGATTTGAACGGAAAAATGATGTGTCACATTTCGTCTCGATAAATTTCCTCTAAAAATACGTAATTAGGAAAAGGTGTATTTTAATTATATGTATTTAGTCAGGGCGTATCGGTATTAAAATTTCTTGAAATAATTCGGTGGCACAAATTTAGGAAGGTAAGTTAAGGTAAATAAAGGAAATTTGATTTTATACGTTGAACATTTGCTGTATAGTTATACATATGTTACTAGCACGAGCAACCGCTCTGCTTTTCAATTTATGTGCCAACATGTGCACAACTTTCCTATTTCATCAGTTCTTAGGAAGGACTCTTCTGCACTGAGTTGGTTGTAATAAATTTGACAAGTACATAACCCCGCACGTCCTTCCACAAAGTAGTAGCAATTACAGAATAGACTAACCGTTTACATAATATGCATTGTTAAACTGACAGTAACGCTTACGTTTAAGATTGTTTGTTATTAAACCATGTATCAAATCATGCTTTTATAGCCTCAAAACTTGTGCTCCGTGTTCTCTGTTAGATAGGCATACTTGATATGCAAATGCCATCATTCACTAAACAGAGTCAAGTTTTGAATCGGGTTATGTTTTATTCACTAGTCCACCTACCTTCATCTTTACATCAGACCATCTCTTTCTTTGTGTACATCTTCTGCATAAAACACTGTCCACATAACTTTAAAATATCATAAACCTTTCCTTATGCATTTCAAACTAGACCACTTAAACTTAATTTTGTGTGCATAAATTATTTAGCAATGTGAAGATTCATGTCTTCTGCATGTTATGCCGTCTAGCCTGATAAAGTTACGACATTTGGGAGGATATTAGTGTCTTAATCTTCAGGGTCAAACAGTTGGTAACTGTTTACCCTTTAACACGGCGTAGCATTCTGTAGGTCTTGCACTTTCAGAAAAACCGCTGTGTGGAGCCTAAATCTCGCAATTAGAGCTGTTACTCGCCGCAACCTAAAAAATCTTGGTTCAATTGACAGTCAAGACATGATCTTCCCTTTTCTACCACAATCGAAGGTGCTACGTGTCCTACCCATCCTTCAAACCATTTTTATAAGGAGCTGTTTCCTCGAAGGGTAAAGCATTCAGAGCGTGACAACTCACATCCACCCAGCGGTAAATTGAAGAAGGCGTGGATTTTTAATTCTGCTGCTACTACATTTTATTATGGCATGATATGTGTCCCCAGATAAAAATTTGTATTGCCGCTTAATTTTTTTTTTAATTGAGGAAAATATTAATAATTATTTTCAAATGGGAAGTTTTGTTGTTGTTGCATATATTTTGTCTGATACTGTAAAGTGTGTTGTGCTTGCTTAGTTCCTATGCAAATGCCAGTCGCACAGGTGGAAGTTGAGATTCTGACATATTTTAATATTCACTTTTAAAAACGAAGACGTGTGAACATGTGTGACAGTTGCAACGCACAAAAAGCCCCGTTAGACGTCTTACTTTGACGGAGAGCTTAGGTAAAAGCAACTGCACTTGTGTTCTGACTGGGCTGTCAATATTCATCGTGACATGTACAGATTGAAATCTCGTCTGACAGAGCAAGCCTTAGACTGTGGTGCTTTTATTACCGCGGTGTGCTTCTCAAACCTTTTGTTAAAGCAGCTTCCACGCTACTTCATAAAACGTCTTTAGCACCCGTGACGCAATTAGGTAAGGAATGGCCACTATTTCGTTTCAAAAGAGGAAGAAATAGCAATAAAAAGAGAAGGAAGCGTACAAATAAGCACATTTCTCACGCATGAGCAGATTTTGTCTGTCGTTATCAGGTTATCGAGAGGGTCACATCGATGCAAACCAAACAATTCTATACAGCGAGACAGCATGATGGAGGCACCAGTGTTACTACAGTAGTGACCACACTGCTTGACAGATGCTTGACAGTCTACTTAAGCTACTGTAAGTTGTACGACTTACATGCTTGAGTTAGGTCGAAAATACGGAAGCAAGAGATTAGTGTTGATTTCTGGGAAATGTGTTGTAAAGATGGAACAGTCTAAGATGTGTGCTTTGGTGTTAGTGGCATTCAGTAGTCGGTGTAGTGACTAGGCTAAGGGACTGACGATCCGGGCCTCGAGTCAAGGCAGAGGAAAGAGATTTTCTGTTCTCAAAAACGTCCAGACTGGTTCTGTGGTCCACTCAGCCTCCTACTCAGTGGATGAGGATGCTGCTTCCCCGGAGCTATCCACTCTTCTCCATCTAGTGCCGAGATAAAGAATGAGTGCAACTGTACCTCCACTCCCCTATACGCCTTCATGGCGTGTACCAGGGCCAGCTTTACCTCTTTTTACCTTTGTATTAGTGGTATGTATTAGTTTAAAACTGTCACAGAGTCGATTACGTTATTCATTATGTTTCAAAATGGAATATTTGACGTCATGAAACCAGCCAGGTTGTGTTATAAAGTCCACGGCCACATTTATAAATTATACATATATACTGTACCAGTTACACAACAATTTAGACCCTTAGGCGGTTAGGTTAACACTTATTGATATTTTTACATGGGTGGCCCGCGAACCAGTCCGCAATAACGGTTGTGGTTCTTTTCAAAAGTTTTTAACACCCTTGCTTTAGGCGCTAACAGCGTGTGTGTGTGTGTGTGTGTGTAATAAACAGCAAAAATTATTTGTATTGGAAAGTACACAGTACATCCTATTTCAGCCCCTCATATTGTCTAAAGGTGTAACGAACCTGAACAATTTTCCGCGTTCCAGCTCTCATTTCGAGTTCGACATGTTTCACATTTTCGAGCAGAGTATTGGCAACGTAACGAGCCTGAATTAATTTCTTCCACGACCCAGTGTACTCACGTTGTGTTTAACTCACTACGATTCGCTGTGTGTGTGTGTGTGTGTGTGTTGTGTGTGCGTCCAATTAGTGCTGATGATTTGTCGATCTTGCTGCTTGAATTCTCTCCTCTCTCTTGACAAATCACTTCCCTTCTCGCTTTCGAATGTCGCTGCCAGACAGGAAATCCCATCTCTCGACGTTTTTATTAATAGAATTATAATTTATGTTTCGGTTATTGCTGTGAAAGCAAAATGGTTCGGTAGTTCCTTGTGTCTTAATAACACACACATGTAACAACACTTACTTCTTTTGGAACGCCCACGCGCGAATGCATGACTTGGGAGATTGAGTGAATGTGTGTGTGTTTGTGTGTGTAGACTGTTGACTCATCTTTGAGGTGTACAGACGAGGAGTCTGTCATTTCTTTCACAATCGCTGTACAAAATTTGATTTTGTTGGCCGGTGTTCTGTTTTCTCAACACACTTCATAAGGGATGTGAAATATAGCGTACCGGTAGGTCTATTTATAAACTTGACTTCCGTTCCAAAACTACCAAACTCATTAGGTGACAAATTTATTGTCCTTTTTATCAGTGCTATTATCGTCCATGTGTCATTGTCATATCATTATCATTATACACAATCGTAATATTGCGCTCTTATGTATCATGTAACTTATGGTACATTTCTATATACATGATTTTTACACATTTAAGAACGTGAATTGTGTACAGTTTTTTTACTGGGTGTAATATATCTTGTTTATGAATTGGTTCTTTTGAAGCTGAGGTCTCTTATGTTGAAGTATACGGTATGAAGTATATTAACTTTTGAAGCTGAGGTCTCTTATGTTGAAGTATACAGTATGAAGTATATTAACTTTTGAAGCTGAGGTCTCTTATGTTGAAGTATACGGTATGAAGTATATTAACTTTTGAAGCTGAGGTCTCTTATGTTGAAGTATACGGTATGAAGTATATTAACTTTTGAAGCTGAGGTCTCTTATGTTGAAGTATACGGTATGAAGTATATTAACTTTTGAAGCTGAGGTCTCTTATGTTGAAGTATACTATATGAAGTATATTAACTTTTGAAGCTGAGGTCTCTTATGTTGAAGTATACGGTATGAAGTATATTAACTTTTGAAGCTGAGGTCTCTTATGTTGAAGTATACTGTATGAAGTATATTAACTTTTGAAGCTGAGGTCTCTTATGTTGAAGTATACGGTATGAAGTATATTAACTCTCTCGTTGCTACTTTGAAGACCCACCGACACAGTTTTGCTACCCTTCGTCCTTCATAGGCCTATGCATTATATCGAAAGTTTTACGTGTGTGTGTTTAACAGCTAATTTTCTTTGCGATTTCACCCAAAGGTATTATTATTATTATTATTATTATATATTATTATTGCATTTACACGCATTTTTAGACTATATTTTCTCCCATTCGGTAAGGATGTTGAGCTTATTTCGAACTATAACATTTTCATTTTCTACCCTTGATAGCTCTGCGCTACAAGCCGAAAGATCGCGGGTTCGATTCCCGATGGTGCCATTGGGATTTTTTATTGACGTAATCCTTTCGGTCGCACTATGGCCCTGGGGTCGACTCAGCCTTTAACAGAAATGAGTACCAGGAATACTTCCTTGGGGGGGGGGGGGGGGTAAAGGCGGCAGGTGCATAGGGCTGACAAACTTACCTCCTTCATATGCCGATTGTCTAGAAATCTGGGAGCCTCAACCTCCTGGAGCCCTAAGGGCCTGTCCAGGTCTGTAATGGGATAGCTTTACCTTTACCCTTGATAGCTTCTTAATGTTATATTTACCACTAGTCAGATGCAAACTTGAGTATAGCTCAACTGTGTGGATCTCTGTACAGTCGGCGACAGTAGTACCATGTGTTTCATTCGAGGTGAGATCTGAATTTTTAAACATTAATTAGATGCGTCTTATTCCAAGCATTGCAGAATCAATGCTATTTGAAGTCTTCAAAGCCCTGTGTTTAATATATGCACCACCTGTCTGAGCATTAAAAAACTGCGTTTTCTGTGTAGGAGATTTAGTCTATTTATTGAGGACGTAGAGTTTTAATTATAGAAAAATAAATTACTTTCATAAACAGCATTAAATTGTTGGTATTTTTAATGGAGACCCATTGTGTATTATTTCAGGCAGGAACGGAATTTGTAAGTAAATTTTTCTATAGACGGACGAAATTTAGAGTGTGCCTCAATGTGAAACTAAATGGACTATTTCAGATTAAAAACTTGCCACTGAACTATAAGAAATATTTACGCACAGGAGCCACGTGGAATTGGTCTAACATTAGAAATACAATTCATGCAAGATTATGAGTGTAGACAGGGAAGAATTCCCTTAGTCATTTACCCAGGGAGCTTCAAAATTTCAAACAAAACATTTCACACCAAAATTTAGAGTGAATAAACTGGAATATATATATTTTTTGGTATTTCTGTATTGAAGGTATGGATTAACATCTATTCATTTCCTGTTTTGTGAGTGCGAAAATTACAAATATCTTACAAAGATATGTTGGCTCATCCGACTCGTTATCCATTAATGTGTAAGAATACCTTAACCAATTCCATGCTCCTTAATTATCTCCCTCACTCCCTGGAATAATTATTATGAATAATGGCAGGTCAGATTGGTTAAGAGAAAGTTGAACCTAGAAAAATTTTTTCTCACGTGTAAATTGCACACTTCGCAACAGCTGTTTGATCCACCAATTCAGCAGCAGTGTCAAGTGAACACTTTCATAGGGAGTCATTGTACTCCTTCTCTGCCTGCAGCCTCAGTCCCTATTTCAGCACGAGCGACAAAAACGTTATAATAGAATTTAGTGGCTACAGGCGCTGTAATGAAATGTCATTCAGACTTGTTAAAGACACGCTAGTGGTTGTTCGCTGACGATTTATTTAGCATTACATGTTCGTACCATACGGGAGTTGTCAAACTATTGAAGAAGTTAAATTACATAGTTTTGTACTAGATCAATAATATTTCAAAGGTTTTATTACAAGTTTACAGTTGAACACACGGCAAGCTCAGATGTATTGAAGAAGAATTCACTGCAATTTCTGAGTTCAACACAAACCCTTAGATTTAATGTACCTTATTCTGCGTATTGCCAAGGGACATACGTTTTTGGAAATATTTCTTCTGTAAGTTATGAAATACGTTTAAAATTCCAGCCAGTGAAAGACGCCTTCAACCACCCTCACACTCTATTCGGACTTTCTTGAACGACAGCCTTCACCGGCTAAGGCGACACAAAACGTGGTTAAGCGTGCTGGCCTTATACTTCTTTGTCAGAATAACTCCCTGATTATGGCACCTCGGTGCCGAAACCTGTAGGAGTTTATAGGAGTTTTATACTTCTGCATGTATTTTATTAAGTGCATAAGTTGGTTAATGTATTAATTATTAGAATATGCACAGTACGAATAACATAAAAAATACTAAATCTTTTAGTTATGTCTGGACTTCTTAACCTTTTAAAGCCTAATGGTTACTGGATGCATCAACAGTTTTGACATTCAAAAATTCTACATTCTGCCCACACTGTATTTATGTGTATTGTATTTATATTACAGCAAACAGCGACTTTTGCCTTATATAACATAAATTGATTTGTTTTTTTAACCGAGATGAAAAGTGTTTACTGCGCGGTACGAACTGGATCTTTAAATGAAACAGTTTACGCTTCGTCTTTAAAGGGTTAATTACTGTCACACACAAAGCCGGCAGATCTGCAAATTCTTACTGCAAGCGTGCGATCTAATTGAAATGAGGGGAATTATCTTGCCTTATCTGCTTGAAGACGTCACGATAAGAGATAATTCTTCCGCAGTTGCCTGCTATCGATCCATCCCCCTCTCCTCCTTTTTGTCTGAACTAAAATTCAAGGTTATGCAGCTCTCAATAGCTGTGAAGAGTTACCGGGGGAGACGGTATGATCGATCATCGATTGTCCGTTCCCGTAGACTGGGTGGAGAAACGGAGATTGTCGAATACAGCCGAATACTTCGTGTCTCCCGGCAACCGAGCGGGTGGCGGCCATGTTGTTTTGTTTTTAGCACGGGCCGTGGCCACTGCACTGGTATGGCAGCAAAGTCAGTCAGTTGTTGGCAGTGGTAGCAGCGTGTGGTAAGGAGTGGGCGGGAAGAATCGCTTGGCGCAAAAGAGGAAAGTAACGGGTAAAGGCTATATAAACGATGTTGAATAGGTCTAGCGTGTGTGTTATAATACCGTGACATAGTTATCACATTACTAACAATGTATTATTGCCAATCCTTAAATGGGTAGACTTGTTATGTGTGAATTTGAAGTGCAAAGTGTGAACAGTGGGGGGATATATTGAGTTTTTTTATTCTCGTGTTTTTAAAACTACGTATTAAGTTGAAAGCCTAGAAAAATTTGTCCTACTGGAATCTGAAGAGCAGCAAACACCTTCCGCACACACCGACTTGTGGTGTAGTGGGGTAGAAGAAACCCCTACAGTCGGTACAGTGACCAAATTTGCTTCCTCCTCCTGCAACTGGTTGGAGGCTGCAGAGAGGTATCTACTGGTCGTCTACCTGTTGGCATACATGCTTGGAGTCCTGAAAAGACGGTGGAAGCCCAAGAGGTAAGATTACTTTTGTACCCACGAAATTCGATTTTAACCATGATTCCCGGCATTTTCTCTTCTCCAACTTTCCAGACGGTACCTGTGGCCTACTTATCCTTCTATTAAGTGGGTACCGAGGGGGCTTTTCCCCGGAGGGGCGTGAAGCTGACCACTCATTTCCATCTGGTGGCGAGGTTAAGAATGAGTGGAGCTGTACTGCCAGTCCCCCATATACTTTATGGCGTGCACAGGGACAATTTTGTAGAAATAATTAGCTAAACCAACGTGATACTTTGATGTGGCTAGAGCACGGGCGGCCGCCTAGGGCGCAAGGTTAAATGGGACGCCAAATTCGAGAGAAAATATCTATGGGGGGGGGGGGGGGGCGCCGAGTGCATGGTTCGCGTAAATAGCAGGCAGAAAGACAAAATATTCTGAATTGAATGTTAGTAAGCACTCCTCATATTTAACTGTTGTTAATTCTTTTGTGCATATCAATTTTATTTGTTAGTGTCGTTCCAAAATATGCAATTTTTCTACATTTTCAAAGAATTTATTTGATATCTTTATGTTACGATTTTGTCCTGCATTCTGGTGACGAGGCTGCTTAGTTTTCTCTGCATTACTAGCGTCTAATAAGTAAGCTGTGTGTGATAACTAAATGAAAAATTAATACTTCATAGCTATACATTTGACGAAAGTTGTTTGTAAATTATGATGATAGAGAGATTTACGTACTAAAGTTTGGGTTACTATTGATTGATGAATGATACTTCATACGCAGCAGTGTTCGGCCATTTCGACCCAATTCGAGACACTGTACAGAGTTCTGTATGAGACGACTCCTAAAGGCTGTCGTGAACGCTGGAACTGTCGCAGACGTCCTTGGGCCTTGTTTGGGAATTATACACACGAGATAATTTCAGATAAACCTGTGAATGAACGAATATAACGATGCCAAAGCTGTTATCAGCAGCGTGAGGCCTGTAGAGGGTGATGGGCCGAGAGCTTATTATGGCAGTGGGTGCCCGACCTTTAGGGTATCGGTGATTACATAGAGAGCTGAAAAGACTTGACCCTGGTGTGAATTATTATTATTATTATTATTATTATTTACTGCAATTGGGTTTTTCACCCGGTGGCAGAAGTCTTTACACTAGTACACACAATACAAATGGACATATAATATACATAAAAATAACAATACAATAGAATGGGAGTGTGGACTCATTTGCTAGAAGTTTTGATGCTTAAACGTGCTCGTATTGCACGGTGTAAGTGCACACAGTAGACATAAATAAATAAATAAATAATAAGTAAATAAATCGATTGAACACTACTACACTACTCTACTACTACTACTACGATAATATTAATATTGACAATAATAAAAGGGGATTGCAAAATTGCTTGCTCAGTAAAGGAAGTGAACCCACAGTGATGAGGCTGTCTCTGTTTACATGACTTTGCTCTCGAAAACTGGTAAAAGAACTTACGTTTGGTATTTATCTGGCTACGGATCGGTCTGACTTTGTTCCTGATGTTGGTTGGAGTTCGGCGGCGTCCTGCGGTATACTAAATATGAAGTGAACCCAACTGGACTTTTGTAGTTACAGTGGTAGTAAATATACGTAAGCCCTGTTGTGGGTGGAAAACTTGCAATTCGTCAGACTGTCGACTTGCTCTTAATTTATTTAACAGTTCATTTACAGTTTACGTACGTATTTATAGATACACTGTACATGAGAAATATAAATTGATAACATCTTAATGACATCTCAGTATCGCTGCTGGTAGGAAGATCATTTTTCGCTGGCCGCGTAGTGGGATCTACGTATCATTTTTACTTATAACTGGGTTGTGGTGTTGTTGATTGGATCAAACTGACCTTGGAGAGAGATCAGATGGCTCTTGCTGCTCGTGTAGTGTAGTGTCTAATGCCAGGTAATGCTGGCCCTGGCTTTGTGTTTAATTCATCATGTAAACACGTCTTTAAGACGTATGGAGGGTGGCAATGTGTCTCCCCATACTTAAGTTCCGTATTAGAGGGAGATGATTGGTCAGCTTCACTGTCCGGTCGCTGTATTTTCGGGGAAAGATATCTGGTTATTGTCGACTTGGTGAAAAGAAAGGTCCCTGTTTTTCTCCCCCTCCGGCAGTCGAACTCTGATTCTCCCGTCTTCGAGCCCGTAACCTAGTCATTAAAGTCAGGCGCGCACCTAGAATTTTTCAGTGGAGTGGGCGGAGATGGGGGTGGTGGTTGGGGGTGACCCTGAGGCTATATATAATTTATGTTTGATTTTAAAAATTATGTTATAAAAATCATGTATTTAGTATAATTGGAACATAACACTGTTTGCAACCGCATTTGTGTACATACGGATATAACTACATGTTCCTTGACTCACCCAATTTCAATTACAATGTCTAATCTTCTTTTTTTGTTATTTCACCTAAGACGTCTTAAATTTTTTATTTTATTTTTCAAAATTTCAATTTGCTAGTCATCAGCCGATTTCAGTGACTTTTCTCGGCTGAAGTTACCACGTGAAACGTTTGATTGCATTGTGTACAAAATCTGTGGTTGAGATCTACGCTCTCCTGGGATTTTACCCAGCGTAGATTGGACAGCTTGACCCTTGAAGGTGTGACAGGTTGTCTCGAAACGTCGATAACAAACTGCCAATCTACGCTGCGTAAAAGCCCAGAAGAGCGCAGATCTCATTTACACTGCGGCAGAAGTGTTGATTTGAGGGGGTAGGGGGAGGTGCATATCCCCTTGGGTGCGCGCCTAATTGAAGTTACTAACGGAAATGTCTTAACAAAGATTGTTTACATTTGGCTACTTCTATAGACAGAAGCCCTGTATTTTGAAGACAGATACTTTTTCTTCTGTTCTGAAAAACTTCCCAGTCATGATGTCACCCCTCTTCGTGTCTGCAAATGTGGATGTCTTTGTGTTGTGTCCCTCTGAAGATGCTGCTTGTAGTGCTGCTTTAACAGAAGGGCGCAATAAATTCCGTCCTCTCATTTCGTATTAGTCACGCCATGTCAGTTTAACATTGTGAACTTCTATTTTAGAAAATGCGAGTGTGTGGGGTTTTATGATACAATAAAACTCCGCCCGTCCCTGTCTCTTGTACCTGTCTGAACCGGAATATTTCAGTAATGTAGCCGTTTACTTGCTAGGTTTGATTCCCGGGAGGGACTTTTCTCGTCACTAGCAAGTTCAGGTCTGCTCTGAGCCCACCTAGCCTTTCAAATGTCAGGGGACAAAGTAATGGGAACGTGATGCAAACTCGCCAGCTTTTGTATCTGCGGTTTAGAATGTGTGGATTTGTCAGACGCTTATTTGTAGTATTTTTCGGCAATCTGCTTTCTATAAGAGGGAAATCCTTGGAAGGTGCACCATTCGGTACTTGTGGGTACTTTGCAGATGATACTCAAAGGCATATGAAAGTTTTAGTTCGGCGACTAGGACTACGAAAGACTTAAAAGAAGACTGCATAACTTACTGCGACACACAGTTTATTGTATGGACACGACAGTGATTGCATACATAGAAGCTGATTCTAAAATATTAACTGTGGACCAAAATAGAATTTTGGATATAAATTTTAGAACGTCAGCTGATTCAATACCATCCTCGACCCATCTGGCCTACTGTTTCTACTCTCTCCATATACATAACTGCTTCTTAAGAAGAATTGCATTGCGGCCCCTTTCATTGCCCTGTCTGAAAACGTAGAGCTTAAATTACCCAGAACTATTTTTCGTTGAGTGTGTTGCTGTCTTACAGAAGAATGAAGACGGGGGGGATTTAGCGTGCAAGAGAACGAAATGTTGGAGGAAAATTTTTGACACACTTTGGAGTGACAAGTAACAAAGTACATAAGAAAGTTATAAAACTTAAAAGCCGGGATAGCGTAGTCGGTATAGCGACTCGGTACGAGCTGGACGGTCCGGGGATCGAATCCCGTTGGGGGCGAAATTTTCAGCACCAGTCCAGACCGGTCCTGGGGCCTACCCAACCTCCTGTACAATGGGTACCGGGTCTCTTTCCCGGGGATAAAGCGGCCGGGGCGTGGCGTTGACCACCCACCCCCATCTAGCGCCGAGGTTAAAGAAAGAGTACAGCTGTACCTCTACTCCCCTGTGGGCCTTCATGGCCTGTTCTAGTGTGAACTTTACCTTTACCTTTTTACTCCATACCATTCTTCACTAAATACTGTTAGGAGGGTGGGTCGGACATTTAGCGTCTAGTAGAAAATAATGTTTTTGAGTCTTTAAGGGGCGCCACTTAGGTTAGTTAGCATGATGAGTGCGGTCTGAAAGACCAGGACTCGGAATTTTATTTCAGGCGGGGGCGCAGGTTTTGTCATAGGTCCCCATCTAGACCGGCTCTGTGACACACCCAGTCTCCTGTGCAGTACATATCCGGTTCGCCCCCCCCCCCCCCCCCCCCCCCCCCGCCGTTTTTAAAGCGACCAGCTCACGTACTTTCCGTGAGTGCCAAGTTTAAGAAAGACTGGAGCTGTACCTCCGTAATAAAACCAAGATTTTTATTGGACGTACTACCACTTCTTGCCTTCTAATTCAAAGATGAATGACAGATGTCGCTGCAGTTGTCGCGTTGTATTTTTACATGAGGTTTCTGTGTGTGTTTTGGACGTCACAGTAATATAAAGTCAGTGTATCAGTGAGTTTAACGAATGCTCACACTCATACAGTTTCAGCGCGTCCGTATTTTAACAGTTACTAGTCTTTAAATCCTGCGAGTGACGTTCAGGATTGACTAGATTTTCCACTTGTCGTATTCGTTGCCTTGTCCAAGTATACGATTAATCCATAGACACTGTTTATATAGTTTTTATATTTAGGCGCTTACGTAAGCGAAAAGTGACCATTAGCTTCGTCGTATCTGTCCGCTTGCCTGTTTGTCCGCATGGAACACGGCGACTACCACCGGGCGGATTTTCGTGGAATTTCGTGTTTGAAATTTTTACTAAAATTTGTTGACACATTCCGATTTTCGAACAAAAGTAAAAGACTCTTTACGGGAAGACCTATGTACGTTTATGAGCTGTCGTCATGATTCGTCGTCGAAATGAGATACTATGTTGTCTATGAGGTGCGATCGGAGGCTGACGAAACAGTTGAGCATCCAGCATAATCTATTGTAAAGTGGAATATCGGCGTTTAAGAGATTTATGTTGCAAATATCTCCTTTTACGATATTTCGATGATTGATTATAATTTAGTTTTGTGCAGTATTACTTTGGTTTGGTTCCCTGACGATGATCCCTTGGGGATCGAAATATGTATGAATGTACAGTGTGATGTTATAATAGAAGTATGTGAGGAACAGTATTGTGCATTTCATTGGTCTGAGTGTTGCGAATTGGTTATCGACAATGCACGGAATGAACTATACAAAAATTATTGTAAAACTGTTGCTAAGATACAGAGCAGTAACATGTGTTGGAAGTACTCAGTGTTTTTCTGCAGAGTGTTTACGATTTTAATATATAGGGTTAATAAGAGGTCTAACGCGCTTACTGTTCGCCCTGCAGACATTTCCCAACTTTTCACCTTTAGCTGTAGCACGTAACTCAGAACCCTTAACGGCTTTGCGTTAGGTCTCCAGGCTTTTCACTTTTTAAGGGAAATGTGCTCGATAGTGAGGGTTTGGTAACTTCCCTCTGTATTACTATTCTTTCAGATCTTTGCTTCTAGTGTAAACACATTTCTGTTTGCTTTACCTGGGCTCGGAAGAAGAAGCTGTGGTCAAGAAGTCTGTCTGCCTCTCTTCACCCAGAGTCTTCGGTCACTTGTACACTGTATTTCCAAACACTGGTACCGTTTTAAGATTCTGTACACTTCGTCTGTAATTAGTAGTCATCTGTCAGTCCGTTACAGAGAGGCTTTATAATTAAATCAAAATTTTTTTTGGTAGAAATGCAGGTAACATTTTAGTTGGAAACCTGAACGGGCGAGACAGTTTGGATGATGTGTGGAATGGAGAATACGCCTGATGTTCAAAGGGCTGTTGCCTCATGGCAAAGCTGATCATTCACGTCTGTTTTTGCTGGCTTAACACCATATAGATTCACCTGTCCTAATGATACGAGTATACGCAGTTATTATAAACTTCATCACCACCGTCGTCTGACCAGATAGCCTTCGTTATGTGGTGTAGTTTCGAATGTGTCGAATAATTATTCACGCACGGACAGAAGACAAGGATCTGTCCTCCAGATGGGGTTTGGATATGGGGCTAAAATCTTCTCACGACAGTGAGTCTAGGATGTTAAGAATTATTACAAAGGCTTGGGTAGATTTCAACTAGTTAATGAGTCTAATGACGGACGGACTTTTGTGAACGCGGCGATGAAGTAAGTTCTTGACTGAATAACTGCCACAGTCTTAACACTTAAATGCTAAAAACGGGATCTATATATTTTTTAAATCACTGTTGTTTTTAGCTATATTTTAAATAATGCTAACGAAATTACTTTTTTCGCTATCATCTTTCGGTATCTTATGCTAAATTTTCTTGGCTCTTCGAAAGGAGACACAGGAATTTCCATGGAAACGTAAAAATGAGGAAAGTAATTTACTTTAATCTGGAAACTTTTTGACATGTAAAAGAGTTAAGACGGCTTCGCATCGTCACGGAAATTCTGGTGTTCCTAGTTTGTGTTGGAATATTTTCCTTGTTTGCAACATGTTCGGTAAATGCTGCGAAAAGGATTGTGAGAAACTGACTTCAGAGCCTGCAAATTGCTCTTCATGGTCCTACCAGGGATTTTACAGACTGAAGGCAGACGATGTTTGTGAACTCACCAGATGTGTTCTGCTTAGAACACATACGTCAGCCACATGGGTCACTGCCTCAGGAACCATCCCAGATGTCTACCACGATTATTCACAACACAACCTGTGGCAGTGTTCGTCTACCTGTGAGTCGTAGGGAGTTCAAACCGCCTCACTTTATTTTTGAGATTAAAAAGTCCTTCCGCTCTGCATACGAGATAAAACAAACCCCGATATAGCACCACCATCACTTATCGCCCATTAAGGTGTGTGAACAGAAATTCCCTTTGTACATTTGATTTACCGCCGCCCTTGGTATGCCACCACAAAATTTCGTTGAACACGGCGGCACTTTACTGAGTTTGTATCTCACTTAGTCCTTTGTATACCGCTTTAATTTAAGAATCCTTACGTCAGATACAGTAACAATTGTTAGAAAATAGGGTAGGAACGAACGACAAGCCGCAATTCCATCAGCAGTTACACCTCTATGCAAATGTTAAACTCGAACTTGTTTGAATCATTCTCCGTCTGTCGCATCATTGCAGTTCTGTAAGGTTAATTTTGATGGCGAGAGACCAAAACCTCCGAGTGGCCTCGCGTTCTGGACGTCTACGCCTCAGATATCGGCCAGTAAATCCGCCATATACGGATTCCTTAATTTTTCGTAATTTCCTCTCTACAGGTAGATAGTTTGTACTTTAAAATGCGACATGGTCGATTGGATACTTTTCTGAGTTTTCTGCCCGTTCATTTGTTATTCGACGCTCTATAACCTGCACATCTGACAAAACGTTGTGTAAGAAATCGAGAGAAGACAGTTGTGGGTGGTTGCATTTTCGTAGTACTCAAAAGAAGTAAATGAAAATATTGAACTCTTGTGGAATCTTATAGGAGTAATGAGGAAAGCCATGAATGCAGCCTGGCTGCTTTTGTAAAATGAAGTAGCTGCGGGTGTCCTGTCTTGACAGGTACGATACTATATGATACGAAACTCTCCAGAAACAAAGCACGAAGCCCGAAGACGCTGAGATGCAACTGCGTGTAATGCACTTCACACTTTGCGCACAGTATTCAACTCAGGTGTGCGTAAGGCGGGTTCTTGTGGGTGTGGGAATAGATTGACCGACTGGCTTAGATTATGTACTTGCCAGAATGTCCTGTTATCGGTCTTGCCAGTGTGTCTGACTAATGGCTGACTGCCTGAGATTTGCTTGGCAGTCTAACTAAATAACGGATAATGTGTCTTGGGAGTGTGTCTGACTAAATGGCTGAATGAGATGTGTCTCTGAAGTCTGGCTAAATTACTGAAGCCTGATTTGTTCTGACGAAATGGCTAACTGATATCTGACTGGGCAGCCTGTTTGATGTCTGTCTTGGAAGTCTTTTTAACTGAGTTGGTGTCTTAAGTGTGGAGAGATGAAATGTGTAAAAGAAAGATAAAAACATCTAATGCATACGGTTTTATAGATCTGTGTTTTAAAATAGTAGGTATTGAGTTGAGGTTTGAAAATTATTCTTTCTATTTTGTTGTTTATTTTACTTGGATTGCACAGTTTTTCAAAACCCATCCTCTCAAATTTTTCAGCGTGACCTGGACCACCTGTCTTCAGTTTAGCAAATTATTGACCTACGCCTGTCACAATAATTCTCGTGCCTTTTCAGCTTGTGAAATAAGAACTTATGATGGAATTGAGTTATTACTTTCGTCAGGATGTGTGAAACCGCTCTTTGCCGGTTGGTGGAATTTCGCCCTTGAAGTACAATTCACGTCGAGAGCGCTGTGTAGTAACGCATGCTTGCAGGAACATTTTTTTTCCCAGTATCCGTTAACTTTTCTCCGATTAAGATACCCGGCACTCATGCCTGCAATAGGCCGGATTTCCCTCATATCGGCCGCCGTTTCGCCGTTCACATTTTCATGTAACTTTGCAGCCTTTACCCTACAACGCTACTTGTATGTGTACCTACTACTTTTTCATTCGTTGCCTTGTGTTTGAGACAGACATTAAAATAGCAGGTCATTCATCATTGGGAGTTTAGTGTAGAATTGAAGACCAGTATATGTACGCGTGTGCGGACAGTGTTAGATATTTATGCTTGTTGACAGATGCGTTTCGCCACTTCATTCAAGAAACACTCGTAAGCTACACTGCGCATGTCAGCTGAAAGGCCAAACACCTGACTTCGATGAAAGAAACAAGCAAACAAACAAAAAACTCTATGGAACGGAGTCCTCAGATAGTCCAGGAAATCCCCCCCCCCCCTACCCTTTTTTATGGAACTCGAACTTTCAGTACCGTATTCACAAGAGGCCACCAGTCGCTCTCCTGGGCCAAGTAAATCCAGTTCGTATTCTCTCATTCTGTTTGAGATCAGTTTAATATTATCATGCCATCTGCGTTTAGGTTTACTAAGTGGTCCCTTTGCTTCAGGTTTCTCTACCAGAATTATGTATGCATTTCTAATTCCCCCATGCGTGCCACATGCTCCTCCTATCTCATCTTCAACTTTATCACCGTAATAATTGCCATGACGTACACACTATGAAACTCCTCCATACTACACAGTTTTCTGCTGCCTCTTGTTACATTTAGGTCCATATATTTTCCCCAGAACCCTCAGGCTGTGCATGTACGACAGTTAGCTCATGATTTATGTTGTTTTTGGTCGGTATTAATGTATATGGTACAAATTGTTGGTAACAGCCGTCTATGAACGTTGGGGTAATTTGATGAACAAGAATCTCTATTAATATTCAGAAGTTGATGTAGATGCATTGTCATTCTGTGATTTTGTGGTAGTTTTCACGATTTGTTTTCTGGGATGTGACGTCGTGTCGTTTGGTAGATGTGTACTGACGTTTCGGAGGTACACGGTCTGCCTCTTCAGTCTGTCCCGAACACGGTGATATTTTTTCTCCGAAACATTGGTGCCAATCTACCGAAATACACGGCGTCATATGTCAGCCATATACACGAGTGGATGCGGCGGAGAGTACGCGTTTTCCAAGGGCGTGATTTATTTTTGCGTAACTGCGTAATTGGCTTTAGTTTTGTTTACTGCAGACTCTGTCACATGCTAGACGAACGGAGAACTCACGTACACCACCGCGACAGCCTAAAAACTCGCATACTCGATGATAGTTTTTTTTAATCAAATGTAAGGTATTCATTAGCTGTTGGTGATTTTATTAACGTTTCGGTTTTCGATTAGTTTTGTTTATTATCTGAGGGAAGGAGACCACTTGGAAGACCCAGGCGTAGATGGGAGGATTATATTAAAATGGATCTTCAAGAAGTGGGATGGGAGGGCATGGACTGGATTGATATGGCTCAGGATAGGGACAGGTGGCGGGTTCTTGTGAATGTGGTAATGAACCTTGGGGTTCCATAAAACGCGGGGAATTTCTTGACTAGCTGAGGACCTGTTAGCTTCTCAAGAAGGACTGCTCCATGGAGTTAGCTAGTTAGTTAGTTATATACAGGGCTTGCGTAATTAAGTATTTATCAACATCTGTTTCAATGTCAGTTATGTGATACTATTTGTATGCTGATAGAGGATGTTATTGGTTGTATAGAAGTTACGAAACCTTTCATAACGAACAAAATTGTTCGAAGCGTGTGTTAACAAGATGACCAGGAAGTAATAGATGTGTGGTATTTGATGGGAAAAGACGATTAGCTGGGATACTATGTACTATAGTCCCATTGTTTGAGTGTTGTTGACATTTTACGAGGACCTGTTTCAGTGGATGTTTTGATAGTCGATTTAGAAGCCTCAATCATCCCGGACAGCATTGTTCCCATCCATTATTTGCTTTCGTAATTTATTTAGAATAGCTGGACCACTAGTGGCATTTCAACGTAAAGCTGCTCTATCTAAGCGTTTCTGTTCGTCATTTGTCTTCCTCTGTGTTTGAGACTGCAGTTTGGTTTTTATACGAAGCTTGGAAGTTTCTGTTACACAGTATTCTTATGCTATTACCAACGTACGTGAAGGTGTCACCTTTTGTTATGTCGTGTCATTAACTGCGTCGTATTTCTGTCTATTGTCTCATTGCTTGCTTTCTATGGATCTTGTTTATTATATGCGGAGACCCGTTGTTCGTCGCTGTGTGTACGTTACTGAACGTCTGCGCCCTTTTTATAGCACGTAGTGGTATCTGTATGAGTGCTGTGTGCGGGACCTTGGGTAGCGTTGTATTAATAATCGTGTGCTTATGTCCTGAAGGGCGCGATTGAGTACTGGTGATTTATATCTGCGAATGTGAGTCTTGTTCTTAACCCAATCTCATTTGTATGTCTTCATATCGTTAGAAATGTCCAGACACGTAACTTCGTTTATTGTTTTACGTTTGCATAATGAATGCCATTTGTTGAATAATTTTATTCGGCACTGCCAGGACATGATATATACCCTTCGTACTGCCACGGACGTGAAAATTAAACTAATCCGAATACTTCCTAATTTTTTTTTTCCATGGCTCGACAGCCCCTTGGGAGCCTAGGCCGCCTCATTTTTCGAGGCTTCACGATCACACGTTTTAGACACACCACACTCGGTAAGACTCCTCTGGACGAGGGATCAGCTCGTCGCAGAGACCTCTACCTGACAACACACAACACTCACAAGAGACAGACATGCATGCCTCCGGTGGGATTTTTTTTTTTTTTGCCTGTCCGGGGTTTTTCCCCTTTGGTCCATTTTTGTACTGTTTAATCCTTTTTGTCCTTCATGCCACTTATGTTCCATACTACTGTCCGTACAACAACACAACACAGACATCCATGCCCCCGGTGGGATTCGAACCCACAATCCTAGTAAGCGAGCGGCCGCAGACCCACGCCTTAGACCGCACGGCCACTGGGATCGGCTATGTCCTTGCTAATACAGACTGATATTCACGACCTGCGTAATTTTATTACAGTGTATCAGAGGCGTCCACCCTTATTTGTCAAACCGTTCTTGAGGGCTGGTTAGGGGAACGCAAGTGTAAACATCACAATAAGTGGCATAACTTACCGCTTAAATTCTTACGTAACTTTTTATATACATGGTTTACCAATTTAGCTGCGGGCCGCATAACACAATGTGGCGGGCCGCAGGTTGAAATCCATGGTGTGTTATACAATCTGCACTTAAATTTGTTGGTATTCGACATAACTGAACTTACTAGTACAGAATTATGGTGGGAAATCCTGAAAGAAAGATCTCATTTACTGAATGTGGGACTTAACTAATCTTGATCGCCGTAAGGTCCATTTACGGGTTCTGATGAACATGGAAATGAACCTTGCTGTTTTACATAAATGGCGATGAAGTGCTTAACCAGTTAAGCGACCCTTAGCTTCTCAAGAACAACTCTGCTCCAGTTCTGATTTTTTTTGTGGACACATTTGTTTAAAATGTGTAATTAGAGCAAATTGCAGTTTCTTAGTCTCAAGGTCCCAGTCAGTTCATGTGACATTATCAGCCGTATCCATTTTCTGTTATGTCCAAAGAACCAAAACTACTACGAAAACAGTGTACCCTGCTGATGATTTGGGTATGACAGGGAAGGTCTGCATGGCGGGGACGTTATTTGACTTTTAATAAATCTTGCAGTTGGAAATGAAAATGCATTTTCTATTACAGTTTACAGCAATTTACTGACGACTCTTCGAACCAAGCTACTTCTTTTAATAGGTTTATGCTCCAGAAAGATCACTCGTCCAGAGAAGTCCTACGGACTGTGGTGTGTCTGAGTGTGATCGTGAAGCCTCGATAATGAGCAGGCCCTGGCTCACTAATGGCTGTTGCGCCATTGAAAAAAAAATGCTTCAGAAAAACAGAAGACATTAGATACATGGTCATTTTCCTCCTTTTATGTGATTTATTACAGAAAAGATTTATTAAGTCTGTTTGAAATGGAGGTTATTTTAGAAGGAAGGCGCTCACAGCTCAACGAAGTTTAAATTGTTTGTTACGTCTGAGTAAAATCAAAAGGACGTCTGCGTCGTGTAGAACCAAGAAAGATGCCTATTTTAGGATTTAGTAATTGAAAACAGAAAACCAGTTTTATATGACTGAGTTACAAATCAGTCAGGGATGATTCTTGTTAGGTGTAAGTCCCTTACACGACTTCTGGGAATTTTGAAGTTTTTACGGCTATGAAGTTTGAGACATCGTGTAGCCTTGTGGGTGATTACCGACGTTTCAGAGGAACCTGATGCTTCCATATTCATTGCTTACACTTACCGACTTCTTGGGCGGTGCCGACAGGAATATCCTGTGTTCGTGACAGGTCAGTTAACCAAAAGCAGTGATTGTGAACATGTGACGGGCATATTGGGCTAGAGAGGGTTTCAGTACTGAGAAATACTGTATTCCCACTGCCCCAGATATCCGCGTTTAGAAGTTGAGCGCAGACAGGGGACTGCATGGTGGTCTGTCTATCCATCTGCACTCCTCTCCTTCACGTGTTTATGTATGTATGAATAATCGTTCCCACCGTAAAACCGCGAGATCCAAACCCTCGTCGTGGGGTTTCATTCGCCTCCCGCAGTTCAGAAGTCCTGTGTTTAGCTTCTGACTTAAACTGTACTCAGCTGCGTTCCATATTGTTTTAGATTATTTTTGCTCTGTAGACAATAAAAAAATCAGTAGTATTTTGTTTTGGAAGGTCCTCAGTTCTCACACTTGGTACAGAGATCAGTGTTCCAGTGGATTGTACTGAAGTATGAAACTCAGTTATTTTTTACTTGTTAAATCAGCGAGTTTCCGTTTTCGATCGTTTGTGATCCGTCACTATAGTCGGAACATTTAGGCTTAGGAAGGATAGGTATTTCAGAAGTGCAGTCGGTAGTATGTGGAGTGTTACCTACTGTTTATTATTTTTTATTTACTTTTTATTTATTACGTATTTGTTTTGCAAGTGCGTTTCTTTGCAGTTGTACCTACGTCACTGGCCTTGGTGTTTATTTATTGCAGATGTAAATCTGTTGCTGCAGATTTCGTACTGTAATGTTCAAGGACATGACATCTTGTTTTTCTGGTAGGGAGATACCGAAGTTTGGAACAATATTGTGATTCGTGAAGATGGAAATAGTATCTTCAGGAAGATGATGTATGTTCCTCCGAAACATTGCTGTATACCAGACTATACAGTGTCATTGCCCAGAGGACCACAATACGAATATTAACGGCTGTGAAATCTAAATCACACTACAAATATTAGGCTGCTATTTCTTTGTATTTTGTTAAATATTTACCAAACCAAGGAATGTTAAAATTTGGAGATTATCAAGAAATGTATAGTTTGCTGTGTACAAATTCTTTTTGCTGTGAGCTGGCTTGGACAAATCTGATCAAGTTAAATTTTAGGTTACTGTATAGTAGAGTGTTATAAGTGACCTCCATCGGATTAAATTCGCCTTACTGATTCTAATGTAGACGTCCACAGATTCCAAATATAATCGAAAAACTTTTGTACTTTCGAAAATGAAACGTGGGCGAACATGGGTAGACACGACCGGACCGTGAGGCTTTCATTTTTTGGCACGTTGTGTAAATAACGTATAGGAATCAACAATGGTAATATTAGTAGTTATGGCGTAGTGGTTGCTACAGGTCCTCTGTATTCAGCAGTATGTGGGTCAGTTCTTGTCAGCACCTTATACTGGCGCTTTTTGCACGGAATTCATTCTTTGCGGTGGAGCATGTTTCGTATACGAAATCACACGGCGGATTTCAGCCTAATGTATCTCCTACCTGTAGTTAAACTGAAGTTGAAGTTTATATATTTATCTTTAAATCGACTCAGTGCACACAACATGTTGGTACGTGACTAATACCTATAAATATTATTTAAAGTAATTGTACGTGCATTGTATATTAAAAAAAATAGTTGACATCTGTTTGAAGGTAGTCATGATTTTTGTGCTGTTTATCAACTTCATGGGCAGCCGAATGAATCAAATAAATAAATGTTACAAAAACAAAACCACGCCCCCATAACATCACATGAAGTTAGCACTTAGATGTGGTTCCGAAGTTTGGATTTTAATTATAAGATACACAGAAAATTATAAGACGCACAGAATACATTTGTGAGACCGCTTTTAGGTTTAACCAGTCTTTTCAAAGAAACACAAACATTCATGAAAAATTACAAGTACCCTATATAGTTGAAGACATCAACCAATACCAGCGCAAATGGAGGAAACATGTGGCAAGAATGGAAGATTGTTTCTCAGTATCATCCGAGCGGATGCCGTGATATGGGGAGATCAAAAGAAAGATGGAAAGATGAAGAGCATCTTCAAGGTCAAGAGGAAGGGCCTTAATGGACCTAAACCTTAACTGTTCTTGACGACGACGATGATGATATATGCATGTATTGTGTTTTATAAACTAATGTAACTTACTAACCAACCAAATAACTACGTGAAAGTAATTTGCCATGAGAACCTCACAGTCCGAGATTCCAGTCCTGGGATGTTCATCCGTGTCGACTGGTACATGGTTAGCTACTTTTCGAAGGGCCTTTGAATCTAAGAAGGCAATTTTTAAACAAACCAAGGACCAGTCGATGCAGTTTAAGGTTCTCACAGCCTTGTTCTGGGCTGTTACAGCGTGTCGTTTCGTAGGTCATTACCACGTTTTCGAGTGAGCTGCTGCCTCCATCTTCAGGATGTATGATTGAATAACTGATTTTGAAGTTTACGGTCTTGTGGTTTAGAACACCACGTAGTTTTGTGGATTAAAAATTTTCGTAAAGTACCTGGCTTCATATTCTTGGTAGGTCCCAGTCTTAAGAATAGATCTTTGAATTGGACACTGTGTGTCATTTGTACCCTGAAGATGGTCTTGATTCGAACTGCACAACTGCAGCTTGAGAGTTACGGTCATGCAAGAATTGGGCTGCAAAATTAAGTGCATGCTTGTCAGGCAGCTGTCCCTGAAGTGCTTACGTACGTTGTGTTACTTGTTACTTTATCATGTAAGCGCCGACCTTTGGAGGTCACAGCGGTCACCTTTGCATAAAGACCCAGCTCAGTTCAGACCAGTAAAATTACCGCGGATAACGCGGTATAACGTCCAACTCTTACAGCAGACCTTTAACGATTTGATGTTTGTGAGAGAATTGTTTCACTTTGCCGTTGGTAGTTATTGTCTGTGTGGACAGGCAATTGGCCTACCGGCTAAATATGTTTGTAACAGTAACAGAGTGAGTAAAAAGGCGAAAACTTGCGAAGTTATCCGTGTGCACGCTATTAAGGTATATGGGGCGAATTGAGGTAAAGCGCCACTCATTCTTAACCTCAGCACTAGATGGAGTGAGTGTTTAGCTTCACGTTCCGACCGCTTTGCCCCCCCCCCGGGAGGAAAGAACTGACAGTGCCCATTGAATAGGAGAATGGGTGGTCTTTGGAGTTGGCCTGGACTTTCAGAACAGAGAAGGATGTATTGCTCATGCCGGGAATCGAACCGTGCTTCCAGGGTCATTACAAGATAATACGAGAAGTAGAGTGTAAGAATATAGGGTAATTATGCACAAAAAGTAACTTAACACTTTTGTAATACCTAATAAATCATTTACTGTGTACGGGTATAAATTGAATCAATGTGGGTTAGTTCACTCACGGATAATTCATTACGAGTTTCAACACAGATGTAACACCGTGAGTGAGAGAGAGAGAGAGAGAGAGACCATTTTAAGGAAACTTCAGCAAAATAAGCGAGATTGACATTTTAATTTTTTCAATTCTCTTTTTAAGTCTAATGACAGAGTTTTGAGCTGTGAACTCTCTTGGGCCTCCTAAAATTGGCATTACATGCTGGAAACTCACTGCGGGCGTTTTGTGTGTGTGTGTGTGTGTTGTGTGAGATGTGGGTGGGTGTTTTTGCATGTGCCTATGAAGGTAAATGCCTTGTCATGGGCCGAGCTCTCATCCAAGAAACAATGAACTTTGTACAACTTCAGCTGAGCACGTCAGCTCGAAACGCCCAGCGAGGTGAAGAAAATTATAGCGATGTGACGGAACGTTGAACTTTATTCGCATATAGATGCACGTACACATGCGTACACATACGTACATAAATGCGTACATAGTTACATATATGCATGCATGCATACGTACCTACATATATACAAGGTTAAATACATACATACTACGTACATATATATTTCATCGTATTTGCTATACACTGTACTAAATTTTAGAGTAGCTATTGTTAGTGGTAATATTTTATCCATTGATATACAAGTTCTTTTAGAATAGTAAAATTCAGGGTCACGTGGGTCCTGGGACACGGCAATGGTTTAGTGCCGGCTTACGTTAGCTCTGTTGACTGGTCACTGCGATGGCCGCTATGTTTGACTGTTGACGGTCGATATCCACTGAGGTGAACCACTTCTTACGGCCGCCTCATCGGTCACGGAAATCACGAATGGAAAACTTGACTGCGGGAGGTTCGCCTTCACCTTTCATTGCACCGGGACCTTGCAAACACTTGCTGTGAATTCTCGTGGATATTAATATCAAGAAGGCCGTCAATTAACGGCGAGGTGATGTGTCTGACTCATTGCGATTAATAGAATGTGTAGGGTGGTTAAAATGTTAGTTCTCGTCTGCATATATGACCCAGCCTTCACCATACGGAATAAGCGGGCATTGAGCTTTATTCCCTGCGACAGGAGGAACTTTAACTGTCCAAACGAACTAAGTGACAAATCGGCAAAGAAATTAGACTAATGGACTGATTTAAATATTATTAAACACTTTAAACAGGTTAACTCAGGAATAGGCAGAATAAATTAACATGCTAACAGATTCCCTAATTAAAAGCATGGCAGTTTAACCTGTTAACCGAATAACAGACTTGTCGATTGACTGGGTGACAACCTGTCGACTGTGTTGATTGTCAGACTAATCGATTGACTGATTAACAGAGTAACGAATTAATTGATGAAACCCTAAGGACGAAAGATATTGCTGACATGAACCGAAATGCAGCTGTGGGGTGCCCAAATAATGGGCTGCACTGGTAATTCAAATGCTAATTAAGCACCACATCAGAAATGACGTGCCTGTGTGGGGAAGTGAGGTAATGGCTCCAGTATTGAATTCCAGCACTAGATGGAGGTGAACTGCACGAATCTTTTGTCCACTATGAGGGAGGCTGATGGGGCCCCAGGGCCCGTCTGTGCACGGTGGCAAAGAGAAAATCTCCGCCTCGACAGAGAATCCAACCCCAATTCTCCGGTCGTCCAGCTTGTAGCTTGGTCATTATACCGGCAAACTTATGTAGAAGTGTCTGTGTTAAAGTGGTAATCGTTAGCTGCCTGAAAGTCGACAGTGTAGTGGTTGTTATGATTCTCACTGTAAGCAGGATTTACTGTATCAGTGACAGATGTTAAATACGAGAGTTGAGTTATTTTTTTGACATATTAACCTGTGTGGAAGTGACAGTTATCGATTACGCAGTCGATCCATGGTGCGATCAGCCTACATGGTAGCGCAGTTTGGAAATGTCGGCGATACTTTCGGTCTAGATATATTTAGACCTTAGACTTATTCGGTCATTGGTGATAATCTGTCATTCGGTCCACTGGGCATAATCGTTAATATTGACATTGTATCTAGTCCAGGGGTCGGCGAACGGGGTAAATTACCCCAAGTGGGTAAAAATGAAATTCTTGGGGGTAATGAGGACTCAATAGACATAAATAAAATTATATAAAAAGCGCGTTCCTTGTTACGACAGAAATTTTTCTTCTGGCAACACTGCATCTGGCCAATGTAATAGACGTGTTTAGGAGACGTCACGCCTGTTGAACTCCAAACAATTTGGTTGCTAAGGCGTTGTCAAGTGGCTAAACAGATATTATTTGTCAGTTGTCTATTACCCGCCTTAACCTTATTTTTTGACACATGTGTTTTTGCTTTGTTTAAGTCGATTTAAGTAGTTATTTAATTTAATTTTATTTCAATAGTTCTATTTTAAGTCTAAGATTTTCATTTATTAACCATATTTTAGTTGTATGTTAGTTCGATAATTTGATTAATATATTTTCTCCTTGCTCGATTAATTTTCGATGGTCAATAAAATAATTAAATACTGCCTTCATCTTGAGGACATGTCTTAGTGCCACGTTTACCAATTAAATTATTGTAAATTTAAATGAATTTTAAAAAACTTAAAACTTATATTTATAATTGTATTCTCCGTATAAATAGATTCAATAAACCTTTTGAATTTAAATAATCTATGATTTTCTCCCTTTCAAATCAAGGGGGTAACGTCGGCGTAAATAAATATATTTTGGGGTAATAGGTAAAAAAGTTCCTCGACCCCTGATCTAGTCGGTCTATAACACTCGGTTAGCATGTCGCACATTTAACTGACTCGTCGGGTCGACGAATCTTTCAGAAACGGGCATAAAATTGTATAAATTTGTACATTTCTAACAAGTATAAACTGCAAACAGTTCGAAAATTGATGTTCTCACAGCTTTGTTAATTAAGATTCAAGTCTGGGATATGACGCCGTGTCTATTTATTAATAGTTACCGATGTTGTGGACTACTAAGACCTTGAAGATGGAGGCAGCAAGCTCTTTTCTGATGTCGGTCACTGTTTAACCATCGACACGGCGTTATGCCTCATGTCAGCTCACAAGTAAGGAGCGTAGGACGATACTTAGAGAAGGTCCGTTGTAAAGGGCTGAGTTCAGTAAGGGAAGTAGAATTTGAGATCTGCGCTCTTCTGGGATATTACGCGGCGTCGTGTGGTAATTGTTTACCGACGTTTCGGGGATAACTCTTGATCCGTGAAGATGAGACCGATACGTTGTCCCGAAACGACGGTAAACAATTACCACACGTCGCCGCGTAATATCCCAGAACGCAGATCTCATCAACATCGCGGCGGAATCCTGAAATCAAGGTCAGTGGAATTGTACAAGTGCATTAAGGAGCGACTGTGCACCCTGAAAGCTAGGTGTTCATTGGTGAGCACTGTCACGACACGTGGAAAGATCTGACAGTCATTGTTACCATTATCATATATCATATATTTTATTGTATTATATCATTCCCAAAGACTTGAGGTTTTGTACGCAACTGGATTCTTAGAAAGGAAACTTATCGTGACCGTAACACTGAGCGATATACTTCCACCGATCTTGAGCTATTTGACATAATTTCGAGCGATTGGTGGAGAGGATGGAAGATTTCTTTTAAAATGAATCTCAGGGTTCAAAACGTTAACGCAAAATTCTGTAACAACGCAATGTTTCTTCCTTAACACGAGAAGAAGAAGGAATAGATGTGCTGTTTATTGCTTAATTTTGCATTACATATTGAAGTAGGTCGGACAACGTATAGGCTGTTTGGAATGCTTTTGGAATCCTTTAATTATTCTGAAAGTCATAGGTGCAAATCCCTGGCGCCAGGTTGCCGTGGCGACTAAATTTTCTACGTTGGCTCCCAATATTTGTGGGCCCTCAGTATGGAACTTGCTTCGTGTCACCGTAATGGCGACTAGAATTTTGAGATCGCTTCTAGATATCTCCTTTGTTAGGAGTTCCAAAGACAGAGGAAACGTGGCACTGCGACTCTTTTTCTCCGAGTACCTCGGCTTTCCCTGTCAGTAACACTCCATGGGTGTTTCTTGCTAAAACCAACGCTGTATAATCTCAGCAGTTGACTGCGTTGTTAATAACACACAGACAGCACGGTATGCTGCAGTTGAAAGCAGTGATTCAGGTAATTCGGACTTTTCTCAGACGTCGAGACGTCTTAAACTCTTTAATTTGTAACGTACTAATTAAAAGTTTTAGAAACCAAAATATGCACTATATTCTCATAAGTAAATCAATTGCCCCTACATATGGATGATGTACAAGTTGTTTAAAAATTGAACTAATAGATGTAAAGCGTATGTAAAACTTTGACCCCCTGAGGATGGCTTGTTAAAAGCCGAAACATATGTAGGGGCAATTGACTTACTTATGAGAATATAGTGCATATGTTGGTTTCTAAAACTTTTAATTAGTTATCAAGATGCACGGTGAATACAACGTGAAATTTTGTAACGTACTGTTTACAAATTTTAAGATGTGTCCTTGTGTTATTTTCATTCTGGACATTAATAACACATCGATTAGCGTTATATGAGGTTTGCACGAATGGTCGAGAGAGTTTAATTTGGTTAGTTGTGCTTGCTTGCTTGCTTTGCTTAGTCGTCCTCTTCAACCTTCCGGTGTCGAGATTCACACGAGGGATCTCCATGCAGATCTATCCATAGCCCTTTTCCTGGCCTGCCTCCAGTCCACTCCTCTCTCCTGGAGTCCTCTCCTTACATTTTCTTCCCACTTCACTCTTGGTCTTCCTCTCTTCTTCCTTCCTTCTGGTCTTGCTTCAAAGGCTTGCTTTGGGTATCTTTGGTCATCCATCCTACATACGTGACCAAACCATCTCAACTGGGATCTCTCAATACACTCCTGTAATGGTTCCACCTGCAGTTGTTCTCTAATTACTTGATTTCTAATTGTATCCCGTTTTGTTACCTTTTCAACTCTTCTCAAAAATCTCATTTCTAAGGCCTGTATTTTACTCCTATGTGTATCCAATAAGGTCCATGATTCACAGCTGTATGTTAATGTTGGTATGTAAATTGCCTTATACACTGCTATTTTTGTCTTCTTATTTACTTCTTTTTTGTTAATAACTCCTCGGTTAATTGCGTAGTAAAGTTTTCCGGCATTAGATGTTCTATTAATCAGTTCCTCATTCATCTTTCCGTCTTCACCAATTGTTGCTCCCAAATATTTAAAACTTCTAACTTGTTCTAATGTTGTATCTCCTAGTGTAATTTTGTGCCTTTCCTGCTCCTTTGCTATTACCATCGTTTTTGTTTTACTGTTATTAATCATCATTTTCCTTTTCTTAAATTCAGCATTCCAAATGTTTAAATTATATTGCAAAGTTCTTTGATTTGATGCTATTAATACTAAATCATCGGCAAATACTAATTCTGAAATCTTAATTGTTTGCAGTCGCCAATTTCCCACTATAAAATTTTGTGTTTTCTTTCTACTCTCCTTTATAATATCATCCATCAATATCACAAAAAGGTATGGCGCTAATATATCTCCTTGCCTAACACCTGTAGATGTTGTGAATTCTGCAGACTTTGAATTAGCGTTCGTACCACATTTCTACAAACCTTATACATACTTTTTATTCCTTGAATAAGGGGCTGTTTCACTCCTCTTCGTTCTAAGATGTTCCACAACATATCTCTTGGCACTCTGTCAAATGCTTTTTCCAAGTCTACAAAGCACACGTGAAGTTCTTTCCCATACTCTATTGTTTTTTCCATAATCTGTCTAAATGTAAATATAAGGTCTTGTGTACTCCTACCTTTCCTGAATCCACACTGTGCCTCGTCCAACTGATCTTCCATGTATTCTATTATTCGTTGGGTTAAAATTCTAGAATATATCTTTCCTGGAACGCTAAGTAAAGAGATACCTCTATGGTTTTCACATTCTCTGGAGTCTCCTTTCTTATATATTGGTATTATAATTGCTACTTCCCAATCCTTCGGTATTTGCTTCCTTATCCATACTAGTTGTATTATATTCAGTAGCATCTCTTCTCCTGCTTCTCCCATGTACTTTTTCATTTCCGGTGTAATACCATCATATCCAGCTGCCTTTCCTAGCTTCAGTCTCTTTATGGCCTCTCTCATTTCTACCATTGTAATTCCTTCTTCTTCTTCTTCTTCTTCTTCTTGTTCCTCCCTATCTTGCTCATCTGTATCTCTATTAATTAAATCAGGTTCTATTCCCTTTGTCGTCATATCCTCTTCTCCTTCTTCCTTTTCCTCAACCATTTTTTTCATCATTTTGCAATAACCTTTCATAATATTCTTTCCAACGATTCATAATTTCTCCTTCTTCTGTCAGTGGTTAGTTGTGACTGAAATATTATCCCTACTTTACATGAAGCTGAAATCAAGGTTTTCGATCACGCTTGATTATAAATCTGTTGCTAGGATGCGGAGAAAACACTGCGTTGTTGTGTAAAAAATTTGGAATGCAGCATGAAAAACTCTGGTATTTGTCATTGCTTTGCTTGAAATCATCAGTCTTAAGCCGTTTTGTGAGAGAGCATTATAAGTTAGCATTCACGGATTGAGAGTCGAGAGAGAGTGACACAGAGAAGGCGCTGGAACTGCTGCGCTGTCTTTACATTTTGCTACTTGGTTTACGTATTTGTTGACAGCACTGTACTATCCTATAAAAATATATATAAGGATTTGTGTGTGTATATTCTGAGTCAGAAATGGCTTTTGTCACGCCACTCTTAAAGACTAGTGCGCGTGTGTTTTGGTTGTAATGTCACGAGAACAGAGTTTCACATGTCGGTGTAATCTAAGTGCCTTTTAACATACAGACGTGAATCCCCGACTGAGTGAAAGGCATGGAGTAGCCACTTGACTGGAGTGTGATTATGGAGTGCGCTTAATTTCCTCTCTGCCTCCGGGATATGATGACGTCATCTGCACGTCCACTAGTTGACATCCTGGAAATTGAAATTTGTCATCACAAGATAAGGTTTGCATCCTTCCCATCGATTACAACGTAGTTACAATCGAATTTTAGTTTAATGACACTGAATTGACTGGTGTTTTTTTACTGAAGGGCCCCGCAGCAGATGCTACGGACGCACCGCAGCCTTGAAGGCTTATTGTTATTATTAAGATTATGATAATGAGGGTTTTTTCTGCTTTTCCATTTTAATGGAGCACCGGTGGAATGAAATTGACAGGGGAAAACCGAAGTACTCGGAGAAAAACCTGTCCCAGTGCCAATTTGTCTACCACAAATCCCACGTGGTCCGGCCCGGGATCGAACCCGGACCTCCGCGATGGGAGGCCGGCGACTATCCGCCTGAGCCATGACACGGCCGACTGGTGAGGTTACTTCATAGTCAAATTGCACTGTCGTGAACACCTCAGAACAAAAGCAAATGGGAGATTTGTTACCTCTGACCTGCATTATTGTTCAGATCGTCATATCGGAGAGGAACGACATTAAATGAAATTTGTTAATCTGTTAACGACGTCAGTGCGAAACGACGCCTTAAGTACCAGGCTGCTTTGTGAAAAGTTAAGTGGAATGGGGCCAGTTTGCCGACACTGTGTAGAGTTTCGTGGTTCAGTATCTGCTGACGACTGCCAGGGTAGCTGTGTCTGTAAACATGCCAAGAACATTGTGTTCTAATAGTAATACTCATCCATCTATTCGTCACATTCGGTAAGAATTAACCATTCTTGAGGACTTCAGAGCCATTCCATCGCCTGTCTCAAACCGAACCATTGTACAAATCAGATGAGATCTAATCTGGGAACTACAGCAACTTTTGTCTGACGCGTTTGTCCAAATAAAGAGGCTGCGCTCTGTTTGTGCTGAAGATTCAAGTTTCTGGGATCTTACACCGTGTCTACTGGTCAGCAGTTACCGACGTTTCGAAGCGTCGTGCATTTATAGGAAACTGTTTACCAGTTGACACGGAGAAACATCCCGGAAGATTTGGATATTCACTTAGTTCATAGTTCCTGTAGCTGTCAAGCATATTTCTTGTATTCGCTAAATAATTGATTTTCGATTAAAAATAGCGGGGGAAGAGTTGCCGTCTGGGTGGGAAAATAGATCTCTATGTGGAATAATATATGTATTCTATTTATATGTGTTGGGTCGGGATAGCATAGTCGGTATAACGACTCGCTACGGGCTGGACGGTCCGGGGATCGAATCCCGGTGGGGATGACATTTTCCGCATCCGTCCAGACCGGCCCTGGGGCCCACCCAGCCTCCTATACAATGGGTACCGGGTCTCTTTCCCGGGGGTAAAGCGGCCGGGGCGTGGAGTTGACCAACCGCACTCATCTAGTGCCGGGGTTAAAGAAAGAGTAGAGCTATACCTCTGCTCCCCCTCTGGGCCTTCATGGCCCGTTCTAGGGAGAACTTTACCTTTATCTATATGTATTGCTTTCTATGTATATTGTTTATATACGTATATAAAGAAATTTGAATGTCAGAGAATTGTGCGGAGTTGCAAAGAAATCTTGTTTCCGGCTATATGATTTCAGTGAGCTGTGGCTTGTAGCTTACATGAATTCGTGCACGTTGCAAAGAAAGTGAGTAGCTTTCGTGATGAATATACTCGTATATTCAAACCACCGTCGTGCACAACACAATTTACAAATCTTCAGGATTTTACGAGTATGATTTGATGCTGTAGATGTTTCTGGGACTCTTTAACTTTTGCGTAGTTTGGAGTGGTGTTATGACGTATAAATTCCGGGTTGAAATAAATATTGGCGTTACAATTTTAAAGTTTTCTCTTTAGGTTCTTGAATTTATGGATGGGACTTTGACTAGCTGCTATAATCTTTAGGTGAGATATCCCCTTTGTGCTTAGTCAAACGGGGATGTTTCAGCTAAAGATTTCGTGAGATAGATTATGCTTATGGTCACAGTTATAAACTGAATTTCTCTTTATATTATTCATACCGTGCTTTTTTAGTCTATCGTACATCTCTTTAACCAACCAATGCACACTTATTATTCTTTATTATACAGTACAAATTAGCATAAAACTATTTCGAATCCCTATTTTGGGATCAAGTCCCTGATGATGATCCCCAAATAGGGATTCGAAACATGTCTGACTACTTTTATGGTAAATTGTATTGTATAATAAAGAATCATAAGTGTGCATTGCTTGGTTAAAGAGATGTACGATCAATTTCTCTCATTCCCAGTTTTTTACGTAGGCTGTCCAGCTTTCATGTGTGTTATTCACTAGGTAGTGCACTTTGTATCTCGCGTGGCCGTCTGGTTGAAAAAAATGGAGTCGATGTGCAACAGTAGCTTTTAAATGCAATATATGTACATCAATGTCTGTGAGGTATGAACAGTCACAAAGAATGCACCTGTGAAACGTGTACACCAACGTTTCCACTCTTGTTTAACCGTATTTCCCCCTGTTCATCGGATCCCCGTTTGTGTATAGTGCATTTTTTTAAAGGTGTGCTAGCATGGTAGTTGGAAAGTAGCCAGTATATTTTAAGTCTTTCCCTCAGGGCTCAGCTGCCGAGCAGGGTTGTAGTTAGAGAGGGAGAACCTCTCCAAAATCGATTTCCGGCTCATGTAACCACTCTTCCCTGCTCTACAGGGTGAGTCTTGCATTATAATGCAGCTACGATGATGTCGCGTGGAGTCACTCAATAGCTAGCCGTCTGTCCACTGTCTGTGCCGGACTAGGAGACAGACAATGGCGGTCTGCATTTCAAACAGCTTTCCAGATTCCGCCCAAACCAGGAATAATTCAGTTGCCTATTTATCGTGGTTCCATATACTGGCCATTTCTTGCCATACTTAATGGCGCTGTATCAGGTGTGTAGGTTATATCGGTGTTCCTAATCCAGTGTGTCACGCCGTTGTCAGTGTAGACACGGGCCTTTTTAAATAAATATTTAATGGTAATTCATACATTCTTTTAATAGCATGACATGTTGTTTAAGCCTGTTTAGTCATGTCTTCGGCCTGTGATGTTATTTATTTTGTGACATAGAGCTGCCCAAATATTTTCGTACAGGATATTTGTTATGGCAGTCTTCATAAATGGTCATGTTTTGACTCATAAGCTCTTAATGGTTGATGTAACGCAGATTTTAATTTAAAACACATACATTTTTACAGCACTCCGAAACTGTTAAGCTCGTAATCAAACGTTACGATTCTGTAGATTCATAGCAGCACGTGTGCTTTTATATGTGCATGAACGTAGCACGTTGACAAAGGAACACGTGGGAAAAAAGGAAACGACAAAAAAAGCGTTTCCTCATAGTGATCGTGGGGTAACAATAAGAGGCATAAATGTAATGAAGATATTCGAGAAAGTGTGGGGGTAGGGATGTCAGTAAAAGAAAAGCAATGAAAGAAACTTGGAGAGAAGGCCGTGCCATGGCTCAGGCGGTTAGTCGCCGTCCTCCCACCGCGGAGACCCGGGTTCGGTCCCGGGTCAGTCCATGTGGGATTTGTGGTGGACAAAGTGGCACTGGGACAGGTTTTTCCCCGAGTACTTCGGTTTTCCCCTGTCAATTTCATTCCACCGTTGCTCCATTACTTGTAAAAATAAAAAAAAAAACATAATCTTTCATCTTCATCACAGGGTTGCACAAGAAGCCTTAAGGATGCGGTGCGTCCGTAGCTTCTGCTGCGGGGCCCTTCACCACAAAAAAACCCTTGCAGAGAATACCTGAAAACCTACTGCCGAAGCTGCTGTGTTAGGGATACTATATTGCAGGGACGTCCCTGTGAATGATATAAAGAACAGCAGTATCCTTGTAACCGGACAGAACGAGCGTAGTCTGTGATGAAGCTTAGGCAATTTTACTGGCGCTGCTGTTAGAAGTATGTTGGGCGACTGGAGCATAAGAGAATTTAAATTGTGCATATAGGCCTACGTATACGGAAACGAAAGAACTGTTAAGTCATTATACTGCTGCGTGGTCAGAAGTGTTTGTAAGGTCAGATGTCTTTAACCTCATGTGTCGGATCTGAACTGTTGATATAAAGACTTTATTGCGAAGCTAGTTGATTGGTGTTCGTTCCAATAAAGCATGAGAACGCCTCCGGGTTTATTCCGCCCGCATTACTTTTATTAACTTATCTGTTCTCGAATCAGAATTATAGGGGTACGCAGTATAATGTTGCTGTTCAAAACGCTTAATCAACTATATAATGGCTCGGCGAAGCTAAATGTAAATTAGATTCGTTACAGAACGTGCACATTCCATATAGATCAGTTGCAGAGGATAATTATGACGGAACGTGTTGAGGCTTGCGTTGCCATAGCAAGATCTGTTGTTGCTACATTGTTAGTGGAAGTTAGTGGTAAGAAAGAGCGTCTAGGGTAAAACACTTAGACACACTTTTTTGGTAACTAGAAGAACAAGAATGATGCAGACAGCGTTTCAGCCTCAAACGAAGGGGTTATTTGTGAATCCTAGCCATAGATACATTGTATTAGATTTGATTGTAAGAATCACGGTCTGACGTATTGGACCGGGTTCAAGTAGCTCAAACTGGGATCAAACGATGGACTTTTGTGGTCATGGCAGTGGACTTTGTGGTATCATAAAAGCAGAGAATTTCTAAATGCATGGAGCCAGAGCCCTCCTGCAGAATCTAAAAATTGCCCAGCGTACACAAATTTCTTACCTTTACGGTACTCGAAGGTTCAGTACCGTCCAAGAAGAATTCTTGGATTGCTTGACCCTTGAAGATGAGACCGATAAGTTGTCCCGAAACGTCGGTAACTAACTACCAATATATTCTGCATATGATTCCAAAAAAGTGAAGATCTCAACATAGCATTCTTTGGAATCTGATCTCATAAGTGATAATGCTACGACTGTTCGTTCTGTAAGTCAGTATTTCGCTGATATTTAGAGCAGGCCTGTGGTGCCTGTGGTAATTAAATATTCTACAGGCAAAGACTTTAGGAACCCTGTCCTTGAGCGGAAGAATTTGTCGCTTCGTCTTTAGGGTTTATGATTATGTGAATAATAGCAGTAATATACTTATTTAGAAAATAATAAAACAAAATATAATGTGTGCTGCTTGTTCCGAATATTCTCAGAAAGAGTTAACGTCACCGCAAGTTTCCAGGCCCCTGTAGTCGCTCTCTGTGTGTCCATAAAGGCAGCAAACCCTACAGAGCTATGTTCCAGTACGACATTTCACTCTCCTCTCCTTCACGTTTTTAATTGCTTGAATTCTCTGAAGTGTAACATGGGACTATTATTATTTCGGCAGTACGGCCAGAATACGGGGCTTGCAGCTTGGTGAATGTCAGGTATCTCATCAGCCGCGGGGACCTTTTGTTAATTCTCCCTCCCGGACACAACCCCCTCTACCTGGTCCGGAAATACACACCTATACAGAGAGGTCTATATAAAGACTTTTAAGTCTCCTAGGATACGTGGTGGTCGATTTGTCATACTGACATTTGAAGGAAGTAACTGCTACCATCTTCAGGTTTGTCCAAACTGTTCTTCAACTACCCTGAAGATGGAGGAAGCAAACTTGTCCGAAACGCTGTAACCAATCTACGCATCGTCATATTTGAGAAGACTTTAATCTTCGTCATCAACAATGCCGTAAAACCTCAAATCACGAAGAAGACCTATGTCGCATCGAAGAGTTGTCACTTAAAACATGATTTGGTCATTCCTAGGTTATTTTACGACGTTGTATCAGTTTGATTAAAGTTTACATGAAATTCAGACCAAAGTTTACGCATTTTTTTTTTTGAAAGACTCATCGCACGCTACACTGCCATGAAACATAATAGATCGACTGAACTGACTACGATCTAAAGAGCCTATTTCTAAAGCTTTTGTGTGTAGTGGATATGCAGTGAATAGTAATTAATGACTGCTACAATTTTGTGTCCGTCGCTTCGCAGCCTACAGTCATATCTGCTATACCGTAAACGTCTATGTGCAATAAATGAGCATAAAAGTTGAATCAGATGTGCAAAATGGCAAAGAACGCATTTGAACTGTATTACACATAGTCCAACAAACTACACATTTTGACCTGTTATTGAAAAGATATACCAATTGGTTAGGATTGGTTAGGAAAGTCTTTGTAATTTATTTCTTGTACCCCAGAACTCTCTCCCATGTACCTGTTTATGGAAAATATTATGTAATTTTGGAGGGGTGGTAAACTGTTTTTCGGGGTTAGATCCAAAGTTCTCCAGATTGAGCGCTGGATCCAAAGTTCTCCAGATTGAGCGCTGTGTTGTACTTGGGATAATCTCTGTCGAAACTACGTGGCAGGCATACCTAGTATCTTTTCAAATCTTTACCTTTCAAAAATAGTTTTGTTTATTCACCTAATGGCATTTGTGTTCTTAAACAAGAAGACGGAGATGGGAAAGGGGGGTGGAGGTTGAGTGCACTTTGTTTGATGAAGGCTGGAAACTTAATAAGAATTTGTATAGGAAATCAATAGTCAGACGAATATCTGGAAAGTACATAGGACGATCTGTGTTAAAAGCACACGGTGCATAAAATGTGGAGCATTCGTATACATTAGAAGAGAATAGCTTTAGTGCTCAGTCTGTTAAGTGACTGATTACCATCTGGACCACCGGACATTGATTTTCGACGGGGACAGAAATTTTTTCTTCGTCATCAAATCCACTTCCGCTCTGGGGTCTGTTCAACCTTCTTTCCTGTAGATATCAGGGCTATCTGTCCGGGGTCACAGCGGCAAGAACGTGAAGATGATTGGCTCGATATGATATTTTGTTGACATTAGCACATGTATCTTCTGGTTCAGTGTATAGTGATTTTCCCGGCAACAAACAGAAAACCGGAATGAATCCCAACCTCTGTGTATTATCGAGGTACAGAATGAATGGGTGTTCACCTATACGCCCCCTATACATCTTCATGGCTGATATTTTGGCATTAACCTTAGTTTTTAGATTATTGTGTGTTTTATGGAGAGACGCTGAATTATTAAAGAAGACATAGCAGAAACCCCTTCTGAATATTAGGCTAGGAGCTCTTAGCTCTTTTCACTTGCACGATCTTCATAGCGGAAATACAGTGTTCTTTGATAACGTTTGGTTATTTCAGAGCGCAAGTTATGCATTATGTTCTTTACACTAACCCGCTCGGTAATGCGGTCGAATATGCGAGATGGAAAAGATAACATTTCCGCCTTTCATTAATTAATTAATTAAATTTATCCAGTCATTCACTCATTCGTTCACTCACTCCATTTATTCACTAACTTACTCGTTCATTCACTGCACAATTCCATTTCTAATTAACCGGTTTAGTTTGATTTTAAAGTCGAAACTGTACTGTAGCAAAATGGTCTTTGTATGTATCGACAAGTGGTGAAGTTCCAGGAGATTCTCTACAAAGGAATCACCCTGTGGTTCTCCCAAACAACTCAGCCCTCTTCATCATCCCTCTTTGTGCCTGGAGCTGCGAGCACAGGGCTTCTACCCATGCTGTGGCGGCGGCATCACTGGAAAACTAAACAAATAATGTACGTGGCACTTAACTGCTGTGGCGTGCGGCAGGGCGCAGCTCGCTGTATTGGTGCACAGGGTGTCGTGTTAATGAGCAGCATGAACAGCGAACTTACTGTGGTGTGCGGCAGGGCGCAGCTCGCTGTATTGGTGCACAGGTGTCGTGTTAATGAGCAGCATGAACAGCGAACTTACTGTGGTGTGCGGCAGGGCGCAGCTCGCTGTATTGGTGCACAGGGTGTCGTGTTAATGAGCAGCATGAACAGCGAACCTACTGTGGTGTGCGGCAGGGCGCAGCTCGCTGTATTGGTGCACAGGTGTCGTGTTAATGAGCAGCATGAACAGCGAACTTACTGTGGTGTGCGGTAGGGCGCAGCTCGCTGTATTGGTGCACAGGGTGTCGTGTTAATGAGCAGCATGAACAGCGAACTTACTGTGGTGTGCGGCAGGGCGCAACTCGCTGTATTGGTGCAGAGAGTGTCGTGTTAATGAGCAGCATGAACAGCGAACTTACTGTGGTGTGCGGCAGGGCGCAGCTCGCTGTATTGGTGCAGAGAGTGTCGTGTTAATGAGCAGCATGAACAGCGAACTTAAAGTCCCTCTTTCTTAGCCTGTCATTCGCCTTTCTTTTATTTCTCCTTCTCTTCGTCGTTCTCTCTACCCCCACCCCCTTTCATTTTTCTGTTCATCTGAAGCTAGAACGACCACAATATGATACGAATTACAGACAGTCCCCTGTCCCTTCATACTTCATGTCCTGCCCATCTCATCTTCATCGATTTGATCATCCTATCGTTTGTTGAAGATTAAAATTATGAAGCTCCTTAGTGGCGGTTTGCTACTTACGCTTCACTCCTCTCGTCGAAATCCTGCGCTCGCCCGTAAACAAATTACGCGTCGCACTAAATACGGCGCTGTGTACGCCGGCACTTGCTGCGTTTTGCCTCCGTGCCGGAGATGCACTATGACGTCTGCTGACGTGACTCATTCTGCTGCTTCATTTCCAGCACGAACATGAATTTGTCATTGTCACTGCTCGTCTGTCCCAGGAGATGCTGATGGTTATCGTGAGTGTTAATGAAAGATTGGACACACAGCCTGCTAGTATCATATTGAACACTGCTTGTTGTCCGCTATCGATGTGTATCGATATCGGGTCCGCACTGGTTGGCTATGCATACTGGTCACTGCATTTGAAGGATATGTAAATGTAATTGGCTGTCCAATCGCGCACCCCCCCCCCCCCCCCCCCCCCCCGTGCAACTAACTCTGCGGTGTATTTTCTGCTCTGCACTCTTCGTATGTTTCGCGTAGGCCACTCAGTTTTCTTTGCGCATTAACTCCGTGGGTTTATTCCCATAACGTGCGTTGTTGCTGATGTAAACCCATTGGTACAAAGCTACTGAAATCACAGATATCCTATCTCGCTTTATATATGAGTATTTTCTGTGTGTTTTGTTAAATATGCTGTAGGCAGTGGTTCCCAAAGTGTGTTGCGCGGATCCCAAGGGATCCGTTGAATACATTTCTGTAATGGCTACTTTGAAGTTTGATGTTTTGTTAAAGATAATCGCGGAACTTCTTTAAATGGCGATATGTTTATTTCGTATGACCTTTGGAATATCTAATTACGAAAGCTTCCACTACCCACGAAGCGAGCGACAGTCATTTTAATTAAGGTCAAATCATGCAATGCGTTTAAATATGGTAACTAAAACCAACGAATGCAGACAAGTTTATGAAAATATGTTGTAAACATAGTAATACGTCGTACATGTTTCGGCCACTCATGTGGCCATCCTCAGGGAGGTGCGTTACGAAGAATAAGTGCATTGAGACGTCACAAAAGTTTGTGAACCAAGGCACATGTGAAATATTAAATATTAAAATTATGTGGTGTACTATTACAGTCTAAAATACGGATAAAAGTTTTTGTGATTAATTCTGGTATGTAATAAATAATGTATGAAGATAGTATGTATGATGGTGACATATTGTTATGTAATTGTGACTTGTCGATTTTCCAAAATAAGTGCTTATCTGCACTTGTGCTGTTTCACATCCGCCCTTGATGCAGTGGGCCGACCGGTGTGATCACGGCGGTGCACAACTGTATTACATGTCGCTGTCTCATTACACCATAACCATACACCTCTGTCAACTGGCGATGGATTTTGATGGGAGAAACATGTTCGCCCATATATTAACATATATTAACGAAATTTTCAGTGTTGTGTTTATGTGATCTTTGAAAAAAAAAAGAAAACTGTAAACCTTGGCCGATACACATTTTATCGCTAGAAGATTAATGTATCTACATGAATTCAGTTGACGTGCACCTTTCTGTAACCCTAACATGCATTAATTGCGCTGGTGAAAGTCCTCCTCATCATAATTGGCCTATTCGAATGTAATTAGTATTTGGGTGCTCTTAATGTTATCCTTTTAGAGCCTACTTGTTACTTGATGCAACTCAAATTTTAACATTCAAAAATTGTACATTGTACCCACACAGTGTATTTATGTGTTTTGTATTTATCTGAGAAAAGACAGCGACGTTTTGCCCTATATAACATTAACTGATTTGTTTTTATAACCGAGATGAAAAGCGTTTAATGCGCGGTAAGAGCTGGGCCTTGTCGACCTCGGTGGACTAGTGGTTAGCGTGCTCGCCACTGGACCCAAGGTTCGCGGGTTCGATCCCGACCGAGGTCGATGGATTTTTAAGGATGATAAAAATCCGGAGCACCACTTCCTTCGGAGGGGAAGTAAAGCCGTCGGTCCCATGAATAAAAATGTTGCGTAAGCCAAATTGCCTCCATTTCTCATCCAAGTCTCCTGACTGCCTGCCAGATGGCTCTGGCGTGCACATCAGGATCGATAGAACACTAAGCGCGGCTAGCTGGCCGGTCACCAGCTGCCATGAATGCGCATGACTTAGTAACCTCGACAAGAGGAGGCAAGAGGAGGCCCAGGCCCATACAGGGCTGTTGAGCCAAGAATTATTATAAGAGCTGGGCCTTAAATCAAACAGTTCACCCTTCGTCTGTAAAGGGTTTTAATAGATGCCAAAATAAGATACTCTCAAGATTGACGTTTTTAACCCTATGGACTGAAGTCTCCCAATGAGAACTTTGGCACTGACATTTTGCCACGAGCTTCTGAAGTTATGGGCATTTCTGAATAATTATGAATGAGTTTAAATCTTTTTTTTTAATTTGGCTACAGAACGTATATTACGACGCCTGTCTTTGAGCCATTCTCTGTAGCTCCATAATTTTGCAATATCCACTACCAGTGTATGTCTTGAACTGTTGAAGTTCTTACGTTGATTTGGTTTGTTACAGGTGAGTGCGTGTCTAATGTGTGTGAAGATACACCGGTAAGTCGATTTCACTTGCGGCAGTTCATACTTGAAAACAGAGTGTAGACTGATCGAGTAGTCCCAAAGGACTGTAGAGTGCGGTGAGTTACTTCCGTACGCTGTGATAATTGTCGTAGCATTGACTGTTACTCGTGTACGCTGTGATAATTGTCGTAGCATTGACTGTTACTCGTGTACGCTGTGATAATTGTCGTAACATTGACTGTTACTCGTGTACGCTGTGATAATGGTCGTAGCATTGACTGTTACTCGTGTACGCTGTGATTATTGTCGTAGCAAAAGTGCATCTTACGTACAGATTAAATGTCTTGGCGCATGTCAGAAACTGAACAAGATTTGAGAGGTGTACATACTGTAACGGAGTAGCCTACGGTAGAAATTTTTCAGAAACACCCTGTGCGATTCTGCATAGGCCTTATTGATCGTTACAGTAGTTTATTGTAGTTGTGTATCAAAATGTCTCTCTGAAAGTCTAAACCTTTTACTCAAAACGCCGTTAAATAAGCCATAAATAAATGATGAGATTTTGAAAAGAGTATGTGTTGCCCTTAGTGAGATCTGTGTGTTTTATTATACGCCATTTGTTTGGCCAAACGATCTCTTTCTGAGAAAACTGGTTGATGGTTCGATTGGTGCTTCATGTGAAGTAGATGTTTCATTTGCCAGATAAACTGAAAATTAAGTTCTGCCAATCAATTCTGTAGTAATTTCCTGACATTTTACCATATTTCATCTGAATCCGTTGTGTACTTTCCGAGATTAAACGTGCTTGTAGAAAGAGGCATATGGGTAGGCAGTGTTCAGCGGTTTGCCCATCTCCTGGTGTATCCGCTTATGACTAATTCCTCTGGGGATAATAACGGACGTTTCAACTCTATTTATAATTTACTGTATACATACATACGTACATATATACATACAAACACAGAAATCTTGTGTTTTGGGCGGTGGAGCTTTTTTTTTTATCGGGCTCTAAATTTCATCTCTTCTTTCCTCTTAGTTCCTTCACAACTGGCCCTTTTGTCTTGCTTCTTGACTCAACGAAGACACATTTAAGTTCCATTGATTCTTACGTCATGTAAGGCTGATCTTCTTGTCGAATGAGATGGTGAGTGGTAAATCGATGATGAAAGTGACCAGGCAGGAATTGGAAACGGTAAAATTTCGATTGATTCTTTTGTCATTTAAAGGCGATTTTTTTTGAAACAGACCATGAATGGAAAAACGAATGGTAATGAGCAGGTACGGACTTGCGAAAGTGGCATAATTCAAGACACGGTGAGTAAGACAAACATTACGGGAAGATAGCTGATAACACAAAGGTGACACTAATCGAGAATTAACGTTCTGTAAGACTGCTGGCTGCGATGTTGGTGATAGGCCTAATGTGACGCATTTTGAAACTGGCACGTACGAGCTTGCGGTTATCGTCAGATTTGTTTAAGAATCGGTCAAAGGCTTGCAAAGTGACTGACATGACTTTAACTCTCGTGTGTAAATAAAGCTCGTGTTGTGCAGGTACAGGGATATGAGTGATTACAGGCGTAATTGTACCTGTTTGCCTTTTGACGCAACTCAGCTAGTATGTATTACAGACACTCAGTAAGGTGTACCGTTACGCATTGTACTTAATTATTAGAACCAGATATCGGTCTATTGTGGTCTAGTTATTATCATCGTAATGCCTTTCGAAAGCCTGTTACATTGTTAAGATGCTTTAAACACTTTGAAGACTTTCATACAAATTATATATAAAACTTTAGTTCCTACCTCACAGAGAACACATACTGTGTCCATTGTAAAGACCAGTCGGTTGAAGCTGTTTTGGGAAGTAATCAGTATTTATTGTGAGAGTAATAAGAAACTGTGCGTGGCAAAATGCGTGGTTTCCTAATGCTTCAACAGGCAGTGCGTATAGTTAACCCCTGGGCTTTAAAAGCCTGAATTGCCTCAAGGAAAAGCATATTATATCACATGAAACTTGTGACCGCAGGACATTCCCTTACATGTCAGCAGACCTGCTGCACACCTGTTCACTGTTACGAAATTGAGTGATTGGCACAGGAGGCGGTGACGTCAAGATTGAAATCACTCGCAACCCCTCTGGCTTTAGCCGGAGGACAAATGACTGGAGGTCACTGGGCAAACTGTCTTCACGTTCAACGAACTTTGCTTGCCTGTGGTCTGTTCTACCGCTTTAACCAATAACGAACAAGAGCGGCACTTTGTGCAATTTCAAACACATAAATTGTTTAATTTATTTTTTGTGATTTATCCTTCATCATTTTTTTCGATATTAATTTATTGCAAGTAGAAATCTGTTGATGCAAAGCTGATCAGTATTGTGAAGACCATATTATATGCAGTCATAAGTGCTTTTGTTCGCAAGTTGGTGAACAGCATAAGTAGATTCGTAAATATACCGTTTTTTCCTTCCGTTTATTTCATTAAAATACGTGTAGAGCATTTTATATTCCGCCCTGTTGTTTGTAATATTGAGTAGTTGGTGTTATAATTTGGTCACATTTAATGTTCTGTTCACCCTTCCCCATGCGAAATATTGTTCAAGTCTGTTAAGTATTTTCGAAGATGAAATATGATGCCTTCGGACGTTCACGGCTTTCATTTTATGCACTTCTGAAGAACGTAGAAATTGGACTCGTGCTGTTCACTGTACAAGAGAATGTGTAATAGCGGCCTTTAATCCAAGGTTGCTTTTGAGGCCATTTTAGTACCGCAGTATTCGGCAACAGAAACTGTCCGTATCTTGTCATCCCGTTACTTTCTGTAAACAGAAACCCTCGGACATACACACAACTTACACGAAGACCGAGTCCCACTTGTCGACTCGCATGAATGAGGTTTGAATCTCGCATAATCTTCAGTGTTTCTAATTTGTAATTGCCTTCATTCTTGCCACTTAACTGACTTTCTAGTAGTAGTATTAATATTAGAATTATTATTATTAGTAGTAATAGTAGTACCATCCCCAATGAAAATTATGATAGATCAAAAACAATTGGAGAATGTGGAATATTTCAATTATTTGGGTAGCATGATAACAAGTGATGCAAGGTGTACACGTGAAATTAAATCCAGAATTGCCATGGCAAAAACAGCATTCAACAAGAAGAAAAATCTTTTCACCAGCAAACTGGAATTAAATTTAAGGAAGAAACTAGTAAAGTGCTACATTTGGAGCATAGCTTTGTATGGTGCTGAAACGTGGACACTCCGGAAAGTAGATCAGAAGTATCTGGAAAGTTTTGAAATGTGGTGCTGGAGAAGAATGGAGAAGATCAGTTGGACCGATCGTGTGAGAAATGAAGAAGTATTACACAGAGTCAAGGAGGAGAGGAATATACTACATACAATAAAAAGAAGAAAGGCTAACTGGATTGGTCACATCTTGCGTAGAAACTGTCTTCTGAAACACGTGATTGAAGGAAAGTTAGAAGGAAGGATAGAAATGACGGGACGACGAGGGAGAAGACGTAAGCAGCTACTGGATGACCTTAAGGAAAAGAAAAGATACTGGAAATTGAAAGAGGAAGCACTAGATCGCACCCTGTGGAGAACTCGCTTTGGAAGAGGCTACGGACCTGTCGTAAGACAGACTACAGAATGAATGAAATAGTAGTAGTAGTAGTAGTGACAGTAATAGTTGCAGTAGCCTAGCAGTAAACATGTTCGCAGTACTACTGGTAACTGAAGGAATAATGGTAATGGTAGTAATAGCACCAGTAGCAGTAAGGGCAGTGTCGGTGGCAGGCAGTAATGTTACTAAGTCAGTGACGTGTTTGGCAGCAGCACAAACTCTGACTTCTTCCCCTCCTAACCCACCAATTGCTTTCTTTGTGGCTGTGTGTGTGTGTGTGTGTGTGTGTGCAAATGAACCTAACTAACAGTTGCACTCCGCAAAGCTGCCTGCAGTTATGGATGCAAGAGCGTTTAATTTAGTGACACAAACTGAGAGTATAACTAATATTTGAGCGTTTAAGATCTATGTGCACTGGTTTCTGTTTAGAGAAAAGGCTTTCGAGTTTGCAGACCAAAATGAAACGATCAATTGGCTGCATACTGCACTTGCATGTCTCGGTTCGTTCGATCCATTTTTGTTGCAGTTTGTGTTGATTCTTATTAAACACAAAGAAAAGCCAAAATGACTGGCCTCTTAAAAGCGTAGGTCGAACTGTATTTGGTTAAATGTACAAGTCTGTTTGTCGTAGAGGATGTTTTGAACATTAATTATTGAAATGTTTAATATCATATGTTTTTCTAATAAGATGCAAATTAATTTACAGTTTACCAACAATCAGAATAAAAATACGTGAACTTCATTTTTCTTTTTTTATTGGGTTGTCTTCTGGGTCCCTCCGAAACGTCCATGCCCCATTTACAGGGCGACACGGCGGCGTCCTCCAACACGCACACATTTGCAGTACCAAACGGCGTCATAAGTGTCATACCGCCATCTTCATTTTTTACTTCCGTGAAACCTCAGTCTTGCGAGATTTGAGGTTCTTGCAAGGTCGTGATGGAGATCCAAGTCTCTTGCGATCTTCACCTTAGATCTTGATTTTCGACAAATGGTAGTCGCATGTCTAGCAAGCTTTGTGTCCGTCCAGAATGCCTTTCTGTGTAATCCAGTGCCAAACACACAGCAAAGTCTTATACTGTACAGAGCAATAGGTGAGTCATCCGTGTATTTGTTGGTGCGTTTCCTTCTAATTGATCGTGATGAAGGTAGGTGGGTTAAGCGTGTGAGGAACACAGCAAGACCATGTTGAACAAGCTTCCGAAGGAATGTGTTTGTCTTTTGGAACGCCCATTCCTTTTGTATGCATTAACATATGTCCTGTTGTTCAGAAGATTTTGGGGTACACCTAGGAGTTCTGAATGATATACCGGTTGTAAAGATGGCTGCTGTGCCTGGCCGAGCAGCAGGCATGGCCGGGAAATAACCATACAGACGTCGGAACGAAGAAGTGCTGTGCTGATGGTTCGTGGAAGAAGTAAAGAGAAACGAATAGAGAAATTTAGGAAAATACAGGCAAACAAGAGAATGAGACAGAAATAAAGGAAGAGGGAAGGAATTAAATAACCTGTAGGAAGGCATGAAAGAAATCGGATGACGATTTCAGCAATGGCTAAATTATTTCCAGAGCCTTCAGACGTTCTGAAAAAGAAAGACGTCGATTCCTTCCATCATGCAGTCAGCAAGCAGACCATCACTTAGGTTGCTTACAAAGAGTACGAGGAATTTAGAATTGTGATCCATCTTTATCTCTCTCCAGGTGGTCTGCTCTTCACGTGAAGTCAACTTTTTCAGCCCCGTGTGCCTTAGTGTATTTGATTAAGATCAGTCTTGGTTCAGGCAGTGTGGCCTTCTGTACGCTTTCCATTGCTTTTGTTTTTTTTTATATACTTTTAATTCATTAAATGCTTTGCGAAGAAGCAAAGTGCCACAAGGTTAAATGTGCGCCGCCTATTGCATAGGCGGTTATGTATTTTGCATTGCTGCGACGTCACGAACGACGAATTTTAGCGCAGTAAATCAGTACGTCTCAACCGATGCCGCAATGTAATTGCAACAGCGTCTTTATATTTTGAATCCACATATTTTTCTACACATTTAACGATGATTCACAAAGGAAGTTCGTTCAGATCTGCGTTGTCATCTCATCGGACTGTGATGCCATTTGTCAAATTGTTTTCGCCTTCACATTATTCATATTTACGAGTATATTATTGCGTACTACGATATTTTTAAGGGGCATGTCCAATTTCGTACACGGTTTATGGCCTACCCTTCGGGAGGAAAAAGGTCATATCCAAATTCGTTCACGGCCAGCAGGTATAGTATACGATTTCGCACACGGTCAGTCCCTTACCCCTCGGGAGGAAAAACGTTCGTGTGCATGTTTGAAATGAAGTTGACTGAATTTAATGAGAAGTCCTGTATTAAAACATTGTACTAATATGACCATTTTTTATCAAGCAATGTAGCTTTATTTTATATGTTATGTACCGTGCATTTTATCATAGTGAAGCCCTTGCTCTCCACTGCATACACTAGCCAGCCTGTATTACTGTGTATCACCCTTCTCATCATCCTGACAAAATCTCCAGTTAGTTAAATATCACGAGATTGCAGTGACCTCTTTGGTGCCCAGACCGGGATATGAAGTGGTGACGTCAGAACACCGACGACGCAGCATGAACAAGTGAAGGGCCAGCTGATCCTCTTACCTATCTGCATATCGCTCTCAGAATAAGAACAATGACAGCTACAAACTGTGAGCGGAGACGGTAAGAGCAGGGATCAGTTAGAAACAGTAATCGAACTTGATTGGTTGAATAAAAAAAAGTAAGTAACATGTTAGTAGAAACTAATTGGCTAAACATGTTGGCGGAAAGGGGTGAAAACAAAGGTTACGTCATTCAAGCTGACCAAGTATGATTTGGCAACCGCATACCTGGACACCTTGGTATTGTTTTTTATTGACGGGAATATTTTTCATGGCGCAACAGCCCATAGGGCGCCAGGGCCTCCTCATTGTCGAGGCTTCACGGTCGCAGTCAGACACACCGCACTCGGTAAAACTCCTCTTGACGAGAGATATCCATGCCCCTGGCGGGATTCGAAGCCACAGTCCCAGCAAGAGAGCGGCCGCAGATCCAGAACTTGACCGTGCGGCCATTGGGATCGGCGCTGTTAAAGGGGATGCAAACATGAACAATAGCCGTGAACGAAAACGGATATACCATAAAAGGGGCTTGAGAACTACCTGCTTATCTCGTGAACGAAATTGGACATGATATTGAACCCTGCAATAAACCGTGAACGAAATCGGACGTCCCCATTTTTAAGGGCCTTTTAATTTTAATCTCATTGTTGTAATGTACTACTTATTGCTACAAAGTTCATATGTTAAGTATTACTGTGAACTGTAAAACGAATATGATGTACCTCAGTACAAACACGGCGAGTAAAGAGTGTGGGACCCTTAGAGGTTCAGTGCTTTTAACCCACTGTCTTTCGACCAGATCCAATTATTTTTGCATAAAATCACTCGGCACTCTCGTTTCTAACAAAAGTTGCCAGAATCCATCCGAACTGAGTGTGGTGTAACGCTGTAACAGAAGTCTACACAAAACGTATAAAGTTGGACTCGGTCCACTTTCGAACCGGAAAGGGCTCAGCATAAAATATACACACGAACATAATATGTGCACACATTTGTAAGTACATACATAGGTACACACATCATATTTAGTTCTTAATCTATCACATTCACTTGTGTTCTTCACAAGCCTTGGAAATAAAATGGAACATGCCTAACTTTCTGGAACAGAATTTTTCTTGAAAAGATAATTGTAGATCAACGAGCCAAGACATTTCCCGTCTTTTTTTGGACATAGAATGCGGTGGCAACACAATTTGCTTGTCAGGTGGCATGAGTGCCGGATTGTGTCGCTCTGTATTAGTCTGTGGTGCGTGTGTTGGAGGTGAGACGGTGACACACATTTTACACAGTGTTATAAAATAAAGAATGCAATGTCCGTTCCATTTTGAAAGGCGTTTCCCCTATTCTGTTGTCCCTAAAGGCGAAGGACTGAAATTGTGGAACAGTGCCCGCCCGGACCCGTGCGTTTGGTTGACGCCCGTGACTTGAATCTGAACTACATACGTATTGTGAACAACAGGACGCAGGATGCAGCACAGTAACAAAGGCTCCACTTGTTTACTGGTAGTGTCGGATTTACATTTTGTGATTACTCTTGAAGACGGTAATGAAGGTCGGTGCTGCACAGAGACAGGTACTCCGTGCGTTGTCCTGAAGGACTGTGACAGGTGTTGTTTTACTAACGGCGATGTTAGCGACTGCATATTACACACAGCTTTGAATGGTAGGATGCTTGAATTACGGTCTACTAGAAAAGAAGCAAAAGGAAGCGGTCGTGGTTCATTTTAAGGAATTATCTCGTTCTTGGCTTATAGGTGCTGAGAAAAATAGCAAGACATTCTGGTCTACGGTAAATCTAGAGCATCTTGCGTGTGTGTCGGCCATTTAACTGTGATTAACTGCTGCTGCTACTACTACTACTATACTACTGCTGCTGCTGCTGCTGCCACCACCACAACGAAAAATGGCATTATTATTATTATTATTATTATTATTATTATTATTGATGCACAACACATCGCTGCAACGCAGAGTTAAATTCTCCTTGTGATTAAAGATGACACCACAGAAGTGAAACTGGGTGGGCTTCATAGACGGTCTTAACTCGATGGCGAGTGAAATATAGTCCCTGTCCCTTCCGGAAATCGAATCTCAGTTATCCAGCGCGAAGCAACTTCACACGCACTCACGCAAGTTACTGTCGTATTCAGGTTATTACACTGCAAAGAGAGGAATAAGATGTGATTGGCTGGTTGAGGGCTCAATATGTGCCAGCGGAAATGAAGAGGAAATTGAAAGGTGGGCCGATGTTCCGTTAACTGAAAGGATTAGAAAAATACGTCATACGGAGTGGGTTATTGTAGGCCCTATCTGCAACGGGAAGAGTTTCAAAGGAATCAAAGTATTGTGAGCTGATGTATTGTCATTGCCATGCAGAGAACATGCAAGCGATAATTCATTATTTATGTACTGCCGAGTTTATAGGTTATATCGTGTATAATTTTGACGCTGAAAAATTGTCAGTCTATGTTAAACGAGGCCGTTCTCCGTCGCGCTTGTAAGGACATTGCAAACTTGATAAAAACGCTAGTTTTATTTCAGCTTAACATATTAAAGTCGTGCGGTAGTTAGTAACGCTTTAAGGGTTCATAAGTGTAATATGATGATGTTTTTAAAAACGACTTTTTTTCTTTAAAATGTCACCATTCAAACTTCGCAGATAAAGTTACAAAGATTGTGAAGTTGCTACCTTCGCGTCAAAACGCTTCGGGCAGGTGCCATGTTGTTACTCTGTATTTTAAAAATAAAATTAAAGTTGTTTACGTTCTAAAGATTTATTGCGGTGCAGAACTTCTGACTCACGGTTCAGTGGCCTTCTATTGTTCCTGCCGTACAGATTTGTAAGATGGTCTTGCTGGTTCTGTTGATCCATCACTGAAAGGTGGAAGGTAAGAAGGGGAGGATGTATTCTGAGGCGCCATGTCCTTACTGAGTTTCATGGGATTTGGTCATTTAGTGAATGCACTCGTAACGTAAAGGTAAAGTTCTTCGGGCCACGAAGGCCCAGAGGGGGAGTAGAGGTATAGCTCTACACTCTCTCTTTAACCCTGGCACTAGATGAGGGTGGGTGGTCAACTCCACGCCCCGGCCGCTTTACCCCCGGGAAAGAGACCCGGTACCCATTGTATAGGAGGTCGGGTGGGCCCCAGGGCCGGTCTGGACGGGTGCGGAAAATGTCGCTTCCACCGGTATTCGATCCCCGGACCATCCAGCCCGTAGCGAGTCGCTATACCGACTGAACTATCGCGGCCCACATGTACTCGTAACATTGATTGAATTATGGGACTGAACGACACACAACTTCCCTCAGCTTTCCGAAGAAGGAACGCCATATAATTTCGTGTTTGTTCCATAAAATCGCGCAGAAGAAAGTCTGTAAACGTTGGTGAAATTTGGTTGATTGGAATGAGTTTTGTTTGGTGCTAAAACTGTGGCAGAAGCCTGGCATTCTGTCTCTCATCGGACATTTTATATCTGAAGTTATCTTTTGTGAGAGACAGATGGAATGGGCGACAGAATTGCTATTCTGTTCTTGCAGGCGGAACGAATAACAAGTTGCTGTGTTTGTCAATGACCATCACGACACACCGTATCAGTTAAAATATACGTGTAAGTCTACGTTATACACAGGGCCGGCCCGAGACACGTGGGCGCCGCGAGCAGGTAATTGGCGCCCCTTGAAACCGATATTCTATAAAATGTTTCGGCCTAGGACAGGGCTGGCGAACGTTTTGAGGGCGTGTGCCCAAATTGCGGATACTTTTCGAAGAAATTCTTTGACGTGTGGAAACCTGAGTTTACCAGCACCATATTTGCGATTATTCCAGTGACATCTTAGCGCCCCTTGTAGGTTGACGCCCCGGGCAGCTGCCAGGCTGGCCCGTCTCTATGTCAGGCCGTGGTTATACATATAGACCGTATACAGCATATTAGGTAAAATGTACTTCGAATTTACATTATATGCATAGACAGGTTTATTTTACCTGATATGGTGCGTTGTGTTGGATATTTATAAACATTTGAAATATAAATGTACGGAATATGCAACATTGCAAGTTTTCTATGTCTTTGTGAGAAATAAACTGGATAATTGACATGTTATCATCTCTCTCATGAGGCAGATGTAATTGTTGATGTATATATATATATATGTTTATATATTGTGAGATACTGAATTAAATCTGTCTAGCGAGATTGACTTGGTCGCTATTTGGTTTTTAAGTTTCTCGTGAGCGGGAGATTGGCCCTCTGATCTGTCTCTTGAGATGTTATTTAAAAGCTGATTTACCGTTAATGAGAGACCAACGGAATCGCTGATTTCTGTCTTCCTTCCTATGGCTCAACAGCCCCTTTTCGGGTACCTAGGCCTCCTCATTTCGAGGTTTCATGATCACACACATTAGACACGCCACACGCGGTAGGACTCCTCTGGACGAGGGACCAGCTCGTCACAGAGTCCTCTACCTGACAACACACAACACTCACAAGAGACAGACATCCATGCCTCCGGTGGGATTCGAACCCACGATCCTAGTAAGCGAACGGTCGCAGACCCACGCCTTAGACCGCGCGGCCACTGGGATCGGCTTGATTTCTGTCTTACCAATAAAAATTAGGTTGAACTGCTGAAGGTCGCCCGTCCCTTGATTGACTTACGTTGAGATACGTGAAGATGAAAAAGCTGACGCAGCTAGGTAGTTAGACCACCCGGATAGGCCGGAAGGCGGACCAGGTTTCGGACAGACCCAACATAATAAACGAACCACAAATGATAATATTGTGAATTATGAACTTAGCTGTGGTTAGCACGCCGACGGTCCCTCATGTGTTTTTGTTTTGTGTGCGGTTGGTGTTGTTGACTGCTGGTTGTGGAGTGGTAGTACTCCGTCGTGAAACGGCAGTAGGCGGTAGTAGCTGTTCCACCTTCCAAATTTGGAATATTTACGTCACTGCTTCGAAAAGTGAGTTCATAAACAGTATAGTTGAAATCGTGGTAATAAATTAGTTCCTTTCTGTTCCAAGCCGTATATTAAAACAAAAGAACGCAGTAGCGTTAGATAGATCCTCAGAGTTTCTCATTTTATGCACGCCATGGTCACTGTGCATAACATTAGGTCGCAATGGGGAAGCTGTATCTGCCCGTTCACATGTCATCCCACAACCGTCGAACGGATTCCGATTAAATTTGGTATTGTGTTCTTACTCCAAGTGTCGTGACAAATGTTTAAATGCTGGCAGTCCACGTAGACAGACCTACATAGTCTGGCAAGAACGACAGTCATGTCTTGCTGTATTTGCAACGTGACGCTAGTCAGTACGTGTAGACAGACCTACATAGTCTGGCAAGAACGACAGTCATGTCTTGCTGTGTTTGCAACGTAACGCTAGTCAGTACGACGTAGACAGACCTACATAGTCTGGCAAGAACGACAGTCATGTCTTGCTGTGTTTGCAACGTGACGCTAGTCAGTACGACGTAAACAGACCTACATAGTCTGGCAAGAACGACAGTCATGTCTTGCTGTGTTTGCAGCGTGACGCTAGTCAGTACGACGTAGACAGACCTACATAGTCTGGCAAGAACGACAGTCATGTCTTGCTGTGTTTGCAGCGTGACGCTAGTCAGTACGACGTAGACAGACCTACATAGTCTGGCAAGAACGACAGTCATGTCTTGCTGTGTTTGCAACGTAACGCTAGTCAGTACGACGTAGACAGACCTACATAGTCTGGCAAGAACGACAGTCATGTCTTGCTGTGTTTGCAACGTGACGCTAGTCAGTACGACGTAAACAGACCTACATAGTCTGGCAAGAACGACAGTCATGTCTTGCTGTGTTTGCAGCGTGACGCTAGTCAGTACGACGTAGACAGACCTACATAGTCTGGCAAGAACGACAGTCATGTCTTGCTGTGTTTGCAGCGTGACGCTAGTCAGTACGACGTAGACAGACCTACATAGTCTGGCAAGAACGACAGTCATGTCTTGCTGTGTTTGCAACGTAACGCTAGTCAGTACGACGTAGACAGACCTACATAGTCTGGCAAGAACGACAGTCATGTCTTGCTGTGTTTGCAACGTAACGCTAGTCAGTACGACGTAGACAGACCTACATAGTCTGGCAAGAACGACAGTCATGTCTTGCTGTGTTTGCAGCGTGACGCTAGTCAGTACGACGTAGACAGACCTACATAGTCTGGCAAGAACAACAGTCATGTCTTGCTGTGTTTGCAACGTAACGCTAGTCAGTACGACGTAGACAGACCTACATAGTCTGGCAAGAACGACAGTCATGTCTTGCTGTGTTTGCAGCGTGACGCTAGTCACTACGTGCGGCGGAACCGGAAATACGTCGGTGTGGACACAGGTTAGCGCGGGATAAATCATTCCTCTGTTATGTAAGGGGTAAAATGCGTAGCAGCAACAGCCAGCAGGACATTGTCCAGAAGAAGTGGGAAGATATCAGGAAGGAGATGAGATGTGAATGTAGTTATTGTTTAATATCCACTTTCAAATGTCAGAAAACAACGAATTCTGGCCTACTGCCGTTTATAGGCTGAACCTAAGTGGAGGCAAGTTCGGATCATTGCATCTCGGACACTTCTCAGATGGCCATACCATTTAATCACACATTGTGTTATTGTTGACAGGTTTGCGCATATTACAGACTGCTGTTGCTACTATAAGGGCTTGTTGTTATACGATTTTGTAGAACTTATTAATCTGCCACATATAACCATACATTTTCACACCATCGACATATTTCGTAACTGCTGCCGTAAAAACAGTCTTTTCATTTTTAATTTCATTTATTCAGTATTCCAGATATCCGCCGAGGTGGATACAGAACTTGTCGTTATAATAACAATAAGCATAATATCGAATGAGTCTTACAATAAAACACAATAATAGTAAGTATATAAATATAATACATAAAGAAGCCCTCAGGTTTTACAGTGAAATAGGATTAGTTCGTAATAGATAACCAAGGGATACTGATATAGTGTACAGAAACCGTAGATATTTCCGTAATCTCTCTATGTACCAAATGTCATATCCCTAAACATAACCAATAAGTATTAGATATTACGATCTAACGTTTTTATGTCTCTTTACTTATGAGTCATGTAAATGACACGAAGAAATAAAGCAATTACTATTGACTACTGTCGTTATACATAGCTGTCGTTATACATAGCTGTCGACGGCAGCTATGGTAACGCTGGTAACCAAAGTAGCCATAAATATATGTAGGCCTTAATGTAAAGTGTCTGTTGCTTTTGTTCTCTTTTAACTAAACTTGAATTTTCTAGACGGATGTCAATAAAACCCACTGATATAAAATTTCGCGAAAGTCAGCCCAGCGGGAACCCAGCTGTATCGTACGGACGGACATTGCGAAGGCAATAGTTACTGTTCGCAAATTTGTGAACGCGACTAAAAAGGAAAATAGACTACTGCTCTTACTTGGATGGCGGACTGGCCCGAATTCCTACGCATCCGTACCGTGCCATACATTTGAAATGCTCCTCGCAGTTTGTGGATCAGGACAGTGTGATATTTATAGAGTTACTGCCACTGAAACTGTATGTTTTGTGTGTTTGCAGTCAGTGACTGTCAAGGCCAATGAAGGGTGAAAAATATCAAAAAGCTGCATGTGAAAAATGTGTTGTGGGTTAGTGGGAAACGTGTTCTATTGCTGTTCAGCAAGTAAGGTGCCAGGCAGATATAACAATAACAGACTGGGATGGCTGGGAATCCACACACCACACAATACCTTTATTTTCTTTGTCTGCAGGCAACACGTGAAACTTCAGTTTCATATCCTATGCGTAGCACATTCTGACAATTCCGTGTCGTCATAATTTCACGCAGCAATGCATGAGTTGTGTGATTCCTACATGGCGCCCAGCGCAAGACGCACGACTTGGCTGTCACAAGGCGTTTGACCTAGGCAGGTACTGAATCCAAAGCTAAACTAGTTCATTTCGGTTCACATCCTCGTAACCTAATTCTCTGAGAATGGTTTCAACATTCAGGGGCCGTCTTGAAAGAGGGTTTCCCATCAAAATTTCCCCCTTTCTCCCATCCGAATTATGCGTCTACTTTCTTTTGTGCTTCTTTCTCTGTCTTCGTCCTTTATCCTCGTAAGAATTATGGTATCTTAAACATAAATTACAGATAACGTAAGCATTAAAATAATATTTGTGCTTTTTTTTTCTTTTGCTTTTCTTTCTACGTGTCATTCACATTTTGCTTATTCCTTCCCTCCTAAACCCCACTTTTTTCCCCCTCTTCATTTCTCATTATCACATTTTCCTTTTACACTGCCTCTACCTTTCCTATTTCTATTTTTCCCTTCCTTTCATGGAACTCCCAAGACTCATTACGCTGTTCACAAGAACGTGCGACTTCTCTGGTTTCTTTGTCACATGAATCGCATCCACATTCTCATGTCATATTTATTTTAGATACGTTTTAATATTCTTTACCCATTTACATATATGTAGATCTCCCAAGGTTTTGTGACAATTTTATGTGCACGTTTCGTCTGTCTCATGCATCCAACGTGCCTCGTGTATCTTATTCACATTGGTCCTGTAAACGATTAATAATATCAGTAAAGAAAATAAACAGCCTTCGCCCATGTGCAGTAGCAAGGAATGTAAAGTAAAAATAAACAGCTTTCATTATGAAAGTGTAGATCTGTACGCCAGATCTTCAGGTCTGCATCACAGTTGTGTCTAACACGTAATTTAACCATTTAAAGTCTGAAGTCAATGTAAGTAATATTTAAAAACTTCTTTCCTCATAGAAAACGCACTGCGTCTCCATAAGAAATACTAACTTAACTTGTTAGTACTGTACTGTGTGGGAACATGTTCGCTATTTGTTATGAGAATCAGAAGAAACATACAAATACAGTCTGTGGGCAAAATGCACAGTTTTTTCACCTTGTAAAGCCTAATGGTTACTGGATGAATCAACAGTTTTAACATTCAAAACTTCTACATTCTGCCCACACTGTATTTATGTGTACTGTATTTATATCACAACAAACAGCGACTTTTGCCTTATATAACATAAATTTATTAATTTTTTTAAACCGAGATGAAGTGTTTACTGCGCGGTACGAACTGGGTCTTTAAATGAAATAGTTTACGCTTCGTCTTTAAAGGGTTAAGTGACAAATCCATCTTTTATGCACGACCGCAGTGCTGTAAATTGTTAATCCATAAGATGTTACTAGCCGAGTGACAACAGGACTTGATAGGTTCGAGCGATTGGTGCGTAAATTGGCTAGAGTTCATTACTGCAGGCAGTCATGTAGGAAATTAATGTGGCTGCAGTAATTACACAACGTGTGCCTCTTTTAAAGCTGTGAGCAAGTACTTGATAGTTATCTGTGCTGAAATTACGAGTTTAGTGAAACTGCAATAGCAGAAAGTTTCAGTTGCGATGCTATCGTCCAGTGGGAACAGCGATCCGTAAAATCCCAGGCCGGAACTAGTAGTCATAATGGTGTTTATCTGTAGGGACAAGGTTGGTATCAACAGTCACGTGTTATTGAATAACATAATACAGAAATTTAATTGAATTTGGTTTTAAGTAGGTGTCACGGTGTCAGAATTGATCAGTGACACGGAAAATAAGGCAGAGATGGTTTGAGAATGTGATGCTGAGGAGGATGTAAGGGCAAGAAACAACAGCAGGCTGGAGGAAAGTGCGTAAAAAGGACCGCGCAATATTATTACTACGGTAACAATAATGTGCGGCGTCTCGGTCGAAATTACAACGGAGCGGTTTGCGTAAAAGCCTGAAACATTACCATTTCAGTTTTCTAGAAAGACTGGAGAATAGGTGCAGAAGGAAAGTAGAGCAAGGTAAAGAGGCGGCGTAGGCGAAATCGGATATGTCTTAATATTTTGTGCTATATCTATGCTGTCTGTTCGAGGGAGGACGAAGGACGAAGAAAGGAAGGAAAGATGGGTTGTGAAAGGAAAAGAAGGTCGTGATGAAACAAGAATAAGAGTGGGGAGAGGAGGAGGAAAAGGTGGGGTTGAGGAAGAGGTGAAAAAGAAGAATGAGGATGAGGAATAGAAAATAAAAATGGAAAAAGAAAAAGACAAATAACATTTTAAAATTTATGTAATTTGTGCTTAAGGTATTATCACTTTTATGAAAGAGTATAAAGGACGAAGAGAGGAGGAAGAGGAGTAAGAGAGTAGACGGGAAAGTAAAAGCTGATAATAACGTGAGGAAGACAAAAAGAGAAAAACTGTAAGATAATTTGAGTATTTGGTATGCCGTGTCCTTACTTTGGAGTGTTAATTCATCGAAAATTTAGTGAATTATGATTACTGCGAATTATATGGGGGGGGGGGGCTGCAGACAGAACGTCACGCTCTGGAGGTCACGCTATTTCAATTCTCACTCCGCAGACCGGCTGGTTTTCCTCAGCTCGGTGAGGAAAATGCCAACGTACATTAAATTATGGCACGATCGCTTGCTCGCCCGGCCTTGCCAATCCAAGTTGTTCCTCACTGCATGTCGCATTATTTGACGTGATGCAATGTCCTAGCGCAATCGTCGTTGAGTATACCAAGAACAAAAATACGACGAACCGCTGATTGCAAAGTGCACTTAGCTTCAAGTTTCGCAATTGGAGACGAATATAAACTGAGGCTAGTAACCTTGAAGACCCACGCTGAAAGAGCCCTCAGATGCTTTTGTATGCTTGTTACTGTAACTGTAATGCTGCGTATTTTTAACTCTTTCTTGTGCACCTGACAACTGGTGTTCGTTATTTCCTCTTGTTGCCCATCCACACAAAATGAGAACAAGCGAGGTAAGTCTGGTTAGTCTATAGCACGTGCTGCTGTGTCCTCATATTGAATTCACTTCGATACATCAAGTGCTGTATTTACCGACCTCACTGCGTTCTGAGGGCTTTCACCTGCTTCGTTTAGGTATCTCGCAGTCGGCTGGCTCACTTATAACCCATGTTCAGTCTGTCTGTATATCTTGGTGTCGTCCCGCTTTATGGGTTCGTGAAAAAAAAGTGTTGTATTTTGTAATGTTTGCAGTTTGTCTCATCCTTTATGAAGTCTAGGTGTTTGTCAATGTTTACAGATTGTGTAAAAAGTTTTATGGTGTCATTATCCGTTATAAATACAGGGCCTTTTGTCCGTTCAGGATCGTTCAATTGTGGACAGCAGTACATACTTACATCCTCAATTTTCAAGTTTCCGCATTATCTTACCCTCCGGCCTTCGACATGTATTTGCATCGGAATCCGCTGAGGTCGTCTGGTTTTGCCAAATCTTATTTGCTGCCCAAACTAAACACTTACTCGTCACAATGGAAGTTTTTTTTAATAAAATTTGACCGTTTTCGTCATATACTTTTAAAACACGTACACTAACTTACGACAGTGATAAAATGGATAGTATGCAGGGCAATGTTTGGTCCGACTTGTCGGTGTGACGTGCTGGCTCCATCTTGAGGGTGACTTCTTCAGGTGGGTGCTGACGTGAGGGGAAAATGTATCGATTATGTAGCAAGATGGCAAGGATTTGACCGATCAGAGCTACGGAATGGGAGGAGGGGATAGATATTGCACCAAGCCAGTGTCAGTTGATGGAATATGCAGGAAGACTATCAGTCGAGCAACAGCTGGCGTGAGAGCTTGGAAACTTCACGGCATTATTGGAAAGGGCAGAGGGTTAAATTATTTGACCCATCATTAAGGATTTCGGAATTGTCAACTCTTAAAAACGTGATGGGACTTTTATAAATTTTTTTGCAATTAAGTGTATCATATGTGTATTTTTGCTTTTGTTTTAAGATTTGTATTGCATCTTGCACCCTGGAGTAGAATGGCGCTTGTGTTCCATTACCACTTTAAGGCCCAATATTTATTTTATATGCCACCAGGTTTAACATTCAAAAAATGTTACGTTGTTCCCACCGAGTGTGCTACTGTGAGTTGTATGAATCTCAGAACAAGCAGCAAGTATTCGCCTATACTGCGTTAAGTTATTGGTTTTTATGACCCAGACGGAGTGTGTTTAGTGCACGATACGGACTGAGTGTACTTAGATTATTTTTTCATTTTTAACGCGCTAATACTGTACGTGCGTCCTGATATTTTCTTCTCGCCAGCTCGGACAGTCAACTCGCCGCAGTAGGCAGTTTCATGTCCTGCCAATGTGTGCACTGTGGTTCCTAGCAGCGGGTATGTCCTGCTTAGCAGAATCGGGTTCAAACGCTACTCACATTTTGTTGCTGTAACGATAGCCCTGTTCACATTTATTCGCAGGAAATCTTGCTTGAAAATCTGCAGCGTTGCCAACTATTCTGACTGTGAAGTTATTCGCAGTTTTCAGTCTTCGTACTTTCGAATCCTTACCCCTTCAAGTCTTGATTACTGAAAGGACGTCTTTTAACCCAGTGCTTTTCAAACGGTGGTACGCCTACCACTGGTGGTTCGCGGACGGTCACCTAGTGGTACGTGAAGAAATTTAGGAATTATTTGTTTCAATAATTAAAATTTAGAAACGTTAATCGCAGTGTTGAAATGTAGAGAAAAACATTTATAAAGTGTGTACCAAGATACTGTTTCATTGTTCGAATATCAATACAGACTCCTGTGTCATCTAATCGCGTTAGAATAGAAAAGTGGCAACGGCGAAATTTGAAGTTCCACAGCGTTGTTTCGCTGGTTGGCAGGCTTGAAGACTTCAGACCTGCCAACCAGTGAAACATCCCAGAAGACCAGTATCCTGAAAGGTAGGCATTAATATTTGCAGTACCTGGCGGTACGCGTGCATGTTTTGCATTGTGACAGTGGTACGCGTGCATGTTTTGCATTGTGACAGCGGTACGCGAGAAAAAAGTTTGACAAGCACTGTTTTAAAGTGTATTTTGTAATCGTGAAGTAGTTGCAATCGAAGAAGCTGTGCTGAGGGAGATACTGTTTTATCCCCTACTCGTACTTTGACATTGTTTCCGACAGCTGTCATGTTGGTTGCGTCATTTCCTGCATTTTCTCTATCGTAACGTATGAATTAAGAGATGTGAATTAAAACTGACACGGTCACGTCTTTCTTATTTATTTCACCCTTCATAATAATTTCGTGATCATATTCGATATTAAATAGTAGTTATATATATATGAGACAGTGTTGGTACGCAAACTGGTAACGACTCCGTGGACAGTCATAAGCACCTGTTAGGTCTGCGGTGGTCTTGCGGAATTACAGCCCAAAGCTAGCAAGCTTAACATGTTATCTATCTGCATTTTGATCAGTCCTGTGGGAAATGATTGATGATAATTAGATTGATTAGTTACGAGGGATCGTACGTACACGCATTCCCCAGGCTGGTTTAGAAACCGCGATGCGTTGAGCTGAGACTGGAATACTATGCTTGAGTGAGCATTCCCACCGCGGTCAGCACGGTTCAGTCATTAGCACAATGGCGGAGGTACGTCTGAACGTTACAGAATCAGTAGCTCAGAAATTGCCTGTCTGCCTGTCCCGTCAGTGAGTCCTTTAGTCGGCTCGTTGTCATATACTTCTTCCATCTGTGCAGATCTGGCGACAGCTGAGTGTGTGAACAGATTAACCCTTTAAATCACAGTGGTTACTTTATGTACCACCAGGTTTAACACTCAAAATTTCTATGTCCTTCCCATAGAGTGCATGTATGTGTTTTGTATGCTTCCCAGAATTGCGATTATTTCCCTATACAACATTAACTAGTTGGTTTTTATAGCCAAGGCGGAGGGTGTTTACTTCGCGGTACGAACTGGATCTTTAAATACGTTTCAGACTGTTCTTTGTCTTTGAACGATTAAACTTTAAGAGTTCTAACAAGCCGCATCGTTAGTCCGGAAGAAAAGTGACACAACTCCAGAAATACATAACTGAAGATGTGACTGTGTTCTCCAGTCACATGGCTGTTATTCCTCTCGGAAGAACAGTGACACTAGCGCCTCCTCACGGCTAAGACTCTAATATTACTTGTGAAACTTTCGTATTAAAACAAATAACGTTTGACAGTTTTGGCAGCCTTCTCCTTTACAGAACTCATAAATTGCATTTTTTGAGTTGTGAAACTTTTCTTCCGGACTAACGATGTGCTAGTCTCTAAAACGTAATGGCGAATGGCGTAGCATGCTATGTGCTGGTCTGTATGTGCTTGCTTGGTATACACTTTGAATGTACATGCAGAGCCAAAAAAGTCAAGAGGTGAAATTCATATTATTGATGATTGTTTCTTGCACGAAAAAAAAAATGAAAATATTAAGATAAAATTGGCATTTAAATCCGTCTCCTGAAGGTTAATGCGATTACAGGACCTCACAGTTGCTCACCACTGCAGCAGAATTGCGCTTGTTTGAAGCTGATGTGCAGGGGAACGTAAGGTCAGAAGATGCACTACTGATTGGGGGTTGTGGGGAAATAGCAGTGTGAAACTGGAACAGTTATTTTAGGAACAGTAAATGTTACAGTAGTGGAAATATTATTATTATTATTATTATTAGTAGTAGTAGTAGTAGTAGTAGTAGTAGTAGTAGTACTAGTAGTAATCGTAGTGAAACTGGAGAGTAGACCAGTATTGGTACGCATATATGTACGGAGTCTGTTCAGCAAGGAGCGGGGATAGCTCAGTCGGTATAGTGACTAGGCTGCGGCCTGTACAGACAAGGTAACGTGGTTCGATTCTGGAAAGGGGGAGAGTTCTGTCTTTTGCAAAACGTCCTGACGGGCTCTGTGGCCCACCCAGTTTCCTATTGTGTGCGGGTACAGGGGGCTGTGCGGCGGGTACGTGAACCTGGCCACTCCATGTAATGCCGAGGTTAAGATGAGTGGAGCCATACCTCCACTTCCGCATATTCATGCATTTAGCTGTGTTCAGCAAGAACCTGCTGTTATGCGCACACGGAGATACGTAATGTAACACAGCTCAGTAATCCGACTGACTACATCTTGCGTGCCCTCCTTCAGGCCGTCTTAACAAAGTTCCGTGTTTATCCACGTAGTGTTACCGAACGTTGCTCATCGTGGTTGCCATCCCCGCATCGTATAGGGAATTCGGGTCTCTGATCTCCGCCGAGTAACTTGCTATCGTGACAGGCTTACCTGGTTTATGCCAGCTTCTTCATGTCAATTTTAGGGGATTATCTTCTTTATTTTCACACGTCCATTATTGACGCTCATTCCATTCAACGCTATGTAACTACTGCAGTTGAAGAAGTGTCGTTAAATAAGACGGTCACCACTTCGTGCTATATGCCTGCCATGAGAAACTACAAGAATCAGATGTACGAGCTAACGTCTTGTGTTTATTAACTAACCCCATGGGTTAGATTTCTTCTAGAGAAGCAAAAGGTTTACGTCACGGGTCTCAGACGCACGGGCCGCTTGTCTAGAGAAGCAAAGGGTTTACGTCACGGGTCTCAGACGCACGGGCCGCTTGTCTAGAGAAGCAAAGGGTTTATGTCACGGGTCTAAGACGCACGGGCCGCTTGTCTAGAGAAGCAAAGGGTTTACGTCACGGGTCTCAGACGCACGGGCCGCTTGTCTAGAGAAGCAAAGGGTTTATGTCACGGGTCTCAGACGCACGGGCCGCTTGTCTAGAGAAGCAAAGGGTTTACGTCACGGGTCTCAGACGCACGGGCCGCTTGTCTAGAGAAGCAAAGGGTTTATGTCACGGGTCTAAGACGCACGGGCCGCTTGTCTAGAGAAGCAAAGGGTTTACGTCACGGGTCTCAGACGCACGGGCCGCTTGTCTAGAGAAGCAAAGGGTTTACGTCACGGGTCTCAGACGCACGGGCCGCTTGTCTAGAGAAGCAAAGGGTTTATGTCACGGGTCTAAGACGCACGGGCCGCTTGTCTAGAGAAGCAAAGGGTTTATGTCACGGGTCTAAGACGCAGGGGCCGCTTGTCTAGAGAAGCAAAGGGTTTACGTCACGGGTCTCAGACGCACGGGTCGCTTGTCTAGAGAAGCAAAGGGTTTATGTCACGGGTCTAAGACGCACGGGCCGCTTGTCTAGAGAAGCAAAGGGTTTATGTCACGGGTCTAAGACGCAGGGGCCGCTTGTCTAGAGAAGCAAAGGGTTTACGTCACGGGTCTCAGACGCACGGGTCGCTTGTCTAGAGAAGCAAAGGGTTTATGTCACGGGTCTCAGACGCACGGGCCGCTTGTCTAGAGAAGCAAAGGGTTTACGTCACGGGTCTCAGACGCACGGGCCGCTTGTCTAGAGAAGCAAAGGGTTTATGTCACGGGTCTAAGACGCAGGGGCCGCTTGTCTAGAGAAGCAAAGGGTTTACGTCACGGGTCTCAGACGCACGGGCCGCTTGTCTAGAGAAGCAAAGGGTTTATGTCACGGGTCTAAGACGCAGGGGCCGCTTGTCTAGAGAAGCAAAGGGTTTACGTCACGGGTCTAAGACGCACGGGCCGCTTGTCTAGAGAAGCAAAGGGTTTATGTCACGGGTCTAAGACGCAGGGGCCGCTTGTCTAGAGAAGCAAAGGGTTTACGTCACGGGTCTCAGACGCACGGGCCGCTTGTCTAGAGAAGCAAAGGGTTTATGTCACGGGTCTCAGACGCACGGGCCGCTTGTCTAGAGAAGCAAAGGGTTTATGTCACGGATCTCAGACGCACGGGCCGCTTGTCTAGAGAAGCAAAGGGTTTATGTCACGGGTCTCAGACGCACGGGCCGCTTGTCTAGAGAAGCAAAGGGTTTACGTCACGGATCTCAGACGCACGGGCCGCTTGTCGAATGCGGTCCGCCATTTCGCTTTATGTGGCCATATCAGAGATTTTATTCCAATTATAGAATGTGGCCCGGCTCAGTGCCGAAAAACATTTTGGTTTAAAATGTGTATTTTGACCTGAAGGCTCTAGAAGGTGTAGTGTAAAACAACTTGAGCAGAGGTATCAGCGCAGTACAATTTTAAATTCAGCAATTGTAATATACTTTGATTTTATTAATGAAAGTATGATGTGTTCTAAATGGTGTTTTTAATTTTAATGAAAGTAATTGCTTTGTTGCTTCAAGTGACGTGTGGCTCGCCGTAAATGCCAAATTATGCTATTGTCTAAAAGTTTCCAATCCAAATTATGCGTTTGAGACTCTTGGTTGAGGCAGTTCAGAGATGTGCCTCTTGTCATGGAGCAGTAGTGGTTGTTACCGCGTTCACAAGAGTCCGCCAGTGGGCCATATCTTGAGCCAGGGGAACCCAGGCCACACCCTCTCATCCTGTATGTTTACTTTGCATTTTAATATTATCTTTCCACGTATACTTAGGTCATCTCTCTCTCTCTGAAGTATTCATACCAAAACCTTGTGTGGACTTCTCTGCGGTGCATGCTGTGTGTCGCCCATGATAAGCCTACAGTAGCTGATCTCTCAGAAAAACCACTCTGCGCTAAACATATGCTCTGCGCTTGACTTATTGCTAAAGATGACACACCTTTAGGAGTGCTTTCATGGCCACACGAAACCGGCCTTCAAGTCTCGTTGTTGTGTGTGTAGGCGTTAGATGTTTTAGCTGTCGTTCATAAATAGACGCGTTACTGCATTGCCTTGAACACAGAAGTGCTCAGGTTGGTGTGCCGTAAATGTTACGACAGTGAGCGTTATCTGACAACCCCAGGATAGCTCCGTATCTGTCGTCTAATGTAAGCTGTTTCAGGGAAAGTGAGAGGAAATTATTTTCGGGCGGATAGGTGGTGCCGAGTCTTTCGATCTAGAGGCAGTCAATACTCGTATAGGCGTAATGTAAACCAGCGATTTGCAGATGCAGACACCGCCTGTTTTCATGAATAGAAAGGCCGTACAATAGCTCAGGCACGTGATGCTGGTTTGTCACCGCGGAACCCCTCGTTCAGTTCCGGGTGACTGAATGTGCGACTCATGGTAAACAGTTCGATACTGCGGCAGTTCTTCCGCGAGTTTCATCGATTTTTCTCTTGCAGTCATTATTTTACCATTTCTCTATATTCAACTTTCACCTCCCCAGGCAGTGTCCGATATCCCTGACCAAGCAGGGCATATCGCGTCCTTGGTTCTTAAAGTTCGCGCTGCATGTCTGACTCAGAACTTGGCTGTTGATAGAGTAAGGACGATTTGATAAGAAACAGTACAAATTATCCGAACTGTATAATCTGTAAGGTGTCATAAACTGAGTTCTTGTCTTCTGCATGGTTTTTTTTTTTCGTTTGTGATGAAGGGCCCTCGCACCACAGCCTGAAGGCTTTTTGTGCAACCCTAATTATGATGATAGAAGGATGAGCAGTTTTTTACCAAGTTTTTACAATTAATGGAGCACCAGTGGAATGAAATCGACAGGGGAAAACCGACAACTCGGAGAAAAAACCTGTCCCAGTGCCACTTTGTCCACCACAAATCTCACATGGACTTGACCTGGGATCGAACCCGGGCCTCCGTGGTGAGAGGCCGGCGACTCACCGCCTGAGCCATGGCACGGCCTTCTGCATGGTTACTCTGAGTAATTTTAATTTTATTTCCGTTATATGATATTTTCTATCATTCTGTCGTATTTCTGCTATGTTTCTTTTCTATTCTGTTCTTGCCATTTAAAGTGTAGTTTCCTTTTTCACCACTAGGCCTGTTTAGTTTGCTTGTCTGTTTCTATCTTGTTTCTTTCCATATATTTCTATGTGTTTCTCTATTTGTTCGTGCCCAAGTAATTCCGACAACTTAAGTCTTGGCATCATGTAAGTTCCTTCACATTCCGCCACGTTACGGAGATCTTGCTTGTGATTGCATGCGAGGCCAGGTGGGTAATGTACCGAGGATTCCAATGTCACAGTACAAGTTACGTTCAATAAGAGCAGTGAAGTAGGAATCTTTTAAGGATTAAAGTGACAACCCTAAAGTATTATGTAGGAATGTCTGAAGAAGCTGCTTCGAACAATAATTAGCATGTGCGATTCTCAGAAGGGGACCGTGTGTCTGAAGTGCGCGTTGATTTTATGCAAGTGATGTATTCTCTGGTAAGAGTTATTAGCAAAGAATTTTTTTTTTTTTTCCATGGTGCAAAAGCCCCTGGTGGACCATGGCCTCCTCATTATCGAGGCTTTACGATCACTCAGACATACCACATTCAGTAGGACTTCTCTGGACGAGTGATCAGCCCGATGCAGAGATATCTACCTGACAACACATATCAGTCACAAGAGACAATTAGCCAAGAAGTAAATCATAAATCTCTTTTGGGCTGAGCCATACATTTTCTACTATAGAAAGGAATAAGATCACAACACTCCTTTTATATATCCTGTCCTTTGGCTAGACGTGGGGAGAGTAAAATTTGCTATTAGCATTTGCACGTTTTTAAAAATTTTAAAATAATTGGGTTGTTTGTATATTCGTTTAGAAAACATATGTTTAGATTATTGCATTCCCAAATCATTTATTTTAAAACACCTTAATACAAATAGAAAGCTTAGGCTGTATACATTCACGTGGAAGAAACGCGTGCTTGTAAGTACACAGAAGCCGATGGCACAGAATCAACTGCGAACGATAGAATGGGCGCCACTAAAGAGAAGGCTATAGAAGACACGTTAAACGAAACAAAGGCAATAAAATACGGAAACAGTGCAATATAAATGCAGACATACACGTTCACCAAGTAAATATAATTAAGACAGAATTATTCGTTTTAGTGAGCTACACACAACCAGCAAAGCACCGATTTATCGCATAAACGCTCTAATTGAGGCCTTTGCGTTACTGGGCGTCCCCACAGCGGTGTTTGTGAGGATCCAGGTGTTTTGGGACGACGCCGTGTCGCTGGGTTATGTTCCCCGACGTTTCGAAGGATCGAATTGCCTTTTTCTTCTTCGGAGCGCCCGGGAACTCCAAACCTGCGACACAGTGTCACATGCCAGAAGACCTGACTCCTCTGTTGCAGGTCAGCTACATAAAGGAGAAAAGCGGGGTATTTGTTGTATGCAGTTTATGTATTTGTTGAATGTAATTTATGTATTTGTTTATGCAGTTTATGTATTTGTTTTATGCAGTTTATGTATTTGTCGAATGTAATTTATGTATTTGTTTATGCAGTTTATGTATTTGTTGTATGCAGTTTATGTATTTGTTGAATGTAATTTATGTATTTGTTGTATGTAGTTTATGTATTTGTTGTATGCAGTTTATGTATTTGTTGAATGTAATTTATGTATTTGTTTATGCAGTTTATGTGTTTGTTGTATGCAGTTTATGTATTTGTTGAATGTAGTTTATGTATTTGTTGTATGCAGTGTGTGTATTTGTTGTATGCGGTTTATGTATTGGTTGTCTGCAGTTTATGTATTTGTTGTATGCATTTTATGTATTTTCTGTGACTTTTGAAGTAAATGCAGGTGACTGACAGATTGTAAAAACTAGAGAAAGTGGATCACAAAAATGTTGGGAGTTTAAGATCAGTTGATATTTGCTTCAAGATGTATTAAAAGTGCTGAATGATGGGTCTGGTAACACTCAGAATAATTTAAGGACGTGTGTTATTATTAGGAGGAATGATTGGTCTGGACCTGCAGCTCGGAAGGGAAAATAAGAAACATATACAGGCCTGCCAATAAAAATGGGAGACCATATGGTATGTGCCAGGGATGACGAAACTTTTCGCTGCCAGGCGCCAGATTTACATCAGAAGTTCTTACAAGAAATTAGCTGTGCTGGCTATTTTGATTATTGCGATACATCCTGGCGAAAGTAATGAGATATCTGCTACTGCACACTTGCTATAATTTGACAATAAGAAGTTTTGCCACCCGTCATGGTGAGTTATTTGAGGTGTACACTCCTGCACATTTCTTTAATCCTTAACTTTTTTTGTGGTTTCCTAAGCGGTACGAACTGCACATATTTCGTTCGTGAGACTACTTAAATTTAAATTAACATATTTCACGGTTCAAAGCAGTCGACACGATAACGCAACGCTGTGTTTTCTTGTAGCTGTCTTTTCTTGGGTAACCATACGTCTCGGTGTTGGGGGTTGAAACATAAGGTGACAGCAATAATGTTCCTTAGGAGAAACAGATGTGGCTTGGTGAGATACTGAACATAACATGACCCCACATGTTTACACAGAATAATCAGCAGTAATTGGTGCCATTTGATGTCTCGATTGGTGTCAAACTTGGCACCGATGGTTTCGCCACCCCTGCTTTATGCTATAAAATTATATTTGTGAAGCAGTTCTAATGTAACTTTGCTATTTCAGGATACGTTTAACTAGCATCCTTGTATGTAAAGTTCAAAATTACAGCTCCATTTATTTAAGGATATCATGAAAATAAAATGCGAATGGTGCAGTTGTGTGTTGAGATGAAGTTTTTATTTCTGTTACAAAGCTTTTATTTTTAAATGAGTACATCTATTGGACTGAAATGTACATCCGATCATGTTGGCTAAACATCTGAACCCATAAAGCCAAATTAGAATCTTTCTACAACTGCAATTCTGTAGCACGTAGCATATAGCGACCTTGTTTGTGGGGAGACTATATAGGCTAAAGCAGCGGGATATGATAGAGAATATTGAAATACATTTTAGAAAAATTACGGGGGCGTTTGTAAACACAGGCTGTATGTAAATGAAGTATGGGAATTTCTGATATGTAGCATTTGGAGTGTGAAACGTACCTGTGGGAAACACTACTGCCTTCTGTCGCATTGTCACCCTACTTCATAGCTTCCACTGCGCTTATGTTTTTGGACGCTGTGTAATTAATTACTTTTGCCTGCAATTGGGAAGGAGTAATTTGCGAATCGACTTTGTCAGGCAAAGGTCACGTGTCGTAAATTTTGTATTGTATGCCATGTTTTCTTTCTTTTTCCAATTTTTGTGTAACATATGTATTTGTGCTGGTTTTATAGTTGGCCTTTGTGGCGTTAAGCTAGCACGTAAATAAACAGATATTAAATTTAAATTGACTTGATGGTGATTATGCTGTTGTTGATGATGATAATGATGATGATAATGATGAGAACGACGACGATGGCTTCGCTGCTTCCTTTTGTTTAACTGCACGCGCAGGAAACTGAGTTTAGTAAATGCGATGACAGCGATCCAAGAACCACAATAGTTTGAATGCTTGTTAGCTGCGGACATGACATGTCTTGCTTCCTGTCTGCTGTGGTAATGAACAGAACACGTCTTCTTAATGTAGTAGCCATTTAGTGTACTGTTTCCTACAACCCGACAGTACTGCTTATTCAAGATGGTATCCGCGAAACCTTCTCATAGTGTTAACATGGTGGTATCCTTTGTTTCTTTCTCCATTTATTCCCTGTTTCCATCTCTTTCTTTCTGTTGTCATTATTTATCTGTTCATGGTCATAGCTCTCTGTTTGTCCAGGTTGACATCCCCGAAACCTGCTGTTGTCGTATCTTTATTACATTACTTGGTCAAACATCGAGCTGCATGCAAATGGAATACTGATGATGTTTTAATTGACAAGGCAGTAAAGGCAGTGACCGGCTACCAGATATGGCTGTGTAGAAGAACTTGAGGAATTTGACGCGGGGATCTGAAGTCGTAGTTCTCTGTTTGTTTGCGTTCTGTATACCCTGAATTAACGGTATAAATTGTGAAGACTTGCACTTTTTTACATACTTTTCAGCCCATGACAAATAAGGATTTAAGTGCTGTCACCACGATTCCGTGAGCTATATCGCCCTGAAGGGTACAGCTGTAACACGTAGTGTATATATATGTGCGTATGCATAATATACATTACACAGGTTATCTCGTAGTTGAAGGCGACACGTTCCTTATGAACGTCAGAAGCCACGTACACTACGTCACATCCTAGAAGACGGGAATCCGCGAATATACCGCTTTGAGAACCTTAAAACTCGCAAAGTAGTGTGTGTTGCGTGACTTCATTTGTATTTCACAGGAAGGGGCTGCTTAGTTACGCGGTTAATCGTGCTGTGCTTGTTTCCTTTCTGAAGTAGTTTTCCCACGTTCATTCACATCACGGCTGTTTCGTTCACATTCAGGACGGCCCGCTTTCGCGTTTCTGTCCGATGCATAACTGCTGGCCGTTTTCCTTAGTAAATTTATTCACCTGCCAGAATAGAACCATAAAATTGTCAATGGACGTCTTTCTACTCACACTGACAAATTCAAAATTACACAGCTATTCTGTGGGAATCGGTTATAGCGACTCGCTACAGGCTGGACTGTTCGGGTTTCGAACTCCGGTGAGAGCAGAAGATTTTCTCTTCTCCACGCCCGTCCAGGCCGGCCCTGGGGCCCACCCAAGCTCCTGTACAGTGGGCACCGGGTCTGTTTTCCACTCCCATCTAGCATTGAGGTTTAGACTTAGTCGAGCTGTACCTCTTCTTCCCGTCTTTGCCGTCGTGGAATGTTATAGCGAGAACTTCACCTGTTTTACTGTACAACTGTTCTGTATGTGTCCTCTGCATTTGAGGAAGATTCGTTAGGTCAGCAGCGAAAGAACCAGTCGGAAGATAAATTAGGCTTCTTTCTGGTACAGAGTTTTACACGCGCTCTTGCATCCATTCCCTAACTAGATGCGTACTTAAAGCAGAGTACTTCTTGAGAAGCTAACAGTAGCTGAGATGCTCGACAAATTTACTGTAGGAGACTTCAGGTTATATGACAACAGTATATAACTTTTTCCTGTTTTGTTACGTCACTGTATTAGGTGCATATCTTCTCAGCCCTTCTTTTTCGGATACTCTCAGTCTATGTTCTTGCCGCATTGTCATAGAAATTTCGAACCTGCGTGAAACAAGAAAGTAATAATAATAATAATAATGATATAGAGCAGCCCAAAAGACAGTCAACTGGTTCGTAAAATGTACACTGCAATACGTTGTAAACTGCTAAATTAGATCCTCCGTGTTCATTGCAAAACTCACAAGGCTGTGATACAAATTGACATGCATAACTCTGTATTGGCATCAAAATGGTGATCAGAATGTTTGCTGAACTGACTTTTGGGTCGCCTTGTACAGGCGGTATTAGTTTTCAGTTTTCTGGAGAGGATATGGGAGGATAAAAATGTTCTGAACTGAGTGGGACCGCGAATTACTCGCTCCGTTTCATAGGTCGTGCCAAATTGAGTGATCTTATGTGCTGTGTAATAAAGTGGTCTGGACCGAATTTGTAAACCAAGATGACCCGTAATGACTGAAATTGTTTTGCTGCCTCAGGAGCCGTTTTTTTCCTGTTAATCCATTACTAAAATCCACCCTGTCATATGATTTGTCATGTGATTTGAACCAAAGATATTATAGTACAAATTCTAGTTCTATGTATGGGGCAAAGGAAATTACTAAAGGCCTGTCAAGATACAATGCCATGCATTTTCAGATTAAATTAGGCGGCTGTGTTGCCCCGCACATATATGGTTAGATGGCGGAGTCTTAGCGGACAAGTTGCTCCTGCTAGTGAGAGCACAGAACTGCCCCCTTTATTGAGAGATGCCGAGATGAAGCTTCTGTTACGGCAAATCAACCCATCAACAGAGCTTGCATTGTGCACTGACTGGAGAGATGTTCACTGAATGATAGTCGGACAGAATGCAGCTTTCATGCAGCGCGGACTTGAATACTTCCTTCTGACACTGGCAGGACTAGCACGTAAGGAGATGCGATGTCCAGGTTGTTACTCAGTTGTCCGCAGAAAGTACATAACAGGAACAGCTAATACGGAGGTCACACTGTGCCAAATATTAAAGTGATAACATTAAGGAGGATGAGGTGAGGAATGCCTACAAAATGTTGACCGGAAAATCTGAAAGGAAGGAGGCTGCTTACGGGGACATAGATGTAGATGGTAAGTCAATATTGAAAACGATTCGTAAATATGTACGGTGATGGGGACTGGATTCATCTGGCTCTCTAAATCAAATGAACCGACACTGTTCGTTGTTTCTCGCAAGGGAAACGCACTTCTTTTAGACACACAGTAGTCATCTTCTTTTGTATTGAAGCCTTATTTACTATCCACGCTTTGTTGCTCTGTTTGAAACCTTATTGGCGATTTTGTGTTTACACTTTATATGACCTGCCTAACTACGTTGTTTAACAGAAATGGAGTTAATTCTGGACAACCTCAGATGGGTCCTTTTGATTGAGACTAGCTTAATCAAAAGGACCCATCTGAGTAGGTGTCCCCTCCTGATGACGAAAGAAGATCCATCTTTCGAAACGTCGAGGTTTTATACTTTATATTCTTGTATATTTTATGATTTTATAATTTTATATTTTTATAATTAAACCAGGACGATGGACATAGTCCAAAAGACAGTTGGTGCTCAGAAATGGAGTTGAAATACAAATATGCTTTCTACTCAACAACCCCTTTGTCCGCGTAACTGATGTGGGGTTCATGTTCAACAAAAATCAACTTGAGTCGGTTTTAACAGGGTGATCCTACAAATTTTACACGCATGAAAGCCACAGCACAACGTTGGTTCGCGATTGACACTTGCTGTCCAACCAACGGTCGTGATCTTGCTCTGCACTCGTGGCTGTCTTTGAGGGCTGTTTATTTTGCGGGTGGCATGGTCTCTTGTTCCCCCATTTACAGCTGTAGTAAACTGCCCGTAGCTTACCCTGCAGTATACTTACGGCCTACCAGCAGCAAATAAACGGTCCGTTAGTTTATCTGGCGCATGTCGTTGGTCACTTCCTGTTGGCTACATTATCGCGAACTCGGCTGACTCATCGAGCTGCCGACCACCCTCTCTGTCGCAGAGATGTTTACGTCTATGCAGAGTCGTCGAGAGTCCGTAATTACCGGCGCGTGATGCTGTAATGTACCGCGCACTCGTTCCGCTGAGCGATGAAGTTGCGTCCATCTCAGCTGATACGTGAACTGTCAGGATATCACGGATTGGTCTGCAGAATATCTCATGTTAGTCCACGAAATGCCGTTATATGACGTTAAAGCGTGTTTGTTGTATCCTGTGAGTGCAACTAGGAATATTGGGCTCACTTTTTGTGATCGTAAATTCACACGGATGTGGTGCACATATTGTGACACCGTTACATTATCATGCAGTTCACAGCACACTTCACTCGGACGGTTTCGTGTGACGGCAGGCGGCCCAGCGATCGCCGGTACTTCACTCTCAGTTTGTTAAATATCCGGTTTGTAGGCACTCGCCATGTTTGAAGAAGGTGATGGATGGGAATGGTTTCCTTCGGCTCGCAGACACGCGCCACACACAAACATGTCTAACTTATGCTGGTGAAACTGAAATCGCAGTATTCCGAATGCTGTCTGTCATATCGTCCTCTTTGCGAGTTTTACTACGCACTATCCTGTAACACGACCCACAAGTACAATTATGTATGATCTGTATTCCTCTGACACAATTGACCCCTGCAATCTGCTGTAAGATCCAGCATGCAAAATATAACGAACATAGATCCACACGTGAAAATGTTGTGTTAGTTAATGTGTCTTAGCTTTCAGCCTGTCATTCTCGTTTCCCGTATCCTTACAGAGGAACTTCTCCCATATAGCACGCATTTGAAGGCCGTATGTAGGGGTTTCATTTAAACCTCCATGTAATATTATTCTAGTTTGTCATCACAGCAACATCTGTTTAAATGAGCTGAGCGCCAAACACAATAACCTGTTGACCACATATAGCTCTTGAAATGTAAGTTCGCAAGCCCTTCTCCTGTCTTCTAGTGTTAGTTTTGGTTCAGGCATCGATCTAGTTCAGTCAGTGTAGTGACTAGGCAGCAGGTTTGTTTGTCCCGGCAAGGGCGGGGATTGGTGACTATGCCACTGCCTTAGCACCGGCGCTGGAGTCCATCCAGCTTCGTATCCAGTTGGTACCGGTCGGGGGGGGGGCACGTTTACTATAGGTAAGCAAACAGGGTGAGTGCTACGTCTGGTAATAAGGTTAAAAATAACTGGAGCTACCTGTGCCTTTCACATCCCCATTCGTTGCGACAACATGTTGTTTAATTAAGCACAGAGACAACTTTAGCTTTTATCTTAGTTGGTTTAGTAGTTTCCCAGTTTAGTTACGTTGCTTACTTTGGTTACTAACCCTAGTTACTTCAGTGAAACGTTTACTTTAGTTGAGCGACTTTCAAGTGCGGCGGCCTTTTGAAAACATTTTTCTTGTCTTGAGGTGAATTCTGTCTTCTAAATTCATTAACTATTTTACGCGAGTCTTGTGGGTCTGCGCTTCACGGCTGCAACGTTTGCACGTGGGTTGCCACGTGTGTAATATTGTTTTGCGGCTCTTCGATTAACTATGGAAGGACGTTCTGCGAGCATGCTCCCACTTAACAAGCCACTCGAAATCAAGGTTTTGTTTTGTTTTAAATGCTGAATTGGTAATCGCCTTCTTTACTGGGTTTGTTTTAACCTTATGTGCAACGGCAATTGTGTTTTAAGTTATGTGGCCAGAGAGGACGTCTCTAGCTTTCAAGTGCGTCCACGAGAAGTTACGTTACTGAGAACTGCCACCTAGTTAGTGAGGTTTACCCTTTTTCATTTACCTCCTTCCCTTTACAGTATTAAGCAGTGGAAAGAGAACGGGTGTAGGTGACTTGCGATTTGTTCTCCTTTGACACTGTCCGTGTAGACCCACTTTGAGGGCCGCTAGCTTCAACGCCAGCCATCCGATTAAGAGGCGGAGACATCAACCACAGGGCATTGTGGTTCGGAAGGGGGAGAGGGGGTGCAACGAACCATAAGTACGGAGATTCTGGTCATTTTCACGCGTTGACGAACATGGGGGGGGGGGGGGGGGGCATGACCTCCAGAGTGATGAAGTGGTGAGATAGGAGGCCAGGCTGCGGTGCCTGGTGTTATTTCGTCAATCACCTTTGGATGAAAGACACGGAACATCTACAACCGCTTGTATAAAAAGCTGGGTTTCTTGATTTTTCTTTCCTCCTTTGTTTCCCATCTCTGTCTTCCCGTTTCTGTTCCTTCTGTTTGCCTATTTCTTTCACACTTCTTGCTTCCTGTCTGTTTCTGTCTATCCTACTTCTTTTCTCCCTCCAACCTTCTTTTTCTCCCCATCTACCTAAATACTGATCTTTCTCTTCTCAGGGATTTAACCCTTTAACGAATAATAAATGACATGAAAGTGTTAAAGAAAAGGAATAAAATTGATCTGAAAAATAATTACTGTCGACAAGAAGAAAAAATATTGTAAGGCGTTTACAGAGACCGTTTGACCAGAGGGATTTAATGTGGAGGAATTATTCCATTGAGCATAATATTTAATGCTGATGTTGGTCATTGTATATTTATTATCGTTGCCTTTGTTATGTTCTTCCTTGAAATGCTTTATACATTTCTAGCTTTGGCGCGCTAATTAGAAAATTTACACAGCACAGTTTTATATATTCATGAAGTTCATATCTACTTAGTGGTGTCAGGAATTTCGCATTTATCGGTTGAATTAGTGTTTTCCGTATTTTTGTAAAGCATGATGGTCTTCTGAGCTCATAATATGCATGTATCTGTGTGCTGGGATCCACACAACCTGCGGACCAACTGGCGTGAAAGTCCCGCCGCGTCGGTTCACACCTCACGGCAGTGCTTGATCGCACCGCCTACTGACATGTATACTTATCATTGTCGTGCAATAAATAATACATATATTCCGGACTTGCGAACTTCAGGTGAGAGCGACAGTAGTGCCGTTTAGTGAGGTACTCTTAAATGTTGTATGGTAATATGCAAAAAAATTATAAAAGTTGGTCTACTGTAAAGCATAGTAATAATTTGTACAGTATAAGTGTAGACGAAATGAGCTGATGAAGTGTATAACCTCTTCTTTCTAGTTCCAACATATGGATTGAAGCGTGAGAATGAGTCGTTTTCTTCCATACATTTTTTAAGAATAACATTGTTAGTATTATATAAAGAGGCGCCATGTATATATGTTAATATTAACTGACACAACTGAGCAGAGGTCAGTTTGTTAGGCGGCTAGTTGCTTACTTTGTCAAGAAATTCCGTGCTTTCATGGACCCCGAATGTTCATTACTGAGTTCACAAAAGCATGCTACCGGTTTCTGCCCTGAACCAGTGTGAATCAAGTCCAAACCCCACACTGGCCTGTAGGTTTATGAAATGGTTTCTGCTCCTTAGTTTTTCAGACTAAAATTGTTGTGCTTTTCTCATCTTTTTTTTCGATGCGTGCTGTGTGTCACGACCATCCAGTGCATTGGTATTGGAGAATAAAATAAAATGTGTAACCCTTTTTCTTTGGGTAGTTTAATCTCCAATTGCACGAACATTGTCTTTCTCCTCTTACTGGGATTTCACACACACACACACACACACACAACACACACAAACGAAAATCTTCCCTTGAACGATCTTGCTAAGTCGCAAACTGTACTTTAATCCTGATAATTTGCGTGTGGTTGGCCTTCAAATGTTCGATATTTTAAAACGTTTTAACCATGTCATTTTTTGTTTAAAGTTCATTTTTTGTACTCCTGAATCTGGTCGCACGTTTTCCTGCCAGAAATGTCTAGGAATTGGCGAGATATTTGTTCATTTTTATGACACACGCTGTAATTAGGAACTTCATTTTTTACAAACAGGTTACCTAGCCTTGGAGGCACTATAATAAGTCTTGTTGTGGAAAAGGCTTGTGTCCGGCGTGAAGAAATGGCTCGTCATGCAGTTCATTATCTTGGAGGGCACTAATTCCTGGGTTCACTGTATTGTACCTGTCTCCCACAGATGTAAGGATGCCTTACGTGGAGTACAATGCCCATAAACCGAAATAAACACGGGAATGAGTCACCATGACTTTTATTATCCTCCGACAGTTGCCTAAAAGGGTGACACATGGCACCTTATTATGGGGCCGTTTATTTTCCATCAGTCCTTCAACCTTGGTCACTGTGCCTTCCAGGTGAAATTTTGTTTGTTATATGTTAATTCCATTAATACGTCAGTTACTTTAGAGAATACTGGAAATCATCATTCTGTATTGCATACTTGGTGCTTTAATTTGTAATCGGATATTCTGGATTTGTCAGGTACTCAAGAAAATTGGCAGTACTGTGGGGGAGTGCATCAACTGTTTGGACGGTATTTAGAATCCTACGAAAGTCTATGGACTCTTTTAGAAGAAGGATACTGTAAAGCATTTTCAGTGAACTTGGTATAAGTACAGTACTAGTAACGATACTTAAACCTCGAAACGTCGTGCTTAATATATGTGTCACCGCATTTAACACTCGGAAGGTATACATTTTGCACATAGAGCATATTTATGTGTTCGGGACTAATTCTTACAATAAACAGCGATTATTTCCCTATACAGCATTAACAGATTGCTCTTTATAGTGGGCACGGAATGTGTTTTGTGTAAGTTACGAACTGAATTTGTATGTGTGATTTAGACTGGATTTCGTCTAAAGCTTCGGACGAAACCCGAAGTAACCTGCGAATACGTGAGCATTTGCCTGATGCATTTCATACTGAGAATGATCTGAATCACGAAAGTGCTTTATCGAAATTTATTTTCATGTTTGTTTTACAGTATGCCATAAGAGCGACCCAAGAAAATACGATGAGTTTGGAACGAAAGGTAACGCGCCAGTTTCTGGCCACTGCAGATGATATCTTACTTGGTAGAACCATGAATGCTATAAAGAAACACACCCGAACACTATTGAATCTATTGAAGAAGTTGGTCAAGAAGCGAAATCAATGAAAACGAAGGGTATATTTCGTTACCATAATGCAGGACGAGATAATCATTTATGCGTGTCTAACAAATATTTCAAGGGTGTGGTGAAATCCAAATATTTGATGAGGATATTTGCACACGAATATCACATTCATGAAGTGACAGGTAGTTTAAATTTGGTAAGTGCATGCGAATGTTTATTTCCAACGAACCACCTCCACAGAACAGAGCTTCTAAATAAGCTAACTGTAGGCCTATAGTAGTTCCTGGTTTATCGAAGCTGAAGGTTCATTACCGTGCTCCAAGAGCCCGCCACTTGTGTCTGTTCTGAGCCTATAGAAATCTGTCCTCACTCTGTCATGCCATTCATTTCAGAACCTTTTATCTTTTCTGATCCTGTCTCAAAATCTCAGTATTACATTTTGTTTTATATGGGTGTCGAATTTAGTGTGAACAGGAGAACAGGATGCTGTGAAGAGTATTTGGACGTAGGAGACAGGATGTACCAGGAGAGAATGCAGAGCTTCATTTCTGTTGTATTCGCCACGCATTATTGTGGCTATCAAATCGAAGAAGAAACGGGCGGGACATTTAGCACGTGAGAAAGATGGAAAGTTCATCAGACCACCAGGAGGGAAGACGTTGGACGAGTAGAATGTGAATACCTGAATTGAATTCGTCTGATTAAGGTACAGGTTCAAGTGATGAATTTTGTGAACGAGTAAAGCGTGTCTAAGTAACGCGACGTTCTGTTTGACCTGAGTACTAACGACGGATGGCGACGAACAGTAGCAAACGTGGCTTTGTTGTTCGGATACACTGGTAACAATGTGGCGGAAGCTACCATCCGCCTTCAGTACTCAGGAAGTACGTACGATTGTTGTGCGATGACCGAATATCTTCAGTGCTGGTTTAGGGTCTGATACTCATTCCATCTCCTGGAACAGATACAGAGTTATGATTCCGTGTTTGGAACTGAAGCCTTAATCTCCGTAATAAGCAGTTTTCCTACGTCTACGACCGGCCGTCGTGCTGAATGAACCGCCAGTAATACTTGCTGATGACTGGTTTTATCTTCCAGTTCGTGCGTGCTTCATTGATGGCCGCCATGCCGCCACGGCCGTTCTATTCTACAGCACACACCCTGGATGTTTGTGACCGGCCGGGTGTGTATAGATGACTTCATTTCGGCAGACACGTTTCATTTTAAATTAAAGTTCTTATTAGTTTCGCTGTGTGTAATGGACATAATTCCCATCTATATGCCTGTGTGTATGTGTGTGTGTGGGGGGGGGGGGTGCTTTCGTAGGCCCTGTCTTCTTTAAATGCTTTTGTGTTCTGCCTGCATAATGGAGTAGGTGTGTGTGTAATGTAATGTACGTATGTATTTACGTATGTAATGAATGTATGTATAAAGTTCATCCAAATGAACACAGAAAATAGAGTGATATGCTTCGTAATCGTCTTAAGCCAGCAATTCGAAAAAAAAAAAACGCTATGGTTTGTTTTCGTCTGGCGTGTGTTTGCAGCATGACAACGCCGGACCTTATAAAGCCAGTCGTACCGTGAAACAGATTCATATTTTAAAATTGGAGATATTACTCCATCCGTCATACCAGATTTGGCGCCCAGTGATTTTCACCTCTTTTGGCCCCTGAAAGACGCTCTACGTGGACGTCACTTCAGGTCGGACGAGGGGATGAAGGAGGCGTGCATGACTGGCTGGCACAGCAACCAAAAGTCTTCTTCAGCTGACGAATTTACGCTGTAGTGGAACGCTGGAGGAGGTGTGTAGAACGTGGTGGGGACTGCACTGCAGATTATGTCATTGTACTGTATCTGTTGTTGCAGTAAATCACTTTATATATGTTTTCCGGTTTTCATTTGAATGGCAGACGAAACTCGCAAAATATTGATTGCAGCGAGCAACGTATGGAACAGAAGTTACATAGAAGAATGAAAGATACACTTTGTGCCATATATATATATATATATATATATATATATATGTGTGTGTGTGTGTGTGTGTGTTTTGTCTAATTTCAGGGCGCGGGTACAGGATCTTCCATTTCTTGTATGCTTACATTGATAAGAGCTTTTACTTGCACAAATCTAACCCAAACATTCTACGTGTTACGCAAGAGATATCTCGCTTAGAAGCAGTTACTAACATACCCCACAAATTCTGAACACTCAAATATTTTTTCTTGCTTTTCACCAATATATACATATGTATATATATATATATATATATATATATATATATATATATTAGTACGTTACCGCGGAGCCGGTTTTTTAAATAAAACCGACATGGGTTTTGTTGATAAAGTGGCGGTCTGAGGCAGAGCGCTGTGATCACTGATTGATCGATTGCGCGGCTAAACACGTCTGGAGATCTGGGACACAGCCTTGTGGCCACTAATTAATAGCGCAGCTAAATGAATTTATTGATTTCCCGGTTATACACATTTGGAGGTCTGAGACAGGATCGTACCTCTCGTTCGGTGTGTACGATACTGGGGCACGCCGAAGGTCATGGTAAGCACGATCACAGCGCGGTCCGTCGGTCGGTGATGATTTACGTATTGTTGAGGTGCGACGGTGTGCCTATCAAGGCCCCCTCTGCATTATGTTGGCCGACAGTCACGAACCAACATTGGTTAGACACCCAAGATGGGATTGTTCAGCGACAAGTAATTTATTGTGGTTGGAGGACCAGCGGTCGATGGCCCATGAATGTTAATGTCTCAGTCCTAGTACAAAATCGGAAGAATGAGCAGCGCGTCCTAAATACAGACATGCAAGTAGCGTACAGACGTACGTCGGGGTTAGTAATTATGCACGTGTCTAGTCTGATGGGAGCTAGCAGCGCAGCCGCACGAACATGCAGAATGTGTGTGTGTGTGTGTGTGTGTGCTCTTTTAATTTCCTTTCTATTGCTTTCCTTTATTTTGTGTACCGTACCTTTTATTTTACTTTTTGTGTTTGTCCATTCCTGTAGTCATTTCCTTATTTAGCGTTTTTATTTGTGCGTTTATTTTTTGTTTGCTTCTTCCTTTGTTTCTCTTTAACTTCCTTATGTCTGCATGCACTCTATCTGTGCTGTACGTATGTGTGCCCGGGTGTAATGGAATGTCCTTTGATGGATGAAACAGAAAACGCAATTAGACCTCCCACAGACACGATTAAAACTCGTAAATTTTTTTTCTGTCCGGCAGCGAAACTCGGGCCTAGGCCGCCTCATTGTTGAGGTTTCTAGATCACCGTCAGAAACACCACACGCCCGGTAGGACTCCTCTGAGCGAGTGATCATCTCGTCGCAGAGGCCGCTACCTACACAACATGTAACACACACAAGAGACGAAAATCCATGCTCTCAGCGGGATTCGAACCCGCGATCCCAGCAGTTGAGCGGCTTCAGACCTGCGCCTTAGACCGCACGGTCACCGGGATCGCGTAAAGTTGATACTGACATTGCTAATTTATTGGAATACGTCTTACACGGTTTTTCGTATCTAGTCACGTAATTGTTCGCTCTCGATTCTGTTTTTATTATTGACGTATTTAGTTCAATGGCTGATTGCGTCGCTTGTTTCAGTACAAGTGTCCGTGAGCAGAATGGTGATAACAGCCTAGCAGTTTCGAAGATGGAACAACCGCGTGAACAGACAGTATCGACTGCTGCGTTATTGCTTTGTTTCATATACATTATGCACAGTTCAAATAAAACTGGTAACGCCCCATCGAAATAATAGAATAGAATATACGCTACATGCATCTCTGGTATGACAACCTTGCAGCCGAGAAGAGACTAACATGAACGTTTGAAAAAAAGTACCCAGTTCCAATTTTTGCGAGAATAACCCAACATGTCCCAACTTTGCCGTGCGGTGGTACACTGTATTATAACCAGGCACCTCGCTGTACGCGAAATTATTTGTTATTGTAAGTGTGTGTGTATGTGTTCTTAAATTGCGTTACACTATTCTCCCTGCCTCGTTACACTTTGTTTTAAGTATCCTAGTTCATAGTAAGTTTTTTTTTCCCAATGGCTCGACAGCCCCTTGGGGGCCTAGGCCGCCTTATTTTTCGAGGGTTCACGATCAACACACTTTAGACACACCACAGTCGGCAGGACTACTCTGTACAAGTGACCAGCTCGTCGCAGAGACCTCTACCTCACAACACACAACATTCCCAAGAGACAGACATCCATGCCCCCGGTGAGATTCGAACCCACAATCCTAGTAAGCGAGCGGCCGCAGACCCACGCCTTAGACCGCACGGCCACTGGGATCGGCCGTAAGGTTTTAACAAATGTAAATTAATTTTGCAAGGATAACAAACTGGAAGAGTTGCAGTTAAATCAACTACTGCAATTAAAATTGGCTGTGTTTATAAGAACGCAGCTTTGCACAGTTGATCTGTGTCTGTGTCTGTGATACCACGTGTTGGTATGCGGTAAGTCGCGAAAATCGCGTTTGCAAAGTGTATGTACTCCAAAATGGTTTTCGGCTGCCCATTCTTGTTTTACGATTGTGTAAGGTGAATGACACCAGTCTCGCTGTTCATTGGGCTGACTGCATTCTTACGGTGACAGGTTCTCAGTAGTTACATTATAATTTCGCAGTATAATGATGAACATTACAAATGACCTTCACTTCAAAGCCAACAACACAATTACATAATAGTATTTTGTTTAAGGGTTATGTTCACCTGGCCACATCATCACAAGCACGTGACCTTTCCCATGACGTTGCTTCTCACACACTGTCCAGCATCGTAACTTTTATTTCGAGGCAAGGTGACTGTACGGATTTCCATTAGATGACGTCGAACATCCATGCGAGTTTAGAACTACATATTGCCGAAAGTTCAAATATTTGTCAGATATATAATAACAACACGCCGATCCCAGTGGCCGCGCGGTCTACGGCGTGGTTCTGCGGCCGTTCACTTACTGGGATTGTGGGTTTGAATCCCGCCGGGGGCATGGATGTCTGTCTCTTGTGAGTGTTGTGTGTTGTCAGGTAGAGGTCTCTGCGTCGGGCTGATTACTCGTCCAGAGGAGTTCTACCGAGTGTGGTGTGTCTGAGTGTGATCGTGAAACCTCGTTAATGAGGAGGCCCTGGCCCACTAGGGGCTGTCGCGCCTTTGGAAAAAATAATAACTGTGTACTGCGGCTGATTTTTAATTTGAATTTTTAATCTTTATTTTTAATTATTCTTTGTATACGTATATCATCTGACATAATACGAGTATTTACGATTGAACAACGTATAGACCGCTAGTCTGTAACTGTATACAGCTTTTGAACTTTACCCTTAATGTTAATAATTTGTAACTTACGATATATGATGATTTTACAATGTACTAATACCATTCAACAGGTTGTGTGATGCGTAATGTGGGCCCCTGCGTACGATCCTGTTACTAAGAATATTTATAATATTGTGTTTCATAGTTCTGGAGTGAAGTAATTTGTCATACAACGGAAGGATGGATATTTTCCAACAAAAAAAAAAAGTATTTGGAAAATAAGTACCCCCGAAATTTAATAATCCTTTCTACTCTTTCCTGTTTTTGTTCATTTTCTTCACACGTCTCCTGTAACGCCACAAGCTAAATAAATAAGTTTTAACGGAATCCAATTTCTTGTTTGCAGTATTCTCAAGGGAAGGTGAGGGACAGTAATGATGGACGGACCCAGCAGGGAAGGTTGGGAAATTTACTACAGTGTCTGAGGATTGTTCTAGGGCTGCTTGTCACAACCCATAATCCCATCTCACTACATTCTTCTTGAAATTCACCCTGTTTACCCAACAGGTGCAGGTATAAGCTGCTCCAAGAGGAATAGTTTCGTGTTAAGATAGACTTGGATTGGTCAGGCTTAAAAATCACTCGGGCTGGACGACGGAAGTTTGAGTCACGAAATATGCACGGATTTTTCTCTTTATCACGTCATCCTATCCTAAGTAATGGGTACAGTGGTCTTATCTCTGGGAGTAAAGCGGCCGAAGCCAACTCTTCTTTCTGTATTTTGTGCACATGGGCATTATTGTATTACCAACACTTCTTTCTGTATTTTGTGCACATGGGCATTATTGTATTATCAACACTTCTTTCTGTAATTTGTGCACATGGGCATTATTATATTACCAACACTTCTTTCTGTATGTTGTGCACATGGGCATTATTGTATTACCAACACTTCTTTCTGTATTTTGTGCACATGAGCATTATTGTGTTATCAACACTTCTTTCTGTATTTTGTGCACATGAGCATTATTGTGTTATCAACACTTCTTTCTGTATTTTGTGCACATGGGCATTATTGTGTTACCGATAGTTCTTACTGTATTTGTTTTGTATGATCTCTATTATTCTCTTATCCTTTCTCACTTTCAACGCTTGTGGACACACGTTCTTCTCGCTGTTGTCGAGTATTTGAATAAACTATTATTATTATTATTATTATTATTATTATTATTATTATTGCCATACGCTTGCTGTGTTTGAAATGCTGAAGTGCACGAAGCCGCAGTGCTTGTAGCAGAACATGGTAGAGTGCCTGACTGCAGTTTTATCGGGCAGCTTTTAGTCCGCGGCCGAAATTCGTCTTACTCCTCTTGTATACTAGGAGCCGGGGTAGCGCAGTCAGCGTAGTGACTCGTTTAAGGGTTGTGATTCAACTGCCGGTAGGAGCAAGAGATGTATACCTTTTCGACAGCTCCATACCGGCTCTGGGACCCACACAGCTTCGTAATTACTCTGTACGGGCTGTGTTTCTACGGGGGTATAGCGGCCGGAGCGGGAAGCTGACCACTCACCTACATCTAATGCCGAGTTTAAGAATGTCTGGAGCAGTACATACACTTCCCATGTGGTTTCATGGCGTACATGGGGACAAAGTTGCGTTTTGCTTAAACTGTTCTGTACGCTATATGAATCGTTATGGAAATATGAATTTGTACGTATGTCTCACCTGTTCTGCGGTCTTTGGTTGGTAGAATGTAATTTCTATGATGCATTTTATTTGTGCAGGTACTGTACGATATCCACCGACACGCTATGATGTATTATATTATTAAGAATATGTGCACCACCCGCCAGGTGGCAGCTTATATCTACATAGCGGTAGCATGTGTCTGAGTGGCAGGTAGGCGCATTCCTGTCTGCCTGCCCCCTCTGCGTGAGTTGGTTCATAGTGCGCGTCGGAATTTTATACTCCTAGACTGTCTGTAGCTGCGGAAAGCTTCTTACAGCAGAGGCTTTCCGGAGAAGCTAATTGTTAACTCAGCCGATTAAGAAATTTACCTCCTTTTATGGAAGCCGAAGGTTAGCTGCCGTGTTTTGAAGAGCCAAACATCTGGTCCCTATCTTGAGCCAAACATTTGGTCCCTATCTTGAGCCAAACATCTGGTCCCTATCTTGAGCCAAACATCTGGTGCCTATCTTGAGCCAAACATCTGGTGCCTATCTTGAGCCAAACATCTGGTCCCTATCTTGAGCCACACATTTGGTCCCTATCTTGAGCCAAATATCTGGTCCCTATCTTGAGCCAAACATCTGGTCCCTATCTTGAGCCAAACATCTGGTCCCTATCTTGAGTCACACATTTGGTCCCTATCTTGAGCCAAACATCTGGTCCTTATCTTGAGCCAAACATCTGGTCCCTATCTTGAGCCAAACATCTGGTCCCTATCTTGAGCCAAACATCTGGTCCCTATCTTGAGCCACACATTTAGTCCCTATCTTGAGCCAAACATCTGGTCCCTATCTTGAGCCACACATTTGGTCCCTATCTTGAGCCAAACATCTGGTCCCTATCTTGAGCCACATATTTGGTCCCTATCTTGAGCCAAACATCTGGTCCCTATCTTGAGCCAAACATCTGGTCCCTATCTTGAGCCAAACATCTGGTCCCTATCTTGAGCCACACATTTGGTCCCTATCTTGAGCCAAACATCTGGTCCCTATCATGAGCCACACATTTGGTCCCTATATTGAGCCACATATTTGGTCCCTATCTTGAGCCCCACATTTGGTCCACACCAGCATATCCCCCTGTTGCAAGATCCGTTGGTCTCCCAAGTGGCCTAATATTAAACTGACATGTTGGGCATAATTACTGTGTTCTAAAACTCCCTGAGGATGGCACCCCGGTGCCGAAACATGCAGGAGTTTAATACTTGCTATGAATTGCATTTTATTAAATGCATTTATTGGTTGATATATTGAATCTGGTTTATGTTCCATCTTGGGGTGGCTCGTCGGAGATTTCACGCCGGAATTCGCTGTTTTTCTCCCGTACTTCAGCGCATAGCAAGATGCAAGTGTCGTAAGGCGCCACTCCATTATAACATCAGATTCAGTTGTGAATCGTCTTGCCTGAGCTTAATAACAGCCGTGTATGCTGCTGCCTTGCGGTTAAGGGGGGGGGGAGGATTTTTCAAGTCTCTTATTTAAATTCTTGCTCATCCGTAAGCCCGGGGGTTCACTGCATTAATTCAGGAGCTGTCTGGTCTTTAGTGACGCTCTGTAGCTCACTGTTTATCCTAGTCGCACCGTCGTCTTTTTGACATCAGTGTACTGCCATTTCGTTTTCGTCTTCAGTACTTAAGTCTGATCTTGTAATCTAAGTCATCATGACAGTTTTAGAGCTGACTCTTGCCACTCATAGGTTGCTCTGAAGGTCGTTTGTGGGACTGCAGTGTAACGCATTGTTGTGTTTGAATAGGAGCTATGAAAAGGGTATGAATAATCTGAGTGGAAGTGGCTGATTTAGACTTAACTTCACGACAAAGTAGAACTGACAGGATAATGATTTGGGTTTTGGAATGAAGTCTTTGGAACGCGTCTGTCGTGGGGGGAAATGGTAAGTTGGCTTTAACATGTATTAGCTATATATCAGTGTCTTATTCAAAACTTTGCATGTCGAGTAACCATCGGTAAGACCTTTCATCTAACGAAGACTGATATTTATTACTAGTGTAACTGTAAAGTAAAGACGTGTTCGTGTTAATAGGTTCAACAGGAAGTGTCAGAACTGTAATATTTGTGTTCTGGGCAAATTAAATCTCCTGTGCCTTTCCATTTCTGTAAGATATTTGTGGAACCAGGAAACAGTTATGCTATTGTTGTACACGTATTTACATTTGCAACCAAGTAGCAAGCACACAGCCCTCTCCCTTCATTCGCAGCTCCTAGACGGTTCAGACTGACTGGATTGACTAATGATTCTTCGTTTGGTTCGGGAAAACTTCCTGACTGATTAGTGTGCCCACCTTGTTGTCTTCGCTGCAGGTTCCAGCCCTGGTAGCAGCAGTAACATGATTTAAAGAACGACCTGCGTAAATGAGGAGGAGATTCAATTTCGAGGAATGATTGCTTCAATTCAGACGTTTTTGTGTTTCCATCTGGTGCTTAAAAATGTTGAAATTGGAACGTACACAGTGTAATTGTATGTGTGGTTTTGTACTGACATGTAATTTTGTCTCTGTCATTAAGGGACAGAGAAGAGGGTGCCGAGCAAATTAACTCAAGCCGACTTGTATTTGAAAGTTGCCTGGTTGGAATCTCTACCCGAGCAGCGACCATCATTGCTGATGTTTTTCGTTGTTTTCCTTGGGCCCTACAGACCCATTGCAGGAAAGCATTTTAAGTGAGGCTACGTCTTATTCATTCCACTTCCTGCCCAGTTCATTATGCACTGTTACGCGCTCATTCGAAACTAGTGTGAGTTATTAGCAGTGCCGTAGAACGAGATTAGGGCGCCGAAGTAAATATTTGTACCGAAAATGGACAAAGTGTCAGGAACTGGAGAAAATAGCATAAAGAAAATCTTGATAATTTTATTCTTCACGAAATATTTAGGCTGATAAACACAAGAAGTTGAGATGGACGCAGCATTGTCTGTACAGGGACGAAGTGAGAAATACTCGCACATTCCAACCTATCGGAAAGTCTGGAAGAGAAGAAACGACTTGAAGAACTATGCGTAGATGGAATGATATTATTAAACTGGATCTTAAAAAAATAAGGTAGGAGGGTATGGGTTGGATTCACCAGGTTTAAGACAGGTTCCCATAATGGGTTTGTAAAAACACTCATAATAATAGTCCTTGTTGTACAGTAATTGGCGTGGAACTCTTGAGTATCTGAGAGACTATTAACATCTCAGGAAGGAAGAGATATCAAAATTTACGCAGTGATATCAAGATGAAACCTTGACTGCACTCAGTAATGTGAACATCAGAACGTCACTGCCTTGTAGTAAAAACTTCTGCTTCGTATCTCAGAGATTCGTGCTTCATATCTCCGCCCGAACCTGAGATACTTTATGGCCTGATCTATTTTTCCACATAAATATCTCAAATTAGGCCAGTCCACGTTGTTCCACGGTATTTACAGTTCGTTATTTACTGATTTTGTAATCCGACGGTGTACAGTCAGAAGCTTTGCAAGTATCGTTAAGTGAACCAAGTATGAATGAATGAATAAATGAATGAATAAATAAATAAAACGAGTCGCCGCAGCTGTAAGCTGGGCATTATTACAGCAACTGAAGGGGCTGGTGATGGTGGATGTATGAGTTCAGTCGTAGCGTCAGTGTTACTTGTAATGTGCCTCATAATCACGTTTTATTCTCATAGTTCAAAGTATAGCGATCGCAGAAGCAATTAAAATAGGAAGCCCAATGTTTAGTGTGAGATGGAAATGTTGGGATCCTTCTTACGTTTACCCGATGTTGTACTTTAATTTCCAGACTACAGACTTGACTATCCGGCATTCGAATCCCTGCGGGGTAAGAGATTTTTCTCTTTCATCAAACGTCCAGACTGGTCCTGGGGCCTACCTAACCCCCTATTCAGTGGGCACGGGAGATCTTTCCATGGCAGTAAGACGGTCGGGGCGTGAGGCTGACCACTCACCTCCATCTAGTGCCGAGGTTAAACATAAATGAGACTATACCTCTATTCCCCCAGTATGTGTTTATGGCGTGTACAGGAGAACATCGAGAGATGTCCATTTCAGATGCTACGTAACCGTTTAAGACCAAAATGTATCCACATTATACGTGAAGATTCGGCTAGTATCTTGCAGAGAACACTGTGCTTTCTTTACAAAGACCATTCGGTTGGTGCAGTATAGGAAAATAACTGCTGTTTATTTTGAGAATCGCACTTAATACGTAAATGCACTGTGGAAAAATGCAGTTTATAGCGTTAAATGTGGGGATATATATATAGTAACCACTTGCCTTTATGGTTTAATTCTTGCTTTAAGCTTGATAATTACAATAAGACTTTAGGACATCTTGTCCAAATGCCATATTTATTAATTTCCTGATGTTATTTTAATGTTTTTTGGCATGTCCATAAAGCTTATGCTGTCATTGCGAACGATTTATATCTATTTGACGGTTTTTTAAGTGCAGACGTCTTTGTGCATGTTCTCTGGCCATGCGGCACCGACTAATATTAATTTATCACTTCTGCTTCTGTAATGATCGGTTAGCCATGAACAGGGTGCTGCGAAAACTTCGTCAGTTACGCGACTATTGCTTGTGTTAGACTTTATAGAGTGAAGGGACAGATGAAGCAAGGATAGGTGTCACGACGATCACAAATATGTAGCAATTGCGTGGTCCGCCTGTTGTGGGTCGAAACCAAGAGGGGGAGAGACGGGCCGATGGCACTTCACTGTGTTGTCTTTTAAACATCACGTCGTGTATATCTTGCACACCTCTAATGTCGCTCGACCTAAAATAGAACCCAGACTTTTCTCGTTTCGCTGCATCTGCACTCGCTTGTGAGCCGTCTGCGGTTTTATTGCTGCTCTGACTATTGTGTTTCCAGCATTAGGACTAGACTAGCACCTCGTGCCACACTCAGAAGCGATATTCCGCTTTTTGGGACCGGAATCAGGCGAATGGACGCGTCAACTTGGTCAAACGATGTGCAGAAATATGAAGCACATTTTTTAAGGGCGTGAGTTTGCTCAACACACACATTGAGCCCGATACTGAAGTTTTCAAGGCTTCGAGCTATTGAACGTTAAAAGATTAGGCTATGTGTAGTTCCAATTATACCTCAAGGAGTGGAACGTTGCTGGGAATGTCAGAGGTCCTTCAGGTTAGAGGCCAAAATTCCATTTAAATGAAGTTAGGAGATCATGGTGGTTTCAACACGTGCAAACAAAATTCCACTTTTACCGTATGACTGCAGGTGTTTAGCTCATGTTGTATGAGGACAGGGGTTTCATTTTGTGAGCGACCTTTGCAATCACTGAACACCTCAACGCCACAGATTTTGTCACCCCTGAGAACAGAGAGCTTGCCGATGAATGGCGAGCTGTTGACAAGGGGCATTTGAATGTCAGCATTTCGTGTATGTAACTCATTACAGGCGATTCAGCACACTTCAGAACGGAAACCCGACGAACCTTTGCCGTTCACACTCACATTATGTGAAGGACTGTCATCTTTAATGAAATTAATGCATGGTTCTTACTTCGTAGTTCCTTGCATTCGTCAAACGAATTCCAGGCGTGGCAAGAAGTATTTGCTTCATCATGCACATCTGTATGCACAGGCGTACTCATATTTACGTGTTAGTTGTCTTTCTGGATGACGCAGCGTAAAACAGAAACGTGTAAATTTTCTATGAATTAAATGTTGAATATGAGGATTGCTTCGATGGCTATGATGGCTATGATCTGAACTTATAATCGCGATGCAGTATCTTATAACATACTGTATAGTCTTAGGTGTGACATTGGGTAATGAATTTACTTAAGTATTAAGCGTATTTATTTTATATATTGTTGGCAGTAACTAAAAATGTTTCTGATCACGTAATGTTTTTAAGTTAAGGAAGGTGCATATTATTTGGAAGAGGCGTAGGGGATATGTTCATGTTCTGACTGGTCAACAGCTTAACACTGTTAGGATAAAAAAGGTTGTTATCCCTGTCCCCGCTATGAAGGCATATTAGGGGAGTAGAAGTGTAGCTTTTACCTGTCTAATCTTAGGCGACAAGAAACATCAAAATATATTTTTTTGTTGAATTCTTCGCTGGCGATTAGCTGCGTGGGTATAACGTAATAAATTCGACGTTTCAGAGACCATCTCTGTTTTTTTATCACGATACATGGAGGCTTACGATGAAGATATCTTCCGAAACGTCGGAATTTTTCCATAATGAAGCGATTGATTGGCAGGGAAAGCTGTGATTTTGAATCCATCTTGGTTGGAATTCTCTTCGAAATATATTATTGCTCTATAGGAGGATATGTCGCGTGTAGGCGAACATCTCTGTTGCGTAGAAACATTGTAACATGTTAAATGGGTTCGGGCAGGTGAAGTAGTATAAACTAATCGGCTGGACTAAAGCCCATGCAATTAGAGCGCAAAAAGCAACTGCATGTTGTGGTTAGTAAGGTCATTGTTTACGTAATGTCTTTAAATCGGCTTGCTCACTAAATGTGGTTATGTTGGAAAGGTGAGGCGGCCATACCGAGCAACCTATGTGTGTCTTCCACACGAGTCCCCGTTATACGGTACTGGGAGTAGTATAAACTGCCGTAAGTACAATTTATCTGTACCTTCCACACGAGTCTCCTTTAAACGTTACCGGTTGTGTTGTACACTGCATTTAGTAGTGGAAGTGTTTACGGGGCGGAGCTTCTGCTCGGTTTTCTTTCAGGAAAATATTAAAGTGAGTGAGTTGTAGCTGTATTCATTTCTCGCGATTGCATATAACTAACTTATGTTCATTATTTGTGGAGAGGGTGAAGTGGTGACGCGCTACCGAAAATGCGTTCATATAGGGTTTAAATGAATTGCGATCATTTAAACCTTATATGCATTTAGCCTCGTAAGTCGCCATTCACTTAGCATTTAATACAACAGTTTCGTTCTAATTGTAGTAGTCTTCCTACATGAGCGTTAGTATTCTGCCGTTATTGTGATAAAAATGACAAAGATGAGGCGAGGTTGAAACAATCTGTTCACTTTAACAGGCACAGCTGTGCCTGTTTGAATGTTTCTGATCTCGATACTGCCTTGAACCAACCTGTGTTAGGTCTGAACTTTTATGAATGTGCTGAAACTGTTAGACATATGTGCAAATGCAGTGTTAGTACGTATATCGTGCTTGACTTGCAGTTAACACGCCGAAAACTGTTAGACATATGTGGAAGTGCAGTGTTAGTACGTATATCGTGCTTGACTTGCAGTTAACACGCCGACAACTGTTAGACATATGTGCAAGTGCAGTGTTATTACGTATATCGTGCTTGACTTGCAGTTAACACGCCGACAACTGTTAGACATATGTGCAAGTGCAGTGTTAGTACGTATATCGTGCTTGACTTGCAGTTAACACGCCGACAACTGTTAGACATATGAGCAAGTGCAGTGTTAGTACGTATATCGTGCTTGACTTGCAGTTAACACGCCGACAATATCGAAGATTTATACGTCATAACATACAAACAACGTCCACATTTTGCAATATACGTAAGTCTTTCTTTAGCGAGACTTTGCTTGGTACAGTAACTGAAATTATGGAAGGACGTTTTCAGGAGGTAAAGCGAGAAGAGGCTTGTGAAAGCCTAGTTTACCACAGTTTTGAGCTCTAAAAAGAGGCTATATTTATTTATTTAGTTAGTTACTGATGGTTCGTTTCACTTTGTTGCAACTCTCTGACATATACGTAGCTGTGAATGTTGGGAAATAACGATTTGGGAATGGTGCAAAAGCATCAGTTAAGGGCTAATATAAGGACTACTCGTACATTGTCTGGAGAGACTGAGAGAAACCACGAAAGGCAACCAGGATAGCCGGTCTTCGGGACAAGGTTTGGACCCGGGGACTCCCGTATAAGAAACAGGAATGCTGCCCGGTCAACCTTAACGTTTGGAGTCAAACATGAGTTATAGGAAGGAAAGACAAAATGTTAATAGAAACTGGATAGGTGACTGGTAAGGAAATGAAGGTGAGAAGTAAATGACTTGTTGACGGCGTACAAAATTATGAGGTGACAGGAATGACTTGTAGACAGAATGCAAGAAGACAGAATCTTTGAAGTGATACAACGAATGCTCCAGCCCCCTTCTCTCTCTCTCTCTCTCTCTCTCTCTATGTATATATATATATATATAAAAGAGAGAGAGAGAGAGAGAGAGAAGAAGAAGAAGAAGAAGAAGGGAATGGAAAGATGAAGTTAAATTTTGAACTTCCGAAGGTGTTATGATCATGCAAGTCTTTTACAGGAATAATAATAATAATAATAATAATAACTTATAGATGTAGCAATTCCTAACAGTCACAACCTTCACAGCACCATCACCGAGAGGCTCCAAAATTATACAGACTTGAAAGAGGAGCTTATAAAAATATGGCAACTGACAACGACCTGTGTAATACCATTAGTACTATCCACAACAGGTATTATTCCAAACAAATTACACGAATGTTTGAAACTGCTTAGTCTCCGCCCTGTTCTGTATATTCTAATGCAGAAAGCAGTAATAATTAATACATGCCGTATAGTCAGAAAGTTTTTGGCAGAACTGTGAATAAGAAGTGCTTGGTCAGTTGACCCGTACTGTTTTGAGAACCAGCTGAACTGCTGTGAAGTGAGGAATGTGGATGATGATAATAATAATGAAAATAATGACGTGTGTATGTGTTTATGTCCTTGCTTTATTTAAGCAAAATGCTCAGCAAGAAAGGCGATCGCAGTGGTCGCTCGATTCGAGACTCGCACGTTCCTTGAACTTATCTGACACTGGGGTTGTGTGTTTGAATCCCGTCCAGGTTTGTCTGTGTAACTGATTTTATGAATCGTGTTGTACTTTGTTGGTGGATGCTGTGCGAACGGCAGACCCTCCGTTCAGTACGTCCTACCACATGTCTCTTAAGTATCACTGTTATTCCTGCTTTACAGTCAGCTTAATTAAGTCAGGGACTTAATCCGTTACGCTTCAAAAACAAACGATACCGACTAATTCTAAGGATTACAAATATTCAGCACGGAACAGCAGGTTTTGTTAATGTGTCAGGAAGGTAATGTTAGTCGTGTGTCGATTGTGTTGAGTTGACTTGCTGTAACAGACATCAAGACAAATGCTGCGGAACACTGAAGTGCACCAAGACAACTGCGAGTGGTCTGAACACTTTCTGACAGACAGTATTTTCAACATCGTGTGTGGAGGTCTCCTTGCCTCAGCAGCACCTCAGGCTGGGCAGCCGTCAGTCGCAACTTCGTCCCACACAGCAGCACGGGTTATATAAAACAGGGGCACATCCCACCTTACCGTCACAAATGCCGATTCATATCGAAGTGACTGCCTGCTCTTTAATAATTTAATATTCTGTAACTCGTGTCTGACACACATGCTTGACTATAACGAGAACCATGCAATATATTGAGTTCACAGTGAAAGCAGAAATAAGACGTTTGGTATTATGGAACCAAATCCCAAAGCATAACAAGAATCTCGTCAGAAGTAATGTGATACTTCGAAAATACAAATTTTATAGTGTCGTGTTTCACTTTTATATCTTTTCCACAAGCCTTTCTTATAATAAAGACGTTACGTTTAGAAATAAAAACAGGAAGTATAGTATTCGAGTCAGTTTTTATACTTGGTTGATTATTTATGTTGCTCTGTGTGGTACTTGGCTTCTATGTTGCACGCGTGACAGAGAAGAGAAATGCTTACAGGATTTTGGTTGGAAAACCAAAGGGAAAGAGACTGCTTGGAAGACCAAGGTGTCATGACTGTCCCCATATTTGGTAAAAGTGAATATATATATGTATATATATATACATATTGCGAAGCTCGTAATCATGCAGTTTTCCTCAGTCCTATGTTAGTTCCTCATTCTTAAGTCCAAATACTCTTCTCAGTCCCCTGGCCTTAACGCTCTCAATGTACGTTGTTCCCTTAGCATGAGATACCCAGTTCCACACCCTTACAAAACAACAAGTACGTGTAATATTATAGTTACGTTACGAAGGATTTACTAACTTCGATACGTCACAACAGCTACCCTCCTAATGACAACTGCGCCACTGAACTCTAGCACGTTACGGCACTTTACCGAGGCATATATTTAGCAATGTGCTGTCTGTTATTCTGCTGCAAGAAAGAGACGTGCCGTGAGCCGACGTAGCAGCCAGTCATTGGTAGCATTGTTTGGAACGAAAACGTCAGAGAAGAAGTAATATTCTTGATACGGTAGATAACTATAGGAAGGAAAAGCAGACCAGGTGCAGAAGTAGAATGTACAAGAATACCGACTGTGATCATGACACACCAAGCACTGGGAACAGACGTTTGGGATGCCAGAGGAAAAGGGAAGTGTTGCAGAAGCAAAATATATTACTGCATAAAATGTGTAATAATAATAATAATAATAATAATAATAATAAATTAAAATAATAGCTGTTACACTTATTATTTTGCTGCCTACTGGTATACACGTATAGGGTTATGTTTTATTCCTCATAATTTGACAGAAGACGTCGTCACCTGGAGGCACAGAGGAATACAAATTAAATATCCCGTTCCTATTGGTCAGCTCCAGTGACGTTCACAGTTCTTGCTGGACATGCCCAGCTACGTTATCCGATTCGTGTCAGTGGCAGTCGAAATGATGGAATTGAGACGTGTGATCGGTCTGTGCAACAGTGCGTTTACTTGGCAGGCTTGGCGGCCGGTGACGTAACTCAGCGGCGAGCTGTTGAGTAACAACTTGTTAGCAAGTCGATTTTCACACGAGTCAGTGTCGGCATTGCGAAGCAGTGCTCGGACATTCATCACTACCAACCGAGTGCAGCTGCCGAAAGCACATGCCGGCAGTGTGTCTGTGATACAACTGAGATGGGATTCTACCCAAATTCGTAGGTCACTCATTCAGGGGTGTCCACATTGGATTCGTTCTTCCTCATGGGCTACCGACCTTTTCATGGCAGGCCCACACACGGTATTGTGGGCTGGTTCGCGGGCCACAAGTGGAGAAATCACAACAAGTGATATACCTAACCACCTAAATTCTTGTGTAATTCTTATGTTATATCGGTAATTTACAAATGTGGCCGCGGGCCGCATAATTCAACGTGGCGGGCCGCGTTTTGGAGACCCATGTTCTAGTACCATTTATGCCAGGTAATTTTATAATATTTATAATCTAAATATTCAATAATTGGAAACCCAAAATTCCGTTATCATGAATGTTATCTTTAGTACATTTTGTGCAGTAAGATCTGTGTGACGCAGAACCCAAATTAAGCGAAAACCTACCTTATCAGAATATTTTTCTTGTCTGTATAACGCAGTGAGTGAATATGTAAATCTGCTTTTAATAAAATGAAATGTTTGCTAGGCAAAGGAAGAGTTAAACAAGGCATTAATGGGAAACATCCTGCTTGAATGTTTGTTCTTGTACAGCATAGTTTTATTCCGTATGCTTGCTGTTCGTCCTGAAATATGACTGTTGTGTGATATTCGTGTTACAGTCTGAAAAAGTGGAGTTCGACCACCAACAGCATATGTGCAGAATACTTTGAAAAATTAACAAAATGAGAGAAAGAGAGAAAATAAGAAGGGATGTACGAAATGGAGGAGGGAGTAAGTGAAAGTGATGCTGGCCTGCTCAGTGACAGTGGTGTACACCTGTAGCATGCTGTGATAAATACATGGAGTGCGGCGCAATATATTTTTATCCATATTTACCTTTTGTAGACGGAAACATGTTCAATTCCCTTGGTTTCCTTCAGAGGAGGGTTTTGTGGAGCAAGTCCGGTCACGTTGTAACGATTCGTACTTGAATTCGGTTAGGTTCTCTGTTCGAAGCTCGCCTGCGACTATCCTGATGGAGGTTTGTTTATGGTTTTCCAAAGTCCCTCCAGACAAATGCCGATATAGTACCTTAAATTAGGCCACGACATTTCCGTCCACTTCGTTAATTATCCTACCAATGCATGCTACGTGCGCAGCGTTACGGATAGCAACAGTAAACAAATCATTAATAAATAACTAAGTAACACATCTAAAAAAGGCTAACAGTACGTCGTTAAACCGGAGGTGACGAAGCTGTGTCTAAGCCGGACAAACCTGCCTCAAGCCTATCGTGGACAGCCTTTGTACATGTTTCCCGGTTTATACACTTGATGGATGTTGAGTTATTGCGGTATAGCTTATATGCCTGCTATTGTTCTGAGAGCGGTAGTGCTTGAATGTGATGACGAAACTCAATTAAAATCCGCTCCTATTAAGGTGGCGTTGAAAGGCGCTCTAAGGCTTCCTCATACTGTGTAGTACGTGGGGCAGTCAGCGGTCTGCAGGCTTCACACCTAAGCTGCATTATGAATTACTTCACACAAAGCACCGCAATGATTGAGTTAAAATCGGGGAGATTATAACTATTTGTGGGTTTTGTGGTCTTCGGTGTCATATGTTATGTTTAGACAAGTGAGATCCAGTTGGGGTTTATCTGCATGCGTAAATTAATATTTTAAAAGGCTGACGTTTATTCAAATGACATTTAAAAATCAAGTTTACACCTCACAAAAACACCCTGTGTCTTCATTGAAAAGAGTAAGCCCGTAATTTTTCTCAGGAAAATTAATCTGCATTTTTTCTGAAAATTGTCGGAAACCACGAATACTCGTATGTACGGTGCAGAGCTTTATAATGTTAAAGCAGAATGCTAAGTTAGAACCCAAATTCCATATTGTAGTGCCTACGTGCTTCTCATGCAGCCCTCCCAATATTACCATCAAACACCCACCCGAATGCTGCCCTCCCATGTTTTTAAGTGTGTTAGGCCTATTTAATGATGCAGTCTATTGCTAAGATTATATAGCATCGGTGATGGTTGAGTGAATGAGCGTGGAACATTGGTGGCATGCTACTGACAAGGGAAGTGCTCGGATAAAAAGCTATTTGAATGTCACTCTGTTCACCAAAAATCCCATGTGCCCGATCCTCCGTGGTGAGAGACCGGCGACTAACCGCTACAGGCAAGGCGCGGCCCCTCCCAATGCTGTTACAGTAATTTGGCCATAACGTCACCCTTCAATGCATCTATGAAAATTCAGTTCACTCACCTTGCTTCCTCTGCAGCATTTTCGTAACAGTTCCGTTCCCATCATCTTAACGTCTCTACTTCACAACGCTGCACCCTGCCTGTAGCCTACCTGTACCAGGGCACAGGGCCCTGTTTTCTGTAACAAGCGTTACTGCCTATCACTCCCACAGGTTTTAAGACGCTGATGTTCAGGGACAGAGGAACAGGATTGACATTTCCGCAGTACGGTTACTTCATTGCTGTTGGTGTGTGTGTGTACTTGTAACACCTCACTGGCTCTAAGTCATTTCGTTACATTACAGAGGCTCCGACACTGGACAGGGACGTGACGTTTCTAATATCGGACCAGACCCTACACATGTCTCATTTTTGAACATATGACGAATAATTAGTCTCAATAAGAATTTTTGTTTATGAATATCAACAGTTCGAAATTGGGCTAGAATGTTGTAATCGGCCCCTGTTGGGTTCAGTCCCCGGGTCGAGCCCCCGCTGGGTGGGGAACGTATACTGGGGATTTGGTAGTTGATCCAGTTTACGTCGATGAAGAAGGAGGTGAGATTAGGGCATTTTATTAAGGCTTATCTTCTTTCCCCCTTTGTTGGTATCTTCACACTTGGAACGTAAGGACCTTGAATCAAGGAGGAAAACTCGAAAATTTGAAGAAAGAGATGCAGAAGAACGCAGTGTCTGTGCTAGGTGTTAGTGAAGTGCGGTGGAAGGGTCAAGGTGAAATAAAAAGTGGTGATTATACAGTGTATTATTCCGGGGGTGACAGTGCTGAAAGAGGCGTAGCAATAGTAGTGCATAAAAGCGTAGTGAAAAGTGTTGTTAAGAAGAGTGTGTATAGTGACAGAATCATTGCTATTAAATTGCAGGCAGAACCGGTAAGTATTTTGATAGTGCAAGTGTATATGCCAACATCGGACTATGAAGATGACGAAGTGGAAGAGTTGTATGATATAATTGAAGAAATTCTTGAAGAGGATGGAAAGGGTGCGACAAACACGATTATAATGGGAGATTGGAACAGTGTGGTTGGAGATAAAGCACATCACAACACTGTTGGACCATATGGACTGGGAAGGAGGAATCAGAGAGGTCAAATGCTTATTGACTTCTGTGAAAGAAATGGACTTGTTATAACAAACACATGGTTCAAAAAACCTAAAAGAAGATTGTACACGTGGAAATCACCAGGAGATAGGAATCGATATCAGCTGGACTATGTACTAGTGAAACAACGATTCAGGAACAGTGTGAAGGATGTGCAGACACTGCCTGGAGCAGATATTGACTCTGACCACAATTTACTGGTTGCAAAGATCTGCACCAGATTGAAGAAGATCATGAGGTTCCACAAGAAAAAACCAAGATGGGATTTGGAGAAGCTATATGCTCAACGACAGGTAGTACACGATAGACTAGAAGAAAAGCTTGGTGCAATCAAATGTGAAAGTGGGAATGTGGAAGTGCAGTGGAACAATATCAAGAAATGTGTGTTAGATACTATGAGTGGTTTGGTTGGAAAAGTCGAGAGGAGAGCAAGAAAGCCATGGATTACACAGGAGATGATCAGTAAAATGGATGAACGAAGGAAATGGAAGAATGTCAACAATGAAGAAGGACGGAAGAACTACAGAAGACTGAGGAATGAATTGAAAAGAGCCACGGACAACGCCAAGAAGGAATATCTGGAGAGCATATGTGACGAGATCATAGAATTTCAAAGAATAGGACGTTATGATTTAATGTACATGAAGACAAAGGAACTAGGTTGGAAAGAAAACCATGGGATTCAAAACATTGGCATCGAAGACTCTCAAGGCAATATAATAATAAATCAGAGAAGAGTACTGCAAATTTGGGAGAATTATATCACAGAGCTCTACGATCGAGCTAATCGACCAGAACATCTAGACGTCGAACCTGAAGATGAAGTAGATGAAGATGAGAAAGGCCCTCATATTTTGCAAAGTGAAGTGGAAAAAGCTATCAAGGAGATGAGGGATAAGAAGGCTACAGGAGATGATGATGTACCTGGGGATGTACTCAAATTGTTGGGAGAAGGTGGTCTAAGGCTAATGACACAGATGATCAACAGCATGTATGTAACTGGAGAATGGCCCAGAGATTTTATTGAAGTTACAATGATTGCCTTAAAGAAGAAGCCCAAAGCTACAAAATGCAGCGACCATCGCACAATCAGCATCATCGCTCATGCAGCAAAGATAGTAGCGAGGATACTTAGAAGAAGGATTGAGAGGAAAATTGAAGATGCACTTGGAGAAGATCAGTTTGGATTTAGAAGAGGAAAAGGAACTAGGGATGCAATTGGGATGCTGAGAATAATATCAGAACGAACGTTGGTCATAGATGAGGAATTGTGTGCTTGCTTCATAGACTGGCAGAAGGCATTTGACCGTGTCAACTGGACCAAATTAATGCAAATCCTAAAAGGAATTGGGATAGACTGGCGCGAAAGAAGATTGATCAGCAAATTGTACATGGAACAGAGTGTCAAAATACGACTGGACCAAGGGGAGACGAGAAGTGTGAAGATTGGAAGAGGAGTTAGACAAGGTTGCTGCTTGTCACCGATTCTGTTCAACTTATACAGCGAATACCTTACCAAGGAAGCTCTTGAAGGGTTTGGAGACTTCAAAATAGGAGGACAAGTAATTCGCACTGTGAAATATGCAGATGACCTTGTACTACTGGCTAGAGAAGAAAAGGTGCTACAGGGCATGATTGATAGACTAATTGAAATTGGAAGACGCTATGGAATGGAAATGAATGTGGGAAAAACTAAAGTAATGAAAATCTCAAGGCAACCATCCCCAATGAAAATTATGATAGATCAAAAACAATTGGAGAATGTGGAATATTTCAATTATTTGGGTAGCATGATAACAAGTGATGCAAGGTGTACACGTGAAATTAAATCGAGAATTGCCATGGCAAAAGCAGCATTCAACAAGAAGAAAAATCTTTTCACCAGCAAACTGGAATTAAATTTAAGGAAGAAACTAGTAAAGTGCTACGTTTGGAGCATAGCTTTGTATGGTGCTGAAACGTGGACACTTCGGAAAGCAGATCAGAAGTATCTGGAAAGTTTTGAAATGTGGTGCTGGAGAAGAATGGAGAAGATCAGTTGGACCGATCGTGTGAGAAATGAAGAAGTATTACACAGAGTCAAGGAGGAGAGGAATATCCTACATACAATAAAAAGAAGAAAGGCTAACTGGATTGGTCACATCTTGCGTAGAAACTGCCTTCTGAAACACGTGATTGAAGGAAAGTTAGAAGGAAGGATAGAAATGACGGGACGACGAGGGAGAAGACGTAAGCAGCTACTGGATGACCTTAAGGAAAAGAAGAGATACTGGAAATTGAAAGAGGAAGCACTAGATCGCACCCTGTGGAGAACTCGCTTTGGAAGAGGCTACGGACCTGTCGTAAGACAGACTACAGAATGAATGAATATCTTCTTTCATTAATCGAGGCAAATGGAAAATTTTATTGTTTCAATCGGGAAGAGCGTAGACTCTGTAGACTCTTCTAGACTTCTGAGGCGCCAGACAGGCGGCTTGAGGATGAACGTAGGTACTTTAGGTGAAGCAGGAACAAGGGATTAGCGGCTTGTTTTGCTGTCAGGGATTAAATAAGATATTCGCTGGACTGCAATCAGGCAAGTGAGGTCAGCGGACATCATTATAACCTGTCAGCGCTAACCTGGGGCTCCCGTTTTGAAAACGGAGAACCAGTCGCCAACTCAGAATTTAAAATTGAATACCGCGAACGCTTTGCTTATCTGTATAAAAGGCTACTCCGAGTTGGGAAAAACTGTTAGCGTAAGCATAGGTCTCAGTTGCAGTAACAAGGTTTCCGTAACACAAGCCCAGCTGTGCTTTCAGTGAGCAACTATGGCTACACCATCCGTTCTGAGACTGTACTCACGGCACAGTGCCCCGTGCCACGAAGTATGGCCTATTTGCATATTGAGACGCTTCCGACCACATCGTCACTGTCTCAAATTGCTCCCCCTTGACCCCCTACAACTCTTGAAAGTTTGTAAAACTATTCTGATACACTCTATGTACACCGGCGACCAGAGAACAAGATCTCGAGCCCAGCTGGAGCAATCCACCATGACCACCATCACCAGCATCGCTCCAGTGCAAGGTAAAAGATCAATGAGCAGGTGGGCGGGTAAAACGTCATTTCAGCGAAAGTGGAATTGGATCGGACAGAAAGCCTGACCCTGTGAGGACCCACATTATCCCACCTTGTGGGTTAGAGCGCGGCACGTTAGGACGCCAATCTCAGTAAGAGACTCCATTATCATTACTAAAGCGAGAAGAAGCCAGGCGGTCTTGTGGGCCATACTGGAGGCTTCACCTGCAGCAGCAGTCTTATTACAGAATAAATCTTGCCATTGTGTTGCGCAGTTTTGAGTAACCCCAACAGTTGTTTTTGTGCAAGTTGAATGCAATTATTTAACTTTTATTTTGTTTTGTTTTGCAGGTGAGTTGCTGTTGTACAGAGCTGGATCTGATTCAGTGGTAAGCGAATTGTGTTTCTGCATTTAGTACGTGAGTGCAGTAATGAGTTTTGTTTAATTTGGTGTGACAAATTTTGAAGAAGAATACCCAGGTACGAATATATATATATATTTTAAATAGAATTGATTTCACATTTCAGTTACTGTGGGTTTGATACTTCGTATGAAACTGAATTTGTTGCAAAGAAGAAGTATGTCAGTGTTAAAGAATACAGTATAAACAAAACACCATAACAACAAATAAGGGAAGATACGAAATAGAAATTTTAAAAACAATGACAGTTTTCTCACTTTTAAGTACGTGGAAGGAAATCAGATGTGCTTGTAATACTGAAATAGCGAAAATAAACTGTAATACAAAGGACTTTGGACTTGGAAGGATTCTCTGGTTTGAGAGAGGTGGGAGGACATGACGGTGTGCATAGGCGTTGAAGAGGAGATGATACTAAAGTGGAACTTGAAGCAGTAGGGCGTGGACAGTAATATACTTCTGAAACTTGTTCCTGAATACAAATCAGGATGGTAAAAACGTACAGGAAGTCTATTCAAAATGTAGATTGAAAACGAGAACAGGCGTGGTCTAATCCATGAAGGCAGAATGCGAAGAGAGCGAGGCACTTGTTAGTATAGGATTACTAACAGGACTTTCGCGATGTGGGGCCTGACATTACTGCACTTCCTGCCTACGTATTCGACACAACTAAGTGGTTTCAGACAATACAACATGTCCAGTCCATATTCAGGGTATGGTAATGAAACGTGCTGGATACGTAGCATAAACATATCAGCGTAATTCTAACTGCACTGGTCAGAACCACTAAAACGTAAACGTAAAGTTCACCCTATGACATGCGATGAAGGCCCAGAGGGGAGTAGAGGTATAGCTCTACTCTTTCTTTAACGTCAGCGCTGTATTGGGGTGGGTGGTCAACGCCACGCCCCGTCCGCTTTACCCCTGGGAAAGAGACCCGGTACCTATTTTACAGGAGGCTGCGTGGGCCCCAGGGCCGGTCTGCACGGGTGCGGAAAATCTCGCCCCCGTTGAGTTTCGAAACCCCGTCCGTCCAGCCCGTAGCGAGCTGCTATACCGACTGCGCTGTCCCAGCCCATCGTTACGTGTGTGTGTTGTAACATTTTTTCCATGGCGCAACAGCCCATTGTGGGCCAGGCCTCATTATCGAGGCTTCACGAACACACTCAGATACACCATACTCGGTAGAACTACTCTGGACGAGTGATCAGCCCGACACAGAGACCTGACAACACACATCACTCACAAGAGACAGACATCCATTCGAACACGCATCCCAGCAAGCGAGCGGCCCCAGACCTGCGCCTTTGACAGCGCGGCCACTGGGATCGGTATGTTGTTACTTATAGGCGCTGTTAATCCATCAGATTGTATCAGTAATGCATTGGGAAAACATATGGAAGGAAGAGCTCCTGGCCTAATTACGCGTATATCCCAGCCGTTTTCTTGAAGTGAACAAGGAAGGAAACTGCGAAAACCTGATCCTTGAGAACTGGTCTGAGGCGATATTTGAAACCGGGGGTTCGGAAATACGAATCTGGGATGCTGACCATTGGACCTTGACTTTCCATGCTGGGATATAAGTTATCGTTTTCGAGGTCTGGCTTTACCTTAGTCAGGTCTCATGTCGCATGTTCGCAGCATAACTTGTATCTACATGTTCACATCGTGTCTTGGCACGGTATATTTCAGATCGCAAGCATTTTTCAGATTAAAAATACTTAACTCTCGCATGGCGATATGATACATTTTAAACAATGCAGGACCTCAAAAGATAAGTTAGACTGGTTTGTGCAGTATTTTAATTATTAATATTGTTTGCTGGTTGTTTTAAGGGCAATTTCTCGACATGATTGAGCCTGGATCGTCGCACATAGGAATTATTTTTTCTGTTAAATTGGGAAGGATGTTAAAGAATGCGACCGTGGCCTATTTTAAGGTATTATCGAAGAATTTATATGGGTGGACTAAGGTAAACCCGCAAAGCCCGCAGTTTGTGAAATGAATTCGCGCACTGACGATATGACCAGAGATTTCCCGATTTCGTTGCAGAAATGCCAACCGCGCCGTCCTAGATAATGCATCGGACACTCGCCATGTTCCAGTCTGTCCCACCTGGTCGCTGTAAGACAGACGTAGGCTGAAAGTCAGTGATCCTTGCGGTGCGTCAGTTGCTGCCGAATACTGGCATGAATTGCTGAAAGCGCATAGCCACAGCGAGCCGGGATCGTAATTTACATTTATTTACTGGAGAAAATTGTAGGTTGGAGAAGAAGCATAAGCGACTGTAGCGTGGTGACCTTGATATTCCATTGCCCAGGAAGATGAGTAAAGCCTCTAATAGCGCCTTTCTTCTGCTTCTCGTCGTGTCGCTATGCAGTTGTATGATGTTTGTGAACTAACAGCAAAAACGACTTAAGATCGAAATATGAACCCATGGACAGAGATTACCAGGAGTCAGTTATATATATATACCAATATATACACAAGAAATATATAAAATTACAAGTTATCTCTAGATTGTCCATTCTTGTTACGCATTTACAAATTTAATATTCATTCCGTACTTTGTGATTAATTATATAAAGATAACTTGTAATTTTATAAATGTTAGTCGATTTGTTGATATATATATAACTAATTACAATCACAACTCACCGTATGAATAATATTAAATTATCACGAATATTCTACTAGTACAGTAACTTCTCGCCTAACGCGGGTTTTGCCCAGAGCGGTCTTGACTGTGCATGGTTGAAAGAAGTTATATAGTTATGTGGGAACAATTGACGAAAGCTGAAACATTTCACTGCACGCGGAAAAACGCAGGAGGTTACTAACTCAATAGCTGCGGAAGCTGGCAGCGTCAGGTACCAGAAATCGTTAATGTCCAGAATTATATATATTTTAATAGTTCCGTAAGCATCCGTGTTCACGTAACCCTGTTTTCCCCTTACGAAGTTTGCGCAAAGCGGTTTGCGTAGCATGCTGGGATCACCCCCCCCCCCATCAACCCCACTGTTGGACAAGGGATAATTGTATAACTACTAGCTAAGTCTGTTGCCCAACAAAATATTGTGACTTTCATCATCATCCGTCAAAGTCGGTAAAGTTCCTGCAGCTGTCAGAATATGTCATTGGATTAATATTTGTGTTGTCTGATATAAATACCGGTGTGCGTTTTGAACTGCGTAGGTCATTTAATTTCGAATGATGGGTTGGAAAGGAAGGTTAGTCGTCTATTTTTAAGTTTCTGGAACATTGTTTTTTTTAGAGATACTGCCGGAAACTTCACGACAACGCTCAGCCGTTAAACAAACCAGCAGTCCTTCTGTCGCACAGTACTGTCACGTGTGCTGCATGTTTTGGCCGTTAGTTCCAGTATTATGTTTTCAGCTGTCGGACATTGAAAGGCGCCTTTGATAGTGTGAACACTGCAGATGCAGTATCTCCGTGTGCAGGTGGTCTGTACGGCTACAGAGATGTGATCAATAGTGGGGATGTGCGATGTTTATTGCGACGTGCTGTGGTGCAACTGCGGAAAATTGTCTGTCACTGTGGTGTGGCGGGATGGCATACCTTACACAGTGAGGGCATTCATTCAGGTGACCTCGAAAATGAAGAAACATAAATAGGTAATTCAAAGTGACACTGATAAGATATTTTCTCGTATTTCGATTTTAAAATTGTGTTCAGTGATCAGTTGTCATTGTAATTGTACGTGTATGGATGTATTATATACATATATGCGTGTGTGTGTGTGTGTGTGTGTGTGTGTGTGTGTGTGTGTATGTGTGAAGTGTCGATTAGTTTAGTTCAGTTGTAACGAAAATCGGAATATTTCGACAAACTTTAGTAAAAACCTCAAGTGTACAATTTCATGACAAATAGTCGGGAGGGGGTCGCGCTGTTTCGTGCTGAGAGACAGGGAGACGGACGGACGTGACGAGGCTGATAGTCGTTTTTTGTAATTGCGTTGCGAACGCAGCTAAAACTACAAGCAAATCTTAAATTTATGCAAGTTTATGAATGAGCAAGGCGAACGTGCATGTCAACTGGAGACTTCCTCACGATGTGCGTCATTACTATTGTATTTGTTATGTAAGCAATCGACTGTATATGACCGAAACACTATCTTCCTGCTAACTTCGACCCTGAAGACGGAGGCAGTACGTTTCTCCGACACGTCCGGAACACCGCCCACTGTATAATCAGATCGCCAGACGCCCAGAACATTCGAGTTACTGTGCATACTCTCAGCATTGATGCTTTCATATTCACAGCTCATAATGACCATGACCATTAGCCTCGCAGCAAAGCACTGAAACGTAGCGTGAAGCAACAGCAGTTCACAGTCTCGTGTAATGAAACTGTATGTCAGCATACAAAACCGTGTCTGTAAGCTTTGCCATAAACGTTTGCCTCCAAATCAAACTACTGATTGTGTTACATGAGTCGAAAGAAATCTCATTTGTCTCATGACAGTAATATATTTCAATTTAGAAAATGAAAAGTATAAATTTTGTATGATGGTGCAAACAAAATAATTCAGAATAGATCATTTATCACAAAATGCATTCGCCTGTCGTCATTACTGTGCTATAGCCTGCAACAACGTTACGGGGCCGTGCCGTGTCCCAGGCGGATGGTCCCTGGCTTCGCATAGCGGCGGCCTGGTTTTGATGCCAGGTCGTTGTGTATGGTGTTTGTAGTAGACAGGGCGGCAGTGGGTTAGGTTTGTTTGCGAATATTTCGATTTCCTTGGCAATGTTATGTTCCCACCAATGCCCCGAACTCGTTCATTTATTCGTCACCGACGCTAATCATAGCAATTGATATCGTTGTTTCGACATGCTTAAGCATACTTATTTTTTAGGTAATTACTTTTTCCGCCATGCTTTATTGTCCGTCAAGCCAAATGAGCCAGAGAACTGAGTATAGTACTAAGATTTTCGTATGATCTTGGAGCCTGGACTGACGTTTCCAGAGTAGCGATGTACTGAGGGCGCGGATCAATGTCCTGCAGTCACAGAGTAGGGGATACTAGCATAGCATGCCGCTTGTTATACGCACCAGCAATTATCACGTGACAAGTTGGGGGACAGCAAAGTCAGAATACACTCACACTACATGTCGTTATGCAAAATGACAGGCACTTTATGGAAGTAATTCACCTTGAAATAAGTAACTGGCTTCGGGTTTGCCAAGCGACGTGCATTTACCGGCAGGGACGGAATTCCTCTCTTCGCCACCACATCCATACCGACTGCCGTGGGGGGGGGGGGGGGGGACACTGTGCACAGCAGATTCTTTTGCCAGGAGTAAAGCGGCCGAAGCTTAAGCTGATCTCAATCTGGTGCCAACGTTAAGAATGCGAACCTGCATGTATTTATGTAATGGTGTTTAGACACGGCAACAAATTTACCTTTACACCTGAAGGATATTCTGGGATGGCAGCCGCTTAACACAACGTACTTGTTAAAGAATTGTTCATAATAACCTTAACATTGGACGCACTGTAACGCACGCAGTTCAGAAAGCGCCCTTAAATGCACAGACCAAAGTGCAATGAAGCTTGTTACAGTGACCAGCTCCCTAGACTTGCTGTTTTATGGCTTATCTAAAGATGCTGTTAGTGTCTCAGATTACATAGCGATGAATGGTGGGGGCGGTTAGTGGACATTGTATAGGAAAGGATGCTGAATGAAACGTTCATGGCCTAGTAGCAAATGCTATCCCGGAATTTGCCCGGCGAAACGGAGGAAATTTTTGAAAATCCTCGGTCAGGGCAGTTGGTGTCCCTGCCATGATTCTAACCTAGACATCTCGCGAATACAAGTCAGAAGCGTTACCGATTGAGCCGGCTTGCTCGATCGCACAGTCCAAAACATCGCAACATTTTTTGCTAGTTAGACCCCTGCTTGGGCCACCGGTGTGTTCATTTTTATGTGTAGTCCTCCTTAGGTAGAATTGTTTGTAGGGCCGATAATATAAATTGCAGCAGGTCAAAGTCCAATACGTAATGACTGAAAATGATGTGATATGTCCGTTATGTCACTCTTGATCTACTGGCAATGTGCCGGTCGTCTGAACGTAGTTCTGGGTCTTCACTGACCATGTGTCGTGGTGAGTCATAGTCCGTGAGAATCTCCACGCTTCGCAATCAGCAATCGGACATACAGGCAGGTGAATTAATGAGGTTGTCGAAATCACTTCTTGTGTCGGTTTCACATCCGAACGAGGAACAGGTCTAGTGTCTTATCAGAGTTTAGTAAGGATCAGTTGCACGATGTTCGTAGTGAAGTAATACAATACACGACACGTTTCAAAGCAAGCAATCACACTATATCGCATTGTATTTGTGGCTGTTTGTTTGCTAGCATTCGGTGCAGGATCTTCTGTCTTCCAGTTTGCTATCCACAAATAAAAAGATCAAGATATACAGAATTATAATTTTGCCTGTTGTTTTGTGTGAGACTTGGTCTCTCACACTGAGGGAGGAACATAGACTGAGAGTGTTCGAGAATAGGGTGCTGAGCAGGGTATTTGGGCCTAAGAGGGACGAGGTAACAGGGGAGTGGAGAAGACTACATAACAAGAAGATTTATGATCTCTACTCCTCACAAAATATTATTTGGGGTGATCAAATCAACAAGAATGAGAGGGACGGGGCATGTAGCACGTATGGGAGACAGGAGAGGATCATACAGGTGTTGGTGGGGAGACCTAAGGGGAAGAGACCACTTGGCAGACTCAGGCGTAGATGGGAGGATAATATTAAAATGGATCTTCAATACGTGGAATGGGGTCATGGACTGGATTCATCTGGCTTAGGATAGGGACAGGTGGCGGACTGTTGTGAATGCGGTGATTAACCTTCGCGTCCTGTAAAATGCGGGAAATTGCTTGAGTGACTGAGGACTGATTAGCTTCTGAGGAAGGGCTCTGCTCCATGTAGTTAGTCTGTGTGTCCTTCACCACAACTGTCACTTACTACGTAGCAAGCAGGCTTGTGTCTGCTCTTATCCTAACGTACATTTATTGCAAATTAATAATGACTATTACTTTAAACTTCACATCGCTGCTTAGACGTTAACTCGATATTATTTTAAAATTTGTTATCCATACTCAGCACTAGGCTAGACGCCTTTGTACGTATGCCTCATTAGACGTCCAAACGTAACGCGCGAATAAACAGTGGGTACTCCTGCTTCGCATTACAAGGGCCCATCTTTCTACGTATGTCTGTAGATCAGATGCACTAAATATTTGTTATTGACTTTCTATTCGTGAAAATGCAGGGGTGGTATCTTATTGGCGGATATGTTTGTTGCATCTCCTGAGTAAGCAGCTGCTAAGTGACGTGTATTATGAAGAGTGCAGCCGAGCTATACTGCCTCCCCTGAGGTGGAAATATGCAGACATTAAGAAATTGTTCCAACCGAGGCCAAGGCAGCTGCTTAAAGAATTCGCTTTTGTGTGTACACATCGGAAGAGTTACTGTTTTGCTGTGGTTGAGATACAGCTTCCGTGTATGTAGGGGCGACAGAGAAAATATGTCTGCCAATCCACTGATCTTGTTACACTGCAAATTCTAGAGAGCTGTAGCTTAATGCAGTAGATGTTATCCTGAATTTGCCTTTGGGAAGCAAATGGTTTGTTGATTGGCTTGGAAAAAGCACGACTAACAGCTGTTTAGGCTCACAAGATGTCAGTGAGCAGCGTTTCATTTTATAGTCAAATTCCTCTTTCAACTTTTCTCGCCAATGTTGAGATTTTTATCTCCGAAACTGATCACGAATTACCGGGATTGTAAGTTGCACCCGTCTTATTTAAAATGTTCGACACACTCCTAAGCTAAGTAGGACATAAACTTAAAAGACAGTCGAACTGTATGAGTCCTTCTGAGACGGCAGTAGTCGCTCAGCTGGTGAATATATATTTCCCGTTTACGGAAGGCGCTGCTAAAATACCGTAGTCACAAGAGCCTACAACCGGTGCTGTTCTGAACCACATCAACCATTTTCACACATTCATACTCATCAAACATACGTATTTAAAATTCGACTAAATATTTTCCTACCATCTGCGTCTAGGTCTCTCATGTTATCTATTTCGTATAATTTTCTCGACTACAGTTCGGTATGCATGTTTCATCACTCATATGCTTGTTAGCCTACATATTCCACCCATCTTACCTGACTAATTTGATTACCCTAATAAACTGGGGAGGCGAAGATTTCTTCTTCTTCTTATGGCGTTATAACCCTGTGTGGGTCTTAGCCTGTTCGATGAATTTTTTCCATTCTGTCCTATCATTCACAATTCTTCTCCAGCCTCTCACTCCCATCGTCCTCATATCCTCTTCTACATCATCTATCCATCGTTTCCGTGGTCTCCCTCTCATCCTCCTTCCCATCGGTTTCCATTCCATGGCGAGGCTAAGAGTACACTTTGTGAATTATGTGCAATTTTTCTTTTTCTGTTCCTTCCTCCTCCCTACTTCACATATTCTCATCAGAAGTCTTCTCTCCTTATCCACCTTACCTTAATGCGAGAGACCAAATTTTACACCCATATATTGTTTGTTGTTTAACAAGTAAAATTATATCATTTTAAAATGCAATAACAAAAACAATTTAATGACAAACAAAAGTACATGTATGTAATAAGCGCTCGTGTGAACCAGAGGGCAGCTGGTCTGACCACAAGATCATTAATCACCAAGTTCGCAACATGTACGGGGTCCATGAAGATGATGGATTAGAGGCGACTCTTCGTCACTGTGTGTCTGATAAAACATGATTGCTTGTCTGTGCCTGTTTGGAAGTTATGCAGTGAGGCTGTACTTCATATTTAATATGAAACTGTGGATGTTGTCCACCGGTGCTTACAGCGGGATACTCTGAAACTGAATACTCGTATATCCTTCACTGTTGTTTTGTTGCTTTGGTCAAGGGTCTTTCCTAATTATAAGACGTACATTGTCGACTCCGACGTATCAATACACGGCAACAAGTAAATGTTATGAACCCTATTTCGCGGAACTGGGTGCGGTAACAACACTTTGGTTTATTTAATGCGTTTACACATGAACTGCTGAGCCCTGGTACATTACCTTCATGGAGCTTTGTTGATCTCATTCATTCATTGCATAGTCTGTCTTGTGACAGGTCCATAGCCTCTTCAAAACCAGTACTCCAGACAGTGCGATGTAGTTCTCGCTCTTTCAAGTTCCAGTAGGCTATCTTCTCGTTTCCCTAAGGTAATCCAGTAGCTGGTTACGTCTTCTTCCTCTTCTTCCCTTCCCTTCTATCTTTCCTTCAATAACGTGTTTTAGAAGGCAGTTTGCACGCAAGATTTGACCAATCCAGTTAGCCTCCCTTCGTTTTTTGCATGTAGGATGTTCTTTTTCTTCTTGAGTATGTAATACGTCTATATTTTTCACATGATCACTGCAACTGATCTTCTCCATCCTTGTCCAGCACTTTTAAGGCATTCCTGATCTCTTTTTCCAAAGTGTCCAGCTTTGAGCATCATACAGAGCTATGCACCAGATGTAGCATTTTACTTGCCATGAAGTAAAATGTGTCGCAGAAGAACGTCTCCTCAGAAAGCTTGTAAAGGAACATAAAACTGTGCTGTGAGTGTTAAATGTAGGCCGCCCTTAAGATTAAGTGCCATGCTGCAGGACTTTTATATGCATAAGAAGAGTAAACCAACTTTGTCTCCTATAAGCTGCGGAGGTGTGTCGCTTGACGAACTCACAAAGTCCATTAGAGGTGAAAGCGATAGTCAGTCAGCTGGTCAAGAAACTCCCCATCGTCTATGGAATCGGAAGTTTATTGGCAAGTTTACAAGAACCCTCTACTGCAATGAATTTCATCCGTTTTTATCTCTCGTTCCAGTCATTGTTCTGTCAAAAAAAATGTAGTCTCACCCTACTAAAGTCGGCCGCGATAGCTCAGTCGGTATGGCGACTCGCTACGGGCTGAACGGTCCGGCGATCGAATCCCGGTGGGGGCGAGATTTTCCGCACCCGTCCAGACCGGCCCTGGGGCCTTCCCAGCCTCCTATACAAAGGATACCGGTTCTCTTTCCGGGGGGTAAAGCGGCCGGGGCGTGGAGTTGACCACCCACCCTCATCTAGTACAAGGGTTAAAGAAAGAGAGCTATACCTCTACTCCCCCTCTGGGCCTTCATGGCCCGTTCTAGGGAGAACTTTACCTTTACCTTTACCTTTACCATCCTTCTAAAAACAATATTTTACTTTTTACTAACAGGTGTATATTTACAGTTATGTAAAGTTGCATTCTAGTGTTATAACCATTAATGCAATTTCTTATTTTCGACACCTCTCGTTGCAGCCATCCAGCTGTCAAGTCATACCGTTAGTGGGGGCCCTGTCTTGACCCACTTCACACTTTTACACTTATTCTGTAAGAGCACTTCTTGTATTACCACACGTCTTCACCGAAGTCGCCTAAGTCCTTTCGTATCTTCAGTTTTTCCAGCTAAACCCTTTTATAATTTTTCCTCTTTCAGGACCTAAATACCTAAGGTCTTTCTCACGTCTTTGTGTCTTTTTTTTTATCTTTCAAGCCGCACATCGTCTGCTTGTACTGATATGTTGAATGTAAAATTATTAAACGTTAAGCGCATTTTTACAATTGTGTACGGAACTGGCTGTAGTCTCTGCGTATTTCGCGGTTCATAAACCACGCAGTTTGCATGACTAGTCAAAATAAACATATTTATGGTTGGCAGGTTTGCATATAAACTGCACTATAGGCTCAGCTGCTGACAATAATGCCGTTCACTTTGTCGCTTATAATAATCTGCCAACGCTGCATGCTGTTTAAGTGTGTTTTGCATAAGAGACATGCTAATATGTAATTTAACGCACTTCGGTTCCTTTTCTGTTTGCTTGTGTTATTTCAACCAGTGAATATTGGTAACTAACCGAATGAAAATTACAGCTAATCGTTTGTTATCGCTAGGACGTTAGCGGTTTATTAAATATTTACTGTACACTTCAATTGCTTTTACGGCGATCCCCGTTTGAATCACTCATTCGTGTTATATTTGCCAATAGACCTATAATAGATTTCCAAATATTTTGGTTCCACAAATGCGGAAGAAAACAAGTAACAGGCTGGTTGGCTTCTAAACCATAACTGGCGAAACTTTGCTTTGTTTAACGACGTTTTACAACGACCTTTTTGTATAACATGAAACGAAAATATATTCTAAGTTAGGTATTATGTACAAGAGAAGTTCATGGCCGATTTTAGGGCAATATATTGACATTTTCTTAGAGGAGTTGAAGTTAGATTGCTGTTGGTTTAATTGTGTTTTTCATCTGAATGGTTTTTACGGCTTCGAATGAAAAATGGTGTGATTTAGATATGATATAGAAGGAAGGGCCGTGGCTTGTTTTAAATGCTACCCTAGCATTAAATTTTAAGCGACATAGATTGTTACTTAGTTTATCGAATGATGCACCATTATAACTGGATGGTTTTCGTGACGTCTAATGAGAAACTGTTTGACTGGCTGTGCAGGAATATGGTGTTCAAGGAAGTGGTCGTGTCCTATTCTAGGATGAAGCCGTAGTATTTGTGAAGGGACAGCATGGTTCTTAGTTTGTTTAACAATGTTCTGAACATGGTCTGGTTTTCTAATGTCGAGCGATGAGGTAGGTTCGACTTTGAAGGAAACGATGGAGGACTCTTAATGACACCCCAAATTGTCATAATTAATTGTTAAGACAAGTTAATTCCGGAAGAATGCTGACGAATACGTAATAAAGGCATTGTGATTTGCGGTGAATACTCGTATAATACGTTACAAAGGGTTACTTTTAGATCGACATAGGTCTGTAATCATTCACTGTGAATATACCATGGACAAGAAATGACGAACGTTTTGGGGGTTTTGCGCCAAATTTATGTACATTGTAAAGTTACCAATGAGCAGTGATGAGTGCAGTCGTCTTTCCTCTAAGACGTAGTAAGTTGTCTATTGCTGTACCTTATTCAGAGTTCTTCAGTTTTTAGGCGCACTCGCAAAATTGCGAAAAGCGACTGTTAGCTCCGTCTTGTGTCTGTCCGTCCGCATGGAAGAACTCGGCTGCCACTGGACGTATTTTCGTGAAATTTGATATTTCTGTGTTTTTTGAAAATCCGTCGAGAAAATTGAAGTTTCGTTAAAATCAGACAAGAATAACGGGTACTTTACATGAAGACCTATGCACATTTATGATAATATCTCGCTCAATTCTTCTTAGAACGAGAAATGTTGTAGGCAAAAAGTTGTAGAGAAAATCAGAACACACATTTTGTGGTCTAACGTTTTTTACGAAAATTGTGCCGTTTATGAGATATGTGGAAACATATGGAAGAGTCAGAGAGGCCACAGATGACAATATAATACGGCGCATGCGCTTTGCATGCTGGATACCTATACGTAAGACTATAGACACACGCTCAGAATGTGTAATACTCGTACTTGTTGCTTTTCCGCAGCAAAAATGGTTATGCGAACTCGCCACAATGTTACGTTTATACGTACATTGCCTCTCTTGCTTGGTTTATGCGTGGTTTGTTTTGAGAGCAAAACTGACGGAACTTCCTGAGCGTAGTGCAAGAAGTGTCTTCTTCTTGTACTGTCCCGAAGACGGACGCATCCAGCTCCTGTGTGACAGATCTAATATAAGAGTTGAACTACTTTACGTATATGTGAAATTGATAGTCACTCAGACGGTCAGTAAATTACAGTCCGTGTATGGAATCCGAAGGAGCATGACCACGTTCACAACAGCTCCCACTGGACCTTGCTCGGAGACAGTGTAATCCCTTATGTGCAGCGTGTTTCTAATACTGTTGTTCCAACCATGCCTATTCGCTCCTGAGTTGACTCTCCCTTCTGGATTTATGACGAAATCTAAAAAGTGACCGGCTGTTCCATGGCAATGACGGCTATTCGCCGGCCTCTCACCGCGAACGACCGGGTTCACTCTCTCTTCGGTCCGTGTGGGATTTGTGGTGGACAAAGTGGCACTGGGACAGGTTTTTCTCCGAGACTTTCGATTCTACCCTGTCGGTATAATTCTACCAATGCTCCATATCCATTTCTTTCATCCATCATCGACGGTATGTGATATTAGCAGTTAACAGCGTCGTTAAATAACACAAAATTGGAGGTCAATGAACTGATTAATTAGCAATGAAGATATCTGAAATACTCGTACTTGAGGACAGCTGTAACTTAAGCATATCCGCTCAAGACCCCATAACATACCAACTTAAGTGAGCCCGAAATCCTGCAGAACATTACACAGGATGTTACGTGACGTACTAGAAACACCCTGTGCCCCCTCTGTTATTTGTCACAAATTTCGCAAAACTTTCTCCGCACTCGGAAGCAGGAAACGAACATCTATATCGGCTTTGAAATGTGAATTATAAATTGTGGAATTTGAAAGGGGACGAGCTCTTCCTCCGCTTGTTTCTGAAGTGACATCTGCTGAGATGTATGACCACGTGACCTTGTGCAGCTCCGTGTTCAATGCCCTCTGTAGGCTCCGTATCCCGCCTCCCGGGACGCCGAGCAGTTAACGCAGAGATGTAAATGCGTCGTTAAATAATTGACGCTATAACCAATTGTTCAGTATCTTATCGTCTACTGTTAAAAAAGTAGCCGGACCACACGCATAACACCCAGGCCCCACTGTGTCTAACGGCGTACCAAAAGTGGCCGTGTTATTAATAAATCGGTTTCGCCTTCGAGATGTCTCAAATTGAAATCCCGGTTTGAAGTTAGTTTACATCATTGAGGATTTTTGTAGTTTCCTTCCGGATTCTTCACAGTTAATCGTCTCATCATTTTCATCCTACCCTTCGATATCATGCGGCTGTAGTGCGTCGTTGAGTACAACAAGAATCATTCAGTCATGCCGTTATGTTCTTGTTAACATCAGCTGTATGAATTTCATACTGCTGTCGTGAAAATTTGGTTCTCAGCTGATCAATAAATCCTCCGCATTTTATGGAACTTGAAAGTTCGTTCTAACAAAAACCAGTGGTAGCAGTCTATCACGAGTCAGCTGTCAGTTGAATTTGATCACAACCTCACACGTGTTTTTCTAAGACCAGTTCTAATAACCTCCCATCTAAAGCTGGATCTTCCAAGTGGTTGGTTGTCTTCATTTTCTCGGACTAAAATTTTGTTTGAGTTTCTAATATCTCTCTATGTACGCTGTCACATATTCCGTCCATATTTTGTCTGTGTACGATTTTAGTGGTTTAAGGTGTGGAACTGAAAAAAGCAGTGAAAAACTAATTTTGTGTAGCCTGACTAGGGACCAAGGATAAAACCCGGAACTACCGAAACTGAATTACCTTTGCTAATCACCCATTTGCCACTCTCAGATTATGTAAACTGTGGAATGCGTGTCGATATTGAAGATGAAGTTCTATACTTTGTTAGTGTGATCGTGAATAGAATAGTGTTGGTTTTACGTACATCGGTATTCCGAAACAGCGAAAAATCTGCTTGTTTGCGTGTTGACACAGACTACGGTAGCTCGGCCAAGTCCATCTTCCAGCGTCCCCACTGACACTCATTGCTATAGACAGAATGACGTGATCGATCCAGTGGCGCCGGGTACAGAGGTTTCAGGGTCGGAATGTAAAACAGACGTGCCGAGCTCAGACCAAGTTTATGCTCATATATTTTTATATTTTAGAGTTTAAATGTTTTAAAGAAAGCTGACAAGTTTTATTTGACCCCCATATTAAAACAGGTTTGTGAAATGATATGTACCATAATTAAATCATTTCGAAAAATTTGTCATGTATAGAATTTTAGTGCCGATCCCAGTGGCCGTGCGGTCTAAGGCGTGGGTCTGCGGCCGCTCGCTTACTAGGATTGTGGGTTCGAATCCCACCAGGGGCATGGATGTCTGTCTCTTGTGAGTGTTGTGTGTTGTCAGGTAGAGGTCTCTGCGACGAGCTGGTCCCTCGTCCAGAGGAATCCTACCGAATGTGGTGTGTCTAAAAACTGTGACCGTGAAGCCTCGAAAAATGAGGCGGCCTAGGCCCCCAAGGGGCTGTCGAGCCATTGGGGGAAAAAAAAAATAGAATTTCAGTACCAAATCTAATTACAATCCATTCAGAGACGAAACTTGCATACCAGTAGATACGACATCCCCATTATACGTTCATGTTATAAATTCCTCCCCCCCCCCAAAAAAACACATAAAAACCAATTTATAACATAACCCAAATTTTGGTAACGCTGTTGTTACCACAGCAGATACCATAGCTACTATGAGATTGCTCGGTCGCCAGAGCCTCCTTCGTGTAAATGGGAGTTTAACTGCATCGCCAACTCCACACTACCCTACATCACAGTGCACCACTGGAATGGACACGTCGTGTGGCCAGGGGAAGAGCCTGTTGGCGCCTTCAGAACTCCAGCTACACTTGACATGCAAGTACCTTGCACCCACCCGTGACCATAGTAATTTAGCGTCTACATATTTATACAAGAATCTGCTTCTTTTCTCTGGCCACAGTAGCCCTTGATAACCGGTCGGGGGCCCCGTGACTCGTTAATCGTCCCCCCACCCCCATAGTTATTAGGGAAGTTGCTCTTGGATCTCATAACAGGGATCCAGAACCCTGCTTTCTGTCAGAAGAACGGAGCCCAGTTCGAAAGACCCTACAGCAAATTTTAGAGTTCCGTACGCATGGGGTCCTTAAACCACAGCCCCCCGCGCTTCAGGGTTTGCGGGGTCCTTGTCTACAACACTGCTTGGCCAAGTGATCTGGTTCTACTGCTGAAAAGGAATTAGTTAGAAAACTGTTGAAAGGAATTAGTAACTTTCGAGGTGGAATTTGGTGTGGGGATATGCGAGAAACCAAGGTTACCTTGTAATCGTACCACTTACACGAGTATATTATATGTGAATAATAACACGACAACTATTTTGGATGAAGGTTGGCAAGTTTGAGTAATATTTTACTATTTAAACAACTCCTACTCATGTAATAACCAGTAACCTAAACTTTACAATTTTAACCGTATAAAAAGACACCTGTATATATTGGCATGGTTTTCATATAACTGTGTTGTGATCACAGTGAAGACGGTGTAGTCAAACCGAAACACGTCTGTCAGAATTGCATAATACTCGTAATAAAATACTGAAGTGAGTAAATGTGTACGTGTGGTTCTGTCGTAGGAACTTTACGCATTAGATGGTGTATAGGTGCCTGGAAACGAAACGGCCGTGGACGTACATGTAGATCGTTTTATGCATTATGCCGTTTGCAGTCTCCGTTGGACAGATGAAAACGGAGAGCGCGATCCTTTATATTACAGATACGGATAGTATTTTATATACTTTATTTTAATTGTGTCACGTGATCAGATGCTGAGAAATTTGCAGTATTTTAGTTGGATATTTAAAGGCCATCGTTTTGATTTTATTGTAAGGTATAATTTTTTCTTCCGTGTCGTCAGTAAATTCCCTTTCTATTTTACATGTTGCTGTTTTTATGATGCCCACGGGAAAAATATGTCGATCCCTTAGTGTTAGTGTCTTTGTATATCGTAGTCTGTGCTGCATCGCTTTAAGAATAGCAAGTTACGGACCTTGTGACTAGTAAAGGCCAAGACCGGGAGAAGCAGAGAGCCACTACTGCGTCTCATGCACACAAATGAACATTCCAGATGCGTTTATAGTCGTGAGTTTCCATTTTTCGTTGCGCATCCCGTGTGGAATTTTGATAACATTTTAGCCCAACAGGCGCCACTGCAGCTGTTCATAACTTTGTATTTTTGATTTGGTAATATGATATTTAAAAATGCGAGTACATTAACTCTTTGAAGTCCACATAACTTAGTAGGATACAACAACTAGGTGTTAATCAATAAACAACAACCACCAAACATAGATACATTTATTACGCAACAACATACTGTTACCAGTTTTCGGCCCAAAACGGCCGTCATCAGGCTATGTATAAAAACAAAATAAGGAAATATAAGTGTAAAAGTATGATTATCGACAACCTGCATTTCGCAATATACAATTATCGTCACGGGCCTGTCTGGGCCCCAACAAAATGATTCCCCGTCCTGTCTAGACGATGTAGATGCATCTGTGAGTCTGAGAAACAGAGGCGTTATTAGGATGCATGGCGAGGTGCATAGAACTTTGTATTTGAATGCATCCAGTTAGTCATGAAGAGGTGTTGTGTTGTTGACAGCATGTTACCAGCAATATAACAACACGTGTCCAACATCATAACCAGGACAGACGAGTAATAAGAGAAGCACTGGATGATACAACGCAGGATGTTCCCATCGTCCAGCAGGACTGACACTAGTGCATCTGTGGCCTACCCGCTCTATCACATTTCTCCACGTTATCTCATAAACAGCGTGATTTTCGGTAAAAAGTTGTTGAACATGAAATGTGTGTGTTCATTTTCTGTACAGCTTATGTCTGAAACATTTGCAATTCTAAGAAGAATTCAGCGAGATATCATAAATGTGCTTAGTTTTCATGTAAAGTACCCATTATTCTTGTCGGATTTTAATGAAACTTGAATTTTCTCGATAGATTTTCGAAAAATACTCAGTATCAAATTTCATGAAATCCTTCCAGTGGGAGCCGAGTTCTTCCTTGCGGACGGACAGACAGACGGACCGACAGACAGACAGACATAGTGAAGCTAATAGTCGCTTTTCACAATTTTGTGAACGCGCCTAAAACTTAACCAGTCCTTTCATGAAGATCGTGTAGATTGAAGTATTCGTAAAAGAAGTTCTTCGCAAGCCTTTTTTTTTAAATTTACTAAACACCCAGATTGCGATGTGTTTTTATTTTGAGCAAAATATTTATTTATATTACATTGTAGGCTTCCGGCCGGACTGTAGCCCTGGGGTCGACTCAGCCTCTAACAGAAATGAGTACCAGTAGTATTTCCTGGGGGTAAAGGCGGCCGGTGCGTAGGGCTGACAACCATGCCACCTTCATATGCCGATTGTCTTGAAATCTGGGAGCCTTAACCTCCTGAAACCCTAAGGGCCTGTCATGGGATCGCTTTACCTTTATTACATTGTAGAACTCACAGGTCCATGTTAGTGTTTCTGAGACTACTCTGGAACTATCTGGCAGACTGGAGAGCGCAGGCGTTTGTTATATATATTAAAACGATAAGAGGATGTAACACATCAAAGCGACGAAAAGGTTTCAGCGTGTCGACACACATAAAAGAAACATAAGCATACATCCGAAGTTATCCCGCCTCCGCCGCTAATTTATAGTAGTTATAACGCCCTGCATAACTGTAACATATAAAAAGGAGTTTAAGACTTCTGCCTTTCATCTTGTGAAGCTTGATGTGGCACAATACCACGGTTGCTGCGGTAATTGCCAAGGGAATAATAATCATAAATCGAAACAGCAGTTAAAGAACTGAATTATGTAACAACCTTAATATCCAAAGTAATACACGTATTAGTGAACAGCGAGTAACGTAGTGTGTGCTGACGACAGACTCATACAAATGTAACAGTTAACAATCCTTTTTATGTGAATTTTGTTATACGTAATATCAGCTTGAAAAGGTACGGATTTAAAAGTACAGCAGAATTTTACATTGAGCAGTGGGTTTGACTTGACTGAGTAGAGTTTCAAATTTAATTGAATATGACAAAAAAAAAACCTTGTCCGTCTGATCAGTAAGTTTCATTCTTAATATACGACGTATTTTCAACAGCACAGATGACGCAGATGTGGCATCAAACGGGAGGACGAGTGAGGGTGATGTGTTGAGAATAGCGTTTGTGGCATATTTGTAAGGCACTATCGCAACAGCTATATGGAGTGACTGAGCAAGACCATCAAGAGTCTATCAGGCTAAAGGGGTCCCAGAACTGAGTTCCTACCTGGAACATTTAGAATATCATTCAGGAGTTGCATGCAGCAGGTGTTAATGGTTATTGGGTATTAGTTTTACATTACAGGCGTTTCACTCCCAAATACGGTGTCGTTTTTGTTAAGGTAATAACTTGCTTGCCTAATCAGGAAACGTTTCGCCTTTTTTAGAACCGGAAGGTTCACTGCTGGCTTCGCAAGAGCCCGCCATTGATCCGTATCGTGAGTCAGACGAATCCAGTCCTCATCGCCACACACTGCACATTTAAAGTAAATGTTAGTAGTAATCTCCCATTTAGGTCCAGGTCTCCAAGTCTTCTTCAGAATAATATGTTTCAGGCTTTAATTCGTCTCGTGCGTGTTACGTACCCCTCCCCACCACATCCTTCTTGATGTTTTCAGTCTAACAAGTCAGTGTCTTGTGAAGGTTGCAAGTTGTGAAGCTTCTTGCTGTGCAGTTTTCTTTCGACTCATGGTACTTTTTCTTTCTACATTCAGAAAATTTTCCCACTTCGATGCTCCCACACACTCAGTTTGCATTCTTCCATTAGGGTGGCACACCGAACATTTAAATCGCTGGCAACTAAAGAACGTAAAATCATTGAATAAAAGTGTGTTTGGTGGTAAAAGTACAGCATGAAGCAGCGAAATAGTTTTAGCTTCTTTCTGTCTCTGTGTAGAATCATTTTGGCTTCTCACGCGTGACACCCATGGTTGCCATGGTTACTGATGAGTAACGACTTGGTTACCATGGTTACGATAGACGTAACCATGGTAACTATATGTCGTTTGAGTGAAGTCACGCCCCGGTTACCATCATTATGATGGACTTAAGCGTGGAAGGGATACAGCGTAGTGTGTGTGCGGTGTGACACCCAGGTTGCCATGGTTACGGCAGACGCAACCATGGCAAAGATGCATCGCGATGTGTGACTGAGGTCACGCCCGCGCTTCCGTGTGAAAAATGGCTGAGATAGTGAAGAAACAAAGGGCAAGTGTTGATACAGTGCAAATGAGTTGCTAAGATATGGAGGCAACATCTCGCACATGAAAGCCAAAAGAGGCCGTGGAGTAGCGCGTGGATATTGTTAGCACATTACACGACGGCGCCAAATAATTAGCGAGAGGTACTGAAAGCGTCTAAGGAGCGGATGCATTTGATATCAAACTTACGTGTAGCTCGAGCAAAGAAGAGGGTTGATATGACTGTATTGTAAGTTGTCAGTCGTTCGTTTCTCATTCATTACGTCGCGTTCAGTAAGCCGTTCTGTATCTCGCTGGACCTGTAGCCAACAGCTGGGGCGGACACGTGCTTGTAGAATGTTGATGACGCGTGTTGAATTAAACATTTATGATCTGTTCAATCCGTAGGACATTGCTTGTCGCACTGACATGTGATCGTAACGGAACAGCTCGGTATGCTGTGTAAATACGTTATGATGCAAGTGGTGATAGGTACAGTGTTCACGTAATGGATGAAGTCTGGGGGTTGACAATTGATGGTCATCCAGTGTGACAGTCTCGTATTTATAGCGATATAACGGTAACGCTGTAATTAAAGACGGTTGCGTGTATAATTGTGTTTATGTCTCTATACGCCAGCGTTCATTAATTACACGATATAGGACTGAAATCGTTTTGATTGAACGAGCCCGTTTTCAAATGAGTGGCTGAGTTTAAACACGTCAGTTGCTTTGAGAGAAGAGCATACATAAATTAAAAACGCTTGAAACCAAAACGCTCGGGAATTAAGTAGCTTCTGACCAAATATTGAGCGAATGATCAAATCAGGAAGAATGAGGTGGGCGGGGCATGTGGCACTTATGGGTGAGAGGAGAGATGCTTACAGGCTTTTGGTGGGGAAATCCGAGGGAAAGACACCACTTTGAAGACCTAGGCGTGGATGGGAGGGTAATATTAGAATGGATCTTAAAGAAGTGTGATGGGGGCATGGACCGGATTGATCTGGCTTAGGATGGGGACAGGTGACGGGCTCATACGAATGCGGTGATGAACCTGCGGGTTGCATAAAATACAGGGAATCTCTTCACTAGCTTTCAAAGTGGTGACGAAGATGGATGAAGAGGCAGCTTGATGTTCTGGCCATCCCGGACATGACGCGATCTGGATGCAACACTTGAGGTCGGCAGCAGCAAAGCAAATTGCTTTTTATTCTCTCCTGTTGGCATAGCTCTTCAGTGAAAAGAAACGACATGTTTACAGCCCACACCACGCGCGCGATCCTCTGCTGTTTTATTTACGTGTGACGGTCGTTTCTTTTGTTGGTAACATACCTCGTACCTCTCTCATTACAGATTCCAACAACTGCTGTTCACCAGTAGGTGTGGCTCTGAGTCCTGTGCGTTGACTGCGGGATATGAGTCTCAAATTAAGGGATTGTACAGCTGCAAGACAGTGGAGGTGTGGGACTCCAGGATCACTTGACAGAAATATGTTCATAGCTTCCAAGATAGATCTTTAAAACCAGCGGCTGCTAGGTACTTACAGGAAGTTTGTAGGATTTATTTAAAGATGTTTCGTCATCTGCAGCGGCTTCATAGCGGCGAATGTTACTTTGGCGAGCAGGGAGGAATGTGGAAGGACGCAATGATGCCCTATTTTGTTCTGATATCCCAGCATTTGTGTGGAGTGATTAAAAGAAACAGTGAAACTTTTGTCAGGGTAGCAACCTCCGGACTGAGGCTTGAACGCAGAGCTTTCAGGAGACTAGGCAGATGTAATCTCATGGAGAAAATGCTGTGACGTATCTCTTTACTTTTATTTACCGTGAAGTAACATATCCACAGGTGAACTCAGTAATTTACAATTGATTTACGTCTTCTTTAGCATTTAATGGATTTATGTCCAAGCGAGACCGATCCCGGTGGGTGCCCGGTCTAAGGCATAAGTCTGTGGCCGCTCGCTTGCTGGGATTGCGGGTCCGAATCCCGCCGGGAGCATGGATGTCTGTGTCTTGCGAGTGTTGTGTGTTGTCACGTAGAGGTCTCTGCGACGGGCCGATCCCTCGCCAAGAGGAGTCCTACCGAGTTTGTGTGTGTCATTGTGTGTGATCAGTTGCAACAATAACCCCCTACACCTACAATGAGTAGGTAGAATAGGTCAGCATAAGAAAGAATATCCAAGTGTTTGTTCTACTTATCAGATCACGTAAAAATCGAATATCTTAAGTTATTATATTAGTTGGGCAGTTTGTTCAGGATGATTATGGATGATAATACATCGGGTGTAACACGTTCAAAGCATAGTTAACAATGATAGTCAAAGTACTTGTGAAATTCTGAACTTCACTTTACCACAGTGAATTGGCAGCCATTATCTTATTTATACTGAAGGACCTAAAATAGTGTCACTGTTCGTGCAAGTTAGTTTCTTTATGAGAAACATACATGCCGACTCCATCAGAAAGTTTCTGAAGTGTAAAGCGTTTATAGATTCCGTAAATTCCATTATCACATTTACAATAGACCGCCTTTTTACCCTGTTTTGATACCGTTCAGTCTACTCCACACTTTCACTCCCTATTCCTTTGTGACGCATCTCCCAGATTTTACTATGAAGCTCTGAATTCATATATAAGCTTTGTATTCATTTCTTATGTCTGCCAAAAGAGCAAGGTGTTGTTTTTATCTCACCCTTTTTGATTAAATACCGAGACGTGTTTTGTGAAAGTATCAAGCATCGGGAAAGCGTTACGTGCTTAATGTCATTGTAACATATTGGTAAACAAGGCTTGGGAGGATTCAGGTAGCAGGAATCTTAATTCTGTGCCGTCTGTAAGATTCTTAGAACTGTCAATTCTCACGTGTTTTGAAGTCCCTCAGTTGCTCGAATTTATCGTCTGTCTAAGCGAGTACAAGGAGCTCTGGAATGCTTAGTTGTATGTAGCTGTCATGGAAGTCACATTGGAAAGAGACGTCTGATGCCTAATGTAAAACTTTTTGTCTTTTTCGATATTTATTTTATCTTTTTAGTGCAAATTGGTAGCTAGGAGTCGCTTCTGGAGAAAATTGTGTGGATCAAAGTGTAAAATAAACACAGCATGTGTGAGATTTCAGGCTGCCGCCACGGTGTAGTTGAGGCCTTCACTCTCCTGAGGTTCTACGCGGCGTATGTTAGCATCTGGTTACTGACGTTTCGGCCTTCCCGACATTCTTCGTGGACTGCTTGACTTTTGAAGATGCGACCGATTTGCCGTCCCGAAGAGTCTGTAACCATCTGCCAACCTACGCCGCATAACATCCCAGAAAAGTGAAGGCCCCAAGCCCAATATAATTCGGCAGCTGGCCTGCCAGGTTTTGAATTTATTTTAATATTAGCAGCCGCAGCAACACCGATTAATTTACTGCCGTCAGAGGGATATGAACTCAAGTTTCTGTCAATGTAGGGACCTGTAATCTTGTGCTGCAACAAATCTTTAAGACACATATATATTTATATACTGTATATAACTTTTTGTAGGATATAATAAAATATGCCATCCGTTTTCGGTTTGATGGCGGGTAAGTGTGGGGGTGCTACTGGTAAGTGGGGGGTGCTACTGGTAAGTGAGGGGTGCTACTGGTAAGTGGGGGTGCTACTGCTAAGTGGGGGGTGCTACTGGTAAGTGGGGGTGCTACTGGTAAGTGGGGGTGCTACTGGTAAGTGGGGGTGCTACTGGTAAGTGGGGGGTGCTACTGCTAAGTGGGGGGTGCTACTGGTAAGTGGGGGTGCTACTGGTAAGTGGGGGGTGCTACTGGTAAGTGGGGGTGCTACTGGTAAGTCACTGGCAGCTACACAATTAAGATTTGATGCGGTTTTATGCCATAACCATACCTACGGAATTTTATGCGTCATTTCTTAGTGCTAATAATTACACACACCGATCCCAGTGGCCGCGCGGTCTAAGGCGTTTGTCTTTGAGGAGGCCTAGGCACCCGAAAAGGGGCTGTTGAGCCATAGGAAAGAAGAAAGAAAGAATAATTACACACATGGCGACGATGTTGATATTCGACGTCGCATCTGGCAAATGTTAAGTAACTGTGATGTGGGATTGTGTAAACTGTGCGCAGAATTCAGTTACTAAATGTCGTATCTGTGCATACCTGCAGTTTCTGGTAGCTCTTGGGTACAGGTTGAAGCATTTGAAGGAAAGCATGCGATATTAATTCTTCACAGAACTTCTGGTTTATGCTGCGTTGATGTCTGTATTGTCCGGAAGACCACCACTTCGCAAAAAGTGACGTCTTCCTGATTGATGTCTTTGGTTTTAAACGGATATAAACAGGTTGAAACAAACGTGAAAGTAAACGGAATACTAGCAAGAGAATATAAACCCGCACGTAAGCTTATCAAAATCGTGGGATGTATAGAAGAGTGTATTGGAATCAAAACACGGCGCGACGTATATTACACATATTTTTTTCTATAGTGCGTTAGTAATTTTCCTGGAAATAAGGCAACCAGTGAAAAGTGTGTATTACGTAACTGTGGGTTGGTAGTATATGACAATCGTTGGATTTGGCTGTTCCCTGGAAGAGGGTTCCATTTTGTGTCACTGGAATCGACGGCTGCTACAGCAGTGAGTTGTAATTTGTCTGCGAACAGCTGTGACTCTGGGTCCGGATAAGCAGAAAACTTTACTCTCAACTTGATGGTCTGTCAATACTAATTATTAGTGACTTATGCTGCCTCAGACTTGCCAGTATGTGCCGTGTAAATAAGTTATAAACTGTCGTACCTCTAACTACGTACCGCTGCAGTCCTTCACTGCAATCTGCTGTTTTATGGCTTGATGTGATGCTTCTCTACACCCCCACCAGTTTCCTCACTTATCCTTTCAACCCCCTCGGTTAGCTCTATAATAACTACTGCCAGACAAGCAAAACAGTAAGGCACAATGGGTAATTTGCAGGCCCTACCATTGCTGAGGGGGTTGGTCGGTGGTTTCTCAACGCAAACTTCCGGGTTCAATTCCAAGGCAGTCCGTGTGCGATTTTTGGTGGCCAGAGTGGTATTGGGACAGGTTCCTCTCCGAGAATTTAGGGTTTCCCTGACAGTTGTTACTATATCAGCCTCCATATTCATCCGTCATCTGGGGCATTTACAATGGACCCATTAAGGACCGCCACGAGAATTGAAAAAAAAACAGGTTAAAGGCCTAGCATCTTCTCAGGGTGGTCTACATATTAAAAACACCATGCTTATTACGAACTTCATTCCGCCTGGATGACGGATCTAATTGGCTTACGAAAGAGTGGCATCGTGAAGCGAAGTTCCGGCAACACTTTTTTAGAATTGGTGGGCGGTCGACGTCACTGTAATAACAAATGAAGGCGCTTGCTGTGATCAGGAAGCTGGTTTGCTAACGCAGTTAGCTAAATTTGGATTTCTGGAAAAGAGGCAGGGTTATGGAACTTAAATCCTGCTTCTATAACTTCTGTGACGTTTTTCAGTCGATTAAAAAGGAATCACGGGTTAGGATTGCAGCTGACTAACGCAGTGATGACCACATATCAGTCTTATAGTCACATACGGCAGTCTAGTATTTTAAGTGTGCTTTGTATAGGTTTGAAATTTCGTCTCTGACGTTAAACGGAGAACATAGATTGAGAATCTTTGAGAGGAGAGTATTTGAATCCAAAAACGATAGATATAGAAAGGTTGGAGAAAATTACACTACGAGGCGCTTCGTAGGTTCACTGTTCTCGAAATATGCTTGGAATAATCAAACGAAAATTCATAGCTTGATTCAGATGTTATTAGGCCACAGACACATAGACAAACAGTTGATCGTACCTTAAACTGATCTTTCCGTATAAAGTAAGGATACTATCGTTACAACAATTTTGTTTTCTTATTTTTTTCCTTGTAATTTTCTTCTTCTTCGCATTCTTCATATCCACTTTACTGACACCACAAGCTTTGCAGTGAAACTGCGAAATGGACAGCAACATTTCCGTTATTTTGAATAGATAATCCTTTGATCTGTAATATGAAGAACCACTACGATAATTCATCCAACAACCACTTTATTTCGAACGGCAGTAATGTGAATTCACCAAATTGCTCTTCCAGTTTCGCAGATTCAAATTCGAATTGTTCATTGCAGAGTGATGACAAGTGAATTGCTCTTGAATGAACAACTACCAACTGCATTTTATTTTCAACACAGCACAGCTCTTTAGTTCACACATGTTTGTTACTTTTCCCATCAAATATTTGACTGTAAACAATGCAATACCAAGGTCACATGTTCAGTCTAAATGGGTGTATCGAAATTTCGTTACTTAGATACCAAATATTTTGGTGGAAAGTTTAACTTTCCTGTTACACGTGTATAATCGGTAGTTTCTAGTTTCGAATATTGGCTTCGGAGATGGCTGTTTAGAATGAATATCTTTCTAATTTTCCTCAGTCTTCCGCATAAATTTTGGGACAGGCAATAGAACTCTAAGGTAGACCATTACCGTTTCATTCAGCTTCACATTCAATTATTTGTAATGCTTATATCATTCAGCCCTATATAAGCTGCGTAGTTTAAAATGTGAAATTAGTAATCAAAGGATCAGTCGTAACAGTATGTGTTGTGTGTCTATTTATTTATAGGATGCACGCAATTTTGTGGCTGCATTGGAATTGCTTTTCTGTTTGGCTGATAAAGTGACGCAGGGAACACAGCAAGCAGGCCTCGTGTTGCCACAGCTTGAAGCCTCCTATGTATATGGTCATTCTTTTATGACGCCCATATTGTTTGTCACTTGCCGTTGCTCTTCCAACGCGCGTGCCGGCGAGCCGACAGGAAGTGACAAACGGGATTGGTCAACTGAATGTATACAAATGTGTGTGCCCGTAAGCCATCCCAGTAGGCTAAAAAATAATTTTGTACTTACACTGTCCGTTCTCAGTCTGTTATCTGTGCATTTTTATCAGACACCACTCTGCCTTCTAGCCTTCGAGTTGATGTGAAGGTTTTGAATTGCGCTTATCAGCAAGAATCCTCATCACAGTAGAACTACGCTGTTTGCTGGAACACCTGCGCTTTGGGGCGAGCTATTATGTCGCAATAAAGTGGTGAATCAAGCGATTTTTTTGTCCATGGCGCGACAGCCCCAAGTGGGCAAAGGTCACCTCATTGTCGAGGCTTCTCGATGACACTAAGACACACCAAACTCGGTAGGACTCCTCTGGACGAGTGACCAGCCCGTTGCAGGGACCCCTCTAACTGACATCACAGAACACTCACAAGAGACAGACGTCCATGCCCCCGGCGGGATTCGAACCCGCAATCCCAGCAGGCGAACGGCCGCAGACCCACGTCTTAGACCGCACGGCCACAGGAATCGGCAGTATAAAGCGATAAGGGCCATACAACCCCATCACTCAACCCCATGTTGGTTTACAGAACGAAAATTGTTCTAGGATGTTTCTGGCATTGTAATCTTGCACATAAGCAGCAGATTGTTTAAACATTTCTTATTGTCTATATGAAAACATACGACTTTTCGGCACTTTGCTGTGTCTTTGGTTACATGCATCGGGAAAAGCGCCTACCTTATAATGCGTGGTAGACGAAGCTCAGGTTAGACGTGTGGACTAGATTTATCTAACGGAACCCACAAAGATGTGCTTTCCTTTCCGTACCAGAATAGATCTTAGCTTGAACAGTAGTAGGCGTTTATTTTGTACAGGCAGGGTGATACTTTAGTGGTAACTTTTTATAACAGGCTGTAACCATCACGGAGAAGAAACAAGTATTGTTTCAGTTTGAAGACGGAGATAGAGCCAGTATCCGAAATGCCGTAAAATACTTGTTCAAGAGTGTTGGACGAATTTCATTTTGGTTTATATCGTTCCTGTAAAGCCTCCATTTTACCTAAAGCTCAAATAAGACTATAACTGTTCTTGTAATGTATTCTAACTAAAGTTGGTACATCCTCTAGTGACTTTATTGCTATGGTGGCATGTCGTTGATCTGCGTCCAATCTTAGAGTCTGTTGCATAGCGAAGAGACGTTTTGATACAGCCAATCAAATAATTTGTTTGAAATAAGAAAGAAAAGGCGACGGCCATTATGTGACTTTGGTGTGTGGCTACTGAAGCTTATCTGTAATAGTGTCGCATGGTTGTGTCCCCAATGCATTCAGTGTTAAAGGTTTATAACCTTGTCTGTTGATAATAATGAACAGCGTTGTGTGATATATTCGAAGGAAGTATAACCTGTGAGACTTGAAGTACTTCGTAATACCGAATATTTAGTGACGCTTCGCTCAGGCATACATGTCTCGATAAGAAAGATCCATGTTACCGCCCGAACATTGACTTGAGCACCGGAAGACTTCAACTAGGATAAACGAAGATTAAGTTATCAAAACTGGAATACTAACACTAATTTTGAAAACCTGAGGTAAGTGTAAGGTGACGGGTAGACGATTTTATAACATTTCTAAAATGCGGCTCACCATAAACAGTTGGTATGATGTAGAGGTAAAATTGTATATATACACGCCATGAAGTCATGTAAAGATAGGAAAGGTATATCTCCACGCATTCTTAACCACGGCGATAGGTGGAAGTATACGCTATGCGCATGATGAAACTCTTCCGTATTTGTTTGAAATATTTAAAACACACGAGGGAAAATAATTTCATAACTTATACAGTGATATCTGTAACGTGATTAGCTTGGCAGGAACAGATTCGTATCTGGAATAAATTGGAATGAGGCATGTACGACTGTAAAGAACTTAAATGTGTGCACTCCGTTTGGGTACAGTGTTGTTGTTGTTCAAACACGGCACGTTTTTCAATACATGCAGAAGTCGCGTAGCCTTTCCATAGCAGAAAATGTTGCGAAATTAAAGTAATTTTACAACCCACATTAATCCTTACGAAATCTGAGTGGGGTGTTTTCTGTATTGCGGTGTCGTCTTTTGTGTTAATACAGTTTAGCAACCTTTTATACGCCTTACTGTTTTGACTTTGTGGAATGTGAGCTGTGCGGTCATTGTTTCCAGCTGTGATATTCATTGAATTCTTTCACCCTGTTTGATATTCATAACAACAGACATTCTAATTTTCAAATAATAAAGATGTAAGAATTGTGAGATTGGAATTTGTAGACGTGATTCCTTATGCATTGTTAATAAATTACTGTTGGACTTTCCATTCATGGAACTAGTGTTGGTTTCAAAAACAACCGGTTGGATGCCTTCCCAACATGTTGTCTAACAGATTAAAATAATAAATTATATGCCCTATGTGTTACGTAGTTTATTTTTAACGTTAGTTTGATTATAGGAATTTTCTCGACGCACATCGTATGCAAATTTAAAACAACATGACATTGGCTTGGATGCAGAATCACGTGGAATTAACTTCATGTAGCAGGGTCCACAAGAGTCCGCCACTGGGCGGTATCCTAAACCACATGAATCCAGTCCATATCTTTACACCGTACTTAATATCCAGTTTAATATTATTCTCCCATCTGTGTCTTGGCTTTTAAGTGATGTTTTTTCTTTTGCATGCTACGTATTTCATCTATCTCCTCTTTCTTGACGTGTTGATTCTAATGTGGTCGGTGAAAGGTATTGGTGAGAAGAGGCTACTTGGATCATTTTTGTGAATTCCGGTATGGTAGCTTTAAACTACAATACGGAATTAAACCAGTTTCGTGTTCCGCTCGGAAAATGTTTGTTTAATTCATTGTGCCAAATTTCAGAAATTTTACTTTTAGTGAATTACATGGTTTAAATATTTTTGTCGAAATCACTTAAACAAAACCGTTTGAAATTCTAATAAGTAAACCAATTTTGAATTTATGCGGATACCTCTAATTTAGTGGTTAGCATAGAAGTCTAGTGTAGAAAGGTGTCCAGGTTTGGTCCCTACTGTTACCATTGATCTCACACATGGTTTCCAAATTATCTTTCAGTAACTTAAGGCTGTAAGAACAGCAGATCTGCTGAAGACAGGCAACAGTATTCCGCTGGTAGTGGATATTACTGATATAGTGTTGTGTAATAGAATCTCATTATTGTGGCAAATCAATTTAGGTACTTCGTACTTTTTTCCATGGCTGTGAATGTAAATTATATTACATGTACAGTCTGAAACTTGTTTATTTTTGCATTTATAAGTATGGAATAAACTGTCGTCGTGTGACGGATATTGTGCTTTGTTCTTTTTGTTTGCTAACAAGTTGATATTTAAAACTTATGTTTTAAACATTTTCGATACTGCGAATATGTAAAGCAGGGGTGCACAAACCTCGAGCGCCAGGTCGCAATTGGAACTACATTTTTTATGGCGGCACGTAATAGTTTTGGGTCCTCAGTGTGGAACTTGCTTCATGTCACTATTCTGGCACCTGGAATTTTGATGCGGCTCCTAGATTTTGGAAATTTGTACACTTCTGACATAATGAAGTGCAAAGAATAGTTTTTCTTCATGAAGTGCGTTATCTCTAGTATGACGAGCTTTGCAAGAAGTAGAATTGTTTCTTCTACAGAATATTAGTAAGATACAGTGAAAATGTATTTGGAGAAAACCTTTACTGCAGCACACATTTGCACTCTTCTTTTGTTCATATTGTTAGCTGTAAGTCATGCAACAGTGTGTCTTCTGAGGATTGCCTTCTTCTAGGAAAAGACACTGCGTCACTGGGTAATCGGATCCCGACTTTCGATGCCACGTAGTATTATCAAGTGTCGATAGGTCCTGTAAGAAAGTCTTGTAAGACGCGGCGTTATATCCTAGAAGTACGAAATCCTCACGTACATCGCTGCGAAAATCTCAAAACTAGTCTTCATTTTGTTTCTTCCAGTTTCAGACCATTTTCTCATTCATAAAGGCTAGAGTTATGTTCATGCAGTTTTTTGTATGTGTATTGGTATCTGTCGAGTAACCTGTTTTGGTCATTGGCACTATTTTCAGGGAGATAGTTAAAATTTGCCAGCTATTATTTATTTAAACCTGGCATTTTCGGTATAGAGAGTTTAATCTGGCATATCTGATACACTCCACGTTCCGGGAAAACCATAGACCACTTGATTTCTTAGCAGTGACATGTGGTTGCATTTCAAGGCACTCGCACTTCTAATGTGTGTGGCCAAATGACAGTGGCAGTAGCTTTTATCCAAAGGCGTAGTGTTTCCTCTTCCAGTCGTTACTTCCTATACGACATGCACTCATCTGTGACTAGTACAGGCACGTGTGACCAGCTTGGTTATTTAGCGTTGAAAAGTTTCGGCCCATTGTGTAGTCCTGCCTTTAACCCGAGATTTTTTGTGTACTCAAAGAAGATTGAGGTCAATGAATACAGTATCAATACCAACAAATGCACAATAGTATTTGATGTAGTTTAATACAAGGTATCCTGCAGCATGTTTCGGCCACTCATGTGGCCAGTTTTAGGGAGGTGTAAATACGAATATAATTACAATGACAAAAGTGTCAGAACCATTCCACCATTGAAATGATTGAATTGAATCATATAATCAGGGTATAAAATCACAGAGGTAATTACAAAAATAAGTTCAAAATGTAGAGATACAAAGTAGTTGTGAAGTGTATCATGGTGTAATGGGTGGTGTGCATAGAAGGAGCATGTAGTAAACCACCATCCAAGTAAAGTAGATGGGATGTAGAGTATAGTTGGTCAATTCGCACTGCATCAAAATATTATTGTGCATTTGTTGGTATTAATATTGTATTCATTTGATTAAGGTTCGGAATATGAACCACGTAAAGATTAAGATCATTTTTCTTATTCAAAAATACAGTTCGAATAATCATGTGTATGTAAGGCAAGTTTCTCATAAATCTTTCAGTTTTTTTTTTTTTTCTGAAAGTGAATCGGAGAACCGTGGCCGGGCAGGTAGCTGCAGCGTATAAACCTGACATGCAAATATGTGTTGTGTGAAAAGGGAATCCATACAATTTCCCGTGTACAATATGTAGTGCAAATGTCAAGGTACTGTGCTGTCGGAATTTGTGTTTTATTGGCATTGCAGTTTTATTTAACGTCTATTCTTTCTGGCACATCCATTTTATTGTTGCACTGCTGTCTATGTGTATCCGTTACGTGCTTCTGAACATTCTTTCAAATTTTCAACAATTAAACCAACAAATGCACTTTATTTCTTAGTTATGTTCATTAACCCTATATATGTTTCGGCTGCAACAGGTGATGGCTCTGTTGCAGCCGAAACATGTGTAGGGTTAATAAACATACGAGTAACTAAGAAATAAAGTGCATTTGTTGGTTTAATTGTTGAATGTTATCAAAATGCACGGTGAACACAACGTAAAATTTATTCTTTCAAATATTTTCAAGTTTTAGGGCCATTTTATCAGTCGTATTTCTTCTCATTTACGCTGTTCTAATGGTTTCCGCTTTTAAGTCCTTCTTTGCATTTTTGTGGCTTTTTCTGTCCTTCAATCTTTACGTTTCTCCCCCTTTCCCTATTCGTATTCTTATTATGTTTCTCTTAAGAATACTTCTGTTGCTATTATTTTCTTTACAATTGCCCCTCAACAGATTTCCCATTTTTACGATGTTTTCTCTCTCAGTATTCCCTCCATTAATACGTTTCTTTCTTTCACATATTTTCCTATCCAGTGTACTACATTCCAATCTGACGATATAATTTATTTGTGTCTACTTCGTTTTGTCTTTATTCATCTTTATTTCTGTGATTAATTTATCTTTTGGTTATATTTGTGTTTACTTCGGCACACTTGTTTGTTTTTCCCATCGTATTTGTTTCTCACTCTCATTTTTATCGGTGTCTGGCGTCAGTTTTTCTTTTGATTCCTTTCCTCCTGTCCCTCATTCCTTCATTCTGCACGAAGGGTGTAAGTAGATAGATTGTCCTCGGTTTGCCTTTCGCATTTTTAGAGCCCGTTTTAGATGTTCGACTACAGTTGTAATTGAGCATTTTAAAGATTCAAGACTTATAGCGCAGTCCGTCCGAAGTTCGGAAGGTGTAACGTCTTCATGAGCTGCAGTTCTGTAGCGATTGAGGGCCGCGGTGTTTGAAATTAGTTTGTCTGTGTTGTCGGCATATGTGACTCGTCCGACAACCCGTTGTCAGTTGTGGGCTCACTGACAGCAACCACCCTGACGAAAATTGGACACATGACATGCTCGAGTATACCACTTCCGGTTTGTGTTTCCTCCAGTCTGTTAAGTTGGCTTCCGGGAGAGGGTGATCAGCCATAGGGTGTCTCGTCACATTTGTGCATGTTTTTCAGCTGTGACATGGGACCCACCTGCCTATTCAGATTCAGAAGGGCGTCTCAAGCACTTGTTTAAACATTTGGTAGGACTGTTTGGACAGGGTCGCTATACCTACGTGGAGTAATGCAACACAAATATCGCTGGAGGATGGGAATCCATGCCTCAAGCAACGTTTCAATCCGAATTCACATCCAAATATTTAAGCGGGCCAAGTCAGCATGCGGAGCCTCTCTGATGAGCCTTGTGTGCATGTCAGCAGTACTTGGGTTGCAGTGTCCTCTGCATGCAGCAGGTTCCAGGTGTAATGTTTGTTGATTTAAGGTTTCCCCTAAGTAAGTTTGAATTCACTGATCCACAGCTAACCGTCTCCATATTATTACATTTCCTACATTCAAGGTTTTTGCAAACTTTATTGGTCCACACAGAGACATTAAATGAGAATTTATGTGTAATTCGGTTAATTATAGACCCTATAATATGCCAGTTACTAGTACTAACGCTTTCGTATCAGACACTGATGTTCCTGGCAGTATAGGTACTGTATTAGTGTCTTAGTGATTGATGATGTTAAGCATTTATTACATTTTAGTCATTTTAGGAACGCTGTAGTAGACTGAGTAGGATACTGACTCGTGGTGCCGTCATTATAGTCTGTTCTGTTATTTTGTTATTTTTACAGTGAAGTGACGCACTGAAATCGTCGAAACACATGTGGTTGATTGAATAAATTTGAATCAGGCTTTTAATGGCTGTTGGTTGTGATGTCACTACAGCAGTTGAATGCCACATAGAATGTAATGAGTGAAGTTTGTGTGAATTTTGTGTGGAAATAATCACCATCTTAACTACACTTTTTTTCCCTTCATTTTAAACCTACAGGAGAGCGGCAGTGCAGATCTTTGGCATGTTGTTTGCTGGTTTTGAGGCAGTGCAGGTCTGTCCTTCTCACTGTGTATCCATCCAAATGTTTATCCGTCTATCAGTATGTCTAAATCTGTGGTGCTCCAGGCTATTACGTCGCAGGGTTTCACCGTTTTCCGGGATTCAGGATCTTGGTTATACAAATCTAGGCCCTTTCAGTAAATAACCGCCCGTCGCAAGGCCCTCTGTCTGCACAACAGAAACACATAAAATGACGCAGACTTGCACAATGCCTCGAGTGAGATACGATCCTACGGTCCCAGTGTTCGAGTTGTAGAAGACAGGTCGCGTCGTAGACCGCGCGGCGACTGTGGGTGACATGCGAGGGCGGTATAGTAACTCTTACTCTTTATTAAAAGCGCTGTACATTTGTGAATTGATATGTTAATTACTGACGTAAACTTTAATTACATGTATTGCACTTTATCAGCCGAACACACATGACTTTGCCAGGTTCAGTAATAATTCACAAGTTTCGCCACCTTGTGCCATTTTTAGGTGATCCGGGAACCGTTCTCATACTTCAGTCTTTGGTTCAACACACTGTGTAGTGGAAACAGTTGAATATCACCTGACGATGACCACACGATGGCGAAAGAAGCCGTGATTGTTGAACATTACCATAATTGTGGTGTATGTGTTTATGGGCACACTGAACCTTTCATGTGCTCATGCCATATCTGCAGTTGTCTCGGTTAGACATCATCACGTGTGCTATGGTATTGGAGTTTGTGAAGGCATTGCGAGTTAATGGGGTCCTGAATGTAAGGATTGAAGTTTCGCACACATTGCCTGGAGGGACGCATTGCACTGGAGACGGGCTGGTTATGTTAGTCGGGAGACTGCACCGGTGGGATGCTGGTAGCAGTCGCGCTCTGCGTGATAACGTGCTGTAGTAGAGCCGTTATGCCGAAACGTATTCATATATATATATAATTATTCTTGTTCTTAAAAAGACTGCAATAATGTAGTATATAGCAGATAAGCTCTGGACAGAAATGACTGCAGGATGTTCTTGAGACGCTTGCATGTTAGTAGAGGTGGCCGGATAACTCATACGCTAAATCGTTCTAGCGTAATTTTTCCGGTAGTATAGATTTCATATGAATCGAGAATGTCAGTCTAAAAATGTTGCATAGTGGCAAAGTTGGTGATATTTCGCAGCGCACAGAACACGGTTCTTGCTTGCGTAGTTTAATGTGAAGGAGGAGGAGGAGAAGGAGAAGAAGAATATGATGATGGGGAAGAGGAGGAGGAGGATGAAGGTGAAGAAAAGCAGAATAAGAAGAAGACGATTATATGAAGACGAAGAAGAAAGAGGAAGAGGAGCGGTAGGAGGAAATTATGAACTCTCAAGAAAGGCTGTGATGGCCAGTCAGATAATGAGTCAAGTTTATGAACACTGTAATTACACATACCACATGCGTAACTGTGCCTTTATCCTGAAAGTATCGAGGTCTAGATGCACACAGAGCTCTGTCACATTCCGAAGCGTAGAGTTAACTTCATTTTTTTATTTTGTATGTACCGTGCATTTTATCGTGAGCTTTAAGTGAAAACCAACAAATGCATAAGATTATTAACAAGTATAAGATTTATTTGCCGAAACATGTGTAGGGGTTGTAAATACATCTTGTGCATTTGTTGGTTTTCACTTAAAGTTAACTTGATGTCTGAAAACCCAATATCGAAGGCTCCGTGATATCTAGTGTAACAAATGCGCACATTCCACTCTCTTCTATGTGTGAGTAATGAAGCTGAGTAATAATAACTCTGCCTCGTTATCAACTTTAGTCGCAGTATTACCTGACATTCAAGTACACACAGGGCAGTGAATAAACGTTACCTTCTCCACATTTCAGGATTTGATTGACGAGTTCTGAGCTACTAACAGTACAGCAGATTAGCAGTAATTGAACTGTTTCCAATTAGAATCTTTTTAACGTTTGTCTGTACTTAATGGCCAAATAGTGCCATACCATTTTTTTGTAAATCCGGTCTAAGTAATGGGGATGTTCCTGTGACAGACAAGAAAGTGCGAAGAGAAGTGCTTCTAATGGGTGCCGGTGGGGAAGATTTAAGTGTTAGTCGGTGGGAACAGACAAAGGTCAACATGGGGTTGTGGCGGCGAGATGCGACGCGGAACACATGCATCAAAGCGCGTGCGTACACAGAGATGTTCACACTTAATGCAAGAATGATGCAAGTAAACTTTGTCAGCATTGATGTGTAATTGATAAAGGGGCTGATCATATGTAGTACGAGAAAACTACACTTACTTGAAAAGTGGAGCAAAATAGTACAGTATATCACTTCGTCACTTAATAGTTGTTTAGTTTTTGATTAATTTAACGACTATTTTCCAACTACATGTGTCTGTGTTACATGGCGCCGAATGTTACGACCGTAGTGAATGTTGAATTAGAGACGTTGCGGAAAGAGCTGTTCTGGCCTGTTTTAAGGTAGTGCTTCCGTCTGTGCAATTGCATGGAGAGGCTGAGAAAACCATGCAAGCTCTCGGGATAGTTGGTTCGCACGTCGCGGTAAATCCCTGAAAATTCCCAGATACAAATCAGACGTACCAAGCAATTATTAGGAACAATTTTGTGATTTTTCTTTGTATGCTGTAAATACTGCCAATATCATCTTTGAAATAATACTTTAAACCTAAAGAAAGCCATTGTGGATTTGTTCAGTGTGGGAAGTGTGGGTGGGTGGGTGCATGGAGATGGGTACTGTTGTCCATGTGTTTAGGTAGTAGGCGTACGTAACGACGGTGTATAGAGGGAGTGAAGGTAATTTATTTTCACTTGATCTTATTCCTCTCCTTCTTCTTGTCGTTCCCTCCGGACTTCTGCCCATTTGCATGGCCACTCATTCCTTACATGTTTCTCCCCCACTCTTTCCCCCTATAACCACTCACTTATTATACTTTATTTCATTAAAGTTACTCGTATTTGCTTCACTCCATTTCTGCCCTGTGTAACTGTCACTTCGTAGTGCCACCGGCCGTATCGGTCTGCCATCAGTCCATTCTCGTTCCTCCTTCCCTGAATCAGAACAACTTGTTTCCAATTTCAGCTTACTCTTCTACTCTGAAGATGGAGGCAAATTTCTCTTCTGTAACTACATGTTATCATTGTGGATTTGTTCAGTGTGGGAAGTGTGGGTGGGTGGGTGCATGGAGATGGGTACTGTTGTCCATGTGTTTAGGTAGTAGGCGTACGTAACGACGGTGTATAGAGGGAGTGAAGGTAAACCAGTACTAGATACGGATGAGTGTTGACCTTGCATTCTGTGATGTTTGAAAGCAAGGGGAAAGAACGCGTTTGGTGCACATGTATACACTCAACTCCAAACTGGAGTTCAACTGTTACGCCCTTATGTAAGTTTTCGGGTCCTCACGGTGGGTGTTGCTCAGATGATAGAAGGCTGGGTCATTACACCATGTAGGTGCGGAAGGATATATTTTACACTTACAAATACTCGTGTAAGTGTATTGTTTTGTTGTGCTGTCTGGTTTTGAACTATATTTCAGTGAGACGCCACGTGAAAGAAATTGATAAGTTTGCTCCGTTCTTATATACTGGTCTTTTCCATTTGCTGAAGTTCATTACAAATCCATTCTAAAGGATTTTTTGGTATATTACATTTTGGATTACTTGTTTCGTGGACTTTATCCATCGTTTCGCATTCGAACAAGAATGCAGTGTTTTAGGAAGTGGATCTGTTCCCGTCATCGGGTCAAAGGGCGGGGAGGGGGAGGCACCTGCTGAGTTACGTGCTGAATTTTTGATGTGTGTCCCTCTTGCACTGAATACGCACCCTACAGCAATGTACGCCGTGTGGTAAATAGACTTCCGAAACGTGTTTTGTGGTGGCTGGTTGAGACAAATGGAACCATTTGGCAGGACGAAACAATAAGATAATATGAGTATACCCAAAATACATCATTGGTACAGACAGAAGTGGCAAGACATTTGTCGGGAGAATTAGGCTGGTGTAGGAAATTAGTGTGACGTCGGAGGGTATATTGAACAGCATTCGAGAACCGGGGCTTTTTTATGTTTTCTGCAAAAAGCCATAAAACGAAAGCTTAAACATTTAATCCGCCTTTTATATAAAGAAGACCAGTCTGTGAGTGCTGTATAGAGAAATAATGGCTATTTACTGCGACAGTTGCATGGAACATATAAACACACAGTGTGGGCAAAATGTGGAGCTTTTGAATATAAACATGATGGAATATGTAACTACCACTGGGCTGTAGACGGCTGATGCGGTGTTTGGACATTTTGGTCCGTCCTTTCACATTTCATATCCGAAACTACTGAACGGAGTGGTTTGAATCTTATGCGGAGGGAGGAGTCTGCACCACATTTTTTTCGGCCGAATTTCATTCATTCTCTGCCCAATATAATGCGTGCTTCACACGGACATAATATCGAATTTGATCAGTTTTCGCAAAGCGTTTTATCTTACAAACAATACGTGAATGACATAATGTATCTGTTAACTTTGTAATGTCTGTCGGCCTGTCTCTCCGTTTATTTGTCGGCATGTAGGAACTCAAGAAGCAATGAAAGGACTCTTTAAAATCAAGTATGATGTCAGGGAGTTTTATAAAATTTTTTAGACACATTTAAATTTTTATCACTCTAGCAATAACGTGCATTCAACCTCAGTAAGCACTTTTGTGTTCATATGTGCTGCATAACTCGCTTATATGTATGGTGGGGAAAGAATGTTTGGAACAAAAATTCTATGAAGAAGTGAAGCACTTTTACTTTGCCGTTGTTTTTGTGTTTCGTTTGCTTTTAGTTTTGTGGTCCGTTTTGTTTGTTTGTGTGGGGTTTGCTTGCTGTATGTGTGTTAATTCTTGTTAATGTGATGTGTTTTTTTTTTCCAAATTATACGAAATTGTAGGTAACTTAACTGAAGGGGCGCATACACCAGAATTGTTACTCTTTGTATGCGCTTCATAACTTTTTAAAGTTAGATTCATAAAATCCGCCCATTTTGTCGTGTTCATTCGCGTGGTCTTATTATGTTCATACGAAGTTGCCTAATACTTGATATATAAGGTAATTAAATGACTAAATTGTGGTTCAGTCAGTGTGTCAGCCAGTCAGCCATTAAGCCTTTCAATATGTCAGTTTTCTCGTAAACCTGCTTTTGTCTTGTCAAGTCAGATTATGTGTCTTTCGGCAGGCTTAACCAGTCAGTGAGTCACTCACTAACCAAATGTGGATTTAATGTAAATTAGTATTGTCGCAAAGCCGTGCATTTATATTTTTGTTACATGCAGAGCAGCACATCGCTTTGCTACAGAATACGCCCACGTACGCACTGTTGTGCTCGTCTGCTTTTGCTGTAGCTTGTATAAAATGAAATTAGCTGCCATCGCCAGCACAGTGATTGCACTCTCTTTTATCTTGCGAGCAGTTCCCACTGGGTCGGACTTCGTGCTGAGCACAGTTAATTACCGTAAAAGTTTTGTTTACTTATTCCTTCAGTTTTACATCCCACACCTTGAATCCAGTGTCTGTAGGGGCGATTATTGATATTCGGTTGGTTAGTCTTACAGGCTACGGGCTGCTGTCGTGACCCGCTTGGAGGACCGCCCCTCAATATTGCGTGAGTGACGATAATCTTAGATGTATTCCCCCTTTGCATCCTGCGTTCATGGTGTAATAAAACGGGCGCCTTCATTTATTCGCCTTTATGCTTTGTGGTCGTTTATTATTTTTGTTCATGGAGGTCACAAATTATTTGTGTTGAAGTATCAAGGAAACTCGTATTATTGATATTATCAAAATGTTATATGTGAGAATAATGTAAAAATAATAAGAACGAAATTCGCTTCCTACCTCAAAGAGAGCACAATGCATCCCCATTGTAATGGCCAGTCAATTAATGCTATTGAGGGTAAAAATTTATGTTTGTTCTGAGAATTAAACGAAATACAAATTTAACTTGTGGCAAAATGCAAGGTTCCTTAATGGTACAGCGGATGGTACATATAGTTACCGCCGAAGTTTAAACTGCTAAATTACCGTAATAGGTATATAAACTTCGGATTCCTGTACCGAACTGTGACCGGCATTGTTAATTTAAAACACGTAATAAACTGAATATGGATTTGGACGTACTGATAAGGAAATGTTCCTGCGGAGTCCTAGTAACAGAATCATCAGTGAACTGAACTCGCTGTCATCACCAGCAGCCGCCCTTTGCATGACCGGCTTCAGTTCCGATTTCATTATCTCGATTCTCTGAACTCGGCTTTAGGAAGGAACATTTGATATCCTTAGCGGGCTTCAGAAAGGAAACCAGATTACGTGCGTGGCAGAATAGATCCTTAGCAAAGCTCTGCTCCTGGGACATGGTTATAATCTTAATTCAAATGTACAGTGGTTTAACCTTGTATGAAATGCAACATTCCAGCGTAAGTAAAACGAGAAGCCTTGCTGCTTGGCGTGAAGTAATAAAGAACATGCAGAACCAGCACTAATGTCCGGTAAGAACGGAAGAAAACCCGTTTGCTGCACGGAAACACGGTTTGCAGGTGAAGTTTCGAACAGCGTTTTTCTTTTGTTTTCCTTAAGTGTAAATTCTCATTCTTATGCATTCATTTCTGTATTACATTGACATTACTTTGGTTGGAATGCTTAACACGATATACAGAAGTACAGTCCTGTTTTGTACCTGTGACCTGTTGATATCCTGTAGATATGGTGAAATCTACAAGCACATAATTTAAAGTAAACGGATATTTGGGCTGCTCCATCAGGAATTGTGAACAACTTAAGTTCTTTGTTTTCAGCATATCACCGGTTTCCTCACAAACGCTTTCTTCAGATATATACGTGGGCCTGACACAGGTGATATAAAACATGGGTGTGGTGTTCGGAGCTCCACACTGCAAGGTGGTAAGAGTGAATCATTTTGGTACTTACCGGTCTGTCATAATCGATGTTGTACATTGAAATTCAAACCCAGCTACACAGACTTCTTTCAAGAACTGTTCAATATTCAGAAAAATGTAGATCTTCTGCAGACCTACAGTTTCTGTTTAAAACATATTTCGTTGGTGAGATGAAGATAAAATAGTTTGTATTCCCGTGCATATGATTATCATTGCAACAGCATATTTCAGTCTGCAATAGACGAAGCATTGAAGTACGAACATCGTAAATTTTGTTTTTGAAAATACAAATCCTGGGGAATTGAAGGCTTGAAAACGCAGCGCTAGCAGGAAACGGATGTAGGAGCAGAGTTGAGGCGGCGAAAGCGTGAATTGAGTTGCAGTGCCAGAGAATAAGTGTGTCAGAGTGTGTGTATATCACAGGAATATTACATGTTTACTATATAATTAATACGTAATATGGATTTCTGTTTTACAGAGTTGGAAGGTAGTGCTACGAAAATGGAAGTAGATACATTAATATGGTATGAAACCAGTGACCATTAACAGTAACACTGTACGATATCCCTTCCTGTTATCCAAGGGATATATGACCCTATTCTCAGTTCCTTCATTGATCTTTCTCACGGCAACCAACGTACGGCGCACGGAACTTCGGAGTGTGTGAAGAAAATGTATGAATATCACTTCCCCCTTTTTGCGTCAGAGCAACTTGCAGAGAACTCTGGTTTAAAACCAGAAACGTTCTGTACGTTTTGGCAGAGTGAAATATCTTGCTTCTGTCTGGAATCGAATTCTTGTTGTCTAGTTTGTAGTCGGTGATTTAGTAACCTTAATTTAGCCCTCGCTGTTTGTTCCGATTTGGAACGTAAAATTAAAATATTTAGCTTGCGTAAATTTATGAATGCAATGCAGTACGTCTCCCCGTTATGTCTGGATAGGTGTTCTTACTACATCTGTGTGGAATTTGTTTACAATGGATATAAGTATTTGTGCTGAAATAATAATGAAGAAAATGCAATAAACTTACGTTTATATTTGAAATACCTGCAATTAAGAATCTCGGTTTGCTGGTGGAGTTTGTGCTTGCTCTAATACCCATGTGTATTATATTTGTTTATGTGTGTATTTAATAATACATAAAATAAATCTGTAAGTGTGGTTGTATATTGTCTTCACATTCTGTCTCCGTGTTTACCGGAGAGGAGATCGGATAACTCACATCATCATTGGTTTCTGTCGACAGGAAACGTAGCTACTTGGATCACATATGCCTCAATATTACCTGCACCTCTCCCCAATTATAAGAAAAATATATTCGCAAGAAATCTGTCTTTGAAGTCTGAAGTTGAAAAGGTTTTTTCATCGAACGGTCGCTCATGTCAGTTCGGCAATCGTGTGCCGTGCTGACAGTAGGCGGGTGTTTGCTGCTCATGCTGCGGAAGGTTTTTACACTCCTATCAACTGAGTTTCGCAGGCCAAAGTGTTGATCAGTTTGTTGATTGTCTAGGGAGCACCACGTGGCTGTGTTGTCTACGAACCACGAACCGAATCTTTATGTACATACGTAAGGTGCTTTAAAAGGTTAACGATGTGTCTGACTTGCGGTTTTGGTCAGTTAAAGCTGATAATACAGTCGTGGAAGGTGACAATGGTGGCCAGAGACACTGCGTAAAGTCGGTTCGTAATACAAATTGGATTTAAACAAACTTTCATTCTGATTAAATTCAGTCCACTGTAATATCTCGACTGACGCTGTCTGCGGAATGAAATTACGCTTCGGGCGTGAAAGGGTGGTCGAGGAAGCAGAAGCAGCAGAAGTTTGTAGCTCAACTGTAGCGTGCTGAAATTACAGTTCATCTGGAAAATGCTATGAATGCTCTCCATTTATCATGAGGATAAAGCCTCCCAACCTATAATGGAAATTACTTCAACTTGAAGCTGATTACTCCCCCCCCTCCCCCCACTCCGATTGAAGAATCTTGTCAAGTTTCTTACGGCGCTTACAATGCAAATACGCTCTTTGTGGGCTGAAAGGGAGATGACATAATTTCAGTAACATCGTGTTACTCTATCCTGTCTAATATCTACCGCCTCTGTTGAATTGTACGTAACACCTTTTTCTCGTGTTGAATGCATTTTTGAAACCTCGGTATAGCGTCACTCTTTGTTCACCGCAATTTGTGGCGGTATGTCGGGTGTGGAGATGTATCGGAATGCTGTATAATAGGGAATTTATATTCACAGACTTCCATGGACGCTAAGCGAGGGTGGTGCTATATCGGGGGGCGTCATATTGGGAGTTGGCTGTCGTTGGACAGGGCCCGTGTGTGCAGTCGACATTTTCGTGTCTTAGGACTTACGAAAGCATTACATATCTACAGCAACGAAAAGTGTTTTTTTTTTTAATGTTAACATGGAGATTGTATTGTTGGTATATTAGAAACAGTTTTTAGTTAAACATTAGAAAAGAACACCACAACTGAATCAGTGAAAGAGATTTTGTTTTTAGAACTTAACATTTCAGTTAAGTAGTCTCCCGCTTTTTGTGGAACCCGAAATTTCATTACCGTGTTTACAACAGCGCACGAAAGATTACGTCTTCTGAGTGTGTGTTTGTAGGCTCAGTTATCCAGCACGCAGAGCGCATGCTCCGTATTATATTGTAATCTATGGCTTGTCCGGCCCTTCGATATTTTTCCACATTATCTCATAAACGGCACGATTTTGGAAAAAAAAGGTTATTGAACATAAAATGTGTGCTTTGATTTTTTCCACAACTTGTGTCTGAAACATTTCTCATTCTAAGATGAATTCAGCGAAGTATTATCATAAATGTACATAGATCTTGGTATAAAGTACCCGTTATTCTTCTCAGATTTTAATGAAACTTGAATTTTCTCGGCAGATTTTGAAAAATTTTGAAATATGAAGTTTCATGAAAATCCGTCCAGTGGGAGCCGAGTTGTTCCACGCGGACGGACAGACAGACATGACGAGGCTAATAGTCGCTTTTCGCAATTTTGCGACTGCGCCTAAAACGGAGCAATAAACATGCAAGATCTTGTGACAGTTTTGTACGAAGTGCATAAAATGAATGGAGAAGCAATTATTCTGTCTCTGTCTCTCACCCATCTGCAGTAATTTTCTCCGAAATTGTGAAACGAATTTATAGGAAACTTCGGACTGCGGCCTGCACTAAAGTCGCTGAAAACAGCTGGGCTTTGATGTCTGTTTACTGGTAGACTGTAACTTCGGACTGCGGCCTGCACTAAAGTCGCTGAAAACAACTGGGCTTTGATGTCTGTTTGCTGGTAGACTGTAACTTCGGACTGCGGCCTGCACTAAAGTCGCTGAAAACAACTGGCTTTGATGTCTGTTTACTGGTAGACTGTAACTTCGGACTGCGGCCTGCACTAAAGTCGCTGAAAACAACTGGGCTTTGATGTCTGTTTACTGGTAGACTGTAACTTCGGACTGCGGCCTGCACTAAAGTCGCTGAAAACAACTGGGCTTTGATGTCTGTTTACTGGTAGACTGTAACTTCGGACTGCGGCCTGCACTAAAGTCGCTGAAAACAACTGGGCTTTGATGTCTGTTTACTGGTAGACTGTAACCCAACTAAGAGTCGGAGTATTTACGAATACAAGTCATACCGGCCTCCTGTTGGAAATGAATTAATTAAGGAAGTTTTAAGCGCGAGACTTGTGACAATAAACAATTCCATCAGAAATTTCGACTATGGCCGTCGTCCCACTGGGCAGGCATAAGTGCCGCGGGCTTCTGTTATATGTCCGGTAAGTGAAGATGTACGTCACGTCACGTCACATCACATCACATCACATTAGCTTTTCAACATTCAATGAACATTTTTTAGGCAATGACGCTATGAGTGTGTTTATAACCATATTAGTTTCTGTACTTCATTAATAAACGTAAGTGTAAACATATTAACACATAATGGGACATTGTGGCTTTCCATCTGAATGTTCAGTGGCCGAAACTACTGAAAAGATTTTCACGAAGTTTGGTATTGGATGTGTACAACCACACTTGTCGAGTGATTTTAGTTTCGGCTTTACTCTATTCAATATGGGTGTCCCTTGCTACAGTAGACAAGTTTAAACTTTGCATATAAGATATAATTTGGGAGATATAGGCATAGACGTTAGTGTAATATTAAAGTGCACCTTAGATAAATACTGTGAGTGAAGCTGTGGACTGCAGTAAACTGACTGAGTGTTTTACGGCGGTACTTGTTGAACACGGTAAGTAACCTTTTGGTTTTAGAGAAGGGGATTTCTAGACACGGTGAATAACCATCAGATGCTCAAGGAGGTGGTTCAGCCTGTTGGCTGATTAGTTTGGAAACCGTGACTGACGTTCCTGTGTTAAGTGTTTGCAGACAGGACTTAGGGCGGCTTTGTTGTGATGATTTCCTTATCACAGGATAAACAGACGTTGATTACTGTGTTTGTTTTGCTTGGGTTACGAAGTGGTTCGAGAGATGTATTCAAACAGCCGCGGGGAGTCCTTAAAGAGAGACAGAGCCACCATATGTAGAGGCAGATTGTTGCAGGATGCAGCGGAAAGTAAGGGAAGAACGTGCGAGTGTGAAAGCAGAAGGAGTAAGAAATTGAGACTGAAACAAATAAAGATATATATGTATAGACATACATACATACATACAAACGTACATGTAGACATATATACAAACAAGCTTAGCATATCACGTCTGTCGCGTTCGTTGTGTTGTCGCCAGATTTTAGATTATTATTTCCCAAAACAATCACTGAACTTACGAGTGTTTGAAATGTACCTTTCGACGTTTTACACAACACACACTAAGCTTTCTGCGTACCTGTGCTACAGATTTATAGTCCCTTACAATCGATATCTAGGAAACGGTGTGATATTGGTTTTTTTCAGTTGTTATGTTTATGTCATGAACTTTTTCTTCGGCTTCGTCCCGTACCTGGTAGTGGACACAGTTAATGTAATTTATAATGGTAAATTACGGAGATGTTATAAATATAGGTACGTCTTAATATGAAGTTTGTTATTTTTGTTCGATTTTAACCAAAACCAGAGTGTGTTTATAAGTTTTAGTAAAAATCCTAAATATTACGGAAACCTGTCTGGTGGGCGTCTTGCTGTTGCATACGGACAGACGGACAGACTGACGGGTGGAAACAACGAGGCTAGTAGTCGCGTTTCTCAACTGCTTTGAGAACGTGATTAGAAAGGAAAGGGGGCTCACATTTTGGACCTCAGAATTTTTCACTCTTCGTCTGTATATTCCATTCTCCTTTCCCTTCAACTCTCTGGTTATAGTTGCATAATTTTTCTTCCAAAAACTTGTAAGTAATCGATCGTATGTAGCTTCTCGTTTTGGAACATTGACATTATGCTGCAGGATCACGAGTAGTGTTTCACGAAAGAATCTAGGCTTACCTCTTGACATGCTTGACAACTAATCACCAGACGGATTAAGCTATCCCATTACTACATTAGCACTCGAAGCCCAGTCATTGTACTTATCATCTCGTCTTGTACTATGAACAAGCTTCTGACCGTGAGAAATGTTCAACTGTTGCCAACAGATACGGTGCCAACTTTCTGCATGTTCAGATAACTGGACATATCTCATTACTCACTGGAACTTATTTTTATAAACCGGCTACGCAACTTGTAAATTTGAAAGACACGAACGCAGGGATGTCCAGTTAAGCAGAGTTGTCTTAAATTGATTCATTTTTATACTGTGTACCTGAATTATTACAGGTGAAAAATGATGGTCATATTACATTGTTTAATTAATTAGGACTAACTCACACTAATATACCAATATCTTTCGATCATAACTGATCATCTCCCTGGAGTTGATCAGTTTTTGTCGACATATGGTCGCATAGGAGTATGAATTAATGTTAATGAACTAAGTGATGTGTCTACTAGAATGGTTGTTTTTCGTCTGTAAGCTAAGGTGATTTATGCAGTCGTACTTTAAAAATCGGCTTGAGCTATTTGCAGAAAGAAGACACCATGAGCTCGTATCAGAGAGGCCATGTTCATCCGTCAATCCCTCAGCATGTTTTATCTCGGGAACTATGAAGTGGGGTTTGATGGAATTTGGTGCGGGGGGTATACTGTGTAAGTTGTTGGGTGAACTTAATTTTGGCTCAAGTTGGTCCAATAAAGTCCGTACTTCGCATGGAAGTTAAATCGAGCTCTTCCAGGTTACTCAAAAACTGCGTACAATGAACGAAATTACAGTAGGACATGGTATTCAGTACAGACTTCACTCACTTCTTGACCTTGTACCTGAAATAGTTTTGTGCTGAATGTTTATTAATTCCAAGAAAGTTACTTTATGTCTATACAACGCGATTAACATTTTTAGTAATCCTTCTGTGTTTGCAGTAAATCAATTTCATGTTCAGGGAGATATGCAAAATAATAAACTTTTTTGAATGTGCTTAGGCTACAAAAAGTAAATGTCTGTCCAAACACAACTAAATTCTATATATTATATAGAACTACATGTTTGGACCTATCTGAGGTCATCCTCAGGTTCACAATTGGTCTTTAAACATATCGACATGAGATAGGTCAAAGCATGTGATTCTATATAATAAATAGAATTTAGTTGTGTTTGGACGGACATTAATTTAAGTTTTGTACTACTAACAACACAACGGCATCGTGAAGAAAAAAAGTACTTAGGCTACTTCATCGCATTCACTTTTGTGCTTTTGTCTGTACACAGGGTGGCTGAGGGCGGTGTGGTCTGCATATATTTGTCGTACAAGCAACACTTATGTTCGACTATACTGATATTTTATAGTGTCTTCAACTTCGGCGAAATTACGTGTTTTAGGGCATTTAATGACCCTGTATTATTGGTATTATTGTTGTTATTATTTTATTGGGATTTTTTTTGGAGCTGAATCGGTTCTTGCCTCCCTTATATTTCTCTATTGGCTTCTTTAGCTTACGTAACGCTGTTCACTACGTGGGTTGTATAACATTTGAAGGGAATATAACTGAAAGATTTGAAATGTACTGGTTATTACCTAATATAAGGTCCTAAAGTAAAGCCTTGGTCTTGAATGTTTGAGGAAATCCTGTGACAAGCCTCAGTAAGGATAACGAGCGCCCTGGATCAAGAATCGAACCCCTGGATCTCCAGAACTAAACACAATGCACCGCAATGCTCTGTGTGGGTGTATTTGAAGGGTGAATTGGAAGTGCAGTTGTTTATGCGGTTGCATGTGCGTATTATGTGGAAAGAATCGTTCGAGTGCAAACGTGTTAATGAGTACATGTAAAGGATCATTGCTGCATGTGGCTGAATTATGGACTAAACTAAGTAAATAAGCTGAATCCATTTGTTTCCACTCTGCTGAAAAATTCTGTACGCATTGCGGTTATCTGTTGACTGTAATCCAGTTGTGTGTACAGTGGTTCCCTCTGTTTCAGCTCATGTGTAAAACTGAATAACATACCTTGTTTGTTTCCTCTCATGCGTATTGAATATGCATAAATCAGACAGGTGGCGTGTTTTACTGTAAATGTGCCGCATTCCCATTCATAACTATCCTTCGTTTCGTGACAGAATTTCATTGTACAAAATAAACATAAATCAGTATCCAGTTGCAACTGCATGCAGCAAAGTCGCCCTCCAAAGGAGCGTTTCAGTTTCTAACAATCCAATCCGACGTTAGACTCCGTTTTGTTCTTGCAATATTTGTTTTGGGAATAAAACTGTCAATTCGTTGTGGCTGAATCGCTTCTACAACAGCTGAAATGTGGACTAGAAGTACCAAATTTTGCTGTTAGAAGCGCAGCAGTATAAATTCGTTGACTCTGATGTCGCCTGTATAAAAAAGCATACAGATGTCAATTCATGCGACATGCAGAAGCCAGTAATGTATGTCGGTATCACTGAACCACGTGCGGAGGCGTAGCGAGTAAATCCGTTGTTGCTGATACCGACTGTAGAAGTACCAAACGTAACCCGTTGTTGCTGATACCGACTGTAGAAGTACCAAACGTAACCCGTTGTTGCTGATACCGACTGTAGAAGTACCAAACATAAACCCATTGTTGCTGATACTGACTGCAGAATTACAAACGTAAACCCATTGTTGCTGATACCGACTGTAGAAGTACCAAACGTAAACCCATTGTTGCTGATACCGACTGTAGAAGTACCAAACTTAAACCCATTGTTGCTGATACCGACTGTAGAAGTACCAAACGTAAACCCATTGTTGCTGATACCGACTTTAGAAGTACCAAACGTAAACCCATTGTTGCTGATACCGACTGTAGAAGTACCAAACGTAAACCCATTGTTGCTGATACCGACTGTAGAAGTACCAAACGTAAACCCATTGTTGCTGATACTGACTGTAGAAGTACCAAACGTAAACCCATTGTTGCTGATATCGCCTGCAGACCGCAGCGATATAAACCCAGTGTTTTGGGGCCAGATGCTTATGATGTCGCCCATAAAGGCGCAGGATTTAGAATCCATGTCTCTTCGAGTAGCATAATTTCACGTTAAAACAGTTTTTATAGACCACCAGTGACTTAGTAGCTAGCTTTTCTTGGAATCGGAAAGGATCGGTCAGTATATTTGCAGTTTACGGGGTTATACCATCGTGGTTCTATTCCCGGACACGTCCAAACCGCCCCTGGGACTAATCCAGCGTCCATTAATGCTCCATTTCCGAGAATAAAGTGGGGGGGGGGGGGGGGGAAGAAGCCGACTGCACATCTCCATATCATACCAACGGTAAGAAGGTGTGGAATTTTATCTTCACCTCCCTCCCACAAATGCCTTCACGACTTCTTACTCCGGAGTGGGACAGTTTTTGAAATCTTAATCTCGGTCATTCCATCGTGTGGGAATTTAAACAAGACTGTGATACGCCTTGTGATTCCACGGATTTTTTGTTTCGCTTTACTTTACTATTAGCTGGCATGACACTGACATTTTCCATGGTAATTCAGTGATCAGATGTAGAGTCGTAAATCACGGAACATTCTAACGAATATTGCGGCACATCTAATTTATTTCGAAGCGCGCGTTAGATGTTCAGCAGAAAATGAAACACGAATCGGAATGTTCAGATGACTGTATTCACATACTTAGCAACATTTCGTGTACCACTTAAAAAAGAAAATAAGTGGTCATCGTAAGGCTACAACGAATGACCAGCCGGGAAGTCTGTTCTGTGATCAGACTGGCTGCGACATGTCGGTATCTGATGCTACTCAAGGGTTGTCGCAGAAACAGGAGTTACAGGGCGCTTTATTCCGTGGCCGCATCTGCTTCATAATCGATAGACACTGAAACCCGACGTTTACGGTCACCTCGCAACGAATGTGACGTAAATATACTTCTTGTTGCAGGGCATCCACTGGGCGTCGTGTGGGGCAGGGCAAGGCGGAGCCCGCGTTGCAAGGCGATGCTGCCGACAACAAACCACCTCGGAACGCCGCGTCGCCTAGGTAACTGCCGGCATCTTCTTATTCCCCACTGAAATAAATAATTTGTGGCCAGTCCGTAACTTCATTGTTAGTTCTCCAGGCAGATTAAGTTTTAATCATGTTGTTCCTATATTAACAGGCATATAGAAAATTGTTTCTGTTTCTGAGACCCTACAAAATTATGATTTCACGCCATGAATGCATCCAGGATTTGATTTAGAGAACAGAATAGAATGAGGAAAAGAACACACTCTGTTGCAGAGGTTAATAAATAACTTTTGAATGGAAGTCTATGTTTGTGTTAGTAGGACTCTTCTGTGTCCAACCTCGCGTCCTTTCTAGAAGGTGGACATTGTTAAGGAATTGATTCTCCTTAGCAGGAGTGGGCAGCTGCTTTTAATTAGGTACCGGATGGGTCTGTATCGAAGTGGCCACCGGCCAAAAACTATCGCGAAAATAATTATAGCACTGTGACAACGATTAAGCATCTATAAAATCTCTCCGTTGAACGTACTTCATAAACTTGACTTACTGAAATTCGTCATAATAACAGTGTTACCATATTGACACGATTTATTACACCATGATTGTGTTCTGATGGCCTTAGGAAGCGCACTGACCCAAACGTATGTCACAGTAAACTGAAATAAAAGGCCTGAACTGCGTGTGCCGCTGACCTCAAAACTAACTTCTGTCTTAAAATTTAGACTTCTGTCTATAACAGATTTCCAGTATTACGCCGATTACTGGTTCTCAGTCGCTTTTCGCCATATTTGTTAGTTTTCTGCGTCTTTACATGTCAGATCCTTCTGCTTCATCACTCTTTCCACTTCCCTTTGCCACTTCATTTCGGGTCTTCCTCTTCTCTTTCTTCCTTCCGGCGACCAGGTCAACATTCTCGTAGGCCGTCTGTTATCTCCCATGCGTAATACATGTGCGTACCATTTTAACATCTTTTTTTCCATTTCTTCCAAAATTGTTTGTGTTTCTCCCATTTTTTCTCTAATTCATTTCTTACTTTTAATATTTTGGATGTTCTTGCAGTTCTTCTCCTAAAATCCATTTCTGTGCTTAACAGATTTTACTTTGATCAACCATCCAGTGTCCATCAAAATCCTGAGAGCTGTGTCTGCGGTAGTGTAGCTACTGGCGGGGCCTCCCATGCCGGGGAGGTCGAAGGGGAGAAGTCAGAATGAGAAGCAATCCACCGGCCCTCCAGGTTATTGGGGGCTTGCGATGGGTGGCAACTCAGCCTATTTTTTTATTTTCTTTTCTGTTAAAATTCTGTCAGTCTACAGTGTGTAATACTGTAATAATTAAGCAAGGTCCGTGTTAGTAGTATCCGAACTGAATTATGTTCGTATGCAGGATGCCCGAGTTGTCCTTTGCCAGACAGAGTGAAGTATGATTGGCTCTTCGGGAGCCCTAAGATTTCTGCGCCTGCGGATAAACCTAACGGAGATTACGATGCCTTCTGCTCCATGATCATGCGTGATCGCTCCAACCAAAAACTGTACATGCTTAACAAGCCCATAATAATTATACTTATTGCAGTCGGAAGAATAGAAATGAATTAAGAATTGTTGGCGACATTCACAAAACGTTCTAAAGTTTGCCGCGTTAAACAAAAATCCTGTCTTTTAAAGAAAATTATTAGTAATTTTTCTTTCAAGTTTATGTACAGGCACGATACGTGGTATATTTATTATCTTATTTCGTTTTGAGGGTTATCTGTTTGCCAAAATGTCCACGATTCTTCTGTAATGGAAGAGATGACAGTGTACTTTGAACGTTACTAATCAGAACCGTTGGCTGGGACTGCGATAGCTGCACGACGCATGCGCCATTGTTAGACCACTCTCCAGCTGCAAAAGATTCTCGATTTTGCCATAGGCCTATGATAGGATTTTTAAGTAGTTGATGTGTTATTTCACAGTTATGTTGCACCTGACATTCTCGCATCCCGTGACGTCACCATAGGCCCACACTGAAGAATATATCTCAAGGTTCATACAGTTTTGAGTTTTAATCCATTTAACTCTCTCTCTGTCTCATAGGCAGATCCACCCTGTATGCGAAGACAGGACACAACTCCTCGCGTATGAGAACAAACCGGCGCCGGCAGCGATCCTAGCGACGTCCCCATCAATACCTCTCGACCCACCCAGTTACCCAGCGCCGCCGCCTCTGCCGACGTATCCACTCACCCCCAACATATGCGTCGAGGGAGGACGAATCGAGTTCATCAAAACGCCGCCCGATGTCGCTACAGACCGAAAATTTCCACCGACGACGTCGTCTTCATCATCTATGTCGTCGTCTGTACAGACACCTGCGTCTCAGCAGCCACAGACAGTGACGCGTGCGCAGCAAACAGTGGATGGGGACGAGAAGGCCGACGTCGCTAAGGTGAGTGGCAGCACGTGATCTTCCAGCCTCTCCGGCTTGTTCGGTATCGTAGCAGTGCTACAGATCTGTTGTTCAAGTATCCTGTGTTCAGTCCTAGTAGATTATATAGCTTGTACGTAATTGGTAGGATAAATTATCTTCGAATCCTGGCGAATGGTGAGAGTGCTAGCGGCTGCCGCTGGAGTGCTTGTGAAATTTCAGCACGACCTTTGGGGAATGTATAGTCGGAGCGTGAGCGATAGTGATACTCCGATAATGCAACACACAGTTTCTCCGATGGTTTGTCGTAACTTCGGGAAGACAATTTTTGTTGTATCCATTTTTTCGTCGAACTCCCTGGCGTCTTTCAACCCTTTGCCTTGGGTTGAAAAGGAAGCCTCGGAATTATGTTTTAGGAGATTCTTAGTCCGTATTACAGCCACGTCTTTTAATAGTCTTTTTATTACTGCGTTGCTGTTTGTTATTCCTTGTCCTTATCTAGTATTTTAGTTTTGTGATCCACCATTATGTATTCAGAAATTTCTTTGAAAAACCGCGTCTGTTCTCCATGCTTCTAATTTCTTTATTCATTAGCACCCAACGTTCGGATCCATACAGAAGCCTGTAAAGAGTGGCCCAGAAGTCAGCCAGCCGAAAAAATTCTTACGTACGATTATTAATGGGAATGTTTAGGTTTAAACCCGTTAACACTGGTGTTAGTCAGCTGCACGCATTATTGTTGTACGTGTGATTTTGCATACTTCATTGTAATTTACGCTGCAAATTTATCGTTTGGAAGCCTGTCAAACGGAGATTTTCTCCTGTAATTATACATATGTGTCTTTATGTGTGAATGTGTGTATATATTGGTCTAATTATTGAAAGAGAAACCCACTTTAGATCTTCAGATATATAGAACTGTGATTTATTATTTAATAAATATTATACGAAAAACTTTTTTTTGAACCAGTGAATATTTGAGCTTGTTGTTAATTGGGGGTTTTTACCCGATTGATTTGAAAGTAAATTTTCATGTTAGCTTTTAATATGGACGTCTGTTACAAAATATAAGTGAAATCCGGCAGTACTTAGGAAGGCTAAACATGTCAATGGATAGACAGGCTCGTGAACATGATCTCTTCTTTGCGTGTGTACTTTGTGCACTTTGCACTAAGACAACAACAATTCTGTGCACGGCTTAGCTCAGGTATTCTATAAAACATAACTGGAACATTTAATTGGATACGCTTGGCTACTTAGCTTCCTCTTTCCTGCAGTTTTTAAACAGTTTGTGAAGTTGCTTGACATAGTCTAGCTATCACAAGCTGTCTCTCTAGCACGTTCAGGCTCTGCGCTTGGTAACTTATGATCCGTTCACGGTACTGACCCGTAACTTCCTACCTTCTCGAGCACGCATCGTCAGCCTTGCGATCAGGATTCAGCCTTCTCCTTCAGTGCGAGAGAAATGAGTTCCTTTGCCTTTTCTCCTTTTCTCTAGATCATATACAGAAAAGTGGGCGAGAAATCGTATTTTAAGAAATTGTATTAGGCATGTACAATTCCCAATTACAGTAAATATAAGGGATATTAGCGTTACATGACAACAGAAATATTACCTAATCTACCAAAGGATGTAACAGTGGCAGGGCGACAGGCTGTGTTGTTTATACACACTTTTTTGCTGATGTAAAGCAGGTTCTGAAATCCCGTAACACACTTCGAAGTATATGACAAAACTGACATGTTTTAGTGGCCCCCACGTCCTCCCGACCTCACTCCTTCCGACTTCAACCTTTGGGGCCATCTGAAGGGCATAGATTACTGGAAAAGTCAACTCTCGGGAGGACCTTCGGCGTTTTATTGAAGCGGCTGCGTTGACATTACGACACATTCCTAGAATTTCTCAGTGCAGCCGAAATTCTTGGCTTTACAGGGCTCGGAATACAGTGTAAGGGGACACATTTTCTTAAACTTCTGTAAACAGTTTGTCAAAATCTATATCTGTTATATCTAAGTGTAATAACTCTAACAAATAAGTTTTGTCTTAAAATATTGCCTCATTTAATTTCCTGTTGCTTCCACTTCTTGCTAGCAAAGCGTTATAACCATGTGCTAGTAGAAACTTCTTGGCTTGATTTTACGTGTGGAACACGAATCTTTTATTTATTAGAGTCCCTAAGATTCACTCTGTATGGTAGTGTATGATGTTGGCATTTAGACTCAAAAATAAGCCATTCTGTAGTCCTAAATGCCCAGTAAATTATAAAAATTCAAGCCAACTTCTGTGCCACACTGCCTCCTCCCACAACATTTCCACACCTATGCGTTGTATGAAAGAATAATGGGATTTTGTCAGGCATTTTTGCGAAAGGTTTGCAAAACCAATCTTGGTAACTGTGCAAGACCACTTTCGCTATCTTAATAGCACATGCTTCCTGTTTACATGGATTTTCGTCTAAGAACGCGCGTGTAGAATTTTTTTGAAGTGTTTGTCGTGTCTCTTGTTCGTGTGTTACTAAGCAGGTGAAGTGTTGTGTTCGTTGGTCTAAACGTGCCGAGGTAGAGTCTTAAGGAAACGGCGGAAAAGTATTATAGACAACCGAAATGGAAGGAGAAGGAGTGCTCGACAGACCGTGTTAGGCCCATTATATTCACCGCTCTTCTACTGAGCATATTGTACCAATTTTTTTTTTCAGGAACGGGAATGGGTCAAAGACGCTTACTTCTGCTGTTAATTGTGGGGAAGATATTGGCTTCAGGAAAATATATGGTTTTGTTATCCCTAACAATCGCTGTTTGTTTGCGAGATCTCTTGTAGTGCGAAGCGGGTGAGATTGATCTGGGTTCGTGATGGAAAAGACTCTGCGAGACGTCGGCCATAATATACAGAAAGTGTCTGTGGTCGTCTTCCCGAGCGCAGGGAAGTACGAACTGTACTGCCTTAAAGGACACAGCTCGCATGGCTTTCCTCTTTATCGGCGCTGGAATGTTAGACGGGCGCTCAATGATGTTTTATGTCGTAACATTGGGTGGACTGTGCGTATGAGAAACTTGGTGTAGTGATCGCAGTGTTCATCTGCACACTTATAACATTGGGTGGACTGTGCGTATGAGAAACTTGGTGTAGTGATCGCAGTGTTCATCTGCACACTTATAACATTGGGTGGACTGTGCATATGAGAAACTTGGTGTAGTGATCGCAGTGTTCATCTGCACACTTATAACATCGGGTGGACTGTGCGTATGAGAAACTTGGTGTAGTGATCGCAGTGTTCATCTGCACACTTATAACATCGGGTGGACTGTGCATATGAGAAACTTGGTGTAGTGATCGCAGTGTTCATCTGCACACTTATAACATTGGGTGGACTGTGCGTATGAGAAACTTGGTGTAGTGATCGCAGTGTTCATCTGCACACTTATAACATTGGGTGGACTGTGCATATGAGAAACTTGGTGTAGTGATCGCAGTGTTCATCTGCACACTTATAACATTGGGTGGACTGTGCGTATGAGAAACTTGGTGTAGTGATCGCAGTGTTCATCTGCACACTTATAACATCGGGTGGACTGTGCGTATGAGAAACTTGGTGTAGTGATCGCAGTGTTCATCTGCACACTTATAACATCGGGTGGACTGTGCGTATGAGAAACTTGGTGTAGTGATCGCAGTGTTCATCTGCACACTTATAACATTGGGTGGACTGTGCGTATGAGAAACTTGGTGTAGTGATCGCAGTGTTCATCTGCACACTTATAACATTGGGTGGACTGTGCGTATGAGAAACTTGGTGTAGTGATCGCAGTGTTCATCTGCACACTTATAACATCGGGTGGACTGTGCGTATGAGAAACTTGGTGTAGTGATCGCAGTGTTCATCTGCACACTTATAACATCGGGTGGACTGTGCGTATGAGAAACTTGGTGTAGTGATCGCAGTGTTCATCTGCACACTTTGCGTCATGGATAAATGTCGCCGGAAGTGTGGTATAACATATCCCGAGTAAACAGTACCGTATGAAAATAATAAACAGAAAAGTGGAAAAGTTTTGAACGACAGGTTCGGCGTTGGGGAACAGTAAATTACGAAAACGTCATGACTTAACTGAAGAGAAACTGGACGATAATTGGCCCTGAGTGAAAACTGTCCCCAGGAAGTCATTGCGCCGGTTCCCGCTTCACAGTGGGGCGTCACAGGATAACAAAACTTTAAATTAGAGCCAACTGGGAAGCAACATGCTGGCATTGCAGGTAGTTTCAAAGAACCGGTAGCCATTGTTTTCTTGATCTACAAGTTCTGTTTTTTCTCGAATGAGGCGTTTATATTAAGTGGGAATAAAGAGAGCCAGAAAACGAACATTTGTGTTTCGGAAATTCCCAAGCACACTTTTGCATGATCTGAAATTTCGAAGACTTGTGTGAACTGGGTGCGCGCAAGATAATGGGGTGCAATGTTTCTCGAAGACTCGGTAAACAACCAGCCGATTTGGGCCTCCTGCATCTCCAGGTCGTAATTAGTGGATTGTTTTTGTGTAGGACATTGAAAGAGTTTATGTGAGCAGTCCAAATTCTTTGTAAGAACTGAAGGATAATATTCAAATGTAAATCACTTATATTTAAAGACGAACGCCGTCGTGTGTCGGAGAAATATTTCCTTTCCTTAAGTTGCGAGGCCTGCTTAGAAACTGGAGGTCGGCACTTCGAGACTGGAATTCTCCTGGCGAGGCTTAGGTACACCACAGACTTCTCAGTTGGGTTATGCTGTATTCCCTCCGCGACTGAGACATCCCTTTAATTTGATTGGTGGAAGACTGCAGGTGTCCAGTGAGTAATTGAATGCCCTGTAGAGTTTCTCCATTCGATCTAAAGGCACGAAGAGGACAGATAAAATAGAGTAACATGCAAGTACACAAATAATTGAATGCAAAATTGTTTGGAATGGCGCAGTTCCCACAGTCCGTTGTTGTGACTTGGCATTGCCTCATCTTCTGTTCTTGTTTCAGAAATTCCAAGTACTAGAGGTCTGTATTCAATATAAATGGTGAAAACTGTTCGATATTCACCTTTACGTCTGAAAAAAAACGTGTAACATGGACATGCAAGAACTTTCTAGTTTTCTTTGAAACTGGTGTTGCACTTCCTGTCACCATTCAGTGTTATTACTGTGCGTGAACTATAATTCTCAGAACGTGCTCCTTTCAACGAATATGGTTAAGCATACGCCACTTCATTTAAAAGGCCAGGCCACAATTTCGTTTATCAACTCGAGATTTGGGCCCGAAATAACAAGTAACAAATGGCCGCTGTGACTGTGATGTATACAGAAATATGTCAGTATATAAGCAATGGGTCTCCAAATTTTATACGACAAAGGGCCATACCCGTTAAGGTGGGCCGGTTCGCGGGCCGCAAGTGGAAAAATAACATTAAGTGCTATACCGAAGTGCATAAATTATTGTGAAATTTCTACAGTATATACATAAATTACAAATGTGGCCGCGGGCCGCATTATACAACATGGCGGGCCACAGGTTGGGGACCCATGGTTTAAGTGGAACCTGATGTTCATAACATGGAAGCCGAGGTACAGCCGAAAAGGTTCTTCGCTATTCTAATAAAGTGCCCAGACTGACTGACCCATCGATACCAAACTTACATGGCTCGTTGCGCATGCGCGGAATGTACTGAGTATGAAGTTTGAGGAAAATCGCTCGAGTGGAAGCCGCGAATCAGTCGAAAAGGTACTTTGCTCTCCAAATAAAGTGACCTTAATTATTGACCGATCAGAACGAAACTTACATGGCTTGTTGCGCATGCGTGGAAAGTATGGAGAATAAAGTTTTAGGTAAATCGCTCATGTGGAACTCGAGGTACAGCCGAAAAGGTACTTCGTCTTTCTAGTAAGGGGCCCTGAATTACTGACCGATCGGAACTAAACTTACACGGCTTATTGCGCATGCGCGGAAAGTGCGGAGTATGAAGTTTGAGGAAAATCCCTCGAGTGTAGGCCGCGAATCAGTCGAAAAATTTCTTTGGTCTCTTGGAAGACGACAAAGAGTCGAAAAGGTCTTCGGTTCAAGTAAAGTGTCCTTAATTATTGACCGATCGAAACGAAACTTACAGTGCCTGTTATGCAATGCGAGGAAAGTGCGGGATATGGATTTGGAGGAAAAGCCGTGGAGTGGAAGTCGAGAAACAGTCGAAAAGGTACTTTGGTCTCCAAGTGAAGTGCCTGTAATTATTGACTGATTGATACCAAACTTATACATCTTGTTGTGCATGTGAGTGAAGTGTGGGTTATGAAGTTCAAGGAAAATCCTTCGAGTGGAAGCCGAGAAACAGTCTATATGATGGCTTGGTAATTGGTAAATATTTACCGAAGTTTTGAAAGATCCTGCTGCTTCATCTTTAGTAGAAAAGTAGTCGAACTGTTTGTACCCTCAAAATGGATGCAGCAAGCTCATAACAAACATCTGTAAATATTTACCACTAGACACCCCCACGGCGTCTTATCCGAGAAGTAACTTTGTGATTATTTTGTACTGCAGTGGAGTCCTTATATGAACGGTGACGTGTTTCGACTTCGTAATTTTTAGGGGGTTGTTCGCGTTGATAGGGTACTGAACTCTGTATTTATTTGTAGCACAAGGGAAAGCTCAAGTATGAATTATTCCTCATTTCCGAACCCTGTCATTGCTACACCCTTCCGGTTTGTGTTTGCTTGTGTCCGCAACCATCTCCGCGATGAAGTGACTATTGATTGCCCACACTCTGACTCTGATTCATTCCCAGTTTAAACGCTGCCAAACCCCAACCAGCATTTTAAATACTTTCCCAACCCTGTTTCGTCACCACAGCCTCCTATTTTGAGGTAAAAATATGGGACACGTGACCAGAATACCACAGGGGAAAATAAAAGCCACCTGGAAAGTGGATTGTTTTATTGTTTTTATTTTGTTTTTCAGAAGGAAATGCTAGAATAAAATGCCTGTTTTGATACGACTTGTGTTTTAAGTGATGCACTTCAGTGGGCCCTCTCTATTATTTAAGTAAATAACACAGTAAAACAACTTAGCATTGTTTCTTGACAGCGTGCAGTAACTTTGAAGATCATACGCTGTCTTGTGCGCTTTGGGACTGTGGTGGAGTAACGTATGCGAGTGTTAAATTCCTTTAACTACCAATGTTTAATTCTGTTTAGTTCTGTCTATATATTTAGCATTCAGTCATATAGCTCCCCATATCTGATTACATATTAAGTGCAATTTAATCTGCCTTTACTGACATATGCCGTGGGCATAATGAGAGTGCACATTCTTTGAACTGATTAAATCCATGGTATAAGGTCTTCCTTGAAAGTCGACGTTTTCCTGTCTGCTAAAACAATTTCGTGACTTTATTAACCTTCAGTATACGGCCTTTTGAATGCCAGGTTTCTTTAGCCAGCTGAAGCACGATTCAGTTCAGCCTCAGAGGCTTATGGCCGTGTTTCTGAAGCCCAGCACCGAAACCTATCCTGAATACTTCAGTCCATAACTTCGCACCTTATTTTAACATTTTAATATTTCCCCCCTTTGTACCCAGTCCTCTTTTAAGTGGTCTCCTATGTCGAGAATTTTCAGTAAAATCTTTTCATGAAATTCTCGTTTCTCTCACGCATGTCTTCTAAGCTGTAACCATAGTAGCAATACTAGGTGAAGACTACCAAACAAGCTGACTAACTCCATGGAGCAGAGTCTTTCTTGAGAAACTGGCAGTCACTTATCTGATGAAGAAATCTGTATTATTTGGAACCCGAAGTTTGAGGTCTCCGTTTTTGTTTCTGGGATGTGGCGTCGCGTCACTGGATGATTGGTGCCCGACGTTTCGAAACAGCGTAGTGATCTCATCTTCAAGGACAGAAATGTCCATCAAGAAATCATTCTTCACGGACATTTCGATAATCTTCCAAGTCAGCGTGTTTGTGTACTTCTTTTGCTTGATGCCGAAGAGCACTCTAGACTAAGCTTTCTGACGTGCAGTAAGCGATCGAATGTATTCGGACAACCCTGTATTCTAGAACGGACCGTGGTGAGGTGGTCTTGAAATTGCCGGGGTTTCACACCGCATCGCTAATGTTGTGGAATGTGATGTGTTCTACGTCCTGCGGCATTCAGCGCCACCACTGGCAGCTGCTTGCTGCAGCACTGTCTTTGTATGGGCAGGTGTTGTTAAGTCTGAGCACAATGTTGAAGTTTAAATTGATCAATTCTAATACCTTAAATTATAGCACAGGTGTATAATGCATACGTTATCAAAAATATTGATGGCTAGAAGCAAAGAGTGGAAATATGTAGAGCCAAGATACTTTTCCAAATTGGGCTTTTTGTTTTGCATATTTAATAGTCCGTATCTCCATTTACTGCAGGTGTATACGTATGTTCTCTTATTAGAGAACTAATTGCACTGCTGACACATTGCATAGACCCGTAACCCCTCCTCCCTCCCAACTTGCGTATGGTAATTTTGGCAGTATTATGCAATCAGGGCTTCGAAATTACGATTGCTTATTTAACTTAGGCGAGCTGAAATTCACGATTATTTAAGTCAGATTTATGAAACACGCGGCCCGCCAGTTCATTATACGATCTTACTTTAATTACAGTATGCGCCTGCCACACAAAAGACTAACTTATTTGTGTGAGCGCTCATTTATTTACTTGTAATTTTATTTTAGTTAAATGCAGTCATTGTTATGTAGGCGTTTTTAAATTTAAACTACTGTAGAGAGAGATGCTGCAGGTTTCTAAATTTTCGAGAGTTGTATGTTCAGGGTCAAGCATTTAAGTGGTACTATTTTATTGTTACCAAAGACAGGACAAATTTAAAGTACCTAACCACCTGACGCTCCTGCATGCAGTTTAATGCTTAAGGGAAGATTTTCTTCCGTCTTACGACGTTAAATACGGCTTCGTCTTACCTCGGTTGAGGAAATACGTCATGATACTCAGGACTGTTGTAAATTATGTAAGCTTAATAATACTTGTGATTACAAGGGTGCCAAGTATTCCAAAAGACAGAAGGATAGAAGCCAAAGTTAATAAAATCTGGCGTTTTCGACATACAAGAAAGAATTTCTGTTTCATAGTGACTACTGCAAGCAGCTGATTTGGAGTGGAATATTCTCCCTCCTCTGTGTAAATCTGTGGATCTTTCCGTTGCTTTGGTGTTGTACAACGTACAGTATCTATTTCTATTTTACGATGTATGTGTCTAACGAAGAAAGGAAAATTAGATTGCGAAGGACGCGTATTTCAAGAAAAATGAAAGACATCCATCTAAGTATGTTGTGCTATAAAACTGTTTGCCTCATTTGCAGTAAAGTGATATCAGCTACAAAGTTTATTATCTGCGCCGCCATTACAAACCTTTACATGAAGATAAATTTGGTGTTCTTGAGGGAAGCTAAGTGAAGATAAACCAAAGTAATTGAAATGTTATTTGCTTTGGCAGCAGGATGTGCTTACTGTCGCAAGTAAAACAAATAAAGCAGCAGTCCGAGCAAGTTTCATTGTATCACAATCTTTGAGAAATCAAAACCATTTACGGATGATGAGTATGTGAAGGAGTGTATAATGAAGGCAGCAGAAATAATGTGTCCCGATAAACAACAGTTTTTTTTAACAATATCTTTCTGCAAATACGGAGCCGAACGTGTGAATGATTTGGCAGGAGATATACAGTGTCAACTTAAACAAAAGTATGAATATTTTTTGGCGCATTCAATTGCAGTTGACGAGAGCACAGATGTTAAAGACATAAGGTTTCCCTAGCAACTCACTGAACGGATTGTGCTACTGGATATGTGAGCATGAAGGGCTAGGTGGCATACAACATACATTAATGAAGAGACAGCAGTCCAATAACATTTAGAATAAAATAAAATTTTGAAATATAATAATAATGATGATGATGAGTGTTCTTAATATTATGTTAATTTGAAACAAGACAGTTGTAATTGTGTATAGTTTGTTGTAATTGTGTATAGTTTGTTTTGTATTGTTATTTTTATGTATATGTCCATTTGTATTGTGTGTACTAGTGTAAGGACTACTGCCACCGGGTGAAAACATTTGTATTGTGTGTACTAGTGTAAGGACTACTGCCACCGGGTGAAAACCCAATTGCAGTAAATAATAATAATAATAATAATTAAGTAACATTCTACTGCTGAAAGTTATGTGCGGCCTGCCACACTTGTTTTTATTTTTAATTATTGAACTTGCCTGCGTACGATTTGAGTTTGAGACCCCTGATTTAGGCTGTTTGAGCGGGAATTGCGTAGTGGATTTGTTGTTTATCATTGTTAGGGTAATGTGTTGGCAGTATCTGTCTGCCTGTCTTGCGGACTGTGGAGTAGCAGTTACAGCAGGTAAATATGGATAAAAGAGGTTGCTGTGTGAAGTACAAAAGGACAGGAAACAAGGAGGGAAAGGAACGGCAAGTGAGCAAACTGAATCATTTAATAACAGTGTGTTTACATACTATGTAGCATACGAATCGTACATAAATACGTGTGGATATATCGTGTGTTGGAATCCCGTGTCTGTGTCAGAAGAAAACGGGAAATCTTTCGTGCAACTTGATATTTCTTTACAAGCATATTTTACTTTGTCTTTATAACTCTGGCGAGGTAGGCAACAGCATCATACATCTTGAATCGTCTGCAGAGTTTTACTTTAAAATGTTGCAGTTCTACTTAAAGCTTAATCTATTAACACGTAAGTTAATGAATCTAGTTCATTTGGCGGTAGAACCAGGCACAAAGGAGGGAGGGTGCTGGATTAATTAACGTATACAGTTTAAGTACCGCAAAGTGGATTACAGCGCTTCCACCAAACCGTGGCACAAGAAGAGAGACACTTTCCCTTTCTGACAACGGAACTTAACACAGGAGTGACCAGTCAGTAAACAGTACCGGCCACACATAACCCGTGTCTTACTGTAAACTTTATAACCATACATGTTACTGTAGAGATAGACTTCAAAACCTGTGTAAGAGAGTTATCTGGTTGGAATGATTGCCGGGAAACGGCTGTTCTTATTTAAGTTTCACTACGTCCTTAGCAGCCTTTCTATGTCAGTCCTTTCCAGTTTACAGCAAGATGACATCTGAAGCTGATACAGAATCTTAAGTAACTGGAGAGCGCGGTGGTTATTAAAATGCTGAAGGGCCTGGTGTTTTATGCTCAAATGCCGAAAGAGATCTAACTGTGTTATGATCTGTTAAGCCGGGATTAGACGGCGCGTGGCTCGGCTCGGTTTACGTCATAACTGACGTCATTGACAAAGAATCGTATTCAAACGCGCCGTGTAACCGGCCTGGCGCGGCGCGGAGTGTGATTGGTGGAGCGAGGCTCGTTGGATCGCCTCAGAAGCTGTTTTTTCACGATCCTCAAAGGGACTCGGTGCGGGCAGCTTTAGCGGCTACACGGCGCTTGCAGTGTACGCGCCAAGCCAGTCTCGTCCAAGTCTGTATACACTTAGGTCTGGTCTTTGTTTTCTGCTGTCGGGGTGCGCGAAGAGTGAAAGTTTCTGTCCCACAATTGGTATTGGCTAGAATGGAGTGGTCAAACGAGGACATTTTTAAGTTCATAGAACAACACGACTTATTCCACAAGCCGAGCCGAACCTACCCGAGCAAAGCCGCTGGTCCGCCATTTGCCGAGCTGCGCCGCGTCGTGTAGCCAGATTGTCTTTTCTGTTCCGATCTGTTGGCCGAGCAAGTGACGTCACGTCACTGGACGAGCCACGCGCCGTCTAATCCCGGCTTTACACTGACTGTTTATAGGAACGAATATTTTGATATGTGTACGATTACCTAAATACTCTGTACAGGCGGAACGCGGTCATTGCCCTTGAGAAAAGAGCACGAGTTATAAGCGTTTGGAGACTGAGTGCTTAGGAAAATATTTCGACGAAAGAAAGGCGAAGTAAGTGGCGGTATAAAATATTACAAGAACAACAAACTTTTCACCCAGTACTGCTGTGATGGTGTAATAAAGCAGGTTACGATTGGTCGGACATTTAGATTGAAGTGATAGATAAAATATGCATACTGAATTTAGGTAGGGGAAACCTTTCGGAAAACTGCAGTAAGAAGATCATTAAAGCCATGATCGGTTTACATAAAAATGAATGTTACATAAGTACGGTGTAAAGTGTGGACAAGTTCAGCATTCAGTATTATCGGCGCTGACTGTTCGGTTGCATTACTATTGTTATGAAGACGGCACAGTAAATTTAATATACTTGGATACTGGAGGACATGATAATTAAGGAAGCTGTAATATCGTTAACAGGAATAGTCTGTATTATACGTTGGCACATTGGTGTGTCATCTTCACCTACTGGAACTGAATCAAGTACTTTCTGCTGGATAAGTGCGTAACACTTAAGGGTTTTTATAGAGCGAATAAAATAGTAGTTGTACTGTATTCGTGACAGTGCTACTACTACTACTACTACTAATACTAATACTACTAATACTAATACTAATACTAATACTGCCACCACCACGGATCGGATCGCTGTAGAGCGGCCAAAAAATTCGAAGTTTCTTAAACAGACGAATAAAAAACGAGAAAATATCTAGAGAAAGGAAACACGTTCCACAAACCAAGGTGTCTTCAAGACAAAATGATGTGTCCACTAGCATTTCCACATAATTAAACATACAATTTGCAGCTGAAGGACCATATTCGTGTTCATTTCTTACATTATTCCCTACCTTACCAAGAAGGCACACATATTAAATAATAATAATGTAATAACAATGTTTCCACAGTGAAATAAATCCTTGCTGAAAGTATATTCTGTGTATAAAGCATGCACACCGTGAAAGCACGTCTGCATTTTATGCAGGTTTGAAATAAGCTGAGGCACGACACGGCGTAACGATCTGTTGGCTGAGCAGTGTGCGAGTCCATTAATCAGATCACAGACTATAACGAATAGCTGCTGCTTGGGTATGTAATGTTGGCCAACCCCTGCAACGGCTTAGCATGTTCCACCTGGATAATGTTAAGACTGTTTTTATTAACTGGAGGAAATTGGTGTTAAAAAGACACAGAGAGACGTGAGGGCTGGATTTACGCCTGTGTGTTATAACTGGGGAGAAAGCTTCGTTTACGGTTATTTGAAATGCAAATATACTATGAGTTTTTAAGGCATAATTTAGGATCTTTGTCTCTTCTGTTGGTACGTTTGAACGTGCACGGGACGCGGAACGTTTAGTGCACGTACTGCTTCATAACATAGTTGACTCTTCCCTGCCAACAGCACTCTGGGTGGAAACGGGAAGGAAATTAAAAATAGGGTTCTCTTGTCTCTTAAATTCCTACTATTATGATGACAAATATGTGATTATGTTTAACACCGTACCATTTATCTGTATAGTACAGTCCAGTGACCACTTCGGCTTACACAGCAATTTAATGTTGAGCTTCTGAAATCTTGTATTTCCTCCACATCGCGGGCATGTAAAGTTGCTGTTACCCCGCATGCGTTTTAATGTGTGTAAAGTTTACCGCCATTACTTTTACTTCACTGCAATACAATTGTGTTGTTAAATAAACTGGAACTGGTCGCCGTCTGATACAGCCACTATATTTGTTGTAGTTCGTAACGCTACGCCCGATATATTCCGAAGCCCAGCAGATACTTAACGAAGGCCCTGATGATGAACAAAAGTGTTCGAAACGTCCAATAGCGCTGGGTTTTGTTGTTGCTCGTGTTTGAAATATGTCAGGCATGTGTAACAAGTCGCAGCAAATACGGTGTCTGTATTACGCGGTGAACAGTGCCTGTTTGTGATGGAATTAGTCCAAGCACGTCACATTTGGTCGGTGTGTGGTTATGTCTTATTATTCACAGAAACCAAACGCAACAGCAACTTCAACTAGTCGCATATAGAGGCAGAAATAGCTGCAGTAAGTGGTTTTGTTTCAGTCCGTATTATTGTGTCCGTCGTGAGCTGTAATGAGCGTTAGAGCAGTAGAAGTAATGTTCATAGGAACCGGACATTTTAGCCTAGAGTTTGTAACAGGCCTTCTCGTAGTTTGATACAAAGGACATTGGTTTTGAAGTTCGTACGGAACTTGGTTTGTCATTGTAAGCGAAGGACACGGGTTTAGGTTGCGTGAAAATAAATTTCACTGACAACATTTGGACTCCGAAGGGGCAAAGTAAAGGACTGGATGGCATCACATAAAGAACAGCTTTTAATGAATGAGATCATAGCTGATGAAATGGGCCGGACGTGTGACTTAAATGGGAAAATGATAAATGCGAACAATATGTTAACAAGAAACGTTAATAGACCGGAATAAATGGGAGAATAATATTAAATTTCATCTGAAATGAACAGTTTTGATGTAAATAATTGGGGCTAAAAAAGCTGAAGTGGTTATTTTAGGATAATATCACGTACCAACGAACTTCGTAGCTTGCACAGTTCACCTGGGATTCGCAGGATAGAGACATACAAGCTGCTGCTAGGGACTGGACATGTAGGTCCTAGGTAGGATAAGGTAACAAGGAGTGCATACTGAATTTTGGTGGGGAAACTTTCTGGATAACAGCTGCTTTGAAGACAGAGTAGGAGAATGGAATACCGGCATACCGTTAAGTTACGTCAAATTTTAGGGAAATGGGCTTCGACAATGACCATGAAAAGGAGTCAGGAACGCGTCTGCTATGGACTTTGGCATTAGCCGTGCTGAAACTCTGGGTTCCCTCATCCGTTATTTAGTTCGTTAGCTGATTGCTTGATTGGAGTTGATAACGATGGACGCACTGTTTCTCGTTTGTGCTTCCGAAACTCAGAACGAGTTGTCCGACTTGGCATGTGTGTGAGTTAGTGAACCAATTAAGCTGTCAGCACAGTAAATTATTGCGCATGTTAATTCAGAGACCCAGCTATAAAATCATTTCATTTCCTTGTGTTTGTGTTCAGTGAATCAGTAGATACGTCAATCGCTCAGTCAGTCAGTCAGTCAGTGAGAGAATGAGTGAATAAATAGTCAGCTGAAATGCTTTCATGAGTGTCTGTAAGATTTAGGAAGTATGTGAGATGTAAAGGCTTGGGGCAAGATGTTAGGTTTCGCTGTCTGTCAGTTGCACAGTCAGTTCAAGAGCTCGGTTTATGTGTCAGCCAAGAGAGTCGGTTAAAATGTTCGAGTGTCAGTTCATTGAGTCGGCTGGGATAACATTTTACAGAATCACCTGGAATGTCATTGGAGTTTGATTGTCAGTTGAATATATCAGTTAAGTCTATTAACGCCAGTTCAATAAGTAATTTTGTGAGAGTTAAGTGTAATTCAGTCTTTCAGTCAGTGTAATCACATTCGAAATATAAGCGGATTCGGCGAATGAGTCAGTGAGGCCGTCAGTGTGTCCAACAAATTGCATGTCCGTCAATCGGCGAACCAGCTGATCTGACTCAGACGAACCAGATCAAATGATGTTTGTTGCTGAAGAGGCAGTGAGAGTGCGTGGATACCTCTGCTTTAAAGTGCCCTTTACGAGTTGGCGCATAAGAACCAGAAGGAGTTGCGCAGACACGGACTTGTCAGCTTTGTCATGACCTGGATGAAAATCGAACTCGAGTCCCGTGGAGAATCCTTATTACTGCTGCGTATCTTCCACTCCCACAGGCTGGCCTCCTCTTTATGGCTGCCTCCTGATTTCGTATTATTCCGCATATTCGATGCAATAATCGTGCCTTGAGATTCGGCACGCACAAATGGCATCTCCTCAAATCCCTCTGATTGGGTTGATTGCATATTTGGTTTCTGGTCTTAGTGGCAGTTAAGAGCCTCCATGATATCGCCGGTGCCCGTTATTGAGATCGTAATGTTCCTAAGTGGATTACGTTTGACTAGGCGTAACCTATAAAATGAAGCTTTACCTGTGACCTCTACGTACAAAATCAAATCTCATAACCTCTGGTGTATGAAACAAAACGGGAATATGTAACGTCGGTATACACTGAATCGTCACTTTACAAACGCTCAACTGACAGATTGATCTTTCCGGTACGCGTAGTGAATTTTTAAGGATATGTTTTGTCGTATTTATTTCTAGCAATTTCGCTTAGGGTAGCCCAAGGGAATCTCATGGTATTAGAATTGAATGAAACACATCAGCGTTTGCTGCAGGTTATCGGCGTTAATTTATTCTACGAAGACATAAATAATCCTATTGTAAAGGCAAACTATTAGAAATTAGGTTTATTTGAGATAGTGTTACCAGAATATAGGGGAAAAATTACAACACGAAGCTAAGAATGTATCATTCGAAAATATGGGTACGAAAATGACAAATGAAAATGAATTAGGTTTTGCATGCAGGATGTTAAAATCAGATTAAACGCGGGGAATTTTTACTAGCATTACTTCAGAATCTCATATATTCCATCAGTTATCTAAAGATGTAGACTACGAGATTTGAGGTTATCGCAGCGGTGCTAGTGAGCATTCCAGTCTTCTGGGCTATGACATCGTATAGATTTGTACGTAGGTACAAGAGTTTCGGAAGAACGTTATGTCTCCACATGTAGGTTAATCTGCTACCTTGAAAATAGCGACAGTGCTTATATGCAATATGTAGGCTTCATATCCCAGAAGACTGTAATATTCATACAGAACTTTAATATGGCTGTTTGATGGGAGCGTGCAACTTGGAACTGAGTGGAATCAGAGTGGTTGACAACAGAAGGTTGATCAGAATATCTGGACTTAAGTGACTGTATGTAACAGACGGGTAGAAGGAGGTGCATAGGAAGGAGTTCCTGATTTGTGATCTTCGCTGTATACAATGTTAGGGTGATTAACCAGTGAGAAAGATACTGGTGGGACAAAGCAGCACTCTTGGGTAAATAAGGAATTCACAGTTTTGAACTGCAGGACGTATGAACGAAGGGAGTAAATAATACTGAGAGACGTAGCCGTAAGTGTGAGGACTATTAATTATCTGAAGAGAGACTGAGACACTTTGCGACTGACAATTAGTCAACTCCTCTTATGGCTTCTGACCAGATGCTTAATGTGCTTTGAAATTTACATTCTTGGTCCTGGGGCGCCCTGTCTGACGAGAGAGCCTTGAGGACTTTACTTAGCGCGAATTGTGCTTAAAGATTCAGCTCATGTCGCGCAGTAAACACACTCCGTCTCGGTTATAAACACCAGTCACTTACTGTATTTCTGTATAGGAGAATAATAGCTGTTTGTTCCGATATACGTACAGAACACAAATTCACTCTGTGGGTGATGGTAAATAAAGCAACCACTGGGCTTTAAAGGTTTGAAGAAACGGGGTGCGAGCATATGGCTGGATCGTCTCAAGCCTAACAGGGGCAGTTTTGGGGGGCGCTGCACCTAGGTAACTCAAATTGTCTCCTCCCTTCAGGTTTACGGACTGAAATGCTCTCTTCATTTTTGATAACTTCCAGTCGTGCTGTACACCCCTTCCACCGCAGTGTTTTTATTAGGCGCGTTCGCAAAGTTGCGAGAAGCGATTATTAGCTTGGGCATGTCGGTCTGTCTGTCTGTCCATCCGTCCGCATGGAACAAGTCGGCTACCACTGGACGGACTTTCATGAAATTTAATATTTGAGGATTTTTCTAAAATCTGTCCCGAAAGTTCAATTTCATTGAAATATGACAAAAATAACGGTACATTATATGAAGACATATGCACATTTATGATCATATCTCGCTCAGTCCTTGTCAGACAAAAGTTGTAGAGAAAATCAAAACACATATTTTATGTTCAATAACTTTTTTTTTCCGAAAATCGGGCCGTTTATGTGACAATGTGGAAAATTATGGTACAGCCAGACAGACTGCAGATGACAATTCGGCGCATTCGCTTTGCATGCTGGGTAACAAAGGCTAGAGACACACACTCAGAATATTAAATACTTATTGCTTCTCCCCAGCAACAATGGTTACGCGAACGCGGCTCATTGTTACTTTTATACGTTCATTGCCTCTCTTGTTTTGATTGCCTTAATATTTTGTGAAGGATGCAGATTGTGAAGATTGTCATTAAACAACTTTTTTCATTCTCCTGTTCGTTTGCGTACAACAGGTCCAGGTGTTCTCCTCAGCACTCCGTTCCCACACATATTCGTCTCTGATTTCAGAGACCAAGTTTTCTACTCATACAGTACAACAGGTACTGTTGTTTGTAATACGTATCAATTCTCGTACATGAAATAGGTTCGTTGACCGATAGTACTTGTAGCATTTGGATTAGGACTGCCAAAGAAGGCAATATTTAGAGCTGTCATACGGGATCGTACGTGTATAACGACTCGGGGGTTTTGCTGCCCGTTACATCGACCTGCTCAGTATTCTGCCCCGCTGTCTGTGACTACGTGTCTTGCGATTTTGTCAGTGGACGGAATAACAAATCAACCAGCTGTTCCATATAGACAGTGGTCTTCGTTCTACATTACGTCCAGGTAACAGTTTGGGCTTTACCTTAAAATGTGCCACGCTCTCTTTCGTATCTTTGTCATTTTAACTTATCATCCGTAACCATCCTTCCGTCAGGATTTATGGTATAACACTTGCTTGAGTGTCGTTAAGAAACGAAGGAACCAAGAAAACACTTATCAACCAAAAATTGTACTATTAAAGTTTATTATCACTTAAAATTACCCTACATATGTTTCGGTCATCAGGTGACCATCATCAGGGTGCAATTGTTGGTTGATAAGTGTTTTCTATTACCATAATGCAGGGTGAACAAAAAGTTAAGTTGATTAATGCCCAACAAGTAAAACCTCTTAATCACTACCAAAACATCAACCCCTGATGATGGTCACCTGATGACCGAAACATATGTAGGGTAATTTTAAGTGATAATAAACTTTAATAGTGCAATTGTTGGTTGATAAGTGTTTTCTATTACCATAATGCACGGTGAACAAAAAGTTAAATTGAAGGAACCAAGATATAACTGAAGCGCAAATAATGTAAAGTAGGACAAAAGTCTCTGTATAATGGTTATCCAAAATTCTTGTTCCGTGTTAGGGCTTCGCTTTTCCGTATGTCGGCTGAAGATGCACCTTATGGACTGGAAATTTTTCGAGGCTTCTCGCAGTCTTTGCAGGCAGATGTTGGGAGACTAGACTGTATTGTAATACGCGAGGTTAAGGTTCTCACAGCCGTGTTGCTAAAGATTCAAGTCTGCTGGGATGTTACGCTGTGTCGACTGGTAAATAGCCACTGGCTTTTCTTTTTAATAGTCCATTTTCGCTCATTCATACAACTTTATAAATTTAAAATAGAAATGCATCGCCCTGTTCGACTTCATGAGCCTGTATAGATCATTAACTGGAAGTAAATGAAACAACAAACGTCCAACAGGAAGGCAGTTAATGGAACTTGTCTGCAGCCTTGGCTTGTTTAGCAACTGCTACTTAGCAGAGCTTGCTCAGCTGCGCTGGCTTTGCAACGTCCAGTTTGAAGACGAGTGTGTACTTGAAGTGCGGAGAATGGGGAAGGAAGAGGCTGTGGCTTATTTTGTGGTATAATCTTAATATTTATCTGGGCGAATTGAGGAAAAGAAAGAAAAATCTTTGTCGGTGTAGCAGATTTTCTGGTAGAGAATCGAAACCGGGAACTCGCTCATACGAAGCAGGAGTGTTAGCCCCTCTAGCCGCTACGTTCGGTCATATTAATGAGTGAAATTTAATTATGACGTCAAAGCTTCTGTTCTATACCATTTGGGGTAGGGGTATTTGTGTCATTTTTCCTATTAGAGGAAGGAAGCCAGACAAGATACACGAAGGGAAGGAGAAAATAATCGAGTACATTAAGGCTGAGGGAAGGAAAGAAATAAAGAAAGGAAGAAACAAGGAAGGAAAATACAAAATATAATGGACGTAGTGTAGTTCGAAATTCGTAGTTTCTGACATTGTTCAGTGTTCAGCCATTCATTGTAGAAATTAATTACAGCTATTACAATGTTCGAGTTAGTGAGAAATTTAGTCGGGCGATGTCGCTAGTTGTAGTAATCCTGGCTGCTGCGGTGCAGGGTGTGGGGGGGTGTGAGTTTCATAATACATATCGCAGCTGCACAACCCCCTGGAGCATCGATTTGAAGAGAGATGCCCTGTAGTTGTATCGGAGACGCCCCCCACGCATATAGCTTGCCGGCAGTGGTGCTCTGTGCTCCATTGCGTCCAGTTGCTTCTGTTGCGAGTGCGGGACGCCGTGGGAACCGAAACATAACCTCAAACTTACAATAACAAAGAATAAGGTAGAGTTTACAACTTTCTTGTAATAACGTACTTTTATATAAGAACAAAGTTTTCCTGTTGTCACTTCGCATGTCAGTGTTAATCGTTATGTGCACGATGCACGTTAAATGGACAAAGCACAAGGTGGGCTTGCCGTCTGTTCGCTTGTTATGCGTCCGAAGCTGCTGAACGGAATTTAGTTACATTTAGCATATCAAGTCTACTCTATACGCTGTCATGCGGTTTTCATTTTGGTTCGTATCGGTGCAATGTACCCCGTATTCCATGTGACGCTCAGACCAGACAAATTTTCTTATAGACTTTGTACGTGCTGTAAATACAAGTTTATTGGAATTACCAGTAGCCTTTTTACACCTTATAGCCATTCACCAGTCAAGCGCGTTTCGATGCGTAATTCGCGTTATTAGTGACTGCCCGTGTTACCGTGTTATTTTGTCTGGAAATGCTGTATTTTCTGTGTCAGCTGTACCCCTTTTTGAATTTCGCGTATGAATGGCTAATGGTTGTAAGGTGTAGAAAGGCTGCTGGTAATTGCAATAAACATGCAAATAATAAAATAAATAAATATAGTTTTTACGATCGCTGAAATGTTGGATGTGAATATTTAAAGAAATAAAAGGCAATACCAATTTTTGAACTGAAATTTTGGTCTAATGGTGAGAACTGCTGCTTTTTTTTTTATCGTGGAAGTCCCTGGTTGATAGCTTGTTCCGGAGACCAGCTATCGTGACCTAAATGCATCGTGGTTTTTCTCAGTCCCTCGCAAAATGTCGGGGTACTATCTCTAACTAGGCCAAGACCGTTTGCTGCCTAGTCCATTACAAATTACTTTAATTAATCGTACAACCATTCGACACTGTGCGTCGCGATGTAGACGAAGAGTGAATGAAGAAAAGTTTATAATTCAGTGCAGTGCCATTTTTATAGTGTCAGGTTCCCAAAAGTAGAGTTATAGGTATATGTGCGCTGTGTGCTGGTGAAAGATTGTTGGCTTCTTAAGACGGGTTCTGCCTCCATGGCCTTGGTTAATTGGCAAGATGTATTCACAACAAAGTAAAGCACGTGTCATTAAGGTAATGCAGAATTGTAGAGAACGCGCCTGTTATATACGTTGTGTGTACTGCAGTCGGTGTTCTGGTGTGCACCGTCAGATGTGTTTTGATATGTGTTAAATTCTACAGTACTTGATACGACGCCATATGGATTGCAGTTGTTGATGATAATGGTTCAGAATGCTTTTCGTTATACCGCTCAGTACTGGCTCCCTATCAAATCAACGGTGTGACAACAAATATAAAGACAGGATGAAGTAGCTTTATGCAACAGTGGCAAAAACGTTTGTATAATATTGAAAAAGGTTAAATACTAAAATTCGATGTGTACATTCTAGGGCAGTGATTTAGAATTTAAGTTACGTGATCCGCTTCTCGATGATCGTGCGTTAAAGTGACACAAGTGCCGAAAATTGATAAATGTTGGGGTCGGGGTATTTTTTTTTTATGGAGAAGGGCCCCGCAGCAGAAGTTACGGACGCACCGCAGCCTTAGGCTTATTGTGCAACCCTGTGATGAAGATGATTGGATGATTAGTGTTTTCTTTTTTTCCTTGTAATTGAGCACCGGTGGAATGAAATTGACAGGGGAAACCTGTCCTAGTGCCACTTTGTCCACCACAAATCCCACATGGACTGACCCGGGATCGAACTCGGGCCTCCGCGGTGAGAGGCCGACGACTAACTGCCTGAGCCATGGCACGGCCTCGGGTCGGTGTGTTGGACTGATTTCAGAAGTTAAAATACTTTGTTAGAAAAAGAAAACGAAAATCACATGCTTGGAAAACAAGTCTTTGAGATTAGACGTAAATCGCTGGAGAAACAGAAATGCGATGAAAGAATTCTGGAGAAACTGCTATATAGCCTGACCTGTTGAAACTTGCGATTGAAGCTAGCCAACCGCAATATCAGAGACCAGCAACCAGTCCTTTCGTGTGGTTGTGTAGTATATTAGTGCGTCTGAAAGTAGACCTACCACCGTATATACACTATATATATATATATATATATATATATATATATATATATATATATATAACTGTGCCTGTTGACGGCGTGTGAATAAGCCCGCAACATGCACTACCCTCATCATTAAAAATATCGCCCTAATATAGTTGTAGTCCTTTTATTCACCGTTTTTCGTACGCATCACAACTGGATGTTTTTAATGGACGGTGAACTACAAATAATTTCCAGTAACTCCGTAGATTTCGGAAGTGCTTTTGTTACGTCTATACCATCACAAGAAATATGTCTATTACACGCTTTGGAGATACGAGAAATTCAAACAAAATTTTGATCAGGAAGCGTGAAGGAAGGACAGTAGGCCTACTTGGAAGACAGAATTGTAGGTAAGATGCGGGTATTAAGGTTTTTCTCTCATGAGTGTACCTTAAAGAAGTACATGGCCGTGCCATGGCTCTGGCGGTTAGTCGTCGGCCTCCCACCGCAGAGGTTTGGTTTCGATCCCTGGTCAGTCCATGTGGGATTTGTGGTGGACAAAGTGGCACTGGGACAAGTTTTTTCCCCGAGTACTTCGGTTTTCCCCTGTCAATTTCATTCCGCCGGTGCTCCATTACTTGGAAAAATAAAAACTGATCATCTTTCGCTTCTTCTTCATCACAGGGTTGCACAATAAGCCTTAAGCCTTCTGCTGCGGGGCCCTTCTCCACAAAAAAAAAGTACATGACATGAGAGTGTGGACCTGATTCATCTGAATAAGGGTTAGGGTCTATTGGCGCATTGTTGTGAAAAGGGCAATAGACCTTCAGATTTCGTAAAATATGTATAATCACTTGAGTAACTGAGGGACTGCTGGTTCTCTAAGGACATGGCTGTATGGTGTTACAGTGCACACACGACGAGATCCCCGCTGTAGGTTAGTCCGTTTCTGGCATCTATTACATTCCCAGCAGGAATCATCTCCTGGTCTGTGGAAAGTACAAGAAACCTTCCTACAAACATCACAGCTTATTTCGGGCACGGGAAATGTTAAATAAACTACAAGGAAATATTCAGAAAAGTCGGGTATCACAGCTGCAGGCCGCTGGCCCGTTTTGTCCATACCAGCCAAATTCACAATTCATGAGCATCTACATTCATAATAATGCTCTTCGCTCTCTAACAATAGAAGGAGATTTCGGCACCGGAATATATTTTTGTTGTCAGATTGGACTGGTTAAATTGACCGCTGCTCTCATAAGCAGTGGAGTTTAATTTTTAATACTTAGTACTTTGTTCTTTTCGTGGAAATGAGCGTGCCGAGTTACATTCTCACAGAATAAAAGATTTCCATCCGGCGTGATGGCGTGATAATAGGATTAAGTATGAATGGCGCCGTCAGAGGACAACACAATGGTTTGGTTTGTTGTTTTAAGACTGTAGTGCTAGAATAAATAGAGAATTCGATTTTTGCTTTTCACTCGTTAGAAGTTCTTTTACAAACGAATAAAAAAAAAAGAGAATGCCTTATGTGGAGGTCGTGTTTGTGACCTAGCAGCGTATCGCGCCGTATGCCATTCAACAGATTTTTTTTTTCAAATTACTTATGGGAAACTTCCACAAAAAATTGTCGGGAAATTCAGACTTTCAGCCTTATTGATTCAAGATAAGGCTTCCTTTACATGCTGTCATAAGTGGAATTTTTCATTTCATAGGCCCTCCATCAAATTCTGGAGAATTTCGATATGACGTCGTAACGTTAGACTGCCATTTTAATTTTCATTCATTTTTTTTTTTTGCCGACTTTTCATGTGTACTTACGAGCATATGCCACAAACACTTTATCGATATTTTGAATTTTTATACAGTAAGAATATGAATGTTTCTCGTTTTGTATAATGCTTTTGTGTCCTCTTGTTGAAATTCCATGTATAATCTGACCACAAGTGAGGGTAATACATGTCAAAGAACTCTGTTGGGAATTGTGTGCGTTATGCAGTGTACCCTTTCTAATCCTGTTGTGTTTAGTGTTACTATTCACGTTAATTGCCTCTATTGTCACCAGTGAATAACGCGTCCTCAGATTACGTACTGAGAATACGACCCTTCACCATAAATGTTTTGCGTTAAATAAAAAATTGAAGAGAATGAATTCTTTTGAGGGGTTAATTGACGTTCGAGTGACGTGAGCTGAAATAGGCTAAACGTGTGAGCAGCATGTGGCGGACAAACAATGCAATACGGAATTTTTGTTAGGAAATCTCGTGGAAAATGGTCGCTTGGAAGACCGAAGAAGAAATGGAAAGATAAGATTAAGGTTTGAGTTTGGGAAATGGGTGTGGATGGGATTCGCTGAGGGTTCTGTCCAGTAGCGGGCTTTGATATTAGCACTTTTGAACCTTTGAATTTTGCTATTACTGTGTTAAATACTTAGGGCTCCTGTGGGTTAGCGAGTTGCGTTTTTTTACACACGTTTGGGCGTCCAGTAATGGTATCAATACGGCGGTCATTTTGGTGAAACTGTTGATAGCACAGCGTGATACTTCGTAACTCTGCGTGATGTTCATTACATTTCCTGAGGTGGTAACACTGTTGCACCCGGAGCGGTTGAATAAATTGAAGTTAACCATCTTTCGCTGCCTAATTACTATATGTGGCTCTTAAAAAAAGCTTACAGTAAATCCAAAGCGCAAAGATATGGACAAAGAGAAATAAAGTGAAAAAGGAAAAAAAGAAAATGAAGTCAGGACGGGCTGAAAGAAGACAGGTAGGAAAGATACAGAGAACAAAAGATTAATTATTTATTCTTGTAATGGAACACCGCTGTTTCATCTGCAGGGCTTAATAAACCTTCGAGTTGTGGGGCAAAGTATAATAAATGATGAGCAAGCAAGGATTTGGAAGGTTATTTTGGCTATTTGAAAGCACTGTCACAGTGTTCTTGTGAAGGGTTGAAGTGCAGCTCCAGGAACTTCAGTCAGAATGGTCGATATTGGAACCGGTTATAATCATTACCGCTACACCTACATGTTTCGTTTTCGGCGTGGTATGTTGTCTAGTCACTCAAACTTACTGAAAATATAAACATTTGTTGAAGTGGATATTTCGAAACAGTAGAAACATTAAACTCGGCTGTCATGTTGAATAAGAAATGGACATTTCAATTCACACTCGGTCTATGTGGGCAGTTTAATTGGAGGCAGTAGGCAAAATGAAAAATATGGTAGAGAAACGTCGTTACCCCGGGCGGTATTGGAAACACGAGTGCTTAGAACTGGAAACAGTGACGCCAACGCACCGTAGCACTGTGAGGATTTATTTGGTTGCAGATGGAAACCTGTGGTGACGACCGTTCAGTTCACTGTTTTCTAGAACACATGCTCGTACATACGTAAATGCATATACACAAATGTACATGAGTGTACGCATATAAACATAAATGGATACACACATACATAAACAGGCGCGCGCGCACCCCCGACCAACCCCCCCCCCCCCCCCCCCCCCCCACACACACAGAAGTAGTTCAGAACGGCTGTAACCGGATTGTCCGGAAATGAGTTTGAAATGAGAGACAATGTCATTAGGTTAGAACGAACCGAGACAAAGCAATTTTCTTCCCAGAACTCTCGCACGGTCTCCCAGTCGCGATGGGTATGTCGCCTGATAGTGCGAAGCGCGTAATCTCCTTCGTGTACCACACCAGGATCGCTCCAAAAGTAAGGCAGGAAGAGAATCACATTCGTTGTCGTGTGTTGTGTGTGTCGGGCAGTGTGTCCACATGTCGCCGCACTGCTGAAGACTGCGACTTCTTGTTCTGCACACATTTGCATAAAATGCAGGCTTAAATGGATCTGCCTATCTGTAGTTTTCATTTTCGCAGCTGGGTGACAGATTTTGATTAAATTTAGTATTGAAAGTCTACGATGGCCGTTGTGTGGCTACTTATCTTTCGTTTCTGTTGGTCCAGTATGAATATTAATCTAAATGGAGCACAGTTCGGGCTTCGCGTGATTTTATTTTCTCGAGAACAACCCGTATGACAAAGCACTCCTTTTTATCCTACTGTCTTGAAACCAGATAAATATTCCGGTGAACACAAGTTTCCGTTTAATCTATTTCAATTTTTTTACAGATTTATTGTATATTCAGTATTTCCTTTCCTTGAATGTTGCAACCGTGCTGAGCAAAGGCAGGGCCATAGTTCAGCAGGCTGTATTTTAATTCTTAATTTCTGCAAAGAATTTGCTTTTACCTCTTAATTAATAGTAATTCAAAACCGGGGAAATAAACGTACCATTAGACGTATAGAGATGGTGAAATTTAATTTCCCGAAGAAATATAACCCCCCCCCCCCCCCAACTGTTTTATACTCGAACGTTAAAATGGCGACCTAGAAACCGGTCTGCTCTTTACTGTGTTTTTCAGCCGTTTAACTGGACCGGTGGACAATTAGTGAGAGAAATTAAGTTGGCCTAATTCTCTCTCTCTCTCGACACACACGGTTATATTCTGTGTTGTCCGTGTGGTGTTTTATTTACGTCTCGTGTTCCTTTCTGGAAAAAAAAAAAAGCTTGTAATTAAATAATGTACATTATGGTCCCTTTATCGCGCCCTGATGAAGATTTATTGCCCTCATATCATTAATACTAATATAGCATTTATTATGTTCAAGGAACAGTACTTTAATTGAATTTTTATGATATCGCTGTGTGTGTGTACAGAATATGAATTTATCTTACTCTGTTCAGTTTCTGGATTGTTTTGAAGTTTTAAACCAGTGCGATTTGAGGTTTGGCGGCGACTGTGAAGAATGTTGCTGTCTCCTGAGATGTGTTGCCATGTAATCTGATATAAATTTACAAATCTTTCTGAGGAATGTATGCTATTTTGCCCTGGAGTTGGAGGCAGAATATATCCCCGAAATACCGCCAACTTTCTATCAAACGACGCCGCTAGACATGCCAGTGGACGGTATTTTTCTTTTCAAAACTTGGTTGCTATTTACCTGACCTTTAACCTTACCATCATATCCACTGTCGAGCTTCGTCGCTAAGGCATTTGGTAGGTTTATTTGTGTGTCATGTTTGGGATATGTGGAAAGTATCGGAAGATGAGATATGTACACGAAATTTGAGTTCTAACGCCTCATTGTAAAAGCGCCATCGGACGAATGTGCGTAGATGGAAGGATAATATTAAAATTGCGTCTTGTAGAAATAATATATGGAAGTGCCGAATGGGTTCCACTCGTTTACGGCACTCCTTAATGGGACACTTTCATGCTTTATGATGCAGGACAGCTCGGGAAATTTGTGGATCACCTTCACAACTATCAGTTTTCCAGTTTATAGGCCTACCTTGCTGCACAAGTACACGCCAGTAGACACAAAGATCTCAATAACCCGTACATGAATTTGCTTTGTACAGATGAAGAAAAAGATGAGGGTTTCTTAGACGAACTCAATATGAAAACTTTATTCTGTTTTTTTTTTGTTGAACCAAATCGACGGGTTTGTGTATGTAAATAGTGTCAATATGAAAAGTTGATTTTATTACCCGTCATTGATATGTTGTTCTCATTATAATAGAATGAGCAAAAAGGCAACAAGCGAATTTGGGAACCCCCCCCCCCCCCCCCATCTCGTTTATGGAAAGTTGAGGTGGTGTTAAGGGAACCGCGGCCGGTGTTTAGACTCATCAGAGCTTAATTGTTATGTTCTTTAACTAACACAAACTCATTTAAGTCTGATAAAGTTAACGTACAGTGTAAAAGGAGTGTCAAAGGACCAATTCAGTGGTAATCTTGAAGAAAGAAATCTGGTTTCAGATTCAAGCGCAGCTCTGTATCCATCAGCCATGGATCTCTTGGTGCGAGAGACACCGATGTCTTCCGTGTATACACAGATTAAAAACCGGAGGTGTATAAAACCAAATGCCACAGTTGGAAACACTGATTGTGAAGAAATACTGCAGACATTTGAAATAACGCGGTTGGTTAGGGACTGCTGTACTGTAGACAGTTTATAAGAAGGGCTCATTTATTCAGAGTCAGGATTTCTTTATTCAGATACATATAAAAGAACAGCTTTGGAATAACATTTTATTTTCTCTTCAGTCGGGATGTGATAAAAAAATTCGTTCAGAATGTGATTGGCATCAGCATGAGAGGAATTCCTTTGTTTTTTGTTCGATTTTGTTGGTTTTTAGCAGTCGGTATCAGCAGCATTGATCATTCTGCATCGACTTGCTTCCATATACGTCCAGTTCATCAAAATGATTTCATCACAGTCAGTCCGAAACAACATAATCAGCTAACCGAAACCATTGCAGATTAGTATAGTAGTACGCTAGTACGAGCAGCTTTTCTTATCCTTCGCACGCGTCTACGAACTTCAAAAATATCCTACTGGACCCTACTAACAAGCTGTCAGGGCTCCTTTATACAACGAAACGAATGCTTTATAAACATTTTGGAATAAAATTCGTGTTCCAATTTTTTTGTCGTTCTGTCTGCCTGATACTTGGTAGGAGACCATAGGATTTAATGCATAAAGCGATTCAAGACCACCGCCGATTCTTGGATAGGCAAACATACAGGTGTGTTTAATGCATAGAGTAATTTATTTGCTGTTTACAAGCCTTAACACCGCCCGTCGCCACGGCAGTAAGTGATAAAAAAAGACGCCTTATGCCACATTCTTTGTTTTGTAGTACCTTAAATTAATGAGAATTGAGAGTAATTCAGTATATATTTTTTTACAGTACGCTAAATATCATGTTAATTAAGAGATTAAAGTGTATTAGTAGTATCTAATGACGTTTAGTAATGATTAATGTAGAAGGTTAATCTAATATACAGGGTGGTCTCAAAAGAAATTTACACATTTCATGGAGACAAGATTCAGTAACAGCTGTGCAGCGTGCATTCACACACAATTTAAACGGAACCACCTCGGCGCCTTGAGTGTTGTGGGCTGCTCCACGGCTGCATCAGACACAGACGGCGGACTACGACACTTGGCTTTGCTGACGCACCTTTTCTGTTCGAATGTCTTGTATTATGCCTAAATGAATACTCGGTTGGTCGGTTCCTTGTCAAATTGTTTGCGAGAAGCACGTTGTGCAGCTCTAACTGGATCTTGTCTTCACCAAATGTGTAAAGTTCTTCAGAGGCTTCTGTGTATATTAGAACCGTGTTTCTTGCCTGGCGTTTGGCCAAACCAGAAAAAATTAAATTTTATATTTGTTGTTAAATTAATTGTTCCGAGTTTAATTTCCTCAACCACTTAAGTATGTCAACGTTTCACTGTAATAGTAATTTCTCGGGCCATTTCGGTGTCAGCGTCAACGAAATTAGGTAAATAAAGTTAGTTTTTATATCTTCTGAACTTCTAACTTGCGTCTACCAAAGGAGCTGTTAAACAAGGCAGTGAGATGCCTGCATTCTCTCCAACCAAGTAGAAAGTCTTAACAGTTTAGTTTAACGGTCAGTGGTTTACGGTTTTCTAAATGATACTTCGTTCCAACATCAATGAACTTCCCACCTGAATTGTCTATAAACCTGGTCAGTCAAAGCAATAGAAAAGTCAGAGGAAATTTTTGGTCCATTTTCTTTTTTTAAGGTACGAAGGTGTCTTTCGTAAGTTCACCATGATGTGTCTTATCTTTCTGCAAAGAGACTCGGATTATCACGAAGTCTGTACTTAGTGTTAGAGGCCACACGAAAACCGGCAATAAAACGACGATTGTGCGAACTTATTTGATGGGAACGGCACTAATGTCCCTTAGGTCTGACATGATCCTGAAGAGATATATGGTAACAGATCGAAACACTGTCTTGAGCTTCTCTCAAGGTTATTTTATGTAGAAAAAAACAAGATGGCAACCGCAAGAAACGTTTTTATGCAGATTTTGTTTTAACAACGATAACCAGGAGGTAGGAACCTTGTGTGAAGATAAAGTGTAGACGTTTGTACAAAGTATGTACGGTGTATCGGTCGTAAGGTGAAACTTGGGTAGATGCGAACAGTTCACATAGGCCTGGACAGGATGTGTAGGCCTACGTACATTTCACCCCCTGAAAGGACAATACTGCTGCTAGTTTACTAATTCTACGTCCATCACCACCAAGAGTAACATTCCTAATAAATGATAATAATTTTATTGTATTTCTTGAACATCCTTTTTAGTATTATCTCTCATACACGCCTAGGTGTCCTACGTTTTCTTTGTCGTCATATTTTGTGACCAATATTTTGTATGCATTTCTCATACTTCGCATAGCTCATTGTCCTTGCGAAGCTTTCGTGAATCGTTGTGTATCTTCTCATTGTGCAGATTTCTCCAGGCATCTTGGATCCAAATATTTCCTCCGTTTCCTATTCTCAACCACTGAGGCCAACGTTAATATGTATTGTCGGCAAGAAAACTGTTTCTGGATTAACCAGTGTTTGACGTGTTTGCTTGCCCTGGAACCAGTCTGTGTTTCGCCTTTAATTTGAGAGAGCAAATTTGATACTAATATGTTCGTCGTATGAAAGACGAATTATCGTATGAATGCGTTGGACTGACATGACGTTTCCATGTAGTGTTTATTGTAGTCCCAATTTTGATTGGCAGATTCAGAAGGGTTTCGGCACAGCGCACTGAGTTGCGTGCGGTTAGTTTGGAAACTCATATGAAGTTAATTCCCCTACTTGTCCCCGTTAGACAATAACCACGTCGCCGAAACTCAGTGTCGTTATTATGCTGCGATGCGCTTTGCTAACTGGCGAGTTTAATTGCCTGAACTGAACCCAGCCTCTTTTTGATTTATTAGCAGTTAATGTTTGTCCTGCACTTGCGGCATTTCCTTCTGTGCAACAGATGTTTTGTGTTCGAGAGCAGGTGTACCACTCCAAAGGAATTCTGGTTTGCAGGTTCAAAATGAAACCGATGTAGTGTTCAAACAGATAAAATATTAGCGTATATGGAATGTAACTACAGGACTGTTTCTTGAAAGCGGAAACTATAAACGGAAAGTTGCAAAGCATACCACAAGAACAAACCCCATGGTTTTTTGGTCATCACCTTCTCAGCCTAATTTTTTGTTTGTTTTTCCCCACTGGAGCGAAACATAATTACGACGGAGTGAAATTACTCGTTAGCCACGCGGAATATGACGCGCGTTAGAGGGATAAGCAACAGGCAGAGTTTCGGTCGGTAAGCATAAAGGCAGGAGACCACATACAGTATCTCGGAATAGTTAGGAGCATGCCGGTAAGGAATTAGTATATGAGAAAGCGGACTGCATTCGTGTGGCTCATCGTGACGACACTTGACAATGTACCTTCGACTTCCATAAATGTTGGGGAATTTCTTAACCAGCTAAGCTAGGCCTATTATTAGCAAGAAGAATCGTCCTCGCTGGACTTGGGTAGCGAAATTAATCCATAGCTTCAGGGCAGTGAGGATTTACGTTATGATTTTCTAGGTTATGACACCGTATAGTCTGTTAGTGCCTCCTAACGTTTCGCAGGAATGTACTGGCTCCATTTTCAGTTTAGCATTTAATAAACTTAGTTTAAAAGTTTTATCTTCCTGTGTAGGTTTGTTTCGAAAAAATAGTGATGCTAAATCTACATATTACGTTGGCAATATGTGCCTGTCTGTACGCAATTGAAGGGCCAACTGATAAAAACATCTTAAATCAGTCAGAAACTTACACCATGTTTGCTTAGCTAGTTTAATTTTGGTTGAGTTTAGTTTTATTTGATCGATTTCTTGACTTAAGGAACCTGTTTGAGACATACCGTTGTGTATTACGTAAATCAAACAGAGAGCGCGTGGACCAACATAACACATTTATTAAAAATACACTGAAATTATGTAGGCTACATGCTTCAGCTTCCCCCTAAAGCCAAATATAAAATATACATACAGAGGCATTCAGTTACAGCAATGCATTTTGATAAATGAGAAAGTGTGAAACTTTCTCATTTATCATCATTGCCAGCGGGAAGTTTCTGCATGTAAAGTATCTGGCGAATATATTAAAATGTTCTATCCATTCTCCACATTATACATGAACCTTCAACATTCTGTGGTTACTGTATTTACCGCCAAGTTTAACATTAAATCGCTCTGCGCCTTGCTCTTACAATTTATTTGCGTGTTTCATGTAATTCTTACCGTTGATAGTGAATGTATCCCTGTAGAACATTCCACCAGTTGGTATATCTAATGGAAACACGCTGTGTTCTGTGTAAGGTACGAACTGAACCCTTGTAGTAGACAATAGTGTGTTCTTTAACAAGACATTCTTGTGGATATTAATATGTTTTCATTATCTGCTTTGGAGTGTATATTCTGCTGAGAACGAAATTCTTACTACTTACAGTACACTTGCTGAAAGTAACTTGGTCACACTGTACTTATTTCGCTGTGATCCGCTCGTATACTGTACAGTAGCTTTCAATCCTTGAGGAACACTGTAAGTCACGATTTCACTGACTGGGCACGCTGTGAACTTTAAGCACAGCTTCATTTGTACTAAGACTGAACAACTTGATGGAATAGCAATATGCACTTTGCGGTGCTGCTGTATAGTGGCACGCTCTGAATTTCTTCCGGCTGAGGTGGAAACTCCAATAGCGATTGAAGCATAGGTCCATAAGTACGATACTATTGACACTGAGCATGGTTTGTCGAAAATCGAAACGCTTCTGTAGCCTATTAGACTATAAAAGAGTAACAGATGTCTTAAGTTTGTGTAATTGTACATGCTGTGTAGGTTACCTTCCGCTGTCGTTTCTTGCTCTCATTTGCTCCTATCCGTAATTACTACTATGTGACATAATGTTAGCCTATTGGCCTTCTACAGTGACGTATAGTAAGTTGTCCATCGTCTTATATTATAAGAGCAATGTTCCTGTGATCTTGACTAGATGGCATGAAATGAATCGCGATAATATGTAGGCCTACTGCACAAGAAGTATTTGTGACCGCAAACACGGTCATGGGCATGGATGTCGAGTCGTGTTTTATTATAATACTTTGTCTTAATTTGCTGAAAAAGAAGTTAGCTAACTAGCTGTTTGTGACACTGACGCTGAACATGCTTGGTATGGAGTGAGCTAGGTAGGTGAAGAAACGAGGTAACAGAGCAGAAAACCCTGTAGGGCTTCGTACTTTTATAAAAACTTCTTCTTTCTCTAGCTCCTTTTCCATCTCATCTAATTGAGATGCAAAGCGTAGTCTTCTAAAGGTTTGCATAGTAGATGCATTTAGAACTTCCCTCCATGCGTTGTTTTCATTCCACCAAGAGCCTTTGTTCAGATTAATGTGGCTGACGAGCATTGAAATGTGATATCCATGACGAGCCGGGACTGCTTAATTGAAGGCAGTGTAAGACGTTTGTCGGATGAGTGATGACTGGATGACAATGTAATTGAAATTGAATAGAGAAAAAGACATGCGCTGCAGCACACGTCTTCGAAAGCATTCGCTAGAAGCAGACTACAAGATAAACAGAAGAAACAACTTCGTGGTGTGTTTAGCAGTTTTTCATTGAAACATTTCCAGAATGGATTGTGATCAGTTTAAATGTGTTATGGGGAGATCATGTTCGTCGGTCTGTCCCCGCAGGAGCAACTGATACAAATCTGATATCGGAGATCTGTAACCGGCAATCTGCCGAAGTTATGGAGAGTACTGTTAAGTATATTATGAAATGTGCTTTGGATCTACGATTGAAGTTCGTGGATTTTGAACATCATATTGAAGATGCCAGGTCTTGAAAACAACACCTTGAAGGGCCAACGTATTAATTCAGGTTACGTACAAGTGTTATTCTTTAAGGAACTAACACCCTTTTACCATATGTGTTTGTAAATACAGTTGTCTGAAGTTATGTTTGAAGTCGGAGAATTTAAATAACAATACACTTGGCAACAAATCACTCAAAAATAACGGGAGTGTCTGCGTCCCTCGCACTTCTAGCATCGTCGGTCAGCTGAAAACTTTTGAGACATGTAACTGCAGAGTTTTCTGCGAGTGCACATATGCAATGAAGGAAACCAATGCCGCTACAACGGTCGAACTGGCATATCTGACCGCATCAACGTCGGCCCCCTACCGGACATGGATGTCCAAGCGACGTACGCGGAGGGTCTTCACCTTCGATTTGCTGAGGAACCCAATCACACGTCTGGGAAGGGTAATTGATATTAATCCGTATTTTTCTTCAAGTTAGACAACATACGAGTATTATCATACTTGCGTAACAGATGTCTGGCATAAATAATTGCAATGAATGAAATGGAAGGCAGAGTAAAGCCACATTAGGACAAATGAGAGGAAGTTATCAGTGAATGGAATTGTGCCACCATCTGTACGCTTACGCTACTTCTGGTTTCATATTTCGGAAGTTTTTAAGGGCTTGATTTCATTTGCACATAGAGTGCATCATGCGAAGAGCAGCTGACTCAATGTACGTAAGTTAACGTTTCTCGCATTAGCTCGTCGAACTTAGAATTAATTCCGAAACCACAAATTTTTAGACATTTGAATTTCCGTGGGCTGAAGATTCATGCATCGCAAGGTCTTCTCATAAACAAATCAGCAGAACAGAAAGAAATTTGGACATCCATTCTTCGAACGGGATTCGAGTGTCTCAATTTTCAAGCGGCCTATGATAGTATGCAGCTCTGACGCGGCCACAATCTCCCTGGTTAAAGAAAAAAGGTATACTGCGTATTTTAACATTGAACAAAATGCAAGGTACTCTGTACAGCGTGCGTTCAGTGTGATTAGCTTCCAAACAGTACATTTCTGTATGCACAATAATTAACAGAAATGCATAAAACGCATGTATAAAATATTTTAACGCCCAGTCGAGTGGATGTTCCTCACGCAAACGCATTACATATACGTAATAAACGTCTCAGTAATGTCGGCGATTGGTATTCATGTTTCAGTGCACCACGTAGGCCTACACTTCTGTGTTGACAATAGTTCCTTTCGCCGTCCATTAACTTTCTTGTTTCTTCAGATTAGTGCCGGCGATACGAGCCCAATATCACGCCGACACACACTTTTATTTCCATTGCTTTTATCCCCGTAGTCACTCTGTTTAAAAATGACGTCCTTAAGTGCTGATGTGAGTTTACTGTGTCATGCTTCTCATTAGTTACTCCTCATTTCAAGATGAAGTTGCTGATAAAACTAAGAATATGAAATATAATTGTTTTTGTTGATTGATGTACTTAATAATATATTTGGTTTATTTTAATGGTCTTCGTTGTAAAGTTCATAATGCCGTCTGGAAGTGTGCTGCGTTTTTATCGCGTATTGTTCACGGTAGACGAATGGGAATGATAAGTGTATTTAATGCTTCCTGTTTGACCGTAATTAATGCTTCCTGTTTGACCGTAATTGCAAGGTGGGAGCGACTTTTCTTAGTGGCTTTCTGAACAAAACATGGTGCGACTGTTCATAGTGGCGTGCTGCAGCGAACAGGGAGCGACTACACATAGTGATGTACTGTACGGAACAGAGAGGTGGCTTCATAGTTGTGACAGAGCAGGTGCTATAGTGGCTTGCTAGACAGGATGTCCTAGTGGCTGCTGAGGAACAGGGGATCTCTATGTTGTAGAGAACAGGGAATGTCATAGTGGCTTTGCTGTAGAGAACAGGGGGACACTGCTCTAGTGGCTTGCTGTAGAGAACAGGGGGACACTGCTGCGTAGGGGGGCCTGCTGTAGAGAACAGGGGGACACTGCCTCGTAGTGGCCTGCTGTAGAGAACAGGGGGGGCCACAGTGCTCTGTAGTGGCCTGCTGTAGGAAGAACTGGGGGACACTGCTGTGTAGTGGCTTCTGTAGAGAACAGGGACACTGCTGTAGCCCTGCTCGTAGTGCTGCTGTAGAGAACAGGGATCCACTGCGCTGCTCGTAGTGGCCTGCTGTAGAAGAACAGTCGAGCAACTGACTCGTAGTGGCACTTGCTGTAGAGAACAATTGGAGCACCACTGCTCGTAGTGGCCTGCTGTAGAGAACATGGGAGGCACTGCTCGTAGTGTGGCCTGCTGTAGAGAACATGGATCCAGGGGCTCGTAGTGGCCTGCTGTAGAGGCAGGAACACTGTGGGGCTGCTGGGAACAACCTACAGCCCTCGGACATGTTTAATTGAAATCAACATCCGTTAAATGCATTTGTTTTTCGCGCATTTGCAACGAAGAGTTCCAGAAATAATCCCGTTAGCTTCGCGGTATTTCCCTCCGTGCGTCTGCGGAATGCTACAACTCTAAACCCACTAAACGCATTTCCTTGAAATTATATATCGGGAAAGTTGTGCTGTACTAAATTTTGCCGAACCAATGCAATTTTAATTATAATCGTTCAGCAGTAACATGCACTTTATATGAATTTGTCCGCGCATCTCGAATGTAATTCGCTAAATGTTTATGGAAAGCAAATTGTTTCGAACACAAGTAAAAGACACAAAAATATTAGGCATTTTATTCCCAATGTACATATGCACGTTTTGCTGTTTTGGAGGTAATTAAATGAAGCGGTTGTTATGCTGTGTCATCTCATAATTCGAGAACCACTGGACGGATTCTAATCGCTTTTTAAAAGAGGGCATCACAATTTAGCACAAACGAATTGGAAACTAGATGCAGTAGCGCTAGAATTTGTGTGTCCTTGTGCATTTTGTAAACTGAAACATACACCGCTAATGATGCAGACAGACGGTCTGTGGAACGCTGGACATGAACCCCACATTCACATGGCCGATTGGCCCAGAAGCTTCATTGAATTTGCTAACTCGTTTTCTTGCCAAACAGTTAAGTGCTCAACGCTTTATAATTAGACTTACTAAAAGCATGAACTGACCTCATGGAGTACAGTCTTTCCCGGGGATCTAATTGTTAAACAGCGACTGTAGGAATTTTCCGTCCTTTGTGGAACGTGAAAGTTTATTATTGTATTCACAAGATGCTGCTACTGGACCCTTATCCTGAGGGAGCTGAATCCAGTTCACACATCACATTCCCACCTACTTTCTTTAAGGTCCGTTTTAATAATGTCCTCCCATCCACAGCTAGGTCTTCCTAGAAGTCCCTATCCTTCAGATTTACGGCCAAAGTTTTTACACATTTGATGTTTTATATGCGTGCTGCATATTCTGTCACTCTCACCTTCCTTGATTTAATGAGTCTAATATGTGCTTTGTACTAGAGATTAGGAAACCATTTTATTTAACCACCATAAGCGTCGTTTAAAAGCGAATATTGCGTTTGATACTAAATTAAAAGTTGAGAATTTTATATTAATTTTGTACCGTTATAATTTTATTAAAATACACTCATTTAGCTGTTTTAGCATCCCGTATAAATTGCACTACTATCAGGAATGTTATTTGTGAATGAAGTAAATTAGGAATAGTGTAGAACTAAATAATAATTGAGTCATAAGCCTCTTGCAGGTTCGTTCAGTGCGTTCTTTAAAATACAATGCTTTTAAATAGATTGAAACCTTAATTCATGTAGCTATTGTTAAAGTGAGTAACAGATGCAAAGAGCTACGTGATTGGTACCGGAAAATAGGTTTTAGGTTGAAAGAAATGGAAGAAGTGTAAAAGAGAACGAGAAGACGTGGATAAAAAATTACTGATGGGAGAAAGAGAATTATATATATAAAGAATGAACGGCGAGATTAGAAAGAAATGTGATGGATGTAACTAGAAAGACAAAACAGAGTTAAGAATGAAAGAGAAACAAAACTGTTAATTTTATTCATTTCACTAAATCAGTACTTGAAATCCACGTAGAGTTTGTTAGAGATATGCAGCACCCGCCTCTGCCGTGAATGGCTGGTCAGGCTTCAGTTGATTCCGTGGCTGTGCTGTGCTCTTTGTTACCTTACGCTCCTAAATCAGTGGCCACGTCCGAGAGCTCAATTTCGGAACAGCACGCCACTGTGCAGGAGCCGTTCCAAACACGCATATTCACGCCACAGATTTATTGCGATCTTCACTGTCACATGGGGTACGTGCGTGTAGATGCACGTTAAAATATACTGCGAACTCGTACACTCACAGAGCTTTAAAACAGGGCTTCGCGTCACGAGTGTCGCGAACGTATCTAATTCTGTCGACGGAGGAGCGGCGTTACGATTACATTCTACTGATAACATCAGTAGCTAATTCTGTCGACGGAGGAGCGGCGTTACGATTACATTCTACTGATAACGTCAGTAGCTAATTCTGTCGACGGAGGAGCGGCGTTACGATTACATTCTGCTGATAGCGTCAGTAGCTAATCCTTCGACTGCCTGATTGCGTCAAAAGTAAAGGTCACTTTGGAGAGGGGTGTAGACGGTAGGATAATATTGAACATGATCTTAAAGAAGTGTGATGTGAGGTGGTGAACGCATATAGAGACAGACCAGTGACCTTCATTCATTCTGTAGTGTCTTACGACAGGTCCGTAGTCTCGTCCACAGCGATTTCTCCACAGGGTACGATCTAGTGCTTCCTCTTTCAATTTCCAGTATCTTCTCTTTTCCTTAAGGTCATCCAGTAGCTGCTTACGCCTTCTTCCTCGTCGTCATTATAATTAAACGTATTAATGAAACGTGTTCAGAAAGGGCAGGGTAATGTGTTAACTGCTCTAGCGGATATTGAGTTTTGAAGATGGACACTACCGCAGGGGTTTTATTGTATTGTAGGTGATCTGTAAACATTAAGCTTTGTCACTGAAATCCTATTCTTCCAGTGTTTTGCTTCGGTACAAGTATTAATGTAGATCTGTAATCTCTACGTATACATTTTGGTATTGAAATTAGTTGTCGGAGACAGTGATATTCCTGTTACCTTGAATATCAGCAAATATTAAGTCTTCCTTTGCCGAACGCAGAAGATGAGTCCTAGAATGTTAATTTCACTGTTTGTGAACAAGAGAACTTATGACGTTGGTGGGATGAGAAACAGTTGCAAACATTAATTGCCATTTATGTAATCCAATGTTTGTGCTGCCATACTATTCATACTAAGGCGCCAAAATGTTTGCCTCATCTACATTTCAGCGAATCAGTCGTTCATGTCGTCATACTTTTTGCGGTAAAGAAAAGGAGAAACTTAAAGCAGGAGTGCACCGATTTTCCAGGAATATGGGAGCCACCTCAAAGTTCTAGGCGCTAGAAGGATGACATGTTGCAAGTTCCATACTGAGGACCCAAAAATATTAGGAACCAACGTAGAAAATTTAGTCGGCGGCCTGGTTACAGGGATTTGTGCACCCCTGACTTAGATGTGTTTTAATAAGGAACTGAAATTTATCACGGTTATAATATTCGAGATTTTATCTCAACAGTAATTAATTATTCCTGGCTTGTACCTGGCATCTGTTGTAGACTAGAATTTAAGGGGGCTCGTGGTCGATCCCAACCTCCGGTACTAATTTTGGTGTTAAAAAGTAAATATCTGTCAGTCTTAAGAGAACAGTCATTTGAAGATGGGATAGACCGAACTTGCGAAACGTCGTGCTTCGAGTGTCTAGCATAATATTAGAACTGTGTTATGGCTACCGTTGTAATACAAGCAGGCTGTGCATGGGTCTGTGATGGAGGAATGTTCCTGTGACGTAATTCTGTATGCGAGGGTCGGTCAGAAAATAAATTTTCCTGGCATGCAATTTCCTAACTAAATAATCTGCACTGATTGTGATTACATCAAGGGACTTTGTCGCCGAGTGATTATCTTGTCCCAGCGTTGAAGCAAAATCTTGGCGGCTACAAATTTAAATATGATCGTGAGGTGGAAACAGTTGTGACACGGTGGCTGATAATACAGGACACCTACTGATATCAACAGAGAATAAAAAGTCTTGTCCCACGATATGATAAATGCGTCAGTTATGGCGGGAGTATGTAGAAAAGCAGTGGAATAGTACTACAGTTAAATTAAGTGTCGTTTATTAGAGCTGACAGTAAAGAAACCAAAATATCTGCACTATAAACTTACTTTCTGAACGACCCTCTTATGCAAGTTGTATCATTGGATTCATGTTCATGTGTGAGTATTCAGAAAACAGCTGGAGGTACAAGACTTACATTGTTTCCTGACACCCGAGTTCTTGCCTTTCCACTCATCCATATCGGCAGACATGGCTCCATAAAACACTCGGATGTTAAGGTCCATGGCGTCGCTCCACAGGGTCGGGCTGCTGCAAGTGGACAATGCTTGAAGCACTTCCGTCGCGAAGCGAAGAGAAATTGTGGCCTTAAGATGCGAGAAATGTATAGGCCTATGTGTGTTTTATTACGACAGTGTTTGAAGTGCCTTTCACAAACTTTTGAAGTATTTTTACGCTTATCAGCCGGAAATTAAATTTAAAACAGTTCTGTATCTGAAAAGATCAACATCCATTACAGAGATCAGTTAATACTGTTTTGCGAAACAGTAACTGTTTCTTGTGTAGATCTTACTAAGTCCATGAATACACTTCGTGGACAGAATGTAATGCAGAGAGTTTTAATAATAGACTGGAAATGTTGCTACGTTGAATTAGGCTATTTGAGAACAACAGTAACACATAAACATTTTATTGCATTCCACAATAGCGAACAGATTAAATTCGGAAAATGCCTGAAGACACGCAGTGCAGAATTGTTTGTCTTGCCTCATGTAAACGAAAAAACGCAAGACTATATACAAGATTATAATTTTACGTTTTGTGTTTGTTTTGGTCGGAAATTACGAAACAAAACGCTGGGAGAGTGAGTTCAAAGCAGGATTTTGATGGCAGTGTTGGAGATGAGAAGGATGAGGAAGCGAACAGGTTGAGAAGGTTGCATAATGAGACGCTTCGTGATTTGTATTGTCCATCAGATATTATTGAGGTGGTCGAATTGAGAAGCGTAACATGACGGGGAATGTAGCACGCATGGCGTTTTGATTGGTAGTCAGTAATGAAAGTGATAGAATTTGAAGATAAATAAGAATAAGCAGACGTATATCTATTACGATTCATTTTTGCGGCAAGCTGTCAAAAATGTCACCTTCGACCCGTAGGCGTAACTTGGCTAATAACGGTGGGGGGGGGGGGGGGATCGACCATGACTCAGACGACTCTATTCTGCGTTCAGTAAAACGCAGGTTTTTCATTTTTTGTTTTTACACCACCCAAATAATCGTTTAGAAAATATTTATATTCTTTATTTGCCCTTCTTCAACTCAGTAGCCAAAAAAATGTTGTTAGGTAGAAAAAAAATTGGAGGGGCATCCCCCCCCGCAACTTACGCCTGTGCCTTCGACCTGATTCACATCGCTTCTCGTCTCTAAATCACGCGTTAGCGTGTGCGTTATGATTGTCCTTTGTGCTAGCTGCCGCATCCAAAATGAGGCTGAGCAACGCATCTTGTTAGCACCCTTCTCTGGTATACCAGATTTTTCATTTCCCCACCCCCTCACACACACACACACACACATATCCAAAGGGTTAGGTGTCTGGAGATTGGGTGACCATTTTCGTGGGCCGCGTCGACGAATCGATTGGCCGAGAAAACCAACGTAGAGACACGTTGTCACTGCACAGGAAAAATGTGACGGAGCGATACGCAAGCTGCGTGCACAATTCGTAGACGAGCATTGAGTGGTTTAGAAGTGGCCGGCGTCAACTGCAGGCGAACTATAATTGGTGGAATTAGTGATTAAAAGGTATACTTGAGTTGGTCAGACCATACTGTGCAGCCTTATGAGTAGGCCTACTACCATAATCCCCCACTCGCCATGTTGAAATTAAGAGGCCATGACTGCACTATCAGACTGTACGTGTCTTACAAATCGCATTCACAACCCGTCGTGTCAGCAATCTAGTAATTTCATGTGGAGGTTAGAAGTGTTCAGATCATCTGATAGGACAGACGCTTGTCTATTGCACCTGCTTTCTTCTTTGCTTCGTACAATAAACCTGCTAGACTGCCCTTCGGTGTTGGTAGTCTTGACATGGCAGTCGGGAGAAAGAGTATGTCAGTCAGACGATGGCAAGTGGATTCATTTGTTTGGTCATTCTACCTGACATTAGAAACCATATGGATTTGACAGGCTTCATACACACGTGTTCTGGGAACTAGAACTCGTGTCACTGAAATCTAATGGCGTCGATGGCTGTGTTCTTCGTTTCCTTCTTTTATTTTCTTTCTTTATTTATTACTTCCTTCCTTCCTGATTCAGCGATTACGGATGACGCCTTCTGGCCTTTTCCATTTCACAGTTGACTTCTGAAATTGTACAGTAGGCCTACTTGCACAGGCGATTCGCTTGTCGCAAGATAGGCAAACACATCGCACAGATGGAATGCGGATGCAATTGATGCCACGATTGGGTCCACCTACGATCCCAGTGTTCTGAGTCGTTGAAGACGGCATGATACAATGCGCAGCCACCACTGTGATCGGCATGTTTTTAAACAGTAATCACAGAAGAAAACGTGTAACTAACAGAATCACTTGGCAGTACAGTCGGAATGTCTCGACACTGTTGATAACGATACCTGCCACTCACACCGTCTTAAAGAGTATCGCGGCTTAAAAGGGTTAGAACTTTTCCATATTTTTGCCGGACGTCTGTGTGACCTGCCTGTCGGTGTGTTGTATGCGTATCGGCATTAGGTTTCCAGACACTCTTTTCAAACGCACTAGAAACTTCTTTTGGTGGTTTGTTTAATGCTGTCTCAGTCTCTCGTCATCATGTCAGTGCTGATAGACCTGTTTCACTATCCTTGCATGTCTCATGTCGTCCAAGTTTCCACTTCACTGTTTGCTTCACGACCAGTATTACCATATTTCCCGCCTCATGAGATGTGCATTTTTTCTGAGAAACTCCCCAGAAATCACTCTGCGTCTTGTCCCGGAAGGTGAAATTGTAGAGAAGAGTTTATGAGTCACCTTGCTAATTGTAGGTTGCGTCTTACCGCGTATACCTTCTTAAAAAAGGCGGGAAATGCGGCATGTGTGAGTTTTGTATTTTCACCATGTGACGTGTATGTTCCTTGTGTTTCATGTTTCCTGTGGTAGCAGATCATGTGCCGTAATAACCGGTATGTTATATGCTTTAGTTCAGCTGCGACACCTAAAGCACACGCTTGGGATTTGGCATAATACATTCCTTCTGTTAATACATTTAAGACAGGCATTTGTTTGATGTCTTCGCGCCTTCAATGGCACACACGTAGTGCATGCTGTTGTCAATTGTACATGCAATGTAAACACGTACGTAAAATTGAAAAGGGCACAATTAAACTCGAAGTGGGGAAAGTTTCTGAAAAATGTAATGCTTCGGCTTCTTGTTTTGCGAGACATTTATTAAGGAGCTACATCACGTTTGACGTAAAATACGACACCTGCGGAATACTTGCGACGGTCATCTGCAGTGTTGTAATATTTTAAAGCATGCCAATTAAGATTCCTAATTTATTGGTATGGTTGAAAGAAATGGTTGGAAACCAGTGTTATTAATTGAAGTCTGAAAGAAATGGAAAGAAGCTTAGAAAACGCAAAAGATTATATCAAGTATTTGCCAGCAATTGGGAAAACTGGTTTCAGTCTCGTCTAGCAGATGTTAAGGCGTGGATGGCGGCTGTTCGCTGTGGTGCATAACTCTTGTATTGCTTGTGACAGGAAGGACGATAGATCGGAACGAAGTTCTGTAACTGGAATTAGTAGTCTAAATCAGGGGTGCAGAAAAATCAAGGAAGTTAAAGCTGTGTTCGCAGGTTATCATGAATGTTTACTGAGTTCCGTTTTAAAACCTCCTTAAGTATTCATCCCAGCAGCAAATACACAAAATGTGAGGATCGTTTGCCGTATATAATTTAATGTTACAGGTTACTGTAAAACTTTGCGCCTGTTCTTAGGACTTATAACTAACTAACTCCATGGAGCAGAGTCCTTCTTGAGAATCTAACAGGTCGTCAGCTAGTCAAGAAATTCCCCGCGTTTTATGGAACCCGCCACCTGTCCCTGTCTCTTAGGACTTATACGATAGGAAATAAGGGTAAATGTTTATCACTATTTATCCCGTAAAATAACCGACCACTTGTAAGACTGCACCAGAAATGGGAGCATATTAATAAAAGTATCTTTAAATAAGTCGTAAATCAGACTTAGCACACCATACTCTTATTCAGGTGGCCATGTGTTCGATCCTCTTCCCATACACGTCTTCACATGTTCTCGCGTCTCACCACGATCCCTTCTGCAGCATGCCGTGATAAGTCCTTGTAAGACGCCATTACCGACTGTAGAGCAGAACAGGTTTGTGAGGCTGGTAGTACTAAAGTAACCACTGGGCTTTAAATGGTTAATATAACTACGGCAGGGGTGCACAAATTTTCCAAATTCAAGAAGCCACTCCAAATTCTAGGTGCCAGAAGGGTGACATGTAGCAAGGTTCATACCGAAGATCCCCAAATACTAGGCGCCACCGTGCAAAATTTAGTCATCACGGCGACTGGCGTTCGGGATTTGTGTACCTCCGAACTGCGGATTGCCACCGCTTTGCGAATCACTGGGTGAGAAGCGCTGGGTTATTTCCTGTCTGATATTCGAACCAAGAGTCTTTCAGATACTATTCACTGCACGAAATACGACTGTGTAACGAAAACCTGTACGGGACTTGCTGCAGTTTCGAACTTGGAGCTGATTACGCTACCCGCTATTCTGTTAGATAGACGTCTGAAGGAACTGTTCTGATGGGATAATATTAAAATTATTTTTGTTCATTCCGCAGATAAATACTGGGATATTACATCGAGGCAAACCGTGACAGCCTCCTTCGGAATTAATGTCTACATCTTATTCATGGCTATGTTCTCATTTTATTCGGTTCTATATAACCCCTGCCTTTGAAATACTAACCGAGGAATTAACACGTGTAAATGAATACAGCACAGGCATGGCACTGGTATATAGACTGCTAAAATGGCTGCACTATGATATTTGGACCAAAATTCATTCAGATAAAAATAAATGCTGTAAAAATAATTCAAACATGCCTGTAAATAAATACTAACCCTTTTTGTGATATGCAAGAGATGTTTTGTTTAAGAACACTTCTCTTTTTTGTTCCAGTTTAATTTGATGTTTGAGAATACAGGGAAAGAAACACCCCTCAACTTCTGTCAGTAGGCACAGCTACTTTTACGTCTTTCAACAAGGGCTACAAATTAGACGTTACTATGGAAATACTGTAGGAAAATAAGGTTTCATTATGAACAGGGTTAAAGTCGAGTAGCTTTTGTATGAAGCTACTCTTCCTCTTGCTGAGTTGTGCGGTTTCTCGCTGGCCTGTAGCAGTGTACACTCGAACGGCGTCTTCTGACAGAAAACAATGGCAAGGGGTCTCTCCTCGTTTCTCCTGAAGACACTGAGTAATAAAATTACAGCGACAACTACTGTAGTTTCTGTCGCATCCCTGTAATACTCCCGCTTCATTTAAAACGAATCTCATTAGTGTTTTGATCACAGGTTTAGGGTGACGGGGGTTGCCACTCTTGTCATATATTGGCTGTGCTAATTAGAATTGATACAATATTAGAATATTTTCAGCTTTAATAAATTCTAGTTTCGAGGGTTGGTACGAAGTGTCTCAAATATACGAATCTGGAAACTTTTCTCTTAAATACAATATTCGTTGTGTAGGGGTTTGCACTGTTCGCATTCTGAACGTCTGTCCTGGCTTATTTTTCGTGATTTTCTTATCTCGTTGCAGACAATAATGCGCCGAATACAGTTTAAAATGCACCACGATCAGTTCTTCTCCAATGCATCATTCCGAATCACTTATCACTTGATGCTTTATAAGTCAAACTTCAAAACTACGTAACTTTACGTTGTATTGACCGTGCATCTTATTACGATTGAAAATTATTTTATTTTACCAACTTATGCACAATATCTTAGGGGTGAATTGATACTATTTTAAGCTATTGTGCATAAGTTGGTAAAATAAAATAATTTTCAGAAATAATTTTAAATTCAAAACTACGGTTCACGTCAGTATTGTAATGACTGTAGAGATAAACTCGTAGACATGCTGGCGACACTGTAACTAAGCAAACACGGAAAGACACTAAAGAATCCTTAACAAAGTAATTTAAATATTATTAACATTTGTAAAACTGCATCAGAGAAACGAGCTATAAGCATATAATTCACTTATAGCAATTATTTTTACCGGGTATTCTTGCCTATCGCAATGCGGAGAACGATGTAATTTCCGCATAGCTACTAACAATGCTGCCCGTTCAGTGACACCATTGTCTGATAAAATGAAGGCTGTGTATAAGAAATAACTTGTAAGTTGAAGCATTCCCGTAAGAGAGAGAGATAGAGAGATAGAGAGAGAGATAGAGTGCTCACATATTGACGTCGTTGCCACAAAACACTGACGTAACAGAGGGTGTGCGTAGCGCGAAAAAGCAAGTATTCGGATGTTCAAGAAACGAAATAATGACAAACACTGCAACAAAGAGACGTATTGTGAGCCATAAACGCATAAGCAACGCACAATCAGTAATAGTCAATAAAGAACAAGCGCAGAATGTTTACAAATGCATTATTTTCAGAATTATATTCTTCTGGGATTTTCTTTTTCGTTTATTCCTAATACAAATTCAATTCTTCATTCCCTTTATTGTATCCGCCATGTGCTAAGGTATTGTGCTACAAACGAGCACTAGAATTCGTATTCTTGACCAAACAGTCTGTTGTTGGCACGGGCTGAGCTAATTAAAGAGCAGATGATTATGTCGGCGCCCTCTTGAACTTTGGAACATACTCGCATACTTGTTCTTAAGAAACTAATAGGCCCCCACCTGGTCAATAAATTCCTCGCATAACGTAGGTATGGCCCACAAATAATACGATATTTCCTTTACATCCGTTGAGTGTGTATGGATATTGCGCATGCGCACGGATTAACAGAACGGCACAGGACGAATAAAATATATAATAATAATACATTTTCATTACCTTCACCCCCATTTTCACAAAACCAGTTAAATTGCCTATACGTTCATTTATATCCCCAGCACACCAATATGGGGGTTTGAGTTTCTGTATATTGCTTCTGTTACATATATAACCTACATTTCTATTTCCCCTCCAGATTCACAATTGTAAGTAATGAGTTTAGTGTATTTCCTGATACCTCGCGTAATGGTCGCATGTAATATTGGGGGAAACATAGGATAACAATATATAATAAGTTTCCGAAGGCCATTAAGTGGGACCGAAATACCAGGCCCGAAACGAACGTAAATTTTAGTGTATTCTGCTAATAAGTCAATGTTGTCGCTAGCAGAATACAGCTGCTGTGTTAGTAGCCATTAGCGAACTTCGTGAATGTAGGGGCAGTACAAGGTGGTTCTTCTAGAATCTGAGTAGGGTACAACCGCTGCTATTGTACGTTTGTCTGTGGTTGTTTATTTTGTATAGAATCTACCATATCAAATACTCCTATCTCCGAAGGCGTGCCGTATAGTGATTACGCTGCGTAATTGATAATCTTTATGGCCACCGCGTTGTCTGGAAACTGAATGAAGACTTCGGAAAATATGAGAAAATTAGGATTATATTGCAGTACTGAACGTAAATTAAAGTTATCCCTGTGCTCGCCATGAAAGCATATGTGGGAGTGGAGGTATAGATCCACTCACTCATAACTTCGGAACTGTACAGAACTGGATGGAGGTATTTGTTAATTTTAATGTAAGACATCCCCGTTGGCGTATCAATCATAAGTATATATTTTATTTGATTGTACAGTCAGACCCAACAAGTCGTTCAACACACGTTTTACTGGCAACTAGCTCCGGCTCGTAAGAGAGCTATCATCAGGCCATGACAAAAACTGTGAGCTGGAAACCCCATAAGTAGCCCGCGTAAGTAGTATTTGAAAATTCGATTTGTGCCTTTAAGAAAACTCGTGTATCCTTTACGAAGATTAGTCGGTTGCAGTTGTACAGGTAAGCAATTCTTCTCGATTGCGTGAACCAAACGCAGCTCGTAGACACTTTAATGCCTGTAATGTCGAGTATTTGATAAGGTAAATGACGTCAGCACTTAGTTTTCCTTTCCTATATCGCTACAGCCCCAACTGGTCCTAGGCCGCCTCATTGTTGAGGTTTCTAGGTCACACATATTTAGCCACACACACACCCGGTAGGACTCCTCTGCATGATTGATCAGCTCGTCGCAGAGGCGGCTACCTACGCAACACAAACAAACACAAGAGATGAATAGCGGGATTCGAACCCGCAATCCCAGCAATCGATCAGTCGCAGACCCACGACTTAGACCGTACCGCCACCGAACACACAGTTACCGTTTCGATATACTTAACCGACCCTCTTTAGGGGGAAGCAGGCACATTTCCTGCAAAACTTCTATAAACTGCTTGAAATTTTCACTACCTGTTGTTACTGTTTTACCCTTATAGACACTAATATTGACTTACTACTAGTACTGAACATTATATGCTGTAGCCGTGTTGCTGTGTTTATTCTAATGTTAGACATTATAATTTATGTATACCTCATTCACACCCCGAGGTAAAAATAGGATAAAAATCTTTAAGTTCGTGTGAACCAACCACACGACAATAAATAACGTGTCGTAGTTTTTAAAAATAGACGCCATTAAAGTTATTATGCTAGTCTTATATAGACGCTGGAAAGATAAACGGTTGAATTATTTCAAGCCTTGTGTTGCGTGCTAAAGTGCGTATATAGGTCTAATGTCGTTAAAGGTGGCCACCCACTTATTTTCTGTATGCTCTTTCTCCTGATATGTTGTGGTTAAAGCAGGCAAGGCCTTGCGACAGTGCAGATGGTTCTTGAAGCAGACGACCCACACAACATAGGCATTGTCATTTGTACGATGGCACAATACGTAATATTTTCAGCATACTTACTGCAGATATTATGACTCTTAGATATAGACGTGCATATGAGCATGCACCGAGCAGAAAGCTCCAGATAGCAGTGAGGTCCACGGGTCACTCCAGCGGTGTGGGTCCTCAGTGTACAGCTTGTTTCATGTCACCCTCCCGGCGCCTAGAATTTAGAGGTGACTCCTAGGTTTTTGGAAAATTTATGGACTCCTGGTCTTCAGAATATACGCTCGTGCAGTGTTGATGAGATTAGCTTAGCTGAGAATCCTATCCAATGACGTCATTTTGTGTTGATGTGATGTGGTATTGAACGCAGCGTAGTCCGAGAACTTGGGCTTCCAAGTAAATCCTACGCATATAATTGAAATTCTTGTGCTTCAGAAAAAAAAAATCCTTTCACCCAGTCTCCGGTAGGATAGGAATGCTCGGGTACGTAATTCAGCAGGCTGAGATAACAAAAGCGCCAGTGAGGATTTTCATGAACTGAGAACAAGCCGCCTGTAGCAGCTTTGTTCGGAAAAGATTAATTATCACTGGTGGGATAGCAGTCGTAAGGCTTCTTCGCATACTAGAACAAGTCTTGAGTAATAGAAACGCAAAATATGCGCGAGAAAGATGGAATGTCGGGCGTGGTAATTTCTAATTGGGGAGATTTTACGGTTTGCTCTTTCAGGAAAGTTTTATCTTTCTTTTTTGCACTGTCTTTACGACTGGTCAGATATTTTGTTTTAAGAGAAAATTAAAAACAGGAAAGGAGCTCCAGTAATTCGTGAAAACATAAACCCCTGTGTTGCTGGTTTTTATTTAAAGAAATCCTGTATTAATTATTTTTCTTTTTGAGACGTACACACAGTTCTGTCTCGCGATGATGGGAGAGAGGTGTTTCACTGGTCCATCTGGATCACGAGCGGTAATTCTAAACAAGATATGTCTGCCACATGATAGAAAGTTCCATCTCCCATCCGCTGGCGCTTTGTAAAATCCGGAAGCTCAGTAACTTGACCAGACACGGAGAAATTGTAGAACGAAATTGAGGGGTTAAAGGATTTTATAGTGTAGTCGTAGGTTGTTACTTCAGCTCAAGCTTTTTCTTTAAGGATGCCTCTAATTCCTTCATAAATATAGACGTTACGTCATTCAGCAGCAGGAAAGTACGACTATCCTCTTTGGACATGGATCAAAGCCGCATTTTCTTTTCCACGTAACTAGTGAGCCAGCAGCGTAGCCGACAACGGCTTAGTCTTTTGCTATATGTTTTCTCGTATTGTCTTTAAAAATATTATTTGAATGTTGTACATTTCATTCGTTTTTATATATTTCAGGCTGTGTCTTTCAGTGACCAGTTTCTGCACTCTGAGGTCACTGATAATTTGTAAGGAGGTTTCCGGCCCTAAATATTGGAAACTTTATTATTATTATTATTATTATTATCGAAAAGAAGTTTATGTGCTAATGATGTATTCTCCACCCCGTGACGCTTCCACCTGTGAGGGCGATTTCTCGACGCGACGTTTGAGTGGCATTAAGTGACAAATGTCACATTGTCTTCTGTTTATAATCAAAGGCGGAAACCTTCTGTGGCCGTTTGCATTTCCTTTCCATTCCTATTTTTATGGATGAATTGGATGTCCATATAAATCGGACGTTGCACTACCTACGAGTAGAACCCAAAGTTTCGAAACCGCCAGCACCAAAGTCCTATATCAGTCACTGTCTTAGACTATGTCCATCCTTCTCGCAGCCTCCTAATTTTCTCCGTTTTGTTCTCCTGGCTCCCAGCATTCCAGCTTGTAGCTTCCCAAAAACTTTTCTCGCCTAAATCTGTACGCGTTTGTTGTCTGTCCCGTCCAAATTACATGTCCAGCCCAGCGTATCTCTTTGGCTTCATTACCGTAGCAATGTTTGGGGATGTGCACGAGTTATGAAGTGTATCGTTACGCACTACTCAAATGTCCCACTTATTCCATCGCACTCACATCCGTGTACGTATCTCGTGGCACGTGGATATGAATCTCGTATCATTCTTTATAAAATTAGGAAACTGAGCTAAAAGTGAAGTGAACTAGTAAATCGTACTTTTTCAGTGTGTTGTGTAGCCGCTGGAGTACCGTGTGTGACGTGTCTAAAGGAACCGTTATTCGGCTTCGTGTATCATATCGATGCTCTGTCAGGTTTGGTATAAAGTGCAGGTGAAACCAGTGACTGACCTCACAACTGTTCTGTAATTACAGTGAACAATGGCTTCAGAATGTTACGGTCAGAATAGAATGCAAAGGTTTACACACACACACACACACACATATATAAGCATTAATTAAGTTAGGCAGCGGTCGTATTGTCGGATGATGTTAGAGCGGTAAGTAAGTGTCATGTCCACAGGTTACATACGTGGCTACCATAATGAAGAAAATTGACTGCATATTTAAAGAACCTGTTGCTAGGTTTCTCGCTGAGGTGTATATACGAGAGAGGTTGATTAGATCAGCAAGTTAATTTCAAAGACTCGTGTGTCATGCAAGACAATGGTACGTTTTAATTGTTCCCTGCATATTATTCCTGGCGGAAAGAACCCAGTGCATTGCCTTACAGCGCTACTGTTTTTCATGTATGGATCAGCTGGGCAGGATTTGCAATAGTACTGGGGGTACATGACAAGCTTTCTGCATGGTCGAAATCTGTGCAGGGAAGAGGCCACTTGGAAAACTTAGTCTTAGATGGGAGGATAATATTAATGTGTATGCGTGTCCTAAGGGGAGAGGGTGTGGAATTTTTGACTGGAGTAATCTGCCTCAGAATAGGGTTCAGCGGGGATTTTTGGTGAACACGGTAACAAGTGTTCGGGTTCCATAAAAGGCAAGAAATGTCTTGAACAGATGAGCGACTAGACGCTTTTCAGGAAGGTCTGCCTCTTGGAATTAATGCAATAAAATGAGAAAGAAAACTTAATTCTGTAATTCGCACTTAGAGACTCCCTTTAATTGCATTATTGTACTTATTAGAAAGCGTAGGGAATGGTTATCGTACATTGCGTCTGTTTCTCCGTATATTTGTCCTAGAAACTCTCGAACGGATTCTGCGAAATATCATACTTAAAAGAGTATGAGTAATCTTACATCCCGCATGTCTTCCAGTTAGGACTACTTAGCTTTTTGGATGATCCAAATTTCTTGCATGCAGAAATTTTTATGAATAAGGGCCCCGCAGCAGAAGCTACGGACACACCGCAGCCTTAAGGCTTATTGTGCAGCCCTGTGATGAAGATGAATAGAAAGGAGATCAGTTTTTTCATTTTTCCTAATAATGGAGCACCGGTGGAATGAAATTGACAGGGGAAAACCCTGTCCCAGTGCCACTTTGTCCACCACAAATACCACATGGACTGATCCGGGATCGAACCCGGGCCTCCGCGGCGGGAGGCCGGCGACTGTGCATGAAGAAATTAAAAGCAGACGAAATTCAGGAATATCTGCTACGATTCGGTCCAGAACCTCTCGTCTTCCTGTTTGCTAAGTAAAACATAAACGTTTACATGCACAGAACTGTAACTGTTGCTGTTGTTGTATTGGCGTGGAACTTGGTATCTTACATTAAGGTAAGAACATAGTTTGAGGGTGTTGAGGCACATATTTGAGCCTAAGAGGCAGGAAATAACAGGACGCCTCAGAAAATTACGTTATGAGGAGCTACATGACGCATACTGCTCAGAAAATACTAATCGGGTAGTCAGATAAAGGAGAATGTAGTTGGCGGGGCATGTGGCACGTATGTGAGAGAAGAGAAATGCATGCAGGGTTTTGGTGGGGAAACTCGAGGGAAAGCGGCCACTTGGGAGACCTAGACTTTTATGGGAGCAGAATATTAAGGTGTATCTTGAAGAAGTAGGCTGGGAGAACGTGGACTGGATTAATTTATCTCAGGACAGGGCAAAATGGTATTCTGTTGTGAACACGGTAATGAACCTTCGGGTTACATGAAATGTGGGGGATATCTTGACTGGGCCGGGAACTGTTGGCTTTGCAAGAAGGACTGGGCTTCGTGGAGTTGTTGGTTGGTTGGTTGGTTGGTTGGTTGGTTGGTTGGTCGGTTGGTTGGTCGGTCAGTTGGTTGGTCAGTTTGTTGGTCAGTTGGTTGGTCGGTCGATTGGTTGGTTGGTTGGTTGATTAGTTGGTTGGTTGGTCGGTCGGTCGGTCGATTTGTTTGTTTGTTGCTTGGTTGGTTGATTGGTTGGTCGGTCGGTCGGTCGGTCGGCTGGCGTTTGGACTTCGTCCATCTTACAGTGTTGCAAATATACAAAAAATAAACCAGTGGTCAAGAAAATGGATCTGTTTCTTTTCTCAGGTAAAGTGGTTGGAGGACACATACTCGCACGTAGAGCTATTTTAATCTCTAGTGACCTCTGCCACCGACACCGTTTGTTGTGCCCATCCCTATACGAAGACATCGGACCCAATAAGAATCCATGGTCGAATATTTAGACTGAACCTAGTATTCTTGATGGTGCACCTATTAGCCTTCTGCTATTAAAAGAGTTTTGCTTATGTACGGTATGTACATTCATAAACAGTGCGTGAGTCTGTTCAATGTGCGGGAGGCAGGGTGTGTAGGTTGTCGTGCGCAAGTCACGTATGCATGGCAGCGTATTGCTGCATTACTGCATGTTCTTGCTTATTCGCCAGCAATAAACTGCCGTCAGAGATACTAACTGGTCTACATGTCTGCGCCTGCCATGCTTTCTGTGTGGCACTTCCATTAACTCAATTCAACGTACCAGATCATTATCATGGTTTCGTATAACTTCCGCCTGCTTCGCGTCCATCCTATCGCACATTGTCGAGATTTTGAATTAGTGGTGGAGGTCTTGTACGCTAGCTATGCGCAGGGCGTTTCCTGTTGTCAGTTCAGCTGTCACAATATGTCGCATAAGGTGAGGTTTTGTCGACGGGATGTAACTGATTTTTTTTACAAAAAATTCTGGTAGTAGCCATGAAGATCTAGAAGCAACACATATTACGAATGGTAATTAATAAAACCGCCTCTGTACACTACAGGATTGTATTAAACCTTCCTTTATTTTTTATTCTAAGTTTATGGCTAGATAAAGTGTTGCTATCGTTGTTGAAACCTATTCGAAAATTTTCCTTCTTCTTCGCGCATGCATTCCACTATACGTACGCTACCCAATTAATGAATTTCTAATCGGATACACAATTTCTGCCTTAACGAATAACAAAAGGCAATTGTTAGTGTCCATCAGTCTTTCAGACTAAACAAGAAAGAACAGAAAATTTGTCAGCATAATACTCTTGAACATGTAACCCTAGCATAACACAAAAACTGCTCTAGCAGCACAAATAGAACACCAGCAAGAGTGATGTATTGATGTCCTGCATCACATCATGATAATTTGGAAGTAAGGAAGATTTAAAAAATAAGCAATAATACCTAGGTAAGACAAAAGCATAAAAACAGATGTGATTTCCATGACAGCTGCGATGAAAACAAAATATAATTAAATGGTGAAATTAACATATCCATTGGAATCAACATAGTGAAGTTATGATAAACAATGCAGGTAATTCTGAGAACCTATAGGAATTACACGCCTTAAACATTATAAAAATGCATCAGAACGTAGCCGTAACAGTACGTCTTACCATATGCTGAAACAACTGCACCTCTTAACCATAATAATTTACAGAATTCTCAAGCCAGCTGCAAATCTCAGTGTTGTGTATGAACGATTTTTCTGATGATGGAGCACACGTCGCAACATGTCGCAGTAACATTGTAAGCATAGAAAGGAAGATTTGGTACAAGCCTGTGATGCACAGGAATGCTGTTTTAATATCATTGTAAGCTTTTACAGGTAAATATGAATATTTGAAAGAAAATTAAGTCAAAATTGACCCTTTAAAGACTAAGACTAACCTGAATTGCATTTAAATATTAAGTTCGTATCACGAATAAACACACGCCCTCTCGGTTATAAAAACCAGTGAGTTAATGCTGTATAGGGAAGTAATCGTTTTTTGTTCTGAAATACAGAACGCACAAATACACTGTGTGGGCAGAACGCAGAATTGTTGACCATTAAACTTGGTGGTACACATAGTAACTGCTGTACTGTAAAGGGTTAATACTGCGCGGTAATAATCCGATTTACCCACGCCAACAAACCACGTCAGGGAAGAAAGCACGCGGAAAGCTGGAGACAAGGAATTGTGTTATGGAGGAGTTTCTGATTCCATCCATGTGTTTTTGAGCTTCTGCTGCAGAAGGTTCTGTCAGTCAACGTAACGTTAGTTCTTAGAACTGATGACGCAGTAGACGTAACTAATTAACTAGCTCATATTTCAGTTTCGATTGCCGTATTATCGGCGCAGTGACGCTAGAATTTCTGCCATATACTTCAGTAAACGAGATCTGCCAATCACAGTCGTTTTTTAATGTTGTATTTTGGGTTCAGTTTCGCTGAAACTGCGGTAATTACGTGCCAAGCAGCCAATTCGTGATACATCACGTATAAACTTCAGTCAGTCGCGTTAACTTTGAATAATACTAATGCTGCCAATAACAAGTTTCTAACTTCGCTTAGTTTGTTCAGTAACTCTCCGTCTTTAAAAATTGCACGTATTATGACGTTTATATATCTGATCCCCGTAATAACATTTGCATCGATGTGTGAATTTCCATGGAAGCTTTCACGAATGACATGCCTCTAGCAACAAGCTTACCCATCTTTACAGTACAATTTTGTTACACAAGTGACAGGAAAATGACTGCCGCTTGCGCGCGCGCGCACACACACACACACACACACACACACATTATATATATATATATTCAAGCATGATAACAAATGATGCAAGGTGTACACGTGAAATTAAATCCAGAATTGCCATGGCAGTAGCAGCATTCAACAAGAAGAAGAATCTTTTCACCAGCAAACTGGACTTAAATTTAAGGAAGAAACTGGTAAAGTGCTACATTTGGAGCATAGCTTTGTATGGTGCTGAAACGTGGACACTTCGGAAAGTAGATCAGAAGTATCTGGAAAGTTTTGAAATGTGTTGCTGGAGAAGAATGGAGAAGATCAGTTGGACCGATCGTGTGAGGAATAAGTATTACACAGAGTCAAGGAGGAGAGGAATATCCTACGTATAAAAAAAAGAAGAAAGGCTAACTGGATTGGTCACATCTTACGTAGAAACTGCCTTCTAAAACACGTGATTGAAGGAAAATTAGAAGGAAGGAATAGAAATGACGGGAAGACGAGGAAGAAGGCGTAAGCAGCTACTGGATAACCTTAAGGAAAAGAGAAGATACTGGAAATTGAAAGAGGAAACACTAGATCGCACCCTGTGGAGAACTCGCTTTGGAAGAGGCTACGGGCCTGTCGTAAGACAGACTACAGAATGAATGAATATATATCACTTGGTAGCAACAGTGACGTTACAGTTTTACGTAGTAACATGTCTTAATGGACATTCATGGGTGTATGATTCTTTGTGTGGTGTGAAACCAAAACTGGTGGCTGCGCGGAATTTGTATCTATCTTGTTGTTTGATAGCGATAGCTGCGAAACCTATAGGTTCTTAGTACTCACGAAATATTACATAGAGTGATCAAGTGTTGAATGTACTGGATGGCCTTAAGGAAAAGAGCGGATACTGGAAATTGAAAGAGGAAGCCCCAGATCGCACTGTGTGGAGATCTCCCTTTGAAACAGGCTATGGACCTGTCGTAAGACAGATTACAGAATGAGTGATTGAGTGGGACGTGTGGTACGCATGGGGGAGAAGCGAAATGCACAAGAAAGTTTGGTGGGGAAACGTAAAAGAAAGAGACCGCTTGGAAGACATGGGTGTATATTGGAGGATAACATTAAAAGTAATCTTAAAGAAATAGGATGGGGTTGCGTGGGCTGAATTTGTGTGGCTCAGGATAGGGACAAGGAGTGCTGTGAACACGGTCATGAACTTCGGGTTCAATAAAATGCGCGGAATTTCTTGACTGGCTGAGACTGTTAGCTACTCATGAAGGACTCAGTGCTCCGATAGAGTTAATCAGTTTGGTGGCGCACTACAGACATGACAGTGGTGCCTACACTTGCGCGATCTTGATGCTCTATCGTACATATTCAGCGTAGTTGGGTTCTGTAGGAACGAAGTTTAGCACGGAAATGGATCTATAAATTGTAGGTCCATAATTATGAATTTGTGGTTGCAATAATGTTTTTAATGGGTATCAGGTATCGTAAGTTGTTAACAGAACCTGTTTTGATTATTGTAGCTATGGAGTCTGTCGTGGGGTACTTTTCCTTAACGTCTGTCATTGATAGACGATACTTTATGTGGGACGCTTGTCACTATTGGCTCGTAAATCGACAGGTTACGGACAGTGAAGACAGCATCTAGTTCTAGATGGACATGCAGTGGTATCTGAGTAAGCAGTCTAAAACACCCAAGGGTGGCCCAACATTGGTGGTTAGGCACAGGTCTATAAATCCGTCTGAAGAAGATGGGACGCAGGCTAACCGATAGAGACGTGGCAAAAACGAAGTCGCGTCAGGGTAGACCTTGGTCCTAAGCCTTGTTAAAGGAGTAAGACGGAGTAACTTGAGTTTCTGTCGCTCGCACAATAAACAAGCACAAGTATTTTCCTGGGTCTGCTTCTTCTGTCGGAGTGACATCGTTAGGACAGGTGTATAGAGGAAGTAAAGAGCTCTCGTGTTAAGGAAGCAAGCCATGGCATAATCACCTCATGGTTAATGCCACGTCGACAAGTGACTGGTGACGTAGGACTGCTCTTGTTCCGGAGGCTGTGATGCGTGTCCTCTCTGATCCGTTGGCGGATTGGAGAGTTGTCACGGTTGTTGGGAGAGTAATGCTGATGTATGTAAACAGTTGGTATCTAAGACGTACTGTGACACCGAAAGCCGCTGTCTGATAGCGGTAGTTCGTATTCAGGGGGTCCCGGATTTGAATCTCGGCCTGAACTTGATTTGTCTTGATTCAGGTTAATCATGCTTTTCCTCGTCAGGTAAATGCGGGGAAAATGTCTTACAATACGACACGATCGCGTCTTCCCACATCCATTCCAATTATTTATAAAAATTTAAAATAAAATTTTTTTAGTCATAGACCTATTATTGTACCGCTGTCTAATCCAGTGTCTTGCCAAGCTGTGACTCCGAATTGCTGCCGGTCTGCAAACTTGTTTCAACGGTCCGTGGAGTATTAGAAGAAATGGACTGTTAGTTTCTTCATTGGCTTAACGCCGAAAGAAAAACGTTCGCCCTTCGTTAACACTGAACTCGTTACATAAATATGTTTGATGTTATATCAGTGTTTTATTTTGACATGTGCTGTGTTTGTGACTTACTGAAATTAATTAAGTGTTGTGTAGGTGTGCTGAGTTTGGGCATGCAGCCATTTTTGTACATAAACCTACATACGGGTCCGAAATGTAAGAATCTTAGAAACACTGTTCTAATTGTTGGTTTTGGCATCCTGTTGGGGCTTGCTTAAATTCTTAATTTGGTAAGACTTTTAGACGTTCGTGATAAAAACCTTAGTATTTTTAAATAGTCATTTAGTTCACTATTATCACTTCCCGTGCTCCGGACCAGATAATTATACCGCCTGTGAATTGACTTGTTGTCTGAATCTACTGGCGTTTGACAGGACGTGTGAAATGAACGGCTGTTGCCATCTGGCAAGAGAAGTAACTTCTGGATGTTGTTCAGCCTGGAAACTTTGCTCTAAAATGTAATACACCAAAAGTGGAAATTATGCGAGATCTGAGGTTCTCACAGCAGTGTTGCCGAAGACTCAAGCCGTTTGGGATGCTGCGTCATGTCGACTGGTGAATAGTTACCGACGTTAATCAGGGTCGAGTCCTGAAGGGAAAATAACTCTTCCAAAGCATTAGCGTCTCTAGACTTTTCTTTAACACGGTAGATATTTCCATAAATGCAGATATACTCGTGTTACTTCTGAACTGTAAGAAATAAAGGAATTGCTCGGAACTAACAAACGTAACAGCACCCAAATTCTTATCAAAATCACCGCCAGGATTAAGGTTAGAAAAGTCGAGTGTAAAGTAGCGCGTGAGGTATTGGTCAGCTGGCGTGAGGTGTTGGTCAGCTGGCGTGAGGTATTGGTCTGCTACCCCTGTGCGTGTGAATTGACACTTGTTTGTAACAACCCAACTAATCAACTAAATTCCGAAGGCTTGTGATGAATGTATGTCATTAAACTGGCAACTGCAGTATATTGGACATTTCCCGTGTATCCGGGGATTTAGATTCGCTTCGTCTAATTTCAAAACAGAGACGTTTTCATGCTTTATCTGATTACGGAAGCAAAGTCTGCTATTTAAACGCTGTGATTTTTAGCCAAAACATGATAGTAGAAAATGTTAAGTTCAGTAAGTTAATGAATAGGCGTAACAGGGGCAAGAGGTTTATCTTTTCTCCAAGACGTCTAGGCCAGCTCCAGGGCCCACCAAGCCTGCTGTTTAGTGAGTACTGGAATTCTTTCCCCGGCGTAAAGCGACCCGGGCGTGACCCCTCACGTTTATCTAGTGCCGAGGTTAATCGTGACAGGAGCTATATCTCTACTCCCCACATATGCCTTCGTGGCGTGCACCCGAACAACTTATTTTGTAGGGATTTGTTGAAATGCTGGAAGTTGTCCCCACTCTGAAGAAACACAGGTATTTATTTCCGTCTTTAAAAAGTCTGTTAGCGGGCACTATTCTGAAACTCATTGGTCCTTATAATGGAGACGGGTTTTGTTCTCTGTGAGGTAGGATTTATCCCGTCTTCCCTTTTCATTGCATATGTCGTACCAAAGCATATGTTGAAATGCGAAACACTATGACGTTTCGTAATGTGATTGTTTACGGTCAGTGTTTGCTGGCCCCACGCCCAGAAATTGAGCTGGAGGACCATCCCTTTTAGGCTGTCTGTGAGTATTTACTCTGCATATTTGTAGTCACCCTTCTGTCCTTATCTACACCGCCAGGACGCCACATTCCATGGTGAGAACAGACTAACTTAACGTGACTTGGTAATGGTTCGTTTCATAAATCAATTAAAGCCTGTTTCCGCTTCGTGTCGTTCCGGCTTCAACCCTCAGCGTAATTTAACGTCAAGATAAATAAGAATGTTGTTAAGCTAAGCGTCTTCATGCTGAATTATTAATGTTGGGAGCACGTCAACAGCATTGGCGACTATGTAGAGCATCGCTAATGCTGCTGCGCTCTTGTATCCCTTGTCCTCAAGTTAGACACAGAATATTAGAAAAGTGTGCGTATAGTATGTCGTTTGTTGAATAGACTTTATGTTGGTGTTATCTCGCTGATTGCTTAAAATACTGCACCATTCAGAAGGTCCTGGTTTCGTATCCCTGCGAATAGACGGACTCTCCTGATTAAGCGTCATTTAATATGCCATAATAAATAAATGATCGGAGAGAAGGTCTCTGCACTGGGTTTATTTCCTTACGGTTCAGACTATAGAGAGCTTAGGTACATAGGCTTTAGTAAGAGCTTATTCCAATCAGGAAGTAATCCTCAAGGTAAAATGGTGTTCGGCCACTCTGGACGTCTAGTACGGCAAGCGTGAATCTGTTAATGTCGTGTGAAACTAACGGTTAATACATCCCAGACGATTTGCACTCAGCTGTGAACTTGTCTCCATTTTTACGGACACAGAGGATCGCTGCCGTTCCCCACACCGCCCACACCTACTACGCTTACTATTCCTCCCCTTTCCCATTCCTTTCCCGCATGACGGACATCGCCACAAGCTGATATAACAGTAGAATGTACTGCGCATTCAGTTTATAGCAGCCACATCTAAGTAGCAGGACTGTACGTTTGTTGCGAGAGAGAAATTGAAATGCGATGCCTTAGTTGTTCCTCTGAGGACCCCCCGAGTTCTGGCGGGAGTAGTGGAGAGCTTGGAGTAGCAACCCCTGTTTGTGGTTGCTGTATTCATACAAGCTTCTTTCTTGCTCATCCCTCTTTCAATTCCCCTATCAGTTCTTCCATTCACTGCTTCTTCCTCATTAGCTTTATTTAGATATCCAAGCATCGCCTTCGTTTGCTTTGTGGAATATTCAACTTGGGTTGACAGTTCATCATGTACGTACATTTCGGGGGACATATCTTCAAGGCAGAGATTGATTATTTGTTTATAATGGCGGGACGAGGAGCTCTGCGTGATGAAGCCAATCGGGTTAACTCATCGTGCCGGAAACACTGAAGTGTTTTCATTAGTTGTCGTAGGTTCAGACGAGGGAGATAATAGCCTTTGCAAAGCAGTTGTCAAAAGAAACTCGAGTAGTGGGCCTAGCCTGAATATTTCTTACGTTTAGAATACGTGACATGTTTGTGTTGGAAGTAAACTGATGAAATGAGTGAACAGTTTAAGTTAGTATTTGGAGGGGGGGGGGGAGTTCGTAATTTGTGCAAATCTGCTGTTTGTGTGTGTGATGATGTGATTGGTTGGTAATGTGGGTCGCATGGGAGAGACAGGAAATGAATAGGCTTACAGAATACTTGTGGCAAAATACGGTATACTCTAGAAGACCCGGAAATAGATGGAAAAATTAACATTATAATGGGCCTGATAGAGATGGGTTTTCAGGATGAGAGGTGAATGTCAGTGGCTGAGGGCTGTAAGGGTATCTAATGAGAGGCTGTAGTAGTCTGTCAGCGGTGCCGTCATCTGCTTTCACAGTGTTGGTAGGGCTAGGAAATGGACTAATAAATAACTCGGGGTAGTGAAAAGCAGTTAGGTGAATAATTTGTACACGCCCTGACACAATAATATGTAGTAGAAGACATTTTAAATATTATAAGATATTTTAAACCAGTGGCGTTTTGAGAGATGGACGTGGAATAACAAAAGAGAAAAATGGCCGTAAGAATACGAACTTTATAAGACACGTGGATATGCACGGAAGAGCAAAACGAGAAATACACGCTTTGAAGTTTTCACAGCGTAGTTGATGAAGGTTGAAGTCTTTGGGATGTGACGCCGTGTTGATTGGTAATAGTTGCCGACTCTCGGAAGAGCTTGTCGCCTCCATGTTTAAGGTAATCAAAAACAGTGGACTACCCTGAAGATGGAGGCAACAGGCACCTGCAAAACGTCATTAACTAAATACCAATAAACACGGCGTCATATCGTAGAAGACTTTGTTTACAACAAGAAATACTAAATCAGCTGACAGATTTAAGGCCCCGCTAATGTAGCTGAAGACGTCACGACATATTAGGAAGAGAAGAAAGGTCATACAGGCGGACTGAGTGGGTGGAAACAGCCAAAATTAACGTGGAAATGGTAGGGTCTGTAAACTTAAAGAAGAGAGGAATAATGTCAGAGCAAGAAGACGCTGGAAAGAGGGCTTTGAGGACGAAACAGGTATTAAGTTATCTAATCCGTGAAAATAGAAAACGGGTTATCATAGCAGATAAGAATATTCGTATAAGCGTAATGTTGCCACCCTGAATCTACGAATAACAGTGTTCATAGTGTTATGCCTTACATACTGACATATTGAGTTATTTTTATGGAGTTTTGAGGTAACATTAATAATATGGATGCTGTTAAATTACCAGAGCGTTTAGAGCAACTGTTAAGATCCGTCACGTAAGGAAATTTGTCCGAGTGCAGCGAACCGATTGTGTTTCCTGGGGGAGGACTCAGCGATGCGTTCTTTAGACTCTACGTCGGTTCACCACCGGATTTACTTCGCCTTGTCACGACAGTCAAGGAGTCCGTATGGACACGTCCCTTTTCACGAAATAACGTCAGTTAAGTTGAACTTCTAGTTAATGGTACTTTCTGTATAAACTAAGGTTTTGGGGAGAATGCTGTTCTTGTGTTAGGAATGACAATAGGACTTGCTTCCTTATGTAGGCCAGACATGGAAAAGGCATCGTATTCGTTGTGTCGTTTGTGTTGATATTATTCCTTTAAATCAGAGATGGCTGACGGGTCCCCTACACACGTTAGTTGGATCCGCGGTTATTTACTGAAGCTGCATACATTAATTATTATTCTTGTCACAGAGTTATGAAATGAACATATAATGGCGAGGGTGTGGGTGTCCGTATGTTTCATCTCTGCAACTACGAGACGAATTTTGTGTAGACATCTAAAGTTGTAATGAGAATTGAATCACCCTCTGTAGCCTAACCCGTTTTTGATTCGCTTGAGCCCCTGCTAGTCTCCATTAAAATTGCTCCGTCTGTCCTTCTGTACATATGAAATCTCGATAAACCCGAAACGGATCTTTATGTAACTGATTATTGTTGATTTTTGTTAAAACTTTTCTCCATATTACAGTTTAGTTAAAAATCAGACAAAAGGCGAACACTTTGCCTGCAGACTTAACAAGCGTTTCTATGTCCATCTCGAGCGTAACGCGGCGTAAATGTTTATCGAAGCTAAAATATTCCGTTTACACACTTTTTATGCTCAGTAATTTTTTTCCCATACTGCGCATGGTTGCGATGTACTTAAACAAATGCGAACAAATGCCCCAGAACTTTACGCGAGATAACCAAAGGACTGAACAGCCTGAACTATTGTCCTGTGCATGCATATTTACTAACTTGTTTCCTGTGCATGAAAATTAACGTTAAGTAAGTGATTTTTTAAACGACTCGTGACAGTTCTTATCGTGGTCGTGTGGGTTACGACGTCATACACTGTGGTAGGTGTGCGCCGACACTTGGGACGAACGTGCTACAGACATCTTGAGGTTTTAAGTCTCTACCCACTTACTGCAAGGTGTTATAAACCAAAAGACCACAATATGAACCTTCACCGCCGTGAAAACCTCTTGTACAGAGTGTTTATTTTATCATGTCCCTGCGCACGGCATATGTTACGCGATGTCCCGACGCATGCAGGCTAATTGAATGTTACGGCTAAAAAGTCGCGAAAGAACGCATTTGGAAAAAAAAAATATGTCACATCTTTCCACTCCTGCTCATACGAAGGGATGTTTTTGAGATGTGCTGCATGAACCATGTCTGTGCCACCTTCATGTAAAGTAGAGGCGTAAACTAGTGAACAGTCTGTTTCACACATTGAGTGAAAGAATGCGCAGAAAGACTTACACGCATGAGAAACGCACGTAAGGTTTGTTACAGTATTATTCGAGTGGGAGTTTTCTTTTGTGTGGCTGACACAATTGATCCCATGTTAAGTTCGGCTTCCTGCCAAGCGGAAAGGGATTGGAGTGGCAGGAGAGTGGGGTCAAGAAAACTGCCCTGGAGCAGATTCTGTCGGATTTTCTCCTGTCTACATCACTCAAACGATTGTTCTGTCAATCTTTCAACAATACTACTACTGCTACTACTACTACTACTGCTACTACTACTGCACTACTAACTACTACTACGCCACCAATACCATTATTATTATTATTATTATTATTATTATTATTAACAACAACACGAGAAAGGTTAACACATTTATATGTATCATTATTTGTTTTGAAACGTTGACTGGGAATCTACTATACCGACACGATTTAAACCTTAATATAGACTATAACGGAATAATTTACATTGACTGCTGTCACTAAACACCAAAAATTTTCAGAACCCAAGTGGCCGGTGTTTCTGACGGAGAAATCTCATTCGTAGTAGAGAAAGGAGTAAAAAAAAAAGTATAATTCGAAATTTTGTATTTTTGTGGAAGTGATAACTAGATTGTGTTGTTCACAATGTTAAAGTATAATAGGCCCCTCGTGATTCCTAGAGTGAGTCTTGGCGGGTAGTTACGGCGGACTGGGCCCAGTAAGTTGCTGACACACTTGGGTAATCGCGCGCCGGAAGTCTGAGGCCTTCACGAAGCAGTAGATGCTATGCTTCATGGCACCCACTCACCTCTTCTTGCTACGGTTATCCGTTTTGTATAGTAGGCCGATATCGAAGTTTCTGTTTCTAAAGTTTCCATTTCCTTTTCATACTTTTTGCATCTAATTCAGTGGTTAGAATGTCCATTGTCAACTGTGATTCACATAAACTACTGAAGGATAAAAGTGTAATATACTGTATCAATTCTTGTCTTGGCATGGAATTCAACATAACAAATAATAATTGTTCTCTAACAGCTTGCATAAAAAGTTGTTTTCATTACACATTTCCTCAAATTTCGCATTGCCAGTTCTCTTATCTATCTACCAGTCTCAAAGGCGTCGCGACCCAGAATTTCGTAATCCTCATCTCCGTGAGGACCCCAAATATCACGCTCTGATCAGAAGACCAAAAATGTAAAGAGTCTTTATAACACGACCTTCTAAAGTAGGATCTGTGGGTCGTATTTGGATCTTGACGAGTCTTTGTGCTTCCCACGGGAGGTCGACATGTATTTTTAATGTGTGCAGTGCCTTCGGCTGCAGACCGTGCGCCAGATTGTGCTTGTAAGTTTAGAACGGAGACAACAGCTCAGTGAACTGCTACATAATTCGTACCCTTCATCAAACATTTGGTCGATCAAATCGGGGAGAATGAGCTGGACAGTTTGTAGCGGGATGAGGAAGCTGTAAAATGCACACAGAATTTTAGTCGGGAAACCTGTAAAGAACAGGCCGCTGTGGATATTCAGAAATAGACGGGAGAACAGAAGTTACATGTATCTTTGGAATGGACTCATCTGGCTCAAAATATGGTTCTTTATCGGGCTGTTGTGAACACGGTAATGAAATGAACCTTCCGCTTGCGATCAAGTCGGGGAGTTTCTTGGCCGCTTGAGCAAATACACGTGTATTAGTTTCTCAAGCATTCTGCTACATGGAGTTAGTATCGCATAGCCTACACTTTGCCTGGTTGGTCCAGCTACGTAATGGTATTTCTGGCCATCTCTTTCTTCTTACTATCGCATTGCTAGTCTTATTTGAAATGTTATCCTCGACCCACTAACAGCGTGAGATCAGTGTGGGATTTGACACAGGAGTAGCTGTTGGTGGAACTAAGAGAGAAATGCCATGAATTAGTAATAGCAGTTGACATTGGCTTAGATCGCTTTATGCGCAGTACATATTAGCTTAGAACACTTTATACACATCACAAACCCACTAAGTTTTCGCCTTAAACAGCAGAAGGGAAGAAGAGAGGAAGGTTATAGTAGAGACGAAATGATTTTATGTAGGCCTATAAGATGTTTTTTATGCATTTGATACCAGAAGGATGTGTCAGTCTTCTAGGTCTTAAAACGGATAAAGACAGTAAGCGTAAGTCATTAAGGAGTTGCTGTTTTAATCGCGGTCGCTGTATTGAATTTATCTTCGTGCAATTACGCCAGGAACTGCTGCTGTGTGTTCCTGCAAACGAGAACTGTCAATCACAGTTATTGTTTCAGGTTGTATTTTAAGCTCAATTTCGCTGAAACTGCTGTAATTAACTGCAAGGCAGCCAACTCATGCTACATTAATTATAAGGCTGAGTCTAGGATAATTAGAGGCATTAACGGCGAATAACGTGAGTGCTGCCAGTAAGTGTAAGTCAGTTCGTTTAATGATGAGGCACTAAAGGCCAGATAGTTTGGGTAGTTTGACGTAGTAAAAAAGATATCCTCATTGTCTCTTGATGTCCGTGTGTCCCCATGCTGGTGTTTAATCTTATTGATTCCTTTCCATGAACCTTGTTACGAACATCATACCAATAGAGGCCACTAAATTTTGTCTTTTACAATTTCTTTTAGTGGTGAATTCAGAGGCAAAGACATGTTCCATAAAGAAATTCAGGACTTTTACAGAGGGTAGTCAAGTTTCTCCCGCTGAAGAAAGACATAATTAAGACAGTTTGAAATGCCTAACACAAAATGTCCAATGGTTTACACGGCTAAAAGCTTTGACAGTTTGATGGTGGTGGTTATTATATGGCGCAAGTGATTGCTGTTCATGAAAGTTCTTTGTATTTAGCCCTTGCAATTATTGGAGACGCTGCTTTCTTGATGCTGTGCTCGCCCATGTTGAAGCTAACAAGTGACAAGCCATTGCATTTTAGATAACATGGGCGCCCGTTCTGGCCACTGCATGTGGACGAAGTGCTGTACCCCACACTTGACCTCAACGTCGTGTTACAAACAGTGAATTCTGTTGTAACTTGAACCACCGAAGCATACATAAAGAGCCTAGCCCAGAAGCACCGCATGTATTCACAGGTTTACATATTCTATCAGAAAGATTGTAGTGATTTAGGAGATGGATGTTTCCGGTCGTAATTTGATTTTAAAAACCTCAGTGTGTGCGGGCGATCTATCTCGAGCGTAAGAAGCGTAGCTTCAAAACAAAAAGACACCTTGTTTTTATTTGTCCTTCCTCCCTAATATTCGGTTGTCTTTGTAAACCACATAAAGTGGATAGGCGATGCTCTTTCGTCTGTTTTGTTCTCAGCTGGACAGAAAGGATCAACAGCCCATTTATTATCCAAAGATCTAAATTCCGTTTAATACATACATACATACACACACATACATACCTACATACACACATAGTGCATACATATACAACTACATACATACATACATACACACACATACATACCTACATACACACATAGTGCATACATATACATACATACATACATACATACACACACATACATACCTACATACACACATAGTGCATACATATACATACATACATACATACATACACACACATACATACCTACATACACACATAGTGCATACATATACATACATACATACACACACATACATACCTACATACACACATAGTGCATACATATACATACATACATACATACATACTACACACAACACACTTACATACCTACATACACACATAGTGCATACATATACATACTACTACATACATACATACATACATACATACATACATACATACATACATAAAAAATAAATTTACACTTTTTTATGATTGTGAGAAGTCTACTCTTAGTATGTTGGAAGACCGTCCGGTACAAGCGACTGATGGCAATTGCCCCGGTAAATATTCGGACCATACAAGATGCAACGTAGAATAAGCTGTGCTTGATGTTAAATAACGAGGGACAATATCCTTGTTACTGTTGGAATGAAAACGAAGAGGTTACTGTGGTCGTTAATAAATAGATTACATGTAAGTCGTATAGAGAAACAAGAAAGACATACAGGAATTTTGTAGGATAGACCTCTTGTAAAACGGTCACTTAAAATGTATATGGTGATGGGGTAATAATATTAAGATGAATCATGGTGGGAGTATGTGTTAAGGGCGGGAGGTGGGTATCCCACACTGACCTCATGCATCTTGACCGAATGTAACCAGACGGCTTAAACTGACGTGATGTAAAGTAAACTCACCCAACCCTAAGTCACCAAAAAACATAATTACGTATGATTCTACCGGTCGATGTTACACAACCTGAGTTGTTAAAAGGACTTGCATAGCCACTTACAATAAATCTTCAGCTAGATATGGCAGGTAAATCATGAACACGGGGTCACGTGAAAGGTACATTATGACGAAATTCCACTATTATAATTGCACAAAATAACTGTTTTTAAAAATTATTCTGTTACATGAAAATCTCTAGTCGATCGGACCTCTTGGTAAAGTTCAGCTTACTCATTTCTAATTAAGAATTCTAGAGGCACTATTGAAACCAGTTTTTCTTATTCCTGATTTCTATCGAAGTACTTCAATTCCAAATGACAACATAGTTTTGGATCGGAATTGAAATCCCCCCTTCCCCCCCATTAAGTAATACAAGCGTGTTCTATAGAAGCAATTTCTTGCACGTTTCACGTTTCTCTTGTATAAGGGATGCTGTGGAATTGGGTTTCAGACCCTAATGAATCAACAAATTGAAGACATTTGGTTAAGACATGCATCTTGGGGCTTTTAGAGTTTCATTTTGAGTAACTGTTTACAAGTAACCCCCCCCCCCCCCCGCTCCTTTCTTTGTGTTTGTCTTTCCCCCACCAGCACCACTACAGTGCCGTCAAATGAACTCTCGCACTGTGTGTATGAATGCATTTGAGAAACCAGCTATTGGTTGGAAGAAATAATTATTCACTTCCTCCTAATAATATATCAACGCCAAGCTTTGTACGTTGAATTTTTAACAACATTGTTAATGAGCGTAATTTATTTTGTCCGTAACGATCCTCTGTCAGCTACTGACATCATGTAGCCTACCTATTTAACGTTTACTTATAATTAGCATAAATGTTCCCCTTTTTATGCTGAAGTAATGCTTTTCCATAGGATTAATGTTGGTGATAAGTGATATAGTTGTATGATATAGTTGTATGATATAGTTGTATGATATAATTGTATGATATAGTTGTATGATATAATTGTATGATATAGTTGTATGATATAGTTGTATGATATAGTTGTATGATATAGTTGTATGATATAATTGTATGATATAGTTGTATGATATAGTTGTATGATATAGTTGTATGATATAGTTGTATGATATAGTTGTATGATATAGTTGTATGATATAGTTGTATGATATAGTTGTATGATATAATTGTATGATATAGTTGTATGATATAGTTGTATGATATAGTTGTATGATATAGTTGTATGATATAGTTGTATGATATAGTTGTATGATATAGTTGTATGATATAATTGTATGATATAGTTGTATGATATAGTTGTATGATATAGTTTTATGATATAGTTGTATGATATAATTGTATGATATAGTTGTATGATATAGTTGTATGATATAGTTGTATGATATAGTTGTATGATATAGTTGTATGATATAGTTGTATGATATAGTTGTATGATATAGTTGTATGATATAGTTTTATGATATAGTTGTATGATATAATTGTATGATATAGTTGTATGATATAGTTGTATGATATAGTTGTATGATATAGTTGTATGATATAGTTGTATGATATAGTTGTATGATATAGTTGTATGATATAGTTTTATGATATAGTTGTATGATATAATTGTATGATATAGTTGTATGATATAGTTGTATGATATAGTTGTATGATATAGTTGTATGATATAGTTGTATGATATAGTTGTATGATATAGTTGTATGATATAGTTTTATGATATAGTTGTATGATATAGTTGTATGATATAATTGTATGATATAGTTGTATGATATAATTGTATGATATAGTTGTATGATATAGTTGTATGATATAGTTGTATGATATAGTTGTATGATATATAGTTGTATGATATAGTTGTATGATATAGTTTGTATGATATAGTTGTATGATATAGTTGTATGATATAGTTGTATGATATAGTTGTATGATATAGTTTGTTATTGTATATAGTTGTATGATATAGTTGTATGATATAGTTGTATGATATAGTTGTATGATATAGTTTGTATGTATAGTTGTATGATATAGTTGTATGATATAGTTGTATGATATAGTTGTATGATATAGTTTGTATGATATAGTTGTATGATATAGTTGTTATGATATATTGTGTTAGTATGATATAGTTGTATGATATAGTTGTATGATATAGTTGTATGATATAGTTGTATGATATAGTTGTATGATATAGTTGTATGATATAGTTGTATGATATATTGTATGATATAGTTGTATGATTAGTTGTAGAGTTGTATGATAAGTTGTTATGTTGTATGAATATTTTAGTTGTATGATATAGTTGTATGATATATTGTATGATATATTGTATGATATAATTGTATGATATATTGTATGATATAGTTGATATTAGTTGTATGATATAGTTGTATGATATAGTTGTATATTTCCGTTATATTAAGGTACACAATGCTTTATATTATGCATGTGTTAATACGTGCACTTACATTTTCAGATACGATTAAACCGTATATCTATAGGTATTCACGTATTTAGTATGAAGATTTTACATATATATAATCATGTTCCATTTGGGTCTACGAAGGCCTGTAGCTTCACTTTCTCACTGGGCTGTCTAATAGTTGAGCTGCTGAATTATTTGACAGATGCTGATTGTGTGAGATAGAAAAACTTACTACGACTTCGGCACAGAATTTATTAATTATTTAAATATTTATTGTTTAGGTCTTCGAGTTTACTTTTAGCTTCCCAAACTTTCAGATATTTTGCTTTAAAGAGACCCACAATTATGACACGAGTATATTTGTCATGGAGAACAAGGTTGACTGTTTAATTTCATATCCGTCTAAAGCAACTGATATATCAGCTATCCTTCATTCTCATTCCACGCTACATAATCCCTGCAGCATAAGCAGGGTGCCTGTTCCTAAACCACTCTACGAACTCGTTGAATATTGGAAATAAAAATTTCGAAGTCGATCTGTTGTGTGAGTAACTGGGAGACGGTCTGAAAAAAATTCGGGGAACTGGTGGCATGTACTCACTTCAGGAATACTCATGTTCTCGATTGTGAAGAAGAGGACGACGAAAACATTCATCACCACACTTCTGGCCTAGACCGTTTCTGCATTTTATCAGCGCACAGGCAGCGGTTCTTTCCGTTTAGCGGAACGGCAGTGCAGTACATTAATTAGCGAAGCTGTTGATTATGATGCAGGGCCTTTGCTGTCAGGTGCAGCCACATTATTTATGTTTAAAATCTTGCGGACAAGCGCACGCCCATAACTCTGGGAGTAGGCTTGTATCTTGCTTGTGACACTAGCATGCAGTTACTGGCGAGATTTAGCGAGCATCAAGCTAAAGAACGGAATTTGTTATGAAGATGTGATTAACATCTTGCGCAGATAACGCGTGGCAATGGCCACGTGCCAGAACGCCGCGATTTGCCACTCACATTACGGTCTGTTGTAGCGGGATTAGTACGGTGCCATGCACTTAACGGTCGACAGTAGCAGGACTCGTAAGGTGCCACGTACATTAAGGTCTGCAGTAGCAGGACGGTACGGTGCCATGCACTTAACGGTCGACAGTAGCAGGACTCGTAAGGTGCCACGTACATTAAGGTCTGCAGTAGCAGGACGGTACGGTGCCATGCACTTAACGGGCGACAGTAGCAGGACTCGTAAGGTGCCACGTACATTAAGGTCTGCAGTAGCAGGACGGTACGGTGCCATGCACTTAACGGTCGACAGTAGCAGGACTCGTAAGGTGCCACGTACATTAAGGTCTGCAGTAGCAGGACGGTACGGTGCCATGCACTTAACGGGCGACAGTAGCAGGACTCGTAAGGTGCCACGTACATTAAGGTCTGCAGTAGCAGGACGGTACGGTGTCATGCACTTAACGGTCGACAGTAGCAGGACGGTACGGTGCCACGTACATTAAGGTCTGCAGTAGCAGGACGGTACGGTGCCATGCACTTAACGGGCGACAGTAGCAGGACTCGTAAGGTGCCACGTACATTAAGGTCTGCAGTAGCAGGACGGTACGGTGTCATGCACTTAACGGTCGACAGTAGCAGGACGGTACGGTGCCACGTACATTAAGGTCTGCAGTAGCAGGACGGTACGGTGCCATGCACTTAACGGTCGACAGTAGCAGGACGGTACGGTGCCAGTACATTAAGGTCTGCAGTAGCAGGACGGTACGGTGTCATGCACTTAACGGTCGACAGTAGCAGGACGGTACGGTGCCACGTACATTAAGGTCTGCAGTAGCAGGACGGTACGGTGTCATGCACTTAACGGTCGACAGTAGCAGGACGGTACGGTGCCAGTACATTAAGGTCTGCAGTAGCAGGACGGTACGGTGCCATGCACTTAACGGGCGACGTAGCAGGACTCGTAAGGTGCCACGTACATTAAGGTCTGCAGTAGCAGGACGGTACGGTGCCATGCACTTAACGGGCGACAGTAGCAGGACTCGTAAGGTGCCACGTACATTAAGGTCTGCAGTAGCAGGACGGTACGGTGCCATGCACTTAACGGGCGACAGTAGCAGGACTCGTAAGGTGCCACGTACATTAAGGTCTGCAGTAGCAGGACGGTACGGTGCCATGCACGTTACCATCTGACATAACAGGGCTGTTAGAAGTAGAATCAAAGAGAACCTACTATCCGCTGTCACAGTGTTTTTAAATAAGAAACTTACGATGTATATAGATTTTGGATTGTAGGTTGTGACACAGTACAGTACACTCTTGTGTGTGGTTAGCAACTGCCTCCAACTTCTGCCCAGAAGTTGGAGGCAGTTGATTCTTCGGAAACCTTGGTGACCACCGACAGAAATACGCAGAGTAACGAACCGTAAGACCAAATTTAGGTTCTTGTAGCGAAGGAAAGCTCAGATCAGAGTTCACAATCGAATTTGGTAATTAAAACTCATCCTATAAGATACTATCGCACAACACAAAATGTATACAGGTATAAGTTTCACATGTGTGTGCTGTATGTGTGCCATTTTTATTACAAATACATATAAGTGATTTATTACTTCTGTGGCATATGCGGTGTTACAAGCAGCGCAGTAATACCATTTATATGATATAATAAATAAGGCCCATGCAAAATCGCAAGGAGTGCACATGAAAATTTTACTTCATTTTAGACCAGTTCAGCATGTTATATAGCTGGAACGAATAATTGCACAAAGAAAGTGCTGAGTGCCGACCGTGGGCCCCGTGGTAATGATAACGCGACCCCTCCCGGTGCGTGGTCAGATGTGCGGTCGGCGCAGTACGCGGTTACCCGTCGCATGTGTCAAATGTAAGAGCCCTGCATATTAACGTGGCACTGATGCACAAATAATGTAATGAATGAAATTAATGGTACCTGTGTTTTTGCGGTTACTGGGGAGGTACAGAAGGGCTGATTTCGATCCAGCACTAGTGCGCGCTTTAAAGTTAGTTGTGACTAAGTCACAGCCTGGAATTATGATTGTTCAAAATTTCTCCTGGTGGGTGTGGACAGTTATATTCGAATTGTTGGATAGAATTCATCACTTTTGAGCAGTGAAAGTACAGAGTGTTTAGTTTAAAGTAGATCCTGCTTATAGAATCTGCAAACCCCTCTTATAGGGTGTGCATTAATAGTGTGTATTATACAGGATGTTTTTATCGAGGGACTGCTTGACATAGAGCGGAGGACATGGCTGATGCATAAGGACCGATGACGCCGCCGCCCATTTCTGCAATGCTAAATCATGCCCAGTTCCCCGGAAAACGAAAACTGCTTAAACGAAAGTAGACAAGGTATGGAGAGGTGTAGGATTCTTTATAGCAGTCCACAAATGTGTTTGACCGAGTTAGCCTTTGATTGTATCGAACTTCAGACATTTGTTTATCTGCTAAGGCGTCGTTACCAGATTGTTAATGGAGCTTTGTCATAGGTCAGCGTGTTTATAAGCTGCTTTCACGCCGTAGAGGCCCGGGTTCAATCCCAGTACAGTCCTTTATGACGATTGTGATGGACTTGGTGCAACGTGTACATTATTTCTGTAAGATTATTTTGGCTTCCACAGCCAAGAACCATTTCCCTGATGCACTATATTCGTCTTATCAACATCCGACGGATGCAGCAAGCCCGCCCAGTTGCGAGTTCTTTCCAGGTCTGTAGGCCTAATCGTCGAATTGGTCTGCACTTGGCTGGGATGAAACAAATAAGTCAACTAATATGCATACACTGTAGGGCGATGCTTCGTATTAAAAAACAAAAGAAAAGCAAAAGAAGACTCCAACTTCTCACCCCAAGTCCTGGGTTCAAGTCCGTTGCAGTGTGAGATTAGTAATGACTCAATAACACATAAGCCAGCAGGTTTTTGTTAGAGTACTTCGATTCTCCCCCATAGATATCACTGTACCAATTTTCAGTTATCTTTCACCCATCTCCGAGGTCTATAAGGAGATGTAAAAACGCGACTGGGGCTTCACGTCTGATATTCCCCTTCTTATTAATTCAAATTATCAGCACAAAATTTGTTTTTGTATAATTCCGTATTAATGAATAACTCATACGTTTACGGCATGTCGCATATTATTATTTTTGAAATATCAGGAAAGATTTTTGTTCCGGTTGCAGTGCGATATATGTATCTTGTTGGTAGCGTGTAAAGCGTTACCTTACCGTTAACAGTCAGCCAAGGCTCCAAACAAGCGTCGTGATGACTTTTCAGCCCTCCACTTGATTATCTCTGACACATGACACACGTTTCAGCTGATCACGAGACTGCGGCACTTTTAGTCCTCCAAAGAAGATCCTGATCATTATTCTTCTGACAAACACTGCAGTCTTTTCTTTGCCAATTAATGCATTAGTGTCTTTGGCATCCTTGACCGGACATCACAAAGAAATATCGCCCCTTCGTATTCCAAACGTTTTTACTGCGAAATTGTAGACTGACTTTTTTGGGTGGTAGTCATTCCCGTTTAAGGGGTGGAGACGACTTTTGTAAGGGGTGGTGAATGTGGGTCTTTTCTTTTCTAATGATGTCTTTTCTGGAGCCGACCCGACCCGGCGTCGGCGTCGGGTGTCTTTACTTGATGAGGCGACACAAAGGGTGCCTAAGTCTAGGCAGAAGAGGGTGTTATACTGACGAATAAAAGGGCTCGTAATTTTGCGTCCATGTTCCTCACCCCTACCCTTATCTGAGGGTGAAGGGGAGATATTAATGGTGCCAGCTGGGGAGAAAAGAGAAACTAGACTCGTTCATCTAAGTTGATTTGTTTCTGCAGTAAAGTCTATTATGTGAGAACGAAGATCACGCTTTTATAGTATAATTTATTTTTCCTTTTCGTCTTCGAAATATCTGGAAGTGTTTTTTATTTTGATTTATTTGAGAGCCATGCCAGAACCTGTAACTCGGCCTACACACACACCGCCTTTTTCTGGTCGTATGATGCACGGAAATCTTTTACCTAGAACACAAAACAGAAATGTTAATACAAATCACAAAACAGAAAGTTAGTAAACATTTATTCAATTTAACTCCCTAATTTTCCTTAGTTAACGACAGAAAAAGTGTCTGGTATCCTTTGTCACATATGAGCTTCAGTTCCTTTCTAAAAGGAAGTTTAGTATGTATGTATGTAGGTGTGTGTGTTTGTAATATTGCCAATGGGCCGGTTATAATACAGCCACTGCTGCTGACTGTCGATGGGAGGATGGTGTTGGAACAATAATCTTAATTAAACTGGGTGTGAGGATGTGGCCCAGGATAGTGTCCTGTGAAAGACTCTTGCGAACATGGAATGAACCTTCCGGTTCCATAAAAGGCGCGGAGTTTCTTGACAGCTGAACGACTATAGCTTCTCGAGAAGACTTCTCTGAGTATTTCTAGTCTATGTAAAGCGCTGTCTGTAACACAGGCTATGTCTCTGGGGCGTCGAATGATCTATGATAGTGAGTAATGAATCAGAAAGTGCGCGGAAGGAAGCCGTCGTATCGCGCTGTGAGGTGCAATGTCACATTTTGCGTGGGGCACGGAGGACGACGACAAGAAGTCTCGGTCGGTCCGGTTAGCCCGTATCCGACGGTGATTCGAAAGGGGCTGTTCCCGGACACAAAAACCGGGGGGCGTTACAACTTGAACCAGCTTGCCGGTTTGCGCTCTGCAGTTTGATGCTAATGAAGTGGCAAGCGAGGAGCTCTTAATTGCTGGCTCAGACATTCAGCTGCTCATGCTGTCCTTAGCAGGAATGGTGCCTTGCTGGTCGGCCTGCTTAATGGCAGTGTGAAGCACAGCAGCTTAGGCCTGAAGATTCCTTACAAACGAGTTCGCGGAATTACTGGCTGTTTCTTCGCAGTCAGCTCTGGCTGCCTATCTCAACAAAGCAAAGGGGAATTGCAAATGAAATTTTCCATTAATAGCTGTGCCATCGCTACGTGTCTAAGAAACTAACGAATTATGCAATAAATGATGTAACCATTTAACTACGTAACTCTGATGTTCGGGATATTTTTTTAAAACTTGCATCCCGGGGTTTGATTATCATGTGCATAATAATTTATCACCCATTATGAATAATGTATATTGAGGTAAATATTTATACCGCTAAAAATTATATTAAAATAGTTACATAACTTTAGCAGTAACATAAGGAAGGAGGCCGTGCCATGGCTCAGGCGGTTAGTCGCCGGCCTCTCACCGCGGAGGCCCGGGTTCGATCCCAGGTCAGTCCATGTGGGATTTGTGGGGGACAAAGTGGCACCGGGACAGGTTTTTCCCTGAGTACTTCGGTTTTCCCCTGTCAGTTTCATTCCACCGGTGCTCCATTACTTGGGAAAACGGAAAAAATGAATCATCTTCATAGGGTTGCACAATAAGCTTTAAGGCTGCGATGCGTCCGTAGCATCTGCTGCGGGCCCTTCACAAAAAAAAACATAAGGAAGGGCGTGACATTGTCTCATAAATAATATTTTGATCGTTTTTTATTGGTCTTATATTTAAGAAATTTATAAATAACCACTTTATCTTTCATAGGTCTGGTAAGTCAAGTTTCGTTACAATGACAACATAAAGTGATGTTCCCCTGTATGATACGTGACGTTATTTTATAAGCAACAAATAAAAACCAGTGAGCACAGAGCAAGTGACAGACCTCACAAAAGTATTTTTGGTTTCCGTCTTGGATTATGAATAACTGTTAACAATATTATTGGCTTCACTTGTACTAAACAGGGACAGAAGTCGTAAGGGTAGATAATACACAAGTTGAATTGGAAAGGACTGGGGAGAGATCTTCGTCTATTAGAATGCATTGTCCCTACAGCCTAGTTCGAAGATCAGACCACATCCGGAATGGGAGTGACATTCCGAATACGTTTAACTGTTGAGGTAGGTAAAATTGGCCACGATCTTGAATATTATATTTTGGGGAATATCTCCGACTGTATTAGAGCGGTTTGTTGCCCACGAAGCAAAAAGACAACTTTGACGTCGGCACAGCTCTTTGTAGCAGCTGATAAAGTCGAAGACTCATACACAGGGCACTTTGATTATTATGAGACCCCGGTTTTTTGTTTGTGGAAGGAGATATGTTTCTGAATTATAAATTTCCAAGAAGATGAGATGAAAAGAAGACTAAAAAATTAAATTAACAAGCAATATTCTGGTCCCTTCTCTTTGTTCCACAATGTTTTATCAACTTTCACTCTAGGAATATCAATACAGCACGCAGAAACACGTAAGTTGGGATGAAAAGAAATGAACAACGGAGCCCTTGCACAAGCAATGTAATACGTAAGAATGACGAGTATTACCTCAATATACCTATCGAGAATTACCCGTTTTGTGAGGTACTTCTGATACGTTTCCGCGGGTGTCTCTAAGGCCATTTTCGGAAGGTTGTTTTTTAAACCGTTTCGCTATAGCACTCAGTGACCCCGGATAAAGCCAACAAGCCTTTTTAATGACTAAATAATAGCGGCTGATTGGTTTTAGTTGTTGCTAAATAGAAGACTGGTTGTCGTTATGTTTCATGTAGATATATAATTAAATCCGTTATGAATGGCATTTGGTAGGATCGATCGAACGCGAAACCGTTGTGATCAGTAAACATGTACGTTTGACCACTACATGGGTGAGTTAGTAAAATGACCGGCTACCTTCAGGATGGCCGGTGTTTAGTTCCCACTAGCCATTGTAGCCATTGAATTGTACTGCTCTGTGACATCACGTTCAGTTAGGCTTTGCGGTTCACTTATCCTTCTGTCCACTGGACACGAAGAATAAAACTGACGGAGCGTGGAGCTGATCGCCGGGATTAAAACGCGTAGTGATTACCCTCCGTGTGAAATGTACGCATTTGTGTAAAGGCGGCAGATAAGACACCGGCTTAAGTGAGGTAGGAATTACTCAGCGTTTATGGTCTTAAGTTTTTATCGACGGCGAAACTAAGAGTGAATGCTCTAGTTCGCGTTTCTTGGGGAGCTGTGTATATGTTATATATATATGTATGTATATGTGTATATATGCTGCGGAGCGCTTCACCACGCAAAAAAAATGAGTATAGATTGTGGTCAGCGTTACCTGAAGACTCACATCTATCTTACTTCACTGAGTGGGTGAGTAGAGTCCTTCTTGAGACGCTAACAGTTCATCAGCTACTCAAGAAACTTCCCGCATTTTATGTAACCCGAATGGTTATTTCCACTTCAAGGTCCGTCCTGAACGATTCATTAGATAAATCCTGCATTATAATGCGAGTGTCCGTGATGGGTTCCATTAAGGTGTCGAGTTCGCAGTAGAACACTGGCAGGCACCCCTCAAATTTACACATCCGACGGTGCTGGATATTGCTGTCTAGTTGTAAACCGATTTTATTCGATGTGACCCTCCTGAAATATGCACTTTATATGCGGGATTTACGAGAATGACGACATTAACACGGTATATGCTGGCAGCCGGGTAGATGTAAACCGTCAGTTGGTCCGAGTGTAAAACAGTCCAATAGGGATCGATTCTTTTGTGTTTGATGGATATGCAGCCAATCAGGCAGTGCATCCCTGTTGGCTGCCTCGTAGCAGGCGGAGCAGAATGTTGCACTAACAGCTCTTATTTCGTAGCTCGAAGTTTGTGTCACTGTATGCTGATACATTAATATTGTTGTGATTGTCTTCGTCTCGTTTGTTAACTTAACTGTGTTTGCTTGCCTGCCTGCCTGTCAGTGTATCTGTGTATTTATATATGTGTCTTTCTGTGTGTCTGCCTATCGGCGTGCCTGCCTTGCTGTCTGTGTGTCTGTATCTATCTGGCTGTCTCTCTGTCTACCTGTCTGTCTTTCCGTCTACCTCTGTAGCTCTGTCTCTCGTTGTCTTTCATTCTTCCTTTCTAGATCTACCCTTCTTCATATCTTCTTCATTCTTACCTCCAATGAAGTTTCCTGCCGTTATTTCTACCCCTTATCACTGTGGCGTGTCTTCATTTCTCTCAGTGTTGTTGGGAGTGAGAAACCCTTAGTTGAGTGGTGCTGAAGTTTTTCATATTCCTGAACAAGTGGGCAAGGGTAAGAATAAAATACGTCTTTGAATGAGTGCACAGTTTCGGCAAATACACTTACTACGACGGCATGCAGAGAGGACTAGTACTGAGATCACAAGGCACGAAGAAAAAGCTTTGGCTGCCTCCGAACCTTCTCATTGCCACTTCAATCTGCACCCGCTACACTCAACAGCTTGCAGGCATTCATTCGTAAGAAGAGGCGAGTCCGTAATAGTTGGAAACTGCGTGTCGTACATTCTCTTGCGAAACACTACAGGTCTCTGTTAGTGCTCCTCATGTCACTCACTTGAGATGCGTTGCTTACAGGACCTTCCATGTAGAGATCCATGTGGTTGTGTCAAGATATCTGAAGTTTAAACCTGTATTAAATGGTACTTGTCTTTACATGAAAATGTCTCAGAGCGAAAATTGATATAAATTGCGTTTCATGAACGGAAATTTTTTTAACGCTGAAACATGAGCGTGTACCTGTGTTTCCCAAGCTGTAATACGCGCAACACAGGGATTCCGTGAGAAAATTTCCATGACAGCAAAAGTTTTCGCGCTGGCGTTCACAAACAACTCGGTCATTTGCTCTGATTCACTCCGTTCTCCGCTCAACTGTGTGTGTTGTGCCAGCCAGTCAGAGTCTTCATGAGAGGATGTTAAACAGCGCGCTGGTAGGTTATAGGGAGGGAGGAATGCTCGTGACCGCTCAGCTTGACACTGCACAGACATGAAGGCAGTAAATAAGAAAAATCATACGTATTCTTGAGCATTATAGGTGGCAATTTGCTTATACTAAAATAAGTATACTCTCCTTCATTGTGCTGTATTGTTTTCCAGAACCCTCTGGGTGCTATCTTTATATCTTATTTAAAGCTCCACCGTGTTCCCTTGCAAGTAAGTTCGGTAAATGCTGGAACATGCTATTCCGTTTTGTTTAAGAAGTCCTTTATCTGTTTGCGCGTATTTTTCAGAGCAAAACATAGGAAGTTGTGAAATCTAAGTGCGGTCGTTAACGCTTCGTTTGTGTCGGCAGAAATCGGCTGGAATCGTGGGCCACGTTGTTGATGTCGATTCGATCTCTGTAACTGCTCTTCGTGTTTCCGTGATCCACAGATTGCCTCTGGGAGGACTCGGAAGCACTGAAATCATCCCTTTATTTCTATGATCGGCCATCGTTGCTGAATTAATCCGAGAGACGTAAACTCCACAATACGTAGGCCTATAGGGTACGGAGTACACTCCACTATCTTGTACACTTAGGCGAGGGTCCGTCAGAAGATCAGTTTACGTGGCGTATAGTTTCCTGACTAAAGAACCTACATAGATTGTGATTACATCAAGGGAATTTCGTCGCCGAGCGACTGTTCCCCGTGCTAAAGCAAAGTCTTGGCGGCCACAAATTTAAATATGATCGTTAGGTGGAAACAGTTGTGACACGGTAGCTGACAATACAGGACACGTAGTGATATTAACATGTCAAAGAAAAACTCATTCCACGTTATGATACATGCCTCATTTGTGGCAGGAACCATGTGGAAACGTGGTGGGATAGCAGTAAAATTACATACAAACTCTTCTTATTAGAGATCAAATAAAGAACCAAGTATGTAGGCATATGCGTTGTAGACTTATTTTGTAACTGATCCGCGTGTGTGTTTAAACCCTACAATAACAAATATTAAGTAGCTCAACTAATTATTATTATTTGTTTTCGTTTTAGGTGAGTTTTACAAGATTCTACACGTTAACTTATCAGCCGATGTGACTCCTTTCTACTTCACGGTAAGACCTGAATTGTCATATTGATTTTCAGGGGGAATTAACCATGTTTATTACTGTTTATAAGCACATCTGTACATACATTATAAAACGTCAGTGATCGTGTCTGAAAGCGCTGTTGGCATTGTGACTGTTAAAGCCTACCAATGTTAATTGTGTAAAGTCCATCTCACTCTGCATCGCTGTGTTTATTGTGACCACTAAACTACAGACAGTTCGTGAGTACAATTCGAGCAACCAGAACTTGTGCCGCGCTGTCTTACGGAGTTAACAGATAAACCCTGCGATATGACGCGGTGTCAGATCCCAGAAGACTTGGGTCTGTTACCGAGATACAGAAAACTTGGATCTGGTAAATAATTACCCAGACTCAGAAAACGTGAAACTGAAAACAAAAAACTTTATTTTCAAAATGTCGAACTTTTTTAAATTTTATCCGTGGGGTCGTGGATCCCAAGCTTTTGTTCAATCAAATAAATACGTAGCACGCTTGCAGTGTTCAGTCATTCATTAAGGAACGCTAGGGATTTTGTACTGTACTGATAGTTTGAACCCTGGAACTGTCGTAAACTATTTCATCCCTCTTACATATTTATAAACTCTTATCTCTAATATTCAGTTTAGTGTTATATGCCAATGTGTTATCAGTTTCTTAGTGTTTGAAGTTTGAAAACACTGAAAACGTTTTAGACTGTTCACTACTACAGACAAGCTCATTAAAAGAACGGAAAATTTGACAACATTGTACCCTACTTAACAAGACTGTAAGAAACATCCTACGTTTCATTCATTAGTAGGTTATTCATAACGAGTGGATTGGTTTAGCCGTGCAAACTTGTCTCGGGAAATGAAAAGCCTTAGAGCAGAATCGAGACAAAAGAGAGAGTGTAATGGCAAACACTCTCTTGAATGTTTGTGTTGGTAAAATTTGATGATTACATGAGAAGGAACAATTATCTCAATTTTGCGAGAGAATTAAACTTGACGATCGCTAAATAAGCCAAATACATATTACTTCATGTTGGGTGTAGTGAGTAGGGCTGGACGTCCGAGAAATCCTGGTTCGATTGCGGGCAGAAGCAAGAGATTTCTCTCCTCCAAAGCCTCCAGACCGAACTTGGAGCGCACATAACTTTTGTTTTAATTGGTACCGTGTACACTTTCCATGGGAGTGAAGTGGATGGGGCGTGAAGCTGATTACTCGCCCGCATATAGGGCTCAGGTGAAGGAGGTTAAGGATGTGTGGAGCTATACCTCCACTCCATATGCCTATGCCTTCATGGCGTGCACAGGGACAGCTTTAGAAATAATTACAGGAATGATGGAACGAAAGGAGAGAGTAAAGAAACAAACAGGGTAAGAACTAAGGATAGAAATGAAATGGAAAGTGCACGATTAGGCCTATAGGTGCACTCAGTAAGTGTGGCGCTTGTGTGTTTGTAGTTACCTGTCGGAAATAGGAACTTGTTAATGTGTTCGGATTTCACCGTAAGGCGGTTTTACTGATACAAAAATAACTTCTGTGTTCCTGACTGAACGCCTATTCGTGAGTTGCTTCGTTCTTCCTCGAGACCTGAGTTTCGGGGAGCGCGGAAGGGCGATTACTGGCTATTGTGTGAATAGTGCGAAATGGTGCGAGCGACGGGCCTAAAAATTGAAACGAATCCATAGAATGAGTCTGACTGCGGGCTGCACGGACCCTAATAACCGCTCATACTGTAAGGCAAAGGGGGGTGGGGGGGATAAAAACATTAATCAGCATTCTTTCTAATGACCCTCTATTCTGTACCCTCTCCACGGAAAGTCTGTAAACCGTAGCCGTTCAACACTCTCAGTACTCTTTCACCTTATAAGTCTTGCGCCAAATTTAAAATGTTTTAGGCTACATGCCCGTGTGTGTGTGTTGTGGGCCGGGATAGCGTAGTGGGTATAGCGATTCGCTACGAGCTGGACGGTCCGGGGATCGAAACCCGGTGGGGGCGATATTTTCAGCACCCGTCCAGACCGGTCCTGGGGCCTACCCAGCCTCCTGTACAATGGGTACCGGGTCATACCCGGGGGTAAAGCGGCCGGGGCGTGGCGTTGACCACCCACCCCCATCTAGCGCCGATGTTAAAAAAAGATTTGAGCTGTACCTCAAGTTCCCCTCTGGGCCTTCATGGCCTGTTCTAGGGTGAACTTTACCTTTACCTTTGCCCGTGTGTGTTCGCGCGCGTTATCACGCCCTTCCAATAACGTTTGATGCAAGGCATTTTAATTAATTTTGAATTTCGTGTGATGTCGTTGAAGGTGACAGACCAGTTGTGTTCATACAAACATGGTGCTGTAACGAACTTCTGCCTTACGTGCCACGTAATGTGGTCGAAGGATGATGCCCTGTGCGTTAAACACCGCACTAGTAACAAAATGGTGGCTGTACGAACTTCTGCCTTCGGCCAGTATGTGTGTCGAATGGATGATGTCCCGTGTGCGTAACACCGCCTTAGTACAACATGGGGCTTACGAAACTTTGACTTCGTGCACGTAATTAGTTGTCGACGGTGATGTCCTGTGCGTAAAACACCGCACTAGTACAAACATGGTGGCTGTACGAACTTCTGCCTTCGTGCCACGTAATGTGTGTCGAAGGATGATGTCCCTGTGCGTAAAACACCGCACTAGTACAAACATGGTGGCTGTACGAACTTCTGCCTTCGTGCCACGTAATGTGTGTCGACGGATGATGTCCCTGTGCGTAAAACACCGCACCGTAAAGACAAAGAGGGGCAGAAGTAAGCACCGTACATTCGTAACAGCTACAGTAGACAGAGTTTCTGTATGTCAAAAATTACAAATACGAAGGCAGGAGTAAAACTGATTGTGTCTGAGAAATCTGATTTGAAAGACGGGAAAGTTTTGGCCCAAAGAGAGAATATTAAGTGTGTAACTGTTACTCCGTAATTTCTGCTTGCCTCCACGATGGCAACATTTGACCGTAAGCAGGCATTATATTGCGTTAAAATAGAACTTCCTCGTCTTCTCATTTTTCCCATTTTGCTGTTTATTGGCAAAGGTGAAAACGTGGAAACAGAATGGAGGAAGCTGCTCACTGGTAGCGAGAATGTAGAACTGAAAAATCTAGGTACCCTTTTATATGAGCTCAAATGTTAGTTGGAAAATCAGTTGAAATAATCTGAACTGGGCCTGGAAGGAGAATAGAAGAAGAATCAGTTTGTGTGTAGGATTCATAGGCTTTAAAAATCATATGCTTGGACGTAGAAAATAAAATTTATAGGTAGAGATGAAATCTAAAAAGATAATGTATGGTGAATAATATAGAATTCAAGATTGGCATGTGATAAACAATGTAGAACTTAAGACTAATGTAAGAGGTAAGAGATGTGTACAGCAGAAAACCTGGTGTTAGCAGGCAGGTCGCTGAAATCCCTGGAATTATGTAACGTGATTCAACAAGTAAATACAGTCGAACTTGGTCATAACGACATCGTTTTATACAACATCTCGTCTATAACGTCAGATGTTCTGTGGTACCAATTAATTCCTCACCGTTAACCATAACATTATATCCTCGGTTATAACGACACTCGTTTATTACAAGACAAAATATTCAGTCCCTTTCATGGCGTTATAACCGAGTTCAACTGTGTATTTAATTTTTTTCTCATTTAGTCGACGTCAAATAAGGTCAGTAGAGAATACGAGTCGTTGAAATAACTTACCAGTGAAACAACCTAACTTGTTTGCTATTTTTATGTTGTATGTACCGTGCATTTTATCATGAGTTTAAGTTAAAACCAAGTAATGCACAAGATTATTAACAGAGTAGGGGTATAATTACATCTTACTCTGTTAGTAATCTTGTGCATTAGTTGTTTGCTAATGTACATATTTGCGAGCATTAAACGCTTGTTAGCCAGTCCCTGCTTTCTTTGCACGAACTGCGTAAAGTGAATTCATAATTGTAAGGTTAAATAAGATATGAATAATAAATAATATTAGCTGGACAACCCTGATCTACCCTACGACATATAAGATAGTGGGCTGTAAATTGCCTTGTCACTGCTGTTGTAATGAGAAACTCGATTTTCTTATATTTCTGTAAAATCTACGGTATTTTGCACAAAAAATGGCTCATCTGTGTTTTTATCGCCTGTATAAGGTCTTGATTTCCTATATATATATGGGACATACATACCATGGAGAAATTCTACAACTCGGCTTTTGTTTCATCTTTAACGCGTTAAGTGGCAGTCGGCCTTCAATGCCCGGTTTTGGGGAAAAAGACGTGAATGTTTTCTTCTTCTAAAGGTGCAACCGTGCGTGCTGTGTGCGACAGATGTGGGAGTACCTTGACGTACAGCCGTGTAAAGCAAAACAGCTATGTCTGAATGTAATTTATTGGCCGGGAATATGTGAAAGCGTTATGTAATGGTCGGGGGGCCGCGGAGCATATTGTCGATTTGCAAAGCGACGGGTGATAGCCGAGAAATATCTGAGGCGTGGGACAGTGGGATTTCATTGTTCTCACAGGTATTAAGTGTTATAATCTTAACAGCGAATGGTAAAAATTCCGCTCGATGCGTCATCTGCTTAGAAATACCATTGCGGACGTTAGAGATAGGCATAGTAACGTAAATTAAAAATGCTTGAAATGCGAAATGCTTGTAAAAACCGTACATTCCGTCTCCGTATACTTTTATTTAAACCCTGAACTTGAATACTTTGTTAATTACGTAAATAAATTCTTATCTGGAAATGTAATAAGCAGGGGTCTATAAATTTTCCTATGTAGGAGCCACGTCAAAATTCTAGCCTCCAGAAGGTTGACATGAATCAAGTTCCATACTGAGGACCTGCAAATACTGGGCACTACCATACAAAATTTAGTCGCCTGGGCGACCTGGCGCACGGGATTTGTGCACTCCTAGCAATAAGTACTTTTTTCCCCGGATAGTCGATAATAAAATGTATCGCCCTAAATGAAATTGTCCATCCTTAGCACCACATGATCTGAAGACGTATGGAGAAGTGGAAGTAAAATTACATGCATTCTGAACCTGGGAACTAAATTGATAGGAACGGTCAGCTTTACGTTCCGGCTGTCTCAGGTACCAAGTTGGGTAGTAAGGTGGGTGGGTTTCTGCGCGTGTTTGGTGTGGAGGCGAAGGGAAGGAACTGTGCCCCTGATGGTGATCGACTTCGTTCATCCAGAAAACTAGTAGAACTGTGCCGAACGAGTGACATAATGGGCAGACTGTAAGATGAAACACTCTTAAGAATACGTAAAACGTCGTTTAAGAAAACGTCTCAGCCTTGTCTAGTTATGCCAAATAGAAGTTTCGGGAGAAGCTGAAAATAATGACAATACTGAAGCTGCTGAAAAATATTTCTTAAATTGTCAGTTGGAGGTAATGCACCGGGATGTAAAAAACTGTTAAGATGTTGGACAGGAATTACAATTTCAGATTACAGAAGATTTTGGAAAGTTTAAAAATGATATTCCAAAATGGAAAATTGATATATGGTCAATAAAGGAAAAGGAATGTGTTAGAGAAGTTAAGAAGGATCGACCAAAGGAGATACTTTTGGGAATGAAAAGGACCATTGAAGCCAATTCTCGGAGTTGACAAAAATTTTTCGGTTCTGGAAAACCGAAGTGTGGCCTAAGGAGGTTAAATATTTTATACATTATGGGATTGCACGGGCTGGGAAATAGGATGGAAAGTAACGGTTACTTCCAAGTACATTTTGTGCTGTAGCTTTTGTTTCTTTTTTCCTTTATTTCTTCCGTTTTTTCTTCTTTCAGTTTGTTTATTTATTTCCTTCCTTCCTCCCTCCCTCCCTCCCTCCTTCCTGCCATCGTCGCAGTACGGTCCACCACAAAACACCAAGTCACAGACGTACCTGTACCTACACTGCCAAACCGTACAACAGAACAGTGCACGTCTTCTGATCGATACCTTACCGTCTGACAGCAAGTGACATGCCCACATTCCACCTTTTGTGACCTGAGCCTGTCATTAACTGTATGCGTGATTGACTTCTGGCCTTAACCACTTAGCTCTCGTAGTAGAAATGTAATTCATCGCTTATTACCTCACAGGGCTCTTTGATCTTCAGACGACTACTTTATTATGACTGACAAATCCGAACTTTGCTGTTGGATCGGAACCCTTCTGCTTCGTTTGCGGGATATCCTGTATTCAAATCCGGGCCCGGAAACCAACTCTCCTGACTTAGGATTGTTGTGGATTTTCGCAGTCCTACGCAAATTCAGGGGCAGTAACTCACCGCTTTGTCCCGCATCCTTTCCCCTTTATTATTATTCAGTCATAATCCTGCCACTCGGTGCTAAGTGATCTGCTCTACTAACAGTAGTTAAATAAACCATAAACATGTAGGCCTAAAACAAAACAAAATTTGCAAGAGACAAATTATCGTATTCTCACATGAAATTCAAGGCGAATAACCCTGTAAAATTTATACAGGGTCATCGAAAAAGAATGCCGGGATTATAAAAACGTGTCACTCAAAAACTGTTGAACATATCGAAATGATTCAAGTGTTAAAATGCTAAGGAATGTCTGAAGTTTTTGTCTTACCTTAGTATGTTTCGATATGTGCTCCATTTGTCGCTCGGCAGACATCAAGACGGTATTCGATCTCGTGCCAAGTCCTCTGAATTATGTCTGGAGTTACCGTTGCGATGGCTGTTGCGATCCTATCCCGTAGGTGCTGGAGATCCCAATCTTTTCACCATACACACAGTTCTTGACGTATCCCCCCCCCCCCCCCAAAAAAAAAAAAAAAAAAAAAAGTCCATCGGGGTAAGATCTGGGCTTCTTGGAGGCCAGTGAATTGGTCCGCCCGTCCCAATCCAGGCGTTGGGGAACTTCTCATTCAAGGCTCCGCGCACAGGCAGGCTGAAATGGGGAGGTGCTCCGTCCTGCATGAAAATGACCCGGTTCCCAGTTTCTCTCTCGACGTCTTCAATTTGTGGGAAAACATAAAGTTGAAGCAAGTCCAGGTAAATGTCTCCAGTAATGGTCGCTCGCTACCCCCACCCATTAACTGAGCATGTCCAAAACTTACGTTCTTTTGCCACAGTTTAACACTCGAATCATTTCGATATGTTTAACAGTTTTTGAGTGGTAGATTTTTATAATCCCGGCATTCTTTTTCGATGACCCTGTATTGTGCGGAGGGATTCCATGATAGGAATGTATGAAGGCACCTTATGTTCTTGGGAGCTCCTTTTGTGTTCTTTATACTGCTCTTCCTTACTCCTGAAACCCACTAACCATGTACAAACATACGCCGTGTTCTCCATCACGGCAGCAGCATAATGCGCTGCCTCTTCCATAACGCCGCCACCCCCTGAGACCTGCCACCTCTACTCCAGTAGTGACATTCTAATGGCTTGCGAAAGTTTGAACAAACTGTTAATTTCTAAACTCAAGCGAAAATTAATGGAGTAATCTTATATCTCCCTGAAGTTACAAAAGTTTCGTTTAAATCTGGTTATAAGATGCCTTAAAGCTGTTGCAAAGTGGAGGGCTAATGTTGGTAACATGTGCTATATCCTGTGGTTTCATAGGGTGTCACCAAAGTTTCGTTATGTTATGATCCATTAAGGGCATTGCTTATGGAGGCAGTTATTTAAAGTAATTGACTTAATTTCTTCTTCCTCGTCCTTCTCTGCTTTTTCGTACGTTTCCAAGCATATTTGGTTTTCGAGCCAACGCAGTCTACTAGATTTGTGTAGACGTTCTGGCATTTGTGCTATATAGCCTTGGAATTTCTTCTTCTTCGGCCTTTCGGTGACAGGGTGAAGTCAATTCCGGCCTCAGTTCATTGCTTATGACCTTTCTATTGTCGGCGGCTTTTGATTCACGCGGTGCACATAAAAAGGCGAGTTTTTTCACAGTTCCTTGTGTTTCCCGTTCCTATTTGTGTGGACCGTTCCCAAACGACCCTTCCCTTTCTGTTCGTCTAAGGGACGGCCTGCCTGTAAAATTCGATCACGCATTTACTCTGCTCACTTCAACCATGAAGATGGAGGCAGTAAATTTCTGCGAAATGTCGACAACACAGTCCAATTCCACACAGTGCTACCACCCATGATCAACATCACAATGTGCGATGTCTACCAGTTTTTCTTATTCCTCGTAGACATTTCTCCCTTATCCACATGTTTATTTTCCTCGCTGTGCGGACATGGAGTATATCCTGGCCGCTTCTGTATGGAATTATTTTGTTTTGCAAAAAATATTATCATTCTTCTTCGTACCCAAAACGAGTGCTATCACGTTACAAAGTTTTAATTTCAGTAGATTCCACTTGCTTTTGTGTCTACATTAAAGTCCAAGGTGCACTTCCATAAGGACAGGGGAAACTTAAATTTTATTTGTTGTATCTTGACAGAGGATTACAGTGTTGTGCCACACAGGTTTCCGGAACAGTGTGTATTTGGAACTTGGAACGTCAGGAAGGACCGTAGCAAGAGAAACTCCGAATTCAGGTCCTCTGGGATGTAACGCTTTATTGTTGGGTGAGTGGTTTTCGCCGTTGCGAATGAACTTAATACTCCTATATTTATCTTCAAGGGTCAAGCAGCCCATCTTATCACTTACCAAATGACACAGCGTCACATGCCAGAAGATCTGAATCCTCAGCATCGCCTTTGTGAGAAACTTAAATCTTGTACATGTGAAACTTCTTTGATTTCAGGCTTCCGCCGCGATGTTGATGAAATCTGCCGTCTTCTGAGGTATTGCGCCGCGCAATACCCCAGAAGACCGCAGATTTCATGAGAAACTTCGTCTCTTGCTTTTGGTGAAGGAGGTGGGTGTTTTAGAAGAGGATGGTGAGAAGAATGTTTTGACCTTAGAGGGAGGAACTGAATGGGGGATGGAGAAAATTGAATGAAGGAAATCTTCATGACTTGTAGTCTTCGGGAAATATCGTTAGGATGATGGCATCAAGGAGGATGAGATGGGCGGGACAAGTGCCATGGATGGTGGAGTTGAGAACTGGAAACAGGAATTTGAGTAGGAACTTCTGAACTGCAGAGACTATGTAGAAGACTTAGGCTGATATAGTGAGGCTGTAATATTTAAGCGAATCTTTAAAAAGTGGTGTGTGTGCGGGCACGCGCGACTAGGTTCAGCTGACCCAGTGTGTGGTCCAGTGGCAGTCTTGTCCTTGTGGTTTATTGCATGCTGCCTTCAGTATCATAGACATAGAACGTCGAATGGCTGGATCATTGATGAGCAGTGAAATGTAAACAATTCGCAAAGAAGCGGTCATGCGTTGATAGAGGCACTGTCGTGCTGTTTGCGTGGTGGAACTGAGGATGTCCGATGTCTCGGTCGCGATTGGAATCCATGACCTCCCGAATACTAATGTAGGGCGTTACTGTTGCCCTAAACTGCCGGGTTGTGAACACGGCAACAAATCTGAGAGTTCCATAAAGGAGTTGAATTTTGTGACCACCTGAGTGTCATCTTCTTAAGAAAGACTGTGCTAAAGAATTTGGTTTTTGTGTCGAATTTAAAGATACGTTGAGAGTGCGCACTCTAGACCTTGTCATATCAAGTCATACGATTTCTGGTGCACAAATTGTGACCACCATTTCGTTAATTCGATTTTGTCAGCTTTTCTTTTCACTTTGATATTTCGAGTTTCCTTCATAAATGAGGCGTTGGGAGTCTTTGCCACGTGTTGTGTGAAAGTCTATAATTACTTGTGCTGATCGTGGATGGGGAAGTGTGTGATGTGGTTAGCTGTACAGCAGTAGGCTTATGTCAGCAGTACGGGAATGTCAAGCCTAATAACGTACTCCATTGGAGTAAGGGAACCAGGATAGCATAACCGATATAGTGACTAGGTTACAGGCCTGAAGTTGAAGGTATCATTGTTCGACTCCAATTTAGGGCTTTGAGATTACTGTATTCTCACAAGCTTTCAGACCGGTTGTGAAGAGCACGCAGCTTTCTTTTTCATTGATGACCAGTGGCTCTTTCCCCGGGGTAAAGTGATTGGGAGCGTGAAGCTAACCGCACGTCTGCATCTGGTGCTGAGGTTAAGGATCAGTACAGCTATAAGTTCACCTCCCCACATACCTTCATGGCGTGCACATGGACACGTTTGTCGTTACTGTTATCTCCACCGCTGTAGTAAACCTTCCTTCCGCATATTTTAAGTCTGCCGGTCCCCGACGTTTCATGAAGTCGGAGCAAGGCACCTGGATGCCTGTCGGTACGGATTATTTTTTTTTAAATCATGGACTGTGATGAATAGACAGGTTCATTAATTCAGTGTTCATTATTCACATTTGATGTTGGGACAATGCCCTTGAATAGGCTGTAACAATTTTTCTGCAGTCACATTAACTTTTTCCTATGTCTACACCTTTCTACAGCTGATACTGAGTGGTTTGTATGTGGTTTAAACTCGCCCAGATTGTTGGCTCAGTGGTAGTACGACCCAGGAACACGGGAATTTCATGGTCAAGATCAAAGTTACGGACCATATGGCATCTGTTGCTACGTACTTTAGTGCCAACGTAACATCACAAAGTGACGGAAACATGTTACGTTGGTTAAACACTTTGAAAATGTTCAAGGAAATTTGCCTCGTAAAGGAGTTGTTTCTTTTTGGAAGAAGAACCCATCATACTCGTACAGTTATTCATTACGAAGTAGTCAGTGAGTAAGGTAACTTGCTGACCTGTGCCGAGTCTTTCCTTTGATGCTGTCTTTAGCAGTCTTCCTAAGGTGCTTGATCCTTGTAATTTGTAATTTCTTAATAGTTTAGAAGACCCGTTTCTTTGCATTTTGTCGACATGAATGCAGTTGGTTTTATATTTCATACTTGCCGATTGAAGTTTCAAAGGGAGAATTTGATCGTCTCTGTCTCAAGCTGCAGCTTCCACAGATAACCATTCTATTGGTCCAGTATTGTATATTACAGGTACTGAGCGATACTTGAAATTACGATTTCACTGAATATATGCACACGAGTTCTTTCTTCTGCGAAGTTCGAGATGGTAATGCCGAATGAAGCATGGGTGTCACTCACATCTGTTTATCGCTGCCAGTTTGTGCTCTCTCCTGCATAACTACTAGCAAGTGTGATTGCTGCATTACGACAGAGTGGTAAACGTTAGATGAGCAACTAAAGAAACGAAGATATTTGGCAAACCGCCGTCGTTCGTTTCTTTAATTTTTTTTCTTTCTTTTATATTTTTAGCCCTTCATTTTACATTTCAGCCTGCTCTGTTGTAACATTATTTGATAGATTTGTTAGAGCGAGTCTATTGAAATGGGGTTAAACTCGAACCAATCCCTGTATAAATCCTTGTATCCTTTTTGTCCTTGAACGTAAACATCTATTTATTATGCTTTATTGTATTGGTAAGATCGATACTTTAAAAGGAGGTATACGTTGACCTCTTTTGCTGAAGGTAAATTTTTAACCCATCATTCCATGGGGCAGAAACCCTGTTGTCCGACCCGATACCTTGACCGATTTCGATTATATTTGGCACGGCACATCTCATAATCATCCTAAAATAGCTGTAAAATTTCAAGTTGCTGGCTTTATTTTCTGATGAGCTGTGTCTCCTACAGACAGACAGAGTCACACACAGAGACATCTAATTATATAGATCGTATTTGGAATTATTTACTCTTTGGGCTTAATTCGTCGTCCATTCTTAAAACGAAATGAAAAGCACTATGTTTCGGCGACAGGACCGGTCTCCGTCCTCAGGTAAGCTTGAAACACACTAATACGATGAAGAAGGACCTAACGGTAAATTATTCCAAATGTGATAAACCATCATCAGAACCGTATAGAATGGTAGTCCATATTTTATGTTTGTAAATTAGTTACCCATAAAAAAGAAACAGAATATTTTTAAATAATACTCTGAACTCTTTGTAGACTGAAATTCACGTAAATTATATATGTCTTTGGTTGTTACCTCATACAGAACGCCGTCCTTCTACAGTAGAAATACCAGTAGGTTAATGTTTAGAGAAGTAATCGGTAATTATTTTGAGAATTAAAAGAAACACATAAATACACTTCTTTTTAAGTCGTCCTCTTCTACCTACTCCGGTTTCCCGTTTCAGTGTCGAGGTTTGTAATTCCTTTTGATCACACTGAGAGACACACCACAGTCGGTAGTACTCCTCTGGACGAGGGATCGGCTCGTCGCAGAGGCCTCTACCTGACAACAACACACAACACTCACAAGAGACAGACATCCATGCCCCCGGTGGGAATTTTTTTTTATTAATTCCTGGGTTTTCCCCTTTGATCCATTTGTACTGTTGAAGTCCTTTTTGTCCTGCATGTCACTTTATGGTTCATGCTACCGTCCATACATCTAACACAACACACAGATCCATGCCCCCGGTTTTTTTTTTTTTTTTTTTTTTTTTTTTTTTTATACTGGGTTTCCCCTTTGATCCATTTTTGTTCTGAAATATATCCTTTTTCGTCCTTTCATGTCACTTACGGTCCACAACCGTCTTTTTACAACACAACACAAACATCCATGCCCCCGGTGGGATTCGAACCCACGATCCTAGCAAGCGAGCGGCCGAAGACCCACGCCTTAGACCGCACGGCCACTGGATCGGCTCACATAAATATTCTATGTGGTAAAATTCCAAGTTTCTCCTTATAGCTGGTGACACGTATAATTATCACTGGGGTTTAAAAGGTTTATGTGGCATTGACGTACACATTTATGTGTACATTGACCTTATTTAATTGGCTTTGACAGCGCAAGACAGTGCGTGCAACGGCAAGTTTTGCTAACCATTTCCTACTTTCCCTCTTTATATCACTATAAAAATTTTAAACTTCCCTTTCTTGTGAAAATATTCAACTCATGTGCACTCTTATTATTCTCCCCTGTTTTCACTTTAAAGCTTGCAAGTCTTCAACTGTTACAATGTCACAGGCTATCAACTTCACCTCGCAACAACGAATTTCAACAGAAATCGCTTAAGAAGGCTCGAGAGGTTATGAATTATGAATAGTCAGAGACTATTAGCGAGGTGCGAAAGGCATGTCGGCTCATTGTGAACAACTCTGGCTGTTTAAAGCTGAACGCGAGTAATTTGGTCTGACTTGGTGTTATGTGGTAAATGGAGGCGCTTCATTTTGTCAGATTTTATGGCTCAAGAAGCACCTAAAATACCTTTCTTGTTGAATAAGTTAGGGGTAAACTGCGTTTTTCATAAAAAGGACTTAAAGTCTATATCGCTTGTACATTTTGGCAGAAGACCAGTGGCTTTGTGGACAGTAGATTAGCTTATCACAGAAACATGACAGCTCTAAAATGTTGTGAAAAGGGGTTTAATATATAATGTCATTACACACCTTTAGATAATTCAGGATAAGGTCTTCGGCTCTAAAGGAGCAACTGTAATACAAACTTAAATATCCAAACTTAATGATCCAGTTATACTTATTGCCCTCTTTCATCCTTGGAGACTAGAAAGTGACGAATGGAAATGGACGAACATGAACTGTGTGTAGCTGAAGTAAAATCAAAGATCGTGGCTCCGTCAGATAGTGTTACGTATTCGGGAGAAGCTACTGAGGAGAAGTACGAACGCTAACTCACCCGAAATTTGAACCAAGTGCCCCCACATGACAGTCAACAGTTTTATATTTATGAACTTTCGGTTACAGTAAAATGCGGCGGTTTTGTTGCCTACTTCAGCGACTAGCAGCTTTTTTTTAGGCTTCTGCTAGTGGGGCTTAGTAATTTGTTACTGACTCAGCAAATTTTAAATTCATAGACAAAATCATAAGCATGAAATATATTTGTGCAACCATCGCGTTTGAATTAATTTTAAATACAACTGAAGTGGCCCGTAGTGTTAATTTGCACGTATTACTTACTCATTTCCCTATTTATTTATCTATCTGCCTATTTTTAGACACATGCGTCTCTTTAGTAACCATACTTCTGAGAAACGTTCTTGAAGTCACAATTATTACCATAAACTAATAAGGGCCCGTAGTTTAACAAATGTGAACAATGTGGGCGGTATAACGTATATACAGTTCTTGCATTTAAATATGTCGTACAGAATCAGTCCTCAATATATTGTTAAATTCTTTTTGAATCACCCTGTATATAGGCAGCATTTTCCGCCGAAACATCGGCAAATTTATATCGGGTTACTGAAATCGAAATTCAAGTACGTCAACATTATTGTAATTACACATGCCTAAGTTTGTGGCAGATTTTGGTGTCGTACCGTGAAGTAACGAAATTGTGTTGGTTTGTCCTACTTGCCTTAAGGTGAAGGTGGGTTGTTGTAGGCTTCTTTGCTTGCGAACGCAGGGGGTCGTTTGCAAGTTACAGAGAGGCGTAAGAAAAGTGTACTGTCCAGCGTGTGCGAGATTTGAGGTTCTTACAGTGGTAACTATGATTATTGCTGTCATTCGAGATACGACGTCGTGTAATCTGATACAAATTGCCTGTTCCTTAAGTAGACACATAAAAGTTTACAAGTAAATTAAACATACAATATGCAATAGTGATATGAAAAGAGCGGTGATCTGGTTTTGAATGCCAAATGTAGATCTTTCGGTGCAGAAGACACCGCTGTGTTCTGTCTACACAAAATCACCGCGTCGTATTGAATCTGTTGACTGAACGTGTCGTCCATGTGCAGGCACAGGGTTCTGCGAGATTGCGTCCACCTGATGAAACTCTTCATATCACGCTGCATGATAGGCATCTCTTTCCTTAGGCTGCGAGTGCCGTGATAGATGTTCGCCTTAACTTTAGGGAGTAGTCCTTTTCAAATATGCTTTGACGGTTTGTGGGGGGGTGGTGATATTGTTGGCCGGCCACTAGTGGATACTCCAGTGACAAGTGCATGCTTGGTCTTCAGAAGGCCCTTTTTGCTCGAGGGAATGTTGTGGGGGCGGAGTCAGAATCAAGGGGAAGATTTCTTTTTTTCCCTTGACGCGAAAGGAAATTTCATTAGCCTCTGTGGTTGAAATGCATACACCCTGATCCTGTGCATACCCCATAATCCCTATGCGTAATCAGGGGTTTGTAAAGGTGGACAAGACATGTGTCTGCGGCATCTTTTAATGACGTAAGGTTACTGTTCGTGGATGAGTATTGTTTGTAGTCAGAACTTAAACTTCTTGCTTCAGTGTAATTAATGGAGGACAATTAGCTGTATCAAGAATGTTGGCATAGCATAACAGTGCAGACATATTAGGGAGAAACTGGGTTAAATCCTCGGCTGCATTCCTGCTGTCAAGCTGTCAAGTCAGAGGCTTTTGTCCGAAACAGAACCTCAAACTATCGACGATTGGCTCCGTTCAGCTTCTTAATTACACGCTAGTTATGACCTTCACTGACGTTTGTTTCAAATTATATAAAGCTTGCAGCGAGAAACAGCGTCCTTAGAACTTAAAAGTCAGGGTGTTTTCGTGTTCCCAGTCTTGAAATGCCGTCTATGAGGATACGATGGAAAGCGAATGGCACGGCTGTTTATTGACTGATGCGCAGATTGTGTGAACTTTACGACTTTGTAGCCCTTTACCCCAAAACTATCGGCCATTGGTCATTGTATTTGAATTGTACCTGAAAGAAGAAGTAACAAGAGGCTGGAGAAAACTTCTTAAGGAGAAGCTTCGTAATTTAAACTCCTCACTGAATATTGATCAGATCTAGGAAGATAGCGGCATGTAGACTTTCGGAAAGAATAAAAAAGTTATGAACAAGATTTTGTTCGGAACATCTGAAAGGAGGCGACCACTTGAGAACCTGAGCTTTGATGGAAGGATAATAATAAAATGGGTCTTAAAGATGAATGTTAGGGTGTGGACTGGATTTCACTTGGCTTATGATGCGATTTAGTGGCAGGATTTTATGAAGTCGATATTGAACGCCTTCCGTAAACTAATGTAAACTTTGCTGAGAGACTGTGTGAAGATCCCTGGAAATACTGCGTTGCATGTAGTTCTTTGTTTCATTCATAAAGTCGGAATTTCATCCCAGCGAACAGGACGCCATGGTGGTATGATATCAAACCAGGCCTGCGACTTCCGGTTCCGTTGTCGCCAGGATGAATATCACACGGTGCATGCGTGTCACCGGAATTTCATTACGACTTCTGTATTCCCCCGACGCCCAACAGCTTGAGCATTTTATGATTTGATGGCTTGATGGTGTGTGTATCCTCTCCCCTTCCTTGCAACCACTAACTTCCCCTTGATAGTACGTACTCCCGAAGCGTCTTGACGTTGCGTGCAGGTTGTGATGTCCAGGATACTTCTCTCCTGCTCCGTTCCTCATAAATATTGGACAGTCATGACTTTAACAGGTCATCTGTTTTACCCACCCTATAGAATAGACCACAGATTACGCTTCGTTGTTGTTAACGCGCGTATGTGTCCAGGCTATTTATTTGGACCTTGTCCATCGTCATATTCATGTGCGGTATGCTATTTATTTGGACCTTGTCCATCGTCATATTCATGTGCGGTATGCTACTTATTTGGACCTTGTCCATCGTCATATTCATGTGCGGTATGCTATTTATTTGGACCTTGTCCATCGTCATATTCATGTGCGGTATGCTATTTATTTGGACCTTGTCCATAGTCATATTCATGTGCGGTATGCTATTTATTTGGACCTTGTCCATCGTCATATTCATGTGCGGTATGCTATTTATTTGGACCTTGTCCATCGTCATATTCATGTGCGGTATGCTATTTATTTGGACCTTGTCCATCGTCATATTCATGTGCGGTATGCTATTTATTTGGACCTTGTCCATCGTCATATTCATGTGCGGTATGCTACTTATTTGGACCTTGTCCATCGTCATATTCATGTGCGGTATGCTATTTATTTGGACCTTGTCCATCGTCATATTCATGTGCGGTATGCTATTTATTTGGACCTTGTCCATAGTCATATTCATGTGCGGTATGCTATTTATTTGGACCTTGTCCATCGTCATATTCATGTGCGGTATGCTATTTATTTGGACCTTGTCCATCGTCATATTCATGTGCGGTATGCTATTTATTTGGACCTTGTCCATCGTCATATTCATGTGCGGTATGCTATTTATTTGGTCCTTGTCCATCGTCATATTCATGTGCGGTATGCTATTTATTTGGTCCTTGTCCATAGTCATATTCATGTGCGGTATGCTATTTATTTGGTCCTTGTCCATAGTCATATTCATGTGCGGTATGCTATTTATTTGGACCTTGTCCATCGTCATATTCATGTGCGGTATGCTATTTATTTGGTCCTTGTCCATAGTCATATTCATGTGCGGTATGCTATTTATTTGGTCCTTGTCCATAGTCATATTCATGTGCGGTATGCTATTTATTTGAACCTTGTCCATCGTCATATTCATGTGCGGTATGCTATTTATTTGGTCCTTGTCCATCGTCATATTCATGTGCGGTATGCCACTGAGTGATAGGGTCAAACTAATAAGGTATTTACAGAGCGGTGGAGGGTTAAAAAGTTATAAAATTTTCGGGATGTTTACGGGCCGCTTATTGAGGCTCCAAAAGTCTCAAGTTTTAAAATGGCCTGAAGTAATAACACGCAATCGACTTAGAGAACCGAATGCTCACGTACGGAAGTCTCTAAGTATGTCGCGCAGTGTGCCATGAAGGTAGTCATATAGCGTTCCTTACAATAAATTCCGATGGAATAGGCCTGTGTAGTACCGAACACCGTCCATCTTGCAACCAGTTTTTATTGAGCTGTCTAAGTTGAAGTCTTGAAGTCTGTCAGTATTGACTTTTCGTTGAAATAAAGATGGTTATGCTTTGTTTGTGTATATGTACATTGTTGTCGCGTTGAAAGTTAAGCTGGTTTATTTTGAGTGACACTGTTGGACAATGGTGAAGCTCGAAGAATGATACCTTTTTTTTTTTTGAAGGAATTATGTCCGTCTTTTCGTAAGAGGTTTGAATCTGAATGGTAGAAGAGCTGGATTTCCAAGGAAATTCTGACTGTTCAGCGTGCTTAAAACTTTCGTATGCATATTGTAGGATTTTATACTAAGTAACTAGTAAGTAATCATTTTGTGAAGTATTTAAACGAAATTAATTATCAATAATTTTATGTTTCAAACTTGTTTTCCATACGTTTACCCTATATCAAGCAAAACATTTTCAGAGTTTAGAGAACGTGGGTAAAATTACCCTTTGGTTGAATAGATCTTGTGAGCAAATAATTACTTAATAATTACTTAGTTCTGATTTATCACATTCTAATTTGTGAAATGGCTGCCAGAATTTCGATACCCTCTGGATTATTTACCAACTTGAAAATTTCTGATTAAGTACGATGTTCGTCTACAATATATCGAAGAATGACTCGCTACTTGTGCAAACAGAAAATTAATTTACGCTTTTCAGAGTTCAGTTGCTTCAAGGGAAATGGAGGTTTACTTAAATTTGTGATGGAGATTGTATCGATTTCAGTGTTGGTAGAAGAATAAGAAGCACCTTTATAATTTATAGATTAATTTTTGTTTTTTAAAGGAACAAATATTTAACAAGCCTTGTCAATTTCATGAGAGTAATTATTTCAATAAATTATAATTTACTCTCGTCTCAGGACAGAGTTATTATTTTGACTAAAATACAGTGGGAATAAATCTACAGTAAAAAATGGAAAGAAATATGATTTTGTGTTTGCTGAACATGGCCTCTGAGGAGAGTCATTAAGTGTCTTACAGAGTAAAGGGATTACTGAAGAAAATGTTTCTAGCTAAAGAAAACACTGCAGAACTGTGCTCCACATGAAGTTGATGGATGTGTACACGACTTACAGTACTGAGCTGCTGCTGCTGTTGTCGTGAATAAAGCAATTATGTGGCATTCATGTGGGACGGGCAGGGGGGATGATTGCAGCGTTCGGATCGGAAACCTTCGAAGGAAGAAATAAAAAACTGTAGCTCGTATGTCCGTACTAACGTGGCCGGCAGTATGAAATCTGCTCGGCTGCGTATAACACCGCCATTTGGTGAGCCGAAAAGTGAGGTATTTCATGTTCTGTGCCAAGAATGTTTCATATGTAAACCCTACATTACCCTATCTGCATTGCCAGTTCACGGTTACGCGTAAGTAGGGCCCCCAGACTTATTTTTTCCTTGGGTCCAGGAAAGTTTTAAATCCATTATTCCAACTGATACCGAATATAAAATTCGTGTACGTTTTATGAAGTCTGTATTTATATTGTTCATTCCACAGAAAAAAAGACAATTTTACAATGCGGCCATTTGTAAGACGGAGGTCATGAATCGATGGTACAGATTTCATGTTTTCGAAATTTTCCGAAATCAGAATGCGGCTAAATCAGTAAATCTAAATGGGATTGAGGAGGAGGTAGAAGAGGGGGACATTTCTTATGCTGTTTCAGAGTTTTCTGCCGTATAATATGATCGCTCATGTCATTGTTTTGTATTCAGTTTCTTACGTGACATTGATGTCTGTATAGTGCGTTATATTTATGTGCAACAGTATGCGTGTTTTGGTGTGTGTAGACACCAGACTGAAGAAATATTGTGGAAAATAAAGAATGGCGTAAAACGTGCCATTCTGTTGTGTGTGTGTTAGCATCGTTTGTGTTATTTGTCACTACAAAGAAAAGCACCAACTGTTACTGATAGCCAAATATATGATATTCAATAAGCATCCTGACTACTTCTGGAGTTGACATTAACAATGAAACTCATATTAACGAGCCGAATGTTTGCAGTTCAGGTCGTCACATTGATAGTTCGGGACACATGATTGTAGGTAAAACGACAACAAATCTAATGGTAGTCCCTGGTGGGAAAGGGACGCACAATAAATCTCTCCGGATCCAGTTGTCCTCATTAGGACAATGGTACACTAATCCCTATAGGACATGTTCAGACTCATTAATATCAGTGAAACGAAGCTGTGGGCTGTATTTCACTTCTGGGGATACTTCGCACCAACTGTTATTGAAACCTCAGAGTGACATTGAGCAATGTGCAGCGAAACTGACCAGATATGGACGGCAGTGACATTTCTAGTGAACGGAGATACGAAAAATGATGACACAGTTGATGTATCAACTAAGGACGCCTCATAAAAGGAAGGCCACAGTAAGGAACATCAGCAGTTCAGGGATCCTAAAATTGATTTTCTTTTTTACTACCGGGGAGAAAAATGTGCATTTCCGTAAAAATGCACTATATCTTGTGGGAGGTGGGGAGTTCCCATCATCTTAATAAAAGCGATCTTGCTGTTCAGCGACTCTCTCCCCAATCTCACGAAGGAGGATTCCGCACGCCAACGAGGCTTTTCTTGCCTTATTCTTGACGGACCGACAACTAGTGGACCGCAGTTCGGGTGCGGACCTCAAAAAGTTTTTTTTTTTTTTTTCGTGAAACACGATTGTCAATATTTTAAATAAATATTACAACAATTACAATTTCCTGGAGCAGATTCCGTCTTGTTAAGCTGATGATCGCTAAACTAGTCAAGATATTTCCCGCCTTTTATGGAACCTGAATGTTCATTACCGTATTCAAAAGGAGATGCCTCTGGTCCCTACGGGGATCCAGTTGAATTCAGCCAAATTTAGCATACTATATTTATTTAGGATCCACTTTAATTTTATCCTGCCTTCTTCTTCTAGGTCTCTCAAGTCTTTTTGTTCGGTTTTCCAATTACAATTTTAACAGCTGCTTTTTATGAAATCAAACAGAACGTAGAATAATGTGTAGCTCTCATTATGTCCCGCAGCTTTTATTTGAAACATGTCTGTACAATGTGTAATGTAACCCAATGAGAGGAAACAATGCAGGTGTTGCTGTGTATTTTAATTAGCTTCGTTAAAGCAGATTTATGTTTGCAGTAAATTAACGTCAAGAACGCGAAGTATGAAACTCTTCGCCTTGGCACTTGTAATGTTAATGTCAGAAAGATATCACAGATATAGCTTGTGGCTAGTTTCTTAGCACTGAAGCTAAGGACGCTCACCATGGCCCTTACTAGCAATTTGTGCAGACGAAATGAAGTTCGAAACTAAATAATTCACTTTTCGCTGTCACCGTTCGAATTGAATTCCATTAGTTAAGGCTCGTTCTGGGTGTGACAGCTCGCGTCACCTTTTGTAGAGGTCGGGGTCGGTTCTCTTGTCTGATGAAAGTTACAACTCTTTGAGTATTCACGACCAGATTAACATGAAACCAGTATTTTCCGTGCTGTAATCCTGTGCTTGTCCATTCTGTGCCGTCACAGGAGACTAAAACATAGTGCAGTGTCTCGCGGCGCGGCCGCGTAGGGCTTAGGCATTTAGTCGGCGGTTTCTCACCCCGGAGGACCAGGTTCCATGCCGGGACAGTCTCTATGGGATTTGTGTGGACAAAGTTCCATTGGGACAGGTTTTCTCAGACTCCTTCGGTTTTCCCCTGTCACTTATCTCGACCAATGCGTTACAGTCATAGTCATTCATCTAGCATCGACGCTATATAACCTTGACAATCGGTAGCGTCGCTGTATACGGAAAAACGCTAAAGTTACAATACAATGTAATGTACGTACGTACGTATGTATGTATGTATGTATGTATATGTGTATCCATGGGTACGCAATGGATTAAGTGCCTGTGTGTGAGCGCCTGTGTGCTCTACATGTGTGAATGCATAAAATCTGTTTACAGACTGTATAGCCTACTGTTCATACTGCATTAGGACTGCGCTTGTTATTTATAATTTTTGTAATTGGTATTTGTGTTTGTATAAACATTGACGAATAAATAGTAACTACATTCAAATCCCGATATAGCGCCACCCTCAATTAGCGCCCAGGAACGTGTGTGAACAGAAAATTCCTATTATTCACTATTTTGATTTACCACTACTTTCGATATACTGCTACAAGATGCGGTGCCAAAAAGGGGCACTATGTCTGGGTTTGACTCTGTTTTATAAATGACGAAAATAACCGACAAATAACATATTCTAAAATTAAATGGGTATTTTGAGAACGGTGTAGGTTGGTAGACAATAGTAATTGCATTTTAAAGGCATAGGGTGGACAGGACACTGCACTAAACAGGATCAGGATGGGGACTAGTGTCGGGCTGTTGTGGTCACGGTAATGAACCTTCGAGTTGCATGTAATTTTGGAAATTTCTTGATTAAGTGAGGAACTGTTGACTTCAAAAGAAGGACTTTTCATTTGATTATCCTGCAACTGTTAACCATTATACATAGCGGAATAATGTGCTATTTTTGTTTAGAATGGAGAACACAGACACTGTAACAAACACTGGCTATGTATTCTGCTTGAGCTTCATGGAGCAATGTGTGTTTTAGAATAAGATGTACATACGAATATGTGTGGGCTCGTATAGGTCTATGTATAGCACTTATACAATCTGAAGTAGTTTTTTTGTGCTGAAAAAAACGAGAATGTAGGTTACTTTTTACTCACAGTATGGAGGCAACTCGTTTTTCGGAAACGTCGGTATATTTATGCGAGTCTACTCGGCGTCTCATCCCAGAAGGGTATTGTCACAGATTTTACCCCATACCTCCACGTTTCCTACACACCATCTTGGCGTGGTGCTTAGTCAGAGGAGTTACTATAGCAGTCATTTAGCGTATTTAGTACAATAGGTGAACGTAAAGCGAGTCAGTCAGCCAGTGAGTCAAATGCAAGTAGTGTGACGGAGACACACGCAGTGAGATAGATATCCTTAAGCAGCAGCTTAAACCCAGTGTGCACGGTGATTTATACACAGACGCTGTGGTAAGGAAGTGGTTCTGTAGTCTTTGTTGTCAGATACGGATACCACGCCATCTCAGGGGATGTCTTGGTGTCTGAACGCGGTTGACAAACGACGGCGATAACGGCGATGGCGCCCTTCAGCCACTGTGCATGGAACAGACCATCACTGCCTTCTGACAGACTTCTGTTTGTGCTTCTAAAATAATTTGAAGCTTGCATCGATACATTGTAAACATATATGTAGGCCTAAATTTGATTGTTATTGAGTGGTGGTATGTCGAGAAGACTACTTGGTTTAATCCAGTTTGTTAGAACTTTGTCGACGCAGCGAGACAACATGTTGGTATTTTAACCATGCAGTTTAACCTCTTCAGTGTTGAATATCTTATTCATTCCCTGCTGTAGGCACTCGGACTTTTTCCGCTTTCACATCTTTATTCCATCTGTTGTAAGGTCTTTCTGTAGAGCAGCTCCTCTCAACGCTGTCGCGGGCAACGTGTTGCGCGCGGAGACATTTGAAATGAGGAAAGATTTTGTAACGCCTTCCCAGGTAAAGCCGAGGGAGAACGCCGAAGCAATTTCGAAACCTTATATGTTGTTTTTTATGCAAACATATGTTACATTATTTATTCATTTTGTACAGATGTGCTAACCCTAGCCTAGTTTGTGAATTGCATTTTTAATACATCTTTTCTATTCCAGTATAGGTATTTTTATGCGTATGATGTGCAGACAGAAACGCAGGCAAAATTGTATATGCAGTTATGTGTATACTTATTCTTAATTCTGTCTGTTGAGTTTTATGTTGCCCGCAAGCAGACCAGTTTTTTCCTAACTTCCTCGCACCACGTAAAAGGGTGGGCAGGCCTGCTGTAGAATATGCTACAATATTCTGGCATTCGTTAAATGCAAACTTTTCATCTATTTTTATCCGTATTAATTTATTTTATTCTGTAGTGAGTGAGTTTCAGTTATTTCCTAATATCTTCGTTCTTATAATGGCCTAGTACAGTCTTTAAATGTTACTGAGTACCTCATCCCTGCTGGCTGTCCTGTTTGTCTCTTGCTTTAAATGTCCAAGATCGCGTGCTGTGCTTCTGGATACACGAACTATAAGCAATTGAGTTTTTAATAGGCGTGAAGCTATCCACTCACCTTCATCTAGCTCTGCCGTTAAGAATGAGTTGAGTTATACCTCCATTCCCACTTTATCTTAGTGGCTTGCGCGTGAATATCTTTATCGTTTTTTATGTTGATGTTTGCATTATCATTATTGTAATACTGTTCGCCGCGCCTCTGCGGCAACTTCTCCGACGTCAGTGCGAAGCGTGTTGCGGTCGAACACAGCTGTAGGCGAATTGAAAATACGGTGCGTTCTCTGCTGGATGTTTCCGCACCCGTCCAGACCGGCCCTGGGGCCCACACAGCCTCCTGTACAATGGGTACCGGGTCTCTTTCCTAGGAGTAAAGCGGCCGGGGCGTGGCGTTGACCACCCACCCTCATCTAGTGTCAGGGGTAAAGAAAGAGTAGAGCTATCCCTCTACTCCCCCTCTGGGCTTTCATGGCCCGTTCCAGCGTGACGTTTTTTTTTATGTTCGATGTATCCGACCAGTGTAAGTCCACTATATTTGGCTGCACAATTATACAAAGCATTTATTTATGATGACATTTACAGGGTGACTGAAAAGTAAATACATAATCGTTGTGTATATATCATATTACGTAATAATTGTATGTATGGTGACCCCAATTTTGAGAAAATAGATGAAGTTGGATTTGAGATTCGTTTAAAGTAGTTGTTATGTTAGAACCTTATTGACTTTACATTTAACACACCATATAGTATTCAATGTACAGTCCTCATCCCAGGAGGGAGCTGGGATAGCGCAGTTGGTGACTAGGCTACGGCTGGACGATGGAGGAACTGTGGTTCGTTTTTCGTCGAGCACAAGAGATATGTCTCTTCTTAAAAACGTCCAGACTGGATCTGTGGCCCACCCAGCATTCTATTTAATGTGTACTGAAGGTTCCTTCCCACGGGTTAAAGCGGCTAGGGCATGTAGCTGACCGGTCACTTCTCTCTAGTGCCGAGATTAAGAACACGTGGAGCTGCACCCCTACTCCCTCAGATGCCGTCATGCAGCGCAGGGGGACAGCTTTGCCTTTTATCTGTACCTAATGTTAAATGTAATCTCAATCCGTGCAGTACGTTGCCGAAGTGAAATATGTGGACGGACATGCAGACATAGGCTGTCCATAGTGCGTTAAATGTATATGCTTTGTGCAGAGTATTTATAAAGGGCTTCTGAGCAATGCGGCTCGGTGTTCCAATTTTACAGTATTTTCCATTTATCTGAAATAGCTGATTATATATACATCTGTCTGCCGTGTGCTGCCGGTTGCCATGCCAATGAGCCACTCTCCCTCTGATCCGATGGAACTGTGTGATGGACGACTGGAAGTCCCCCACAGTGACGGATTACTTTCCCGTCGAGGGCGTTTCAGCTTCACTCCACGCTGGGACTCAGTTTTAGCAGGCCTCAAGCCTACCGCCTAAGTCACTTCATAAATTGATTCTCTGCCACTGCTGTTCTTATTCCACCCCCCCCAACCCCCGCCCTCCACAGATCTGCAGTGCTGTGCGCAGGGAAGTTGTAGACGAGTTTACACAGCAGCCCGTGCAGACGGCTGCTTGACGTGTCGTGCTTATGCAACTTTACCACATTAGAGTTACCATGCTTCCGGCACGGTCCCCCAATTGCGGGATGGTTACTCTGCAACATAAATCTAAGCACCGCGGTCTGTGTAACAGCTTTGTTGTGTTTTGCCTGAAGACTGTTGTGTAAGACAGCAGATAGTTCTCCGAAGAATTCTCTTTATGAAGTAACAGTAGCCGGATTCGAGGCGCAATGCCTTTCACTGTACGTTTCTACGAAGCATGTAGAGTATATATTAACTATGTGCAACAGAGCCCTCCTTGAGAAGCTGATAGTGGTTGAGGTGAACAGAAGTTTTCAGTCGTATGTAGAGCTCGATATTCCATCCTTGTGTTCACAATAGCTCATCACTGAATGATGTTATATACCATTTGAACCAAGTCCTGATAGTTACAACGCAACGGTTTTAATATTTTCCTATGTTTTACGTCTAGACGGGGAGCCGGGATAGTGCAGTCGGTATAATGAGTAGGCGACGGCGTGGACGATCTGGGGTTCTAATCTCGGCAGGAGCAAAAGGTTTTTCTCTCCTTCAAAACATCCAGAATAGCTCTGGGGTCCACCCAGCCTTTTATTCAATGTGTACCGGGGTTCTATTCCACGATAAGGCGGCCGGTGCGTGAGTAAAGAAGCATGATATAGAATAAATAAGAGAGGAATGTAATACACACTGTAAAAGGAAGGCAGGCTAACTGGATTGGTTACATCTTGCTTAGGAACTGCCTTCTAGAACACGTAATTGAAAGAAAGGTAAACGAAGGCTGGAAGTAACGGTAAGACGAGGAAGAAGAAGACTTAAGCAGCTACTGGATGACCCAAAGGAAAAGAGAAGATACTCGAAACTGAAAGAGGAGGCACTAGATCGCACTGTGTGGAGAACTCGCTTTGGAAGAGGCTATGGACCTGCCGTAAGACAGACTACGAAATGAATATTCTAGAGGTGGATGAAGGAAATCAGATAATCTGAATGCAGGAATAAATTAAATTTATCTCAAAAGATTAGTGTAGATATCTTCTTTTTCTTTTTATTTTTAGTTTCGACTTCATGAATGTTTAAATTAAGTTTAAACCAACCGATGCACACTAAAACCACTCTTTAAGTAGCTTTATTATAAAATTGTTAAAATTGTACCCCTACACGTGTTTCGATCCTAGGATCATCGTCAGGGGGTTTCTTGTTAAAAGCCACACTCCACCGTAGCACTCCTCACTGGACGACACGTAGTACACTCCGCTCCACGAAAAAACATTTCATATGCTTTTAATACCACACGCCAGCAGTTCCACAATTCTACTAACTACAGTGTTTTTATAATTTTACAACTTTTAGCGAATCTATTGACAAGATTTTAACTTATGGTTCAAAGTGCTGATAGAATATTTTAAATCATGTGTTAAAGTGACTGTGGCTTTTAACAAGAAACCCCCTGACGATGATCCTAGGATCGAAACACGTGTAGGGGTACAATTTTAACAATTTTATAATAAAGCTACTTAAAGAGTGGTTTTAGTGTGCATCGGTTGGTTTAAACTTAATTTAATATGACGAAGATGCACGGTGTCAACAATGTGAAATTCATGAATGTTTGTTGATTGTATGTTGGTGAGTCATCAAGTATCCAGAATGTATTTTAAAACAATATTTTATTATTTGACTCCGTACAGTGGCAAGGTTTCCACATAATCGCCTTTATTTTCAACGCACTTAGTCCTCCGGGCCACAGGATGTTGTATGCTTTCTGATTGGCTGACAAGTCATGCGGGCACCGCTTCTTTCACTTGTTGAAAACTGGCAGAGTGGCGTCCTCCTACCGCGCAGTGAGTGAACCAAACACGTGATAACACGAAGGGACCAGATCAGGACCATACGGAGAATGCTCCAAAACCTCGAAGTTCAATTGACGGACAGCCTCACTGAGGTTAAGGGAGGGCAGACGGTGCGCACGAAGCGACGGGTTCAGATTTCAGAGCGCGGGTTACCAACTTTCGCACTCGCAATACATGCACCGATTGCGGTATGAAGGAGACGTTTCCGACTACATGTTCTCTGTCTGACCCCACCTGACCCCTGGAAGTTTGTAAAACTATTGTGTTACACCCTGTATATCTAAGGTATTCCGTGAATATTCATCGTCGTATTCACATATGCCAGCAATTGGACTCCATCGTCAAGCAGTCTAATCCAGTCCACAACTCCACACCATATTTCTTTAAGACCACTTTTAATATCAACCTCCCTTCTACGCTAATGCGTACGTCTGTTCCCTTGAGGTTCTAGTAGCAGATTGTTTAAGAATTTTTCATTCTCTGAATTTTTACTTTAAATCCTACCTCTCTCGTTTTTCTTGATCCAATTATTCTAACGAAATTAGTAAAGGGTATGAATGATGAACACTCGAATCCTTTCCCAGTATGTTTTTACTTAATATCTGAAAGGTAACATACATAAATAGACTTCGTTCTGCGTCTTCTCAATTGTGGGACCAATTCGTTTATTTAAAACGTCGAACGCGCTTAATTCTTCTGTCTCTGGAAGGGTAAATTCTCCTGTATTCCGCGACAGCCCTCGTGGACCTCATTTAGCTACGTAAATACATCTGTGCTGTTTAGTTAGAAAATCCAATTTTCAGATCCTTATAACATTGTGGGTGCAGCCATGTCTATAGGGCGTTAAAATGAAACTCTCGCTGTTCTTGCATTTTAGCGAAAATTCTTTCAGTTAAGCCTATCACGTATTTCAATATATCGCTCATGAAACAGCAATTTGGCATCACCCACCGATACACAAATTTACAGGAGACAGAAAAAACTTGACCGATCCTCAACAGAACAACGTTTAAGCATGTTACGTTTTTATGAAAATGTAAGGATAATCAATTTTTTTTGTGGACACAACTTTTTGACAGAAGGTGTGTTTGTAAGACAACTGTTTAGTAATGCGGGAATCTCAGTCTTGACGAATTGTGTGGGTTACGACAAACTGCTGTTTAATGGGCGGTATATGCAGTATAACTGAAAGAATACGAAGTTTGGTATTAAAAAGTCGTAAGGTGGTTAAGGGGTAGGCTTGTGTAATGTTCAAGACGTTTAAAATTGCTGACAGTTGGATTGGTTGTTAACATCAGCGCTGTTTTGGTGTTGTTTTATATTTAATAACCTGGATAATGTTTTACCAAATGTCTCATTGAAATACAGGGTGACCGGCTTAAAAGCGGAACCCGCTCATAGAACATACAAGGCCGCTCACGTAGTGTGTGCATTAACATCTGTTTCATCCATGGATTTTATTTAAGTCGCGGGACTGGTCGCTGTAGAGTGGGCAACTTTGCTGCATAACGAACGGTGACCCTGTCCGGTCAGTCCTGCTCAGTCCTGCTCATCCGACCATAAAAAAAAGTTTCTCTACAGCTAGTTCGTGGCTGTTACTTTGTATTCCTAACAGCTATATGTTTCGGCAGCGGATACAATTAAAATCTGTTCTTTAGCAACACATGCCTTTTATCTTAAAGAAATATGAAATATTTAGACCATAAATATTTAAAGTGGTAAAGTACATAAAATGTCACTAGGATTATGTTTGTGTGTGTGTGTGTGTGTGTGTTTGTTTGTTTGTTTTCGGATTCGTGTGATATTATGTTGATGGCAACCGCTGCCGGGTGACCGGATAAATGCGCACACGACGAAAGCCCACACGACAATTGCGCACAGATAAAACCCCACAGTCATGAATGCTCACAGGAAAAATACCCACACCGATAAATGCTCACACGGATATATGCTCACACGGATGAATGCTCACAAGGATAATTGCTCACAAGTTTAAATGCTCACATTGATAAATGCTCACACGGACAAATGCTCACACGGGCGAATTGTCACACAGGAAAGTACGCACATACAAGAATTAGGTTAGGTTAGCGTTCAGGCTATGTCTCTGTTCTGTATATCAAGGGAATGGCCACTGGACACAAGCTTAGGTTAGCGTGTAGGTTATGTCTCTGTTTTGTATATTAAGTGAATGGCCACTGGACACAAACTTAGGTTAGCGTTCAGGCTATGTCTCTGTTTTGTATATTAAGTGAATGGCCACTGGACACAAAGTTAGGTTAGCGTTCAGGCTATGTCTCTGTTTTGTATATGAAGGGAATGGCCACTGGACACAAACTTAGGTTAGCGTGTAGGCTATGTCTCTGTTTTGTATATTAAGTGAATGGCCAATGGACACAAACTTAGGTTAGCGTTCAGGCTATGTCTCTGTTTTGTATATTAAGTGAATGGCCACTTGACACAAACTTAGGTTAGCGTTCAGGCTATGTCTCTGTTTTGTATATTAAGTGAATGGCCACTGGACACAAACTTAGGTTAGCGTTCAGGCTATGTCTCTGTTTTGTATATTAAGTGAATGGCCACTGGACACAAAGTTAGGTTAGCGTTCAGGCTATGTCTCTGTTCTGTATATGAAGGGAATGGCAACTGGACACAAGCTTAGGTTAGCGTGTAGGCTATGTCTCTGTTTTGTATATTAAGTGAATGGCCAATGGACACAATCTTAGGTTAGCGTTCAGGCTATGTCTCTGTTTTGTATACTAAGTGAATGGCCACTTGACACAAACTTAGGTTAGCGTTCAGGCTATGTCTCTGTTTTGTATATTAAGTGATTGGCCACTGGACAGAAACTTAGGTTAGCGTTCAGGCTATGTCTCTGTTTTGTATATGAAGGGAATGGCCACTGGACACAAACTTAGGTTAGCGTGTAGGCTATGTCTCTGTTACAGTCAGCGCGATATTTCAACCTCGTCCCCCTCATTACACTACCATTACTTTCCTGTGTGACAATTCGCCCGTGTGAGCATTTGTCCGTGTGAGCATTTATCCTTGTGAGCAATTATCCTTGTGAGCATTAATCCGTGTGAGCATTCATCCGTGTGAGCATATATCCGTGTGAGCATTTATCGGTGTGGGTATTTTTCCTGTGAGCATTCATGACAGTGGGGTTTTATCTGTGCGCAATTGTCGTGTGGGCTTTCGTCGTGTGGGCTTTTGTCATGGAACCCCGCTGCCGAATTGGTGGTATGCAGCAACATCCACGTACTAGTTGTATTTGAGTGAAAGAATTAGTAATATATATATATATGACGCTGAAGTACACATCAGAATTGGTCACCAACTTTAGCACTGAAAGATATCCTCTCGTGAACATCAGTTTTTAACAGTGAGTCCTTTGCGAAAACGCTTTTGTTATACACGTATTACGGTTACGCTATATTTTCCAATACTACAAATACCTGGTATACGCAGCCTGCGTGTACTGCGAAATGCAACAGGAGTACATCTTAGTTTGATTGGCAGCGCTCAGGACGTGCATGCAGGGAAGAAGGACGAGGGGTTATGCCGAGTCTTAATTGAAATTCTCATCCACCTCCCTCCCTCCCTTAGTGCCACGTCACAAGTAGACATTCTGTTTACGATGTAATATAACCTGTACTAAAAGCTAGTGCGCTGCAGTATCGCATTACTAGCTTCTATACCTCCTTTCCCCTTAGGAGATAGAATATCCTGTTAGAAATAAAAATGTAGATTTTTTTGTCAAAGTCGCAGTATTTATCTTTTTAATTTTGTTGAAGGATAATTGTCACTCGACGCAGAGATGGACGTCATCGGTGCTGAGACCCCCAATACTGACAGTCTTATTTGCATACAAACTGTTCGTCTTTCGAATAATAATTCCTGTAATTTGCTACAGAACGTTTTGTCTTCGCATCTCATATCTAAAAGTGCTAACTAACTAACTAACTAACTAACTCCATGGAGCAGAGTCCTTCTTGAGAAGCTATTTTAGGTAGTCAGCTAGTCAAGAAATTCCCAGCGTTTTATGGAGCCCTAAGGTTCATTACCGCATTCACAAAAGCCCGCCACCTGCCCCTATCCTGAGCCATATCAATCCAGTCCATGCCCTCCCATCCCACTTCTTGAAGATCCATTTTAATATTATCCTCCCATCTACGCCTGGGTCTCCCAATTGGCTCCTTCCCTCAGGTCTCCCCACAAAAATCCTGTATGCACCTCTCACCTCCACCATACTTGCTACATGCCCCACCCACCTCATTCTTGATTTGATCACCCGATTAATATTTGGTGACGAGTACAGATCATTAAGTTCCTCGTTATGTAGTCTTCTCCACTCCCCTCTTACCTCGTCCCTCGTCCCTCTTGAGCCCAAATATCCTCCTCAGCACCATATTCTCGAACACTGTCAGCCCATGTTCCTCCCTCAGTGTATCTAAAAGTGCAAGTAATAAAATATGCATAATTACTAACGCCTTTATGGGGACAGACCAATTTTCGCATTGACATCAAACAACGTGTAAATTTATAGTTTTGTGTCTTGTAATCTTTTCGATTTTAGATAGGAGACTGGATCCTTTTCGCTCCCATCTGTTTTGATTGTAATAGAGACTGTAATTTTATTATTGGGATTTTCTGTCTTCTGAACAATCATCTGCTTGAGGACACACTGTATCAGAGTGCTGAAGGCGTTTGCCACGTTTAATACGACTTCGTGCGTTTCAGATTTATTACAGTCTGTCATATGATACTTGCGTCAGCGTTTGAATTCAGTGCGTATACGTACTAACGTAGTGTATTGGAACATGTGCCCGTTGTTCATGTTGTTTGCCTCGGCTGTGGGATACGGGGCGCGCTTATTAAACGTTTGATGGTTTATTTAAATACACAGCTGCACTGGCACGCTGATTACTTTTTAAACTTTCACTTGCGGTATGTTTAATTTGATCAGTTTATACTTTCTGCCGCGCTACTTGCGCAAAAGTGTTGACAGTAATTTAGTTGCGTTCACCAGCTGTTGCTTATTAGTTCATTGTGATTTCTGTGTGAATAAATATTCATCAGTAATAATTTTCTCATCTAATGTGAATTTAAAAGTTGTAAATTTGGAGTAATTGTTTACAACTAACACGAAACGAAGTGTGCGGATTAAAGATATATGCGCTCTGTACGTTTAGGTACTTTCGATTCGAGTGACTTAAGATTCTGGTGAGCAAAGACTTACCTTGATTTTCGCAAGTTCTAATTTCGACTGGTGCCCCTAACTTCAGAAACAACTCTCTGCCCTTGGTTTTTCTGTCGAACGTTTACTTCGATTTGTTTTATTGAAGGGCACCGCAGCCTTGAAGGCTTATTGTGCAACCGTATGAGGAAGATGATGAAGACGAGGGGTTTTCTGCTTTTCCATTTTAATGGAGCACCGGTGGAATGAAATTGACATGGGAAAACCGAAGTACTCGGGGAAAAACCTGTCCCAGTGCCACGTTGTCCACCACAAATCCCACATGGACCGACCCGGGATCGAACCCGGGCTTCCACGGTGAGAGGCCGGCGACTAACCGTCTGAACCATGGCACGGTCTTTATTTCGATTACTACTACTACTGCTGCTGCTGCTGCTACTAATACTAATACTAATACTAACACTAATACTAATACTACCACTACCGCCGCTGCTGCCACTATTACGGCTTGTTTAAAGAGTTAAAATATAAATGTGACTGAACTTAAAATTAAAACGAGCTAGCTTTTAGAGAAACATCTTTACAAAGTGTCGAAGGAATGACAAATTAAAGAAATCTACCTCAAATGCGATTATCTGTGGTCCCAAACGTCCCGACCGACTCTGAGGCCCACCCAGCCACCTCTTCAATGATTATCTGGGTTCTTTCCTGGTGGTAAAGCGACCAGAGCTTGAGGATGACCGCTTACGTTCATCTGCTGCCGAGGTTAAGAATGAGTGGAGCTATAGCTTCATGTCATGTGTAGGAACAACTTTACATTTACTTCAGATATGGACATGAAGAATGAAAAGCAAACATGCGTGTGTTATAGTCAAATATTTGCAAATTAAAACACGCGGAAGTCTGGGTTAAATGTTCAAGTTTCAAAGAAGTTGCTACGTAGGTACTGATTGTTCTACATACGACGAGGAAACAGAAAACGCGTGTCTGTGACTCATTACTGTGACATTTGTACTTGCATGTTCCCTTCCTGATGGAACGGCTGATGTATGTGTCTGTTCTTTGTCGGTATGACTATTGTCGTTAGATGTTGTTGGTTCACGACGTACCGTGCTTTTGTTTTTGCAACATAATTTGTACCTGATGTCTTCCGAGTGCAAAGATGAATAAATTAAACGCCTGTATTATCACTTTTCCTCCACTTGCATTTCAGGTGACTCGATGTGCGAGGAAAAGCGAAAAAATGTGCGGGGATTTCGAAAAAAAAAGTCTGTATTAAAAATTATAAATTTTCGTCTTTGTTTTATGCACCATATTTTCCCGTAACTTGACAAAATAGTTGCAACCTACTGTCTGTTGAGATGTAAGCCCATAGCTTGCACAGGTGTGGGATTTTTAATTTCTCACAGCGGTGTTGCTGATGATTTCAAGTCTTCTGAGATGTTAGGCCTTAACGTTCTGTAAATATTCCTCACCTGTTTCTACTGCTTGACAATGAAATTTAAGGTACTACGATCGTTCAAAACGTCAGTAACTATTTACTGGTCTACACGGCGTAACATTTCAGAAGACCTGAATCTTCAAAATCTACTTAGTTTGAATTGGGCTTCGTATGAAGTATGTGATAAAAGTATAATGTATTAACAAAAATTGCCAGATTTTGTCGACATCCATCATTGGTTTCGGAGCTGAAACATGCGGATGTACAGATGAATGGACACAGTTCCTCTAAATGCTCTCGTTGTGTGCATGTTTTGCGAAGAACATAAAACTCATAAATGTAGTTCTATAGAATGGAAAACATCGGGCGGGACCGAGGGCTTTGCTTTCCGTTTTGAATCAATACTTGGGAGTGTAGCAGTCTCGGCTAAATAGGATTCCACCATCAGAAGGAAACAGATTTGTTTCTTTAACAGGTTGAATGTGACGCTAAGGGGCCCTGCAGCTTTAATGAATGGAAGATAATACTTCAGTAATGCAGTCTCACGGCGAAGAGATTATAGAGGGGACCAGGAAGAAACAGCACATGTGCACAATGCGATTAAAATATGACGGGTCCCTAGGGACAGGTCTCCCCTATTCATTTTCTGGATAACTCTTCTCCTTCACTTACCTTGCTTAGAATTTTGAATATTCATCACCGTTCTGTTGTAGGTAAGATAGAAGTATAAAATTGTAATGGGGATAATTAAACTGAAATCCTTCACTTCGTTGCTCTTTTCGAACTTCGGGAGACGAAATTTGATTGGGTTTATAATGGAAACCCCAGCCCGTCGTGCTGGCTGGTTAGGTTTCACGGTGCAGCCGACTGACTGTCCAGCTAACCAATGAACCAACCGACTGGTTAACAGAAAGTTGCTAGTAATGACCGTTCTTTGATTAACGCCTTATGTGATACCTATTATGTGTTTTGAATATTCAGTTGGGAAAAGTCGCAACAAAACAAATTCATATTGAGACAAAACTTTCTTCAGTAAAAATGTAAACTAATTAAAGAAACCAAAAACTTTGATTTTAATTACTCGTATTCGTGTTTGGCGTGAACATTTTTTCCTTTAACTTTTACAATGAGCGGCATTGACCATCAGTAATCTTCAACATACGTGTTGAAGATTATCATCAGCAACCTACAACGTACGTATAGCTTGTCATCAACAATCTACAACGTACGTATAGCTTGTCATCAACAATCTACAACATACGTGTAGCTTGTCATCAGCAACCTACAACATACGTGTAGCCTGTCATCAGCGATCTACACCATACGTGTATCCTGTCATCAGCAATCTACAAGATACGTGTAGTCTGTCATCAGAAACTTATAACATACGAGTAGCCTGTCATCAGCGATCTACAACATACGTGTAGACTGTCATGAGCAACCTACAGCGCACGGTTGGCTTATGTCAGGAATCGACAGCATAACGTGTAGCCTGTTGTATTTAGGCAGTTACTTGTTAGAGCTGTCAGATCCTGCATCGTTACATTCAACGGCAAAGTACAAGTAAAGTCAAGTTCTAAGTAACTTCAAAGTACGATATCAAATTGGCATATTGGAAAACTAGGCCTGGGTAACCATTAACGCAATGAAATCTGGGAGTGTGAAATGAAACATTCAGTTGTTGACCAGCAATCAAATGAAAGCAATTTTTATACAAACCCGAAATAACAGTGTTACCATAGTGGGGAGCGACCGCATGTAATTGTGAAGCAGACTGCATTACAGCTGTCGAATAAGTCCATATGTTGGATAAAATATTCAATTCCTGGTCCATGAATAATAATGCTGAACAACATTTGTGTTCAGGGCAGCTATTCGCTGCAGATCCATCGGACCGATATGAATCAGCCTTCTAACAACGATGGACGGAATGACCGCAACCCGCCGATACACGTGATCTCTACATACAGCGGTCAGCGTTCACTTGGCTGTTGTAGCTCGGTCGATATCGTGACTTTACGGACTGGACAACCGGGATTCGATTTCAAGTAGGAGCTCTACTTTTGTATTCGTTATGATGCTCAGAGCGGCTCTGTGGCTCTCCAAGCCTTCCTTCGAAAAGGTATGTAGGTTTCTGTTCCGGGGGAAAACTAACCGGAACGGTATACTGACCCCTCGCCTCTATTGGTATTTCGATAACTCTGGACTTGTATTCCAGAGGTACCCAGTTGGAACCTCGACTGGATGACCAGCTAATGTGACACATGCTTTCCCCTCGGTGTCTCAAAGTGCTTGCGACAGACCACGACCGCCTTCTTTCAGTCCTCTGACTATTATCAGTTTTCGCACATCATTTGACATTATACCACCTGTTCAGTTGAAGTCGGTGGGTCTTAGCTGCTGTGCTTCGAGCGTTTGTTGTGTGTGCTGCCAGGCTTTGAATAGAAGAAGAATTATAAAATTAAATATGAAATTAAGCAATTCTTATTGTCACATATAAGCCATAATTGAATTAATTTTAATAACTATTTAAATCGTGAAGTAGTTTTATTTCCCAATCTTGGAAGCATCACGTAGTAGCAGTGGTAGTAAGAGTTTGTGTTGGTGGTAGTGTTACAACAGTGGCTGTGGCAGTACCTTACCCGGCTGGTTGCTGGCCTCCGCGTGTTGACGGACTCTACGTTTGTGTACGCTGTGTTCTGTGTCGCGTAGTGCTGCTATCACGTTATTTCGAGTGTAATGAGAGTCTCATAATTCAGTTACCCATTTGATTTATTACAGTGATATTCATAAAGGCTTGATGAACAATACTAATTGATAAAAACCTCAATGACTCTGTCAGGGACTGTTTTAGATATTTAATACAAATCAGAATGAAGACTGTACGTAAGCTTATATCTTACACTTTTATCGGAAACGTTTTATTTTTAATTACTGTTTAACGTTTTTAAGACTGGCGTTCACCTAAATTATATATAAAACGTGGTTTATAATTCATAGAGAACGCAGTCCGTGTCCATTCTGAAGACCAACTAATTGATGCTGCCTACGGAAGTAACTGTTTATCTTGAATCCCATACGAAACATAAAACACTCCTTGGCAAAATACAGTTAGTCTTAATGTTACAGCAAGTGGTACACACAGTAATCATTGGTATTAAATGTTAATAATGTAAGGTGGCAGTATGTCTCTCCGCAGTGTAATGGCTGTGCGGAATATTAAGATTGTTTATACAGTTTGAGGCTTAGAAAAGTCAAGGTCGTTTGTGTAGGTACGTACCATTGCAAAGAATTAGTTTGGAAAGAATTTCGACTGGTTCCAGTACGATGGGACAGGACAAGCTGGCACTGTTCGCTGTGTGCTGTGCCGCCCCTGCTGAAGAGTGTCATTACGCTCTACAGCTGATATCACGACAAGGCTCTACGTTGTCTCGTATGTTGTCTGGTGCAGCGAGTCCTGACGCAGGATAGGCGTGTTGCAGTGTCTTCAAATGAGATTGAAACTCAACTGGGGGCTTTTATGTTCGGAAATTATAAGAGAAAATGTATAGAAAACCGAAGGAGAGGCCCTTTATTATCACCCATCAGACAGCAAATTGAAAGTCGTTCCAAAATTCGCTAAACCTTGGGTACTTTTAATGTAGGAATTTGGTTGTTTAACTTTTATCAGTTTCGAGCAAAGTTAGGCAGACAATTTATTCGTTTATGTGCACTGATACAGGGAATCTGATGCCTGTTATTCTAAATTCATTTCACTGCGTTATTCTTTATCGTGGAAAATGTGTAGCACTTGAAATCCAATCTCCCTGGTTTGAAGAAGTGGAATGAGGCTTCACTACTAGGATGAGTCAGTGCGTTTGTTGGGAACTGTAAGATGGTATGAAGCAAGCAAGCAGAGGGAATTTGGTTGTGAAATTTGGAAGTTGATTTACTGAATGTCGCAGTGCTTGATTATGCAGGCGTATGTTGCGATGGATGTCGTGAAGGATATCAAGTCGGTCGTCTTTCTTGGTAATTACGTTACGAGAAAGAACCGTATGACAAATGTGTTCGTAAACATGGTTGGCGGTATCCAGTGTCACCTTCATCCGGCAGCCCGTAGTGTTAAACGTTGTGCAGCAAGTGGCATGGCACGGGCACTGTGAATGATGGGAAGCGGCTTGTGCTGACAGCAGACACCCGAAGACACCCAAAAAAAAAAAGACTCTTAGATTGCCCCAACAAACCCTTGTATAAACCCAAACTTTTGTCCGTAGGAAGTATCGCTGACGCACCATCTTCAACTTGGAGATTCAGTTTCGGCATTTGACTTCTGTAATTGGCTTTTCAGAAATCTCCATAAGCGTATCGTTGAGCCGCAGCGACCCATTTTTTTGACAGAAAGCCTCTTTTGATCTCAGTGGTTACATAAACATACAGAACACGCGGCTTTGAGCTAATGAAAATCCTCGTGTTATCCGTCAGATCCTGTTACTAGACTACGCCGTTGATGTGTGGGCTGCTGTAAGTACTAGAAAAGTCATATGCCTCACATTCTTTCATGACACCGTGAATTCAAAACGGTGTGCTAACGATATTTTGGTGTCCGTCGTGAAGAATTAGCTGCAGACGTAGGGCAGTAACGTCTGCAAGGCCGTGCCATGGCTCAGGCAGTTAGTCGCCGGCCTCTCACCGCGGAGGCCCGGGCTCGATCCCGGGTCAGTCCATGTGGGTTTTGTGGTGGACAAAGTGGCACTGGGACAGATTTTTCCCCGAGTACTTCGGTTTTCCCCTGTCAATTTCATTCCACCGGTGCTCCATTACACGGAAAGACGGAAAAAACAATCATCTTCATCACAGGGTTGCACAATAAGCCTTAAGGCTGCGGTGCGTCCGTAGCATCTGCTGCGGGGTCCTTCTCCATAAAAGAAGTCTGTATAGATATATAGAAGTACAGATGTTTGCATTAGTATGTAGGCTTGTATGTAAGTTATATGCGTTTAACAGTTCACGTGACGGTGACAGTAGACGTGTGTCACGGATCGTCGTTTATACTAAATATACGTCAGACACTCTGCCATATTCAACGCATTTGCTGCTTAGGCATGTTCTGCATCATGTGAAACTGCCGGCACTTCTGAACACAAGCACCGCTTTAAAGCCAGGAGAAGAGACTTGCCTTTCAGCACACGTCTGCAACTTCATGAAGGAAACAGTAGAGTAGTTCAGGTTGCATACACATTAGGAAGTGGTCGAGTTGTATCTGGGGGTCGGAGAGACGGTAAATTTATTGGTACTCGTTTCTCAGTGCGAGATTAGAGCTGGGGGGTGAGGCGGGTGCTCTGGATGTCTTACGCAGCTTCGGACGTGATAATGACCCTCCTGAGCGTGCATTGTCCGTTTTAAGCAGGCGATTAGTAGGCGTGGTACGGAGCCTCGCATCCATCACTTACAGGCTGATTCATAATCAACTGTACCACATTTATGACCACTTTTTTTGTAGTAACGCCTCAGCTAAATGTAGTCGAAATTTTATTGGTGGACTTTTTTATGTTATATGGGGTCGTAATATATTTATATGTTTTAGTGACATGTTTTTGATATTCCACAGAATTACTGTGTAATTATGTTTTGTGTGTATCTGTTTGTGAGCGTGCATGCACACGCGAGCGGTCGCTCTTAGAAATTAATTTCTTTCACCAGAATCTGGTAAAGCTCCAACTAAAAGCCTAAAGTAATTATCATTCGTCTTTTAACTGCGTTGGAGATAAAAGGACGAAAGAAGTGTGTAATAGGGAGATGTGATATTAAATTTGTGCCTAATGCGTTGGTTTAACTGTAAGCCTATTTGAGGACAATGTGAATGCTCAGATGGTTGGTGTAACCTATAATGCACACTTGCATTGTTCTGTAAGTGTATCAGTTTAAGGTACGAGTGTGTAACGGCCTCTTGAGAACACAGTGAAAACCTTCTGTTTTCACAGTGAGGGGAAAGTTCTTGACCAGTTGAGAAATCAGTACCTTCTGAAGAAGGTGTCTGCTCTGTGGGGTTACGTACTCGTGAGCAGGAGTTATTTTGGAGGAAAATGTTGCTAATAGAAATAATATATAGGCGTACGTCATAAATAGTGTTTTGTTATAATGTACAAAATACCTAATTCCTCGTTTTATGGATGTCGTTTGTTAAGCAACTATATTAACGTAAATGAATTTCCAAATGATGTAAAAGAAAACTCTTACAGACACGGTGACGTAAGGTAATAGACATATAAATAATTATGACGAAGTGTAAGTACTCTGGGCCAAATAGTGATAACATTACTATTGAGTTTAATTAAGCAGTCATTCAGTCAGTTGGTGTCGGTTGCAGATTTGTCTCGCCGTAAGGAATACTCCCACGGAACTGAAGAACTGAGAGGCTTGTACTAAAGTAAATCGTATTTGTAACATACGTGAATTATAAGAACATGATTCGGACTAAACTGGCTTAATTTGGGTTAAAAATTACGCGTTTTTTCGTTTTTGAATCTTCGGGTTCTGTTACCAGTTGTCAGGTTCTCAAAATTGTCTTCTGATATGTGACAATGTGTAATTGATAGATTATGTGCCAGACTACTTGCCATCACATCTCAGAAATCATTAGCTGACGTATGAAGTCTTCAAGACGGCTGAATTCAGTTTTCAGAATTTCGTACCACATAATTCTGAAAGCAAACTAGTGACTGGAACTCTTTAATTCTCGACTAACATATTGATCAAATACCGCGTGTCCCATAATTATGTTACCGCAAGTGTAGAAGCCACAACATACATTGGCGCATGGTGTTCTGCATGTAAATTCTCATTGCATCTATATGAGTAGGTCGTTTGTATTCGAGACGCAAAATGGGTGTAGCGCATCCATCACGTGAGGGAGCTTGCACGTTAATTCATAGGCAATCCCCCGTGTCAGATGATGTTAATAGAAAGTTACTAGCTTTGGGAATACGATCATTGTTTAACAGCGTGTTTATGTATTGGGGATAACTGTACCTAAAGTATATAAACTGCAGAGTTTCCGTTATCTTGATTACTTTAACGATTATCGGTATTCATAGCCATGCTTCAGTCGGGGTGTGGAGGAAATTTGGGAACAAAATGGAAGTGCCCAGGAAAGCGATACATGTTACTTAGGTTAGGGATATCGAACAGCACAGTTGAGTAGTTACTGCTCATGCCCAATATGCGGGAGTGCCGGGGTCGAATCTCGGCACGCAGACAAATTATCCTGTTTCGCGAGGTTTGTTGTTTGCCGCGGCCCTTCCAGGCACATAATACCTTAAATTGGATCATAAACAAATCCTTCAGTATCCTTTCCAATTTTTGGTTAAAGAACCAGTATCACTGGGGGTCCAGCACGAATCTCGGCGCGGACAATTGTCCTAACTGTAGGATGTCATGGTTCACTCATACCTTGGTCCCTTATTGTAGGATATGACCTAGAAGTACAGCAAGACAGCTTCCAATCATACCCTTTGAATTCTTCATGTACGAGTACGTTGTGGTACTCTTTGTCTTGATGAAGTGCTTGTGTGTTGGTACAGGAGAGCCTGGAGGCGCGGGTCTTGGAGCTTGAGAGGGCTCTTGAGGCTGAGCAGAAGATAGGACAGCGAGAGCGGCTGGCACTGACGCGGCTCCAGCGACAGCTCGCCAGGGTAAGTGTCACAAAAACGCATTTTTTGAATACCCTCGCATATTGTGCGTCATCAGCTACAATGTATACCTTGCCCACACACTATATATGTAATATCACTGTTTCATCTTGTGTAACATATGTGTCAAATATTTACGACTCTTCTACTTTCAATAGTCTTCTTTCTTTACATTACTTTTATGGTTCCGTCTATTTCCATGTAACATCTAAATATATGTATGTCTTTACAATTTAAGTTACTACCGAAGAAGTTAGCTGTAGTGCTAGAGTTTATGACGTGTATTCGGCAGATGCCCTATTCGAATTTCCGTCGGAACACCCATTGTTCTTGTTGAGGTTTTGTTGTACTTTTCCTGTTTCTGCTGGCAAATGCCGAAATAATGCCAGAAATTAGGATAAACCCGCTTCCTTACACATCCATTCCTGTTCAGTATTCAGCAGTCCTACGATTCGACGCTATGACATCTGAGCTACTGATAACATCCTTAAATAAAGGATAAACAAATAAATAAATGCGTAGATAAATAGTTTAAAGTTAGTAGTCTTTAAAATTTCTCCTCTTTCAGTAACTTGCTTAAAAGTGCGGGGCTGTAAAAATATACTGGAAAACTGTTCTAATCGTCTGGTGTAGAAGTACATTTAAATGCTGGCAAAACTAATTGTGTGTTCGTGTTTAGCGAATGGAATGCAGGACAAATTCACAACATGAAGCTAGCTAATAGTTCATATGAAATGTGGCAAAGTTCTTATGATAGGGAACGACACTAACAGATCAGAGTTGTCTGTGTAAAGAACTTAAGAGCAGATTACATGCTGGGAATGCTTGCTGTTTGCTATCTAAGGATATAAAAGAAGATATAGAACCATAATGTTGCCTGTTGTTGTGTGGGTGTGAAACTTGGTCTCTCACATTGAGGAAGGAACATAGGCTGAGGGTTTTCGAGAATAGGGTTCTGAGGAACATATTTGGGCCTGAGATGTACAAGGTAACAAGAAGATGTAGGAAACTGCAAAATGAGCTGCGTGATTTGTATTCGTCACCAAATATTATTCGGTTGATCAAATCAAAGAGAATGCGGTGGGCGCGGCAGGTGGCACGTTTGGGGGAGAAGAGAAATACATACAGGGCTTTGGTTCGGAACTTAAGGAACGGGAGCAATTGAAACACCAAGGCATAGGTGGGAGGATAATATTAAAATGGGGTTTTAACACAGGAGATGGGATGGCTTGGACTGTATTTATCTGACGGGAGAGGGACAAATGGCGAGCTATTGTGCGTACGATTATGAACGTTACGGTTTCGTAAAATGCAGGTAATTTCTTGACTGGGTGAGGAAATGTTAGCTTCTCAGGAAGGACTGTCCTGCAGAGTTGTGATATCGACAGAGGTATTTCTTGTAATTCATAGTTGTATGAATATCCAAGTGTTCTGGGGTGTGACGCTGTGTTGTTGGGTATTCGACGTTTCGGAGGCTCGTAGTGCGTACAGCTTAAGTTGAAGCAGTCAAAGAATAGCTTGACTCCGACATGAAGGCACTACGATCATTCGAAACGTCTTAGAAGTACCCAACAACTCAGGCTCACATCCCAGAAGACCTCAAATTTCGAGGTTTCATTTTATTGATTGTTCATACACCAGTGAGGGAAGCCGTTTTGTGTTTGAAAGTGATTTATCTCTGTTATAATAGCGTGGAAAGTGTTATTATACGTGACACCATACATATATTCCTCAAGGCTTTATTCCTTTTAGTAGTGCTGGTTCACACGGGGAACAAAGTAATATTACGTTCACAGATTGACACAGTGGAATCCCCCCGCTGGAAAAGATTGATGATGTGAACCAATGCGAGCCTTTTCTCCTGGAGCGGAATTTGTATTCAGGTGTCTGAGTTTCCCAGTGAATGGTACGTAGTTACCAGATGAGAAACAAAGGCCGGCGGTCAGGAAGTGGATTCATCGAACACGATCACATTATTGTCATTTTCAAGTTACTGATCGGTTCCCTTCAGTTTTTGTGTCAGGTAACTGTTTAGTAAGGATTTGGAAGTGGTCTAGATTATATCGCTGGGCTGTATGTGTATTAATAAGCTCCGATGATGGAATGATGTAGTTGTGGTATACGACGTAGATGCCCATTTTAACATATTTTAAAACAAGGAAATATATTGTATTAGGTAAATCGTATGTCGTACTAATGGACACAGGCTTTGTCCTCCGTGAGGTAGGAACTGTATATATATATATATATATATATATATATATATATATAACTCTATTACTATTAGTATTTAAAGGTTTAAATAACTTTTATTTCGACTTAACGATTCCAGTGGAATTTTGCATGTGATGGCAACAGCCACGATCCTAATTAAACCTAGCAATGTATGTCTTGTTTAAATACAAACAAAATGAACTATGTTATTTTGTGAGAGAAAGGTATCTTACTTATTTTGTGATTAAGTAATAATTAACATGATTGTATTTAAAAACATGAACAAAGTTTTCCGCCTAATTTTGGTACAGAAATTAAGTAAATGCTCACTTTTAAATGTGCTGTTATGGGTTTGATTATAATCAAACCCATAACAGCACATTATTGTAAAATGTTGAGAATTTTAGTGCCGAGGAAAGAGTCATGAGCATTACAATTCCCATTTACTATTGGTGTCGAGAAAATGCATCATGTGGAAGCCTAAGCTTGCTTGAAATAGTAAGTTACTTACAGAAACTACAAATAATGATCTTTGGAATGTTATAAAAATTAATAAAATTATATTTTGACACAACTTGTAATATTTAATAACAAAGGCCTACGCAGCCCAAAATAGGGCTTAATGAAGTAGGATGTAAATTGGATTCAACCAGTTCAGAATTGGTTTCACCGGCGTACTTCATAAACACAGAAATGAAAATTTCGTACCAGAGACCCTAAAATAGCATGCAGTTTCTCAGCCAGCCGAGAGAATTAGTGCATTCTTCTGTTAAATTTTTTCATGCAGCTACAAATAATCTGAACAGCGATGTGATTTCTGTCAATCAGAGTTATAAGAATAATTTTAGTACTGGCAGAAACGAAATGCTATATAAATGCAGTTACAGAGACTGCTGCAAATAATTTTGGTTTCGCGACTTCAAGTACCTGTAAGAGTAATCGTTTTGAGCGCTGGAAAGTTCACCTCAGTCGTCCAGCATACGCAGAGATTGCTGTTGTATTAATAGATGGAAATGAGTACAGAACATAGCCTGCGAGCTATTCAGCTGCCTTGCCACGTTCGTAAATAAATAAATACGTGTACATAAATAAATACATACATAAATAAAGCATTCAATGGAAATAAGTATTAAATAATATTTAACACTGTAGTGAATTGTAACAAAGCATCAGTACCGGTCAAATGCAGCAAATAAATTCCGTTGAATCCACGAGCTTTAGGGGAGCAGTTATATCCGGGCATAAAACAGCTGAACCACCAACCGGATTAAGAGAGAGAGAGAGAGAGAGCTAGAGAGAAGAATTACAAAACCATGAATGTGAGTGAGACAAATGTTGTATGAAGCCACATATATAAAATTACAGTAACTGCAAATCCCTTGGTCCGTGGAGAGATTAATGGCAGATCCATATCTGGCCGTAGCATTACGGTGAAGTATATGCTTACTTAGTACAAAGAACTGATCCATTAGTAAGATTTGTAATCACCTTAGTGAACTGTTCTGTTGAGACAACACGACGGTGTAGATCGTCCTGCTGTTACATCTCCGTGGCGCTTTGGTCTCATCTGTTCTTTTTATCTTAGACACTGCTGACACCTAGTGGTGAAATTTGTGAAGGGGATTAACAATAGCCATCTTTCATGTTTACGTATGAAGAAGATTGATGGTTATTTTAGTATGTGTACAAGACAGTATCTTCGTAGTCCTCGTATTGTTTACAAATAACAAACCCTTCTTAGACTCTACTGTAGCTGCAGTATGTTCCTTGAGGAAATGATGTGAAAATGTTTATTAAAATAATGCCTGTTTTTTCTTCCTTTCTCTCTCTCTCTCTCTCTCTCTCTCTCTCTCTCTCTCTCTCTACTATGGTTGTTTGTTTATACAGGATCATCGAAATAGAACGCTCTATATCTGAAGCTGAATGTCTCATTTATTGTAAGACGTGTCATGGTGGGGTTTATTGTGTGTCGTTTAGCATCTCGCATAGTTTTCATTCCTGTTGCACATATGTAGGCGCATGCGCACGCGCACTCGGTTTTGTCAGTGGCAATAAAATACTGCGCCTAAAGCAGCCAGTACGATAGTGTCTCTTCAGGAGAAAACCAAATTTGTCATTTCATTTGCCCTCCATAAATATGGTATCCTTATGCGACCATTCTCCTCTCCTGAAGCCTAGTCATTGCTTTAATACTCCTCCTGTTTTCCTAAATCGAGTAAATCAGCGACGAAACAATTTAGCAGTACTTGGGCTTTCTGTTCCATACGTACGTAGAAAATTGCGTTCTTCTATTACGATAGCTGAACTCGGCAAACCATACGGCTCATTGGGATTTGTCCTGAACTCACGCCGATGTACTTACTGCTTTAGGCACAGTTTTAGTCACTAAGAGTGTTGAGTGCGAATGCGCGTGCCATGCGCAGCAGGCGTGTAACGAAAACTTGGAGTTGCTAGACATTACACAACTTACACCATGATTATGTGTCTGAAAGTAAAAGAGATATTTATTTTTAAACATAGGAACCTCTTTTTCGATGATCGTGTATCAGTAAAGGTTTTTATAAACGTGTTTATTGAAAGAAACAATCACCTGCCGGAGTTTTAATGCCCTATGGGAAAAGTTACCCAGTGTAAGGACCAAAGTTTCGGCATATACGTAAATTTAGGATTTCCCCAGAGGCATTTATTTGTCTTCTGTTAACATATACACGCAATTTCACATACCGCCCATCCATGCATAAATATGATAGCCTAAACCGACCTTGCCTGATACAGTACGGTAAGTATGCCAGTTGTACGAGTGAATGAATGTAGTGGGTGAGCTGTGCTGGGCAAACTGCAAAACGCTGGCCACCTGCCGTAACGATCACCTAGTGCAAATGGCACCAAGGGCTGACGTCACAAGGAAAATGCTTACTGACGAAAGCAAGTAGGCCATGCGGGGTGCAGACAGTTGGATCAGCCTGACAGTTACTGGGCATTAGACCCCGAACTGCGCCAATCCCTCAATTTAAGGTGTCACAGTTCCTCACTCTAGTACACATGGTGGGGATGTGTCTGTCGGCGGGTCTAGGCGTCGCAGTGGCGGGTAAACAGCCCGACCGGAGGGTGCGACGCGATGAGAATTTTCTTTTGCGGTAAAGAACGTGTGTACAGGCAGAGCATGACAAATGCAGCACACTTTCAACGAAGCGGCGTACAGCAGAGCTCTCCAGCCTACTGGTCTGTGGACCACTGCTCACTGCCACACCATGCTTACTGTTCATACTTATTAGTCTGGCGCTCTGACAAGCTGTAACATATTAGACGTGTGAGATCTGAAACTATAGAGTCTCTGAATGGACACATTTACCCAAGGTTTGTCATTTGGCATTTTGCGCTGTCTTGTGTGTATTGTGGTTAGTTCTACGACCGTAAGTTTGTTTCTGAAATAGCAACAAAGGCAGTAGGATATGCAACGTTTCAAGGAAACCATTTGAAAAATGACTGTACTTAAAACTGGAGTAAATTTTCCAGTTTCCGTCGCTCACCTTGTATGAAATTTGTTCTTACTTACGAAACGTATTTATAATAATATTTTAAATCTCTCTTGCCTGCAAGACCTACATTTTAGTCTATGGAAGTGAAACTGAAATATGTTGGCTGCATTTTCCTGAAAGCTGCAATCGCAATGGCATGCACGTACAATCTCGAAACACACCGGCTTTTATTTTAAATTGTTTTCCTATTATAAAATTCCAATATGTATTTCAGCAATGATTCCCCCACTGTCGGCACATTTTCACGTTTTAAACATCGACTTTCATTGCCCGTAATTCCGGTGTGGGTTGTTGCCCCTCGTATTGCTACAACACAACATACAGCTATGTCTGAAGGGTTACTGTGCGTGCAGGCACAGCTACGCATCACGTAGCTGAGAGCTATTCACTAAGTGAAGGGAACGCAGCCGAATGGAATTAAATTCATTGAATACCCAGCATGCCACACTTCCTACTGATACTACACACCAACCTTATCATGTATACGGTCCCGACTGCCGGGGTAATCCTCCTGAATACAAACATTGAACAATGGACGCCATTATATTCAAGGTCCTCGAGCAACCACTTTCCGAAAAAAAAAATCTTCACTTCGATATCGCAGCTTGGGGAGCGTTTTATTTTATTTCATGTAAATGCTATGCCATAATGCTCAGTGGTCATCGAGGATGAAGATACAGAGTTTCTGCGTAAGTGAAGGGCTGAAATGAGGTGAATACAATTAGCAGCAGTGAGGGCGTAAACGATCTGCCGTATGTACCCGAATGTAATTCGCTCCAGAGTTTAACTACAGATATCACTTGCATGCGTTCAGTTCTGCCACAAAGCGCATTACATTCAGACGGACACGGTAAAAGTATTGTCCTGACCGTTCTGATTGTAACGGTAATGCCGTGGCCACCGTTGTAATGATTGCAACACCGGTAGTACGTCTGTAGGACGTTTCGTTAGAGTATTTTGTGTAGAACCTGAAGCAAAAACGTGTCTGCGAAATTTGAGTTTTCCATGTCGGTAACATTGAAGATGGTGACGTTCGTAATGTGACGTCATCTAGTGTGGTACATGTGTACAGACATTTCAGAAGGCCTTGCTACTGTATCGTCAAAGCAGGAGAACCACTACTTAATAGCACTTACGGTTTTTGTGTGAAATTCTTTTCTATACTAATAATTACAAACATGGCGACAGTGTGACTGTTTCATGGTATGATGCGGGAATTTAACCAGTCGTAATATTTAGCAGTGCCGATCCCAGTGGCCGTGCGGTCTAAGGCGTGGGTCTGCGGCCGCTCGCTTACTAGGATCGTGGGTTCGAATCCCACCGGGGGCATGGATGTCTGTCTCTTGTGAGTGTTGTGTGTTGTCAGGTAGATGTCTCTGCGACGAGCTGGTCCCTCGTCCAGAGGAGTCCTACCGACTGTGGTGTGTCTCAAATGTGTGTGTGTGATCATGAAACCTCGACGAAACGAGGAGACCCAGGCCCATATAAGGCTGTCGAGCCATAGAAAAAAAATATGTAGCAGTGGATATTATATAAGAATACACCACAAATTTGCGTAGTTATTGATTACGTAGTTTTTATAGTTCTGTTATGTAGATTGAAGTATTGGAATGATAAAAGGTGCGACAAGTTTTTAGGCCCGTTCGCAAAATTGCCAAAAGAGCCTATTAGCTTCGTCATGTCTGTCTGCCTGTCTGTCTGTCCTTCCGTCCGTCCGCATGGAACAACTCGCCTCTCACTGTACGGATTTTTATAAAACTTGAAATATGAGTATTTTCCCAAAATCTGTCGAGAAAATTCAAGTTTCATTAAAATCCGACAAGAGTTACGGGTATTTTACGTGAAGACCTATGTACGTCTATGATATCTCGCTGAATTCTTCTTAGAATTACAGATGTTTCAGACGAAAGTTGTAGAGAAAATTAAAACACGCATTTTATGATCAGTAACATTTTTCTGGAAATCGTGCCGTTTATGAGGTAATGTGGATACATGTGGTAGATCCAGACAGGCCACAGCTGCCAATATAATAAGGCGCGTATGCATTGCATGGTGGATAACTAAGGCTACAAACATTCGAAATATGTAATAAGTCACTTAATGCTTTTCCACGACAACAGTGGTTTCGCGAACGCGCCTCAGTGTTAAGTTTATCGTGCATTGCCCGTCTTGTTTGTGTTTCCTGATCTTTTTCTTGTGCTAGTTTTAGAGCCCTTTTTGTATTCCGCTCAAATCTTGTCTGACTTACAATAACCAGATCATCCTTGTGGTTTGGGTGTGCAGTATTAGGCCTCTTAAGAAACCTTAATAATGAGAGAGGTGGGCCGTTTTATGCACTTCTTAAACACCTGCAGTGCCGTGAGTTGTTAACTGCTGACCGTACACTTTGCCTGCTAGTGTTCTGTGTCCACATTATTGGTTATTTTTTCTTACAATAACGTGCGAACTTTTAATAAACCTTACGTATTGAACTCTTTATGTTGCAGTCGTGTCTATCGTACGTGTTAGTGACCCAGTAATTTATGCTATTCTCGCCAAATATATAGGGTGTATCTTTTATCATTTCCCTGAGCACTGGAGCTGTCACGGGATGTCCCGGAGGATGCCAGCTTTCTATGCAATGAAGGTGCCGTGCTCAGGCAAAAGGTAAACGGGAGAGGTTGTGTGAAAAGAAAGCGTAAGCTGTACGCTACTGCTGTCCATATCGGCCGGATACAGCGGTTGGAACAAGTGGCATGTTGGTAAACGTCTGAACTAATGAGTCATTCAAAAGAACTGCCACGCTATTTGCAGTTACATTTTATTAATATCTGTGTTTGTTTTAGGTATTTTTAAGTGGAGTTTATTTATAGCGGGATAATACTGCAACAGATAGTCACATTTAATATTTAGGTAAATAATGGTTATGTTGGTCTTATGTTATCTAAAATGAAATTAGTCTGCAGTGTTATAATCAGTCGACTTCTGTGTAGTAGTTTCGTAGACGAAATATACGGACGGACAAGCACAATTTCCCCGTTTGACCTTTGTTCAAAGCGCACATAAAACCAAAATGTGGTGTGCTGAGACGACTGCCTGCTCCTCGGCACAGGATCGTTGTCACGAGAAAGAACAAGTTTCAGTCTCACCTAATGTACTGTGGAGACTTAATTAGTTTTAACGAAAGCCAAGTCAACGAGTTACGGGATGACTTAGAACAACTAAGCCTGGCCGTCAGGACACATTCTGGCTGGATTAAACTGTTAGTCACCAGAAGTCATCGACCGGTTGGATCTCGTCACAGTAAGAACACTTCTTTACTGCGGCTTAGTGGACAGATGGAACAATTCCCAGCTTTCTCTGGATTATTACGTCTTTTTTTCCCAGATTGGTTCAGGACTGCGAACTTACTGGTGAGGTTCTTTATCCTGCCTCATCACTGACAAGAGGTTAACTATCCTTGTCTTATTTGTGCTCATGCTAGTGAACGCGAAATGATTTTCTTCTCCGTGTTTATCTGTCTCAGAACTTTGACCTCATTGGGTGTTAATTAACTTTCTACGGGCGAGTATATTGTGGCCGTTTTGCACTCTAAATCTTCTTTTCTAATTTGTGCTGTCGTGTGCATTTCATGGTCACAATAGTCTCAGCTTACATGAAGACAAGGTCCTCCCTTCTACGAGGATTACCTGGATGGTGTCTCAACACGGACGTGTACGACTGGGAAAATTCCTCTGCTCACATAGAGGTTCATCACGAAAAGACCGTTTTAATTTTTAATTTTCTCTTTTCCTTCGTGAAGAAACATTTTTCTGCTTTCGGTTCGTATCTGTCACATAAAATCCATGGTTAACGTAAAGCAGAAATGAAACTTCAAAAGATTTTTCAAAATTTGTTGTGCTTTCAAGAGATTCATACTTAATTTGAAATACGGACCTATGACATTTATTTGAAGGAAAAAAAAAACTGAAATTTTATTGTTGATAAATTTGAAGCAATGCTTGCTGCTATTGAATTCTAAGTTGCGTTTTGTCAATGGTTTATTTCGTATTCTCTCCAGGCTTTAAGTAGCTCTGAACTGCTCAGCATCCATGGTCTTCTCACCATTTCGTTGAGAATTATATTTACTGTAACCTATATAGTTGCAGCAGCGTTGCTACATAATCGATTTGTAATGGTTAATATTTTTATTAATATGTCTTTACAACTGACGTGTTTTGTCACAGTTTGTATCAAAGAGCTCCGTGGAGCAGAGCCCGACTTGACATGCACATAGCGGCTGGCTGTTCAGTATTTGTTATTAACTATGACACTTAGTAGTTTATCGGGGCTTTGACCTTGTCTGATTTGTTTGTTTGTTTATTGCTTTTCTGAACTTGTGCTGACTTTGTAATTGGTCATTAAGCTGTTGTTGAACTGAACTGATTATTATTATTATTATTATTATTATTATTGCATTACATATCTACTTCATTTGTGTGTTAACTCTCATATTTATTGTTTATCTATGTATTAATGAACATTTTATCTTTTACCGTTGATGTATAAAATTGCACCACGAATCAATTTTCTCATTCAACACTGCAGCATTTGCATGGTTTTACTCATCACATATGCATTGAATAACCTGTCCCTATTGTTTCGCATCCGGATTGTTCACAATCACAATTATATTATCATAAAGCACTACTGTTTGCGTGATCTATATCTTTATGGAGATCTAGCGGACTGCGTTCGGTAACCGGCCCGTGATAATTACGGTGACATAACTCGCAGCTGTGCGGTGAGTGGCTTATTGTTTGTTGGTGACGTTGGTCATGCTGATGCAGCGACTGCTGTTGGGTATCACGCTGGCAGACACTGACAGACGGGCACAATATCATAGAGCAGTAACAGTGGTGCTCCTAATGTAATTTTTGATCTGCTGTGCCAACCCCTCGATATAACAACCCGGTAACTGTAACAGCAGCAACAGCCCGCATGGTCATAGGAAGAAGTGCTAAAGAACTTACGCAGGGGATATCTGAACATGAATGACCGTGTTGGTGACAGACAGCAGACCCTTATACTTTTATGATTCAGGAAAGCAGGACTTTTTTTTTTTACAATCCAGTGTATTGAACAGACTACCGGACGAAAGACGTGGGTTTAGTGCCTGAAGAGGCGGAGATTTTTATCTTTGCCACAATGGAGATCGGCTCTGGGGTTCATCATCCAGCCCCTATAAGCTGCGTAACGAAGGCTTTCCCCCGAAGGTAAAGCGGTCGGAGCGTGAATATGATCGTTTACTTGCAGTTGCTGCTTAGGTTAAGGATACGTCGAACTATAAATACACTACCCTCCGCCTACGCGTTGATGGCGTGGTTCTTAATTAAGCACATGGAAAGCTTTACTTTCGGGAGACAATTCATGTTAAGATTCTTATGGGTGATTGAGAGTGACAGAGGGAAAGCATTTTTGCTTTGGAGCCTGATGGTGTTGTATGGAACGGCCCGAAATTTGAAGAGTACCACGAGAAATATTTTGTACTTCATATGTCGTCAAATACGAGGGTGAGCCGAACGAAAATCTTCAAAGTACGAAAAAATCGAGAGCCCATTGTGTGTAGCTGTAGGCATATTAAGTTATCAGAATGGATTAGAAGCGTGTATTGTGTATGGTTGGTTTCAAAATATGTTGAAAAATGGCAAAGATTAGATCAGCTGGTAAAAGTTGTGTAAGGTTGCCATTTGACCCACATGTTTGAATTGTTTGCAGTGAATACATTATTTATAGGTATGCAGGCCTACAGAAGGAGTTGTAAGAATTACGTTTTAAGTGGTTAGGTATAATTCGGACACGATATCTTAGAGTGTGTTTGGTATTCTGCAGATGTTAAAATATTAAACGAAATCTGGAGTGAATTCCGCTCGAATTTCTGATACCCACTGTCAGCACAGGAAATGAAAACACATAATACTCACTGTTTTCAATACGAAGCCAAATACATCATCTCGGACAAAATAGCGATCTTTGTATTCTTATGTACTCGTATTTATTTAGGTTAATTTCTCCTTTCAAAGACTTTCTGTTTTTGACGTATGGCATAACACAGACTGATGCTGGGCCATCTTACATTGCCGCATGCAATGTTTTTTGCTGCCTGTAGGTCGGAGGAGAATAAACGTTATTACTGAATACATGTATTTGTATCCTGACACTTTTCGATAAAGAATGGTTGTAGACGTCAGAAATTCTTACAACGTGCTGGTATAAAACACATGAGGGGAAATATCACTTGGCCCATTTGAGTGTAGAAATAATATCAAAATAGGTCCTAGACAAATGAGGCACGAAGTGTTGAACACTTATTGGGCTGACTCGAAGAGGGTATTATGAAGGAAATTTTTGACGATAGTGAGGCACCTTTGGTTTCCACGAGAGCAGCAAAGTTCTTCACCGTTTATGTGAGTGTGAAATGCCCATAGTAAATCTTTTAGCACAGTTTGTTTTCGAAGAAACGCTTGTTATTTTCATGATATAACTAGGAGTATGTATGCCTACACATTTACATTGCAGTTGAATTCTGAAACAAATAGTAATATTTATTACTGAATACTGACCCGTTGTGGCTCAACCAAGTAACGTTTCATAAAATTGGAGACTGTAGCCTTAACCTTGAGCCCTTCTCTTTCTTCCGCAACTCCCACACTGCTTCAGTGATTTCCTGTGTCCTAGAGAAAGCTTCGCCTTGGAACAGTCAGATGAGGTGTGAAATTGATCATAGCCTTCAGTTCATTTTGCCTTGAAAATTTCTGCATCCTGACGTTTTTACTTGTTCCCAGCCTCTGAAGACAAGCGTCGGGATGCTACCTGTAAGTAAACCACGACCGCTTCCCGGATAATTATTAGTTCTCACCATTTACGACTATAATCTTATCCTATTGATGTTGTGTAAATTCTGGCTGTGAAGCAGTATCTGAACGTCTTAACCCTAATAAAGTTCAGTGGTTATTATACGTACCGCCGGACTAAACATTTGCGCACTGAATGTGTTTGTCTGTTCCACATGACGGCCACAATACACAGTGATATTTCCTAAATTGTGTTAACCGATTGGTCTTGATAATGGATGTGCAGTGTTTCCTGTGAGTAGGAATTAAGTCCTTAATGTAATTTAGATTAATTTTGGGCCGCGTTTGTTGTCATGAGCTCCCGCAGTAACTCGACTGAGTGACAGCGAGTCTTAAATTGGATTTGGACTTGAACTGGTAGTATGTAGTGTGTGATAGGCTACACGAGGTACGTCATAATCTAGTTTAAACCGCCTGCAATGACAGAGGTCTTGTTTATATCGTAATTATGTACCGATTGTTTTCATTGCCTTGGTCCTCTCAAAATGTACATGTTTAAGTAATTTGCAGACCGAGCTACTGAACAAAGGACAGGCCCGTCCTCTTTCCACCCTAAGGCGGTTATGACTGGGGTGGTCAGGCTCACGTTTAATGAGATCTTATCATGGGCCTCAGGTGGGGCTCGATGTCAAGATGGTCAGACCGCTGACCCACTGTTTAGTTGCAAAGTGACTTTAACTTGAACCTACACTTATTCTTCAAATGGTTAAGTATTGTTTGGTAATGCTGACGCGTAAAAGCGTATAGATGTATGCATACATACACACAATACGTACATGCATACATACACACAATACGTACATGCATACATACACACAATACGTACATATATACATACATACAAACAATACATACATACGTACACACAATACATACATATATACATACACACAATACATACATACATACAAACAATACCTACATACACAACATACATACATGCATACATACACACATACATACATACATACATACATACATACAATGTACACTACATACACTACAGTACATAAATACATACGCATGCACCTGTCACTTCCATTGCCTTAGGTGCGTCGTAACGAAATACAGCTCTGCACTTCGGAACGCCAAGTATTACGGCAACTTCTCTGTCTGGCGTGTCATACTGCAGTGTCTAGTAGGTCCGTGGCAGGCGTACGGTAATCACGTTAGTTTTCTAGAATAGCTGAACCGTAGTGAAGAAGTGCGCTGATTTCGCCGCGCAACATCGTTCTACAGACCAATCCTGTATTTATTACAGTATTTTTTGCATGTTCCTTACAAACATAATATAGGGTACATTCGCAATGGAACATCTGTTGAGTTTGTTGAAGCGGTTGTTGGTGTAAAATATTCTGCCGTTAGACCTACCTGTTTATGATTACCTTCTATTTATTTGTCTCTTCTGTTTAAAATTATTTAATGGTTTGCGGAGTTAATGGCGTGTTAAAATTGTGGTAGCTTTTTTTTAAGCCATCTCACAATGTTCCTGTATTCTATTTTGGGCTTTTTTGTGTAAGAGGCGGAATAAGGGCTGTTGCGAAACAGCCTGATCCCTCACAGTGCTCCACCTGAACTTGTCAGATTCAAATCGCATGTCTAATCTTATTTCACTTCTCATAAAACGGGAGGAATTTTTGTTTTTTCGAATTTAGAAACCATTAAGAAGAGCACTGAAAAGAGACTAAAGAGTTCAGAGCTCGAACATTTTGTTTTAACAGACAGTTGGCAGGTGATGTCCTCTGCACTTCACCGTCCTACTTGTGAGTAATCGCTAATCTTTTATTGCAGAAGACACGGAATTCCCAGATGACTACTGACAAACTGCGGTACAGAGTTTTTGTTGTCAGATTTCCCTTTCCTGCGCTAATAGGTTCCATATGCAGAATTTATGTGATGTTGAATCAGCTAGAGAGGTGACGACGTGTGGCGGGTACGTAATGTGACGGTTCAGGTGGGATGTGATGCTGTGTCGCTGGGCGAGTAGTTACTGGCCTTGTAAAGTTTTATATTGCCTCCAGCTTCAGGGTGGCGCGAAGTACTTCAAGTCTCTGCCCGGTCTGGATGTCTTGACTGAAGTTGAATTTAAACATATTCGAGGATAGTACCTCAATTAGGCCAGGAACACAGTCTTCCATATCTTTTCCAATTTTTTTTATTTTCCAGTCATCCTACTGTTATGCACCATACGGACTGGGCTGTTGACTGGGACGTTAACTAATGTACATAAACACATAAATAATAATTAAAAATACATGAGGTGCGTACCCCCTGTTGAGCAGTGCTGAGCACTGTACCGCTGCGCTAGGTTAGCGAATTCGTGCAAGGTACAACGCTGCATATAGGTAAGTCTATGCGTCATAGACACTGCATTATGTTTGACAGACTTCTGAGATTTTATTAACTACATCAAGCACGGCCTATTTGAGAAGCTAATAGTCGCTTAGGCAGTCAAGAAGTTCCGTACCATTTGTGGAACTTCTAAAACCAGCAGTATTGTCCTCCGAAGCGTTTGTAACTATCTACCAGACTAAACCTTGTCACATCCAGAATACCATATTCTGTTTATCTCACTGTTCACAAGAGCCCGCCACGGACCCAGTTCTCAGCCAGCTGAATCCAGTCCACATGCTCACACTTTGTGCGTTGGAACACGCAATTCTTACTCGCGAGATCCCCTGTTCTGTCACTACGTCAGCGACTAGTATTAATGTAAAAATTCATCATTTAGTTTGACAACTAGTCGCATGAGTGAGTAGACCGTGAAATTACTGAGTGTGTAACTAATTCTCATATTAGTCCAGGTCTTTCAGGACAGTTCTTCAGTTTTAAAGCATACCTTGTATTCGCACTCGCAAATCCCTTGTGTATTCACTGCCTGCAGTGTGTTGTCATATCGCGAGTGGTCACCGTAGTCCTTCATTCAAAAATCCAAATTGCTGTCACTCTGAAATGAGAGGTCTTGGCTGTAGGGACGGTCCACAGTCTGTCCACGTTTCGTGAACAATCTGACACTCGCGTTGACGAGCAGCACCTGAGACATTTCTCATACGCGGAAAATTGTCGAATGCCTCGCTCTAGAAAACAACCAGAACCAAATTTTCTTACTTCCTTCTTTTGTAGTTTCTTTTTTTTTTTTCTGTTTTTCTCCTGTATGTCTATCTTCATGCTTGTTTACTGTCTCCTTCCTTTCCCTTTTCTCCTAGCACCATTTTCTTTTTTCTTTCCTTTCCTGCGTTTCTTTCTTCCTCTTTCTACCTAATCTTCTCTCCTTCACATTACATTTTCAAAGATTGGACTGAAACGTAATTTCCGGGGATGTCAGACCGAGTGCTACAGAAGATCGGGCAAGCTTAAGTGTCACCCTTTCAATCCTCTCCTTAGCTTAATGACCAGAACCTCGGTCTATTCAGATCCGGAAATAATCTAAGACCATGAACCTTAATATACCTTTTCGGATGAATAATCAGCTTACTGTAAGGCCCTGCCATCACTGAACAACACAGAAAATGTTGGCAAGCTGCATATTCTGAAGGAAGTTCGAACACGCGTGTCGAAATTGCGCCCGACACTTTCAACTGTACGCGCAGTGCTGTCAGTGTCCTGACATGAAATGTGTCCACGGTAGTCAGTCGGTCATCTGTTTGAACTACAGTTATCGCAGCCAAGAAGCTCAACCGAACAAAGTGGCTCAACTTTTAACGTTCTGGATTTTATTCGGGTTGTACCCTCTTCGAATATGGGCCTCAACACCGACCATCCTCACAAGGTTTCGTGATTTTTCTCAGTTCTTCCAGACATGTTACTTTATAGTACCAGTCATTTCTCTACGCATTTTATTAATTTCTCTGTTGGGGAGCTGTTTATATCCATAACATATGCAATATCCTTAACTCACGTACACTTGAACTTAAGTGATGATGTAGATATGGTCTAATGATCAGTAGTGTATATGGTGTAATAGCAGGATACATGGTCTAATAGTCAGCAGTATATGTGGTCTAGTAGCAGTATATATGGTCTAATAGTCTGCCGTAGATATGGGTATGATAGCAGTAGTATATTGTCGAATAGTCAGCAGCAGATATGCTCTGATGATCAACAGTAGTTGTGGTCTAATGGTCAGTAGTAGGTAAAGGTAAAGCAATCCCATTACAGGCCTGGACAGACCCTTGGGGTTACAGGAGGTTGAGGCTCCCAGATTTCAGGACAATCGGCACATGAAGGTGGTAAGGTTGTCAGCCCTACGCACCGGCCGCCTTTACCCCCCAGGAAATATTCCTGGTACTCATTTCTGTTAGAGGCTGAGTCGACCCCAGGGCCATAGTGCGACCGAAACGATTATGTCAATGAAAAATTCCAATGACACCATCGGGAATCGAACCCGCGACTTTCCGGTTTGTAGCGTAGTGCCTCAACCAACTCATCCAACCGCGTGCCCCGGTCAGTAGTAGGTATGGTCTAATAATCAACTGCAGAGGTTTTTCTGCGTCGAAGAGAAACGCTATGTTAATGCGAGTGTTCAGTAGGTGAGGTTTGGAAGGAGGTGGCAGTGAGTGACCTTTTTGAAGCTGCTGTCCTAAAAATCACGAGTATTCTCAACACGTCCGTTAGTCCTGTATAAATAAGAAGGTGCCTTGCTGTGTTTCGTCATATCCTGTCGTATTTTCTGTGTTACATTCTGATATTTTCTTCATAATGTGTCAATTTATGGCACGTTATTAGTTTAGCGCAGTAAACCACATTTCATTACTGTGCAAAACAACATATACTCGTATGCTGGTACAACTAAAAGTTATGGTCTTCTTGGATGTGACTCGTGTAGTTTTGTAACCTGAAGCTGCAGGCAGCAGGTTTCTCCGAAACGATGGTTCCTATTTACATGACGTTACGTGCCAGAAAACCCATAACGTTAATGCTCACCTACTTGCAAACCAGAAGTCTTACAAGTTGATAAAATATGAAACAGAGGACGTATGTGCGTTAGTGTGAGGTATAGAAAGTGCTTCAGTACGCAACAAACGTACTTTAAAATACCCGGTGCCAGAAGGGATTCGGCAGCCTAGGAATTCAGACACTTGTTCCTCCTGGTCCCTGCGGAATTCCATTGCCCCTGCAGAGTCGTGCCAGTGCATAACATTAATAGTAACAGCCATTCACCCCTGGTGTTGGTAGAACACAGGGGTTGCAAACACTACCACAGCTCCTGCCCAGTGCTGTTGTCAACACACACACACAATGCTACACAACGGTTGTTTGTAAAGTGTTACTTTCAGTGAGCGGCCGTACAGCTTTCGGACAATTCTTGCGGCGACTGCTTTCTACAGCTTATCGTTGTCATTGGTTATATTATCCCCTTGGAAACGTCGACTAAAAGCCGACAAGTTTGCTCTTCTAAATGTCCATTGTCGTCATTTGAAGTCGGACGATCTCTGAGCTCGCTTTGCAGTGTGTAATTACATAACTGACTGGCTTACAAGTGGCTTTCTTCAAAAGTCGATGGTTGCTCAGCTGGGCAAGAACTTCAGCGCTTTGTGAGGCCCAGATCCATTGATGTGTTCAGTATGGTTGCACCCTAATCAATTTTAGTATTGCATTTTCGTACGATGAAGAGCTGTTAGTCCCATGTCCACCCCAGAGTCTTAAGACAGCCCATTGTCAGCCGTCTACGGATGCTTATTCGACATATATTCGACATACATTCGTACATGCTGCTGCCCTCAGTAGCTAGAAGCAGTCTCTCGCGTCTCGACGTTATCACCGTACATGCGGTGGTACATGCCGTAGATAAAAGTATGAAAGTTTAAAGATCTATTAAGTATCAAGAATGGCAGCTTAACTTTTTTAAGACCAAAGAAGAGAAATAAGAACAATGACGCTTAATGAGAGATGCTCGTATTACGTTTATTGTGAGAGGGGACTGAAAAGTGACAGCTCTGAAGGTGTCCAGGCTGTGCCCGTCCGTCCTTCTGGTAAAGGTAAACAGGAGGCCACCTGTAGCTTTGGGAAATGACAGTAAGATGATTTGAAGTGGACTGTCTGATTAAGCATCAGAGGAAGGAACTTGGCCGTTTGGGCCGAATTCTGTATTTGGAGGGCTACATTTGGTCGGAAATTTTTAAGTTGCTTTTGGGAGGGCTGCACGAGAAGCATTACATCTACATTATGTACAAAATTAATATCTGTGTATTCCTTAAATAGGAGTATCTTAACTATGTGTCTGCATAGATTATGTCTGTGTTAAATGTCTTGGTCGTAATCTCAAACGTTGACCCTTAGCCATACTGTAGGATTGTTGACTTACAAATAATACTTTTTACACAACTTGTAGGTACATTCCTAATGTGTAAACATGCTACATTACGTATTCCCAGCTGTCATGTTTCTACAGTTACGACTATCACTATGAAAGCTAAATACACTTAGGATGCCTGCCATTCTTATTTCAGTTCTGCAACAACGTAGCGTATTTCCCGTTGAGCTGTCACGACATAAAATTTCGTACCCGTGTACAAAGTGGTGTCAGTGTTGCTGCCACCTCACAAGTTTGCGCCCCAACCGTGATGTCATTACTGACTGTAGGAAATGGTAAAAAAAAAGAGAGCTGGGTTGCACTTAAATAGCCTATATTCACACCAAGTTTTGCAAAAATCGGTAAATTGCTCAAACATTGAAACACCACAACATGGTGATTCCGTAAGCCTACATTTCATCTTTTGATAGGAAAGTAGGCTAACCTTAAAACTTGTAAAGAGTGGAAATGCTGTTTAAGTACAAAGAAGCTCCTCGAATTGCATATTACTCGAATAATTCAAGAATTCCAGCCAAGTGGCATGATTCCTTATTAATTTTTTTAGTACGATCGAGGCGACCGATCGTACAAAGTTTTGTTCAGACTGTGATGAACATTCGAGTTCTGTGAAGTTGGGATGGAATTCTTGACATGCTGAGTGAGTATTTGCATCTCAAGGAACGTCATTAGTTTATCAATTCCGTTATGTATTGACCGTACAGTGTGTGATACATTCAAACGAACTGGCTTGTTTAAAGTACCCTTCTTTAGAATTTATAATTAGGAATCTTCGAAGTATACTTACCTTGGCGCACTTTAGATTTATTTTTCACGAAGACGTTATGGCATGGAAAATAAACGCATTTAGACACGCTAATGTTAATTACATCCTTAGGCCTAGCTTGTACCGCAACATGCTTGATAGGCAGGGTCCGGAACTCGGAAACCCCAGTGCTGTTCCACCGGTACTTCAGCGAGAAAAGGTTGGTACCACTGCACTAAAGGACCATGTCATGGCTGAGGCGGTTAGGCGCCGGCCTGTCTGTCACCGCAGAGGTCCGGGTTCGGTACGAGACCAGTTTATATGCTTTTGTGGTGGACAAAGCGGCAGCGGGACAGATTTTCTCCGAGCACTTCTGTTTATTCTGCGAATCTCATTCCACCAATGCTCCATACTCATTCATTCATCTATCATCGACGTCGTATAATCGTAGCAACTGACAGCGCCATTAAGTAACTCTCACTACCGTTGCACTAAAACCATTCCTTGCTTTGATGTGCTCTACCCCCCCCCTCCACCACAGCCACGTCCCATTTGTAAATAAAATGACGTCGCGGAAGCAGTGTCTCCAACCTTTTATAAAATTTCCCTCGAAGACAACAGTCACTCTAGAACAGAACACTTCTCTTACGCCTTCATTTGCACCCTCAGCACGATCATTTGGGTGGGTGGGTGCGTAGGTGGGCAAGGAGATTGATCGCACGTCGTTACTGTTCTGTTATACAATGGCATTGCAGCCAACCGCACCAGGGTGTTTATTTACGGACAAGACGTCTCTGTTCGTGCAATCATCGTGTTCTAATGACGTCATCACACCTGTCTTATAAGCAAAATAAATTCAGCATATCACGCCCACTGTCACCTGTGTATTCACTTTGTGTTTCGAAACTAGAGGTAGTTGGTGCAGAGGTTTGTGTTGGTGTGCCTGTCTCGTGTTCGGAACACAGCTTGTACACGGAATTCATAAGAAGAAATGCGTTAGATTTTTAAAAACATGATCTGTTGTTCTTAAAATACAGGAGCTCCTTTGATTTTACTGAAACAATTTAATAAAATTCCACATATTCCCAAAGCAGACTATCTTTATTAGACCATATCCTTGCTACTAGTCAGTTCAGAATCTTCTGTCGTCTCGTCTGCTATGTGAAAACGTCAAGATTCAAAATACACAGAACTATAATTTTACCATTTTTTGTGGGTGTGAACCTGGTTCCTGACATTAAGGGAGGGTGTTTGTAAGCAGGGTGTTGAGAAATTTGGATGTGAGAAGGGTACATGATATTAAGACGATAACAGCAAGATGGACGGGACGTGTAGCGTATGTTGGAGGAGTTGAAAAATGCACACAAAATTTAAACCGGATAACCTGAGAGACGTAGTCGTCGGTGGAAGTATGGTGGAGCTTAAAACTGGAGCATTAATAGTAAGGCGTGACGAGGGTATGGACTGCATTCGTCTGGCTGGGGATAGGGTCCAGTAGTGGGCTGCTGTGAACACCGTAGTGAACCATTTAATTCTGTAGTCTGTGTTACGACAGGTCCGTAGCCTCTTCCACAGCGAGTTCTCCGTAGGGTGCGATTTAGTGATTTGTCTTTCAATTTCCAGGATCTTCTCTCTTCCTTAAGGTTATCCAGTAGCTGCTTTCGTCTTCTTCCTCGTCTTCCCGTCATTTCTATCCTTCCTCTAACTTTCCTTCAATCACGTGATTTTAGAAGGCAGTTTCTACGCAAGATGTGACCAATCCAGTTAGCCTTTCTTCTTTCTGTTGTATGTAGGATATTCCTCTCCTCCTTGACTGTGTATAATGCTTCTTCATTTCTCACACGATCGGTCAACTGATCTTCTCCATTCTTCTCCATCACCACATTTCAAAACTTCCCAGTTCTGATCTGCTTTCCGAAGTGTCCACGTTTCAGCACCGTAGTGAACCGTCGAGTTTTATAAAATATGAGAATTTCTGGGGTAGATGAGCGACCAGTAGCGTAGAACAGTAGCGCGTATATGTTTAGAAAACGTTAAGGCAATAAACGGATGGACAAATGATGTGTTGCTGTCTCTGAATCAGGAGGTGTAAGTCACTTGCAGTGTTTTTATGCAGATAAGAACACGTTACTTTACTGGCTTTCCATGAACATACACAGTGCGTCTACAGAGTTTTAGGACTGATTTTTTTTCACAAAATACTACCTGCGCTATCTAAGGGCCACTGCTGGAACTGATAACTATCATGTCTGAACTTGTTTCGTGCAAAGTTACGGCAGAGGGAGCAAAGCGGTTCTAAGGTAAATTATTTTGTTTAATGTTGCCCAGCAAAACCGTACTGTCATGGAGTCAAGTAGTGAACAACGAGTGGCAATAAAGTCTTGTTCTAAAGCGGGTAAAACTGCAACAGAAACTGTTGAAGTGGTGCGTGCAGCCTATAGAGATGAAGCACTAACGCTATCCAACATTTTTCGCTGGTATGGACGGTTTCGTGAAGGGCAGGAAGATGTTCAAGACGACACCAGTAGTGGTGGCCCCTCTGGGTCTCGAACGGACAGCAAAATCGAAAATGTTTGGCAGCTCTTGCTGCAAAGTCGTCAGCTGTCACTTCGAATGACGGCGGATGAGCCTGACATCAGCAATGATGCTGTACGGCAGACCGTCGTTGAAGATCTGAACAAAAGGAACTGGCTCTTGCTGCACGATAATGCTCCTTCCCACAACGCAACTATCGTCAAGCAGTTCCTCGCAAAGAAAATCTTTACTGTTGTTTACCACCCCTCTTACTCGCCGGATTTGGCGCCTGCGGACGAATTTCTATTCCCTAAAGTGAAATTCAACCTTAAGGGGCGCCGTTTCGACACCATTTCAGACATCCAGAACAACGTGACGAGTGAATTAAAAGAGTATTCCGGCATTTGAGTTCTACGGAGGCATTCAGAAGCTTTACGACCATGCCGATAGGTGTATAGAGTTAGGAGGGACGCATGTTGAAGGCTAAGGAGTAATAAAATTGTTTTCTAGAATTTTCGATTTTTTATGAATCTAGTCCTAAAACTTTGTAGACGCACTATGTATTTTCCTTGTGACTCCAATGTAAGATTTTTTTTTCACAGCTCCATTAAAAGCGTCCTTAAAGGACGCATAAATGAAGCGTCGGATTTTCTCGTAGTGCTTCATTCTCTTTTGATAACCAACCTGAATTCAAAGTGTGGTACAAAGAGGAATATGTGTTTTTACATGTAGGCTATTCAGGCCTCAATATAGAATGAGAAATACGATTCCCTAATTTCAGTATGATCGTGAAACTTACCGAAAAAAAAATCTGATATCGTAGGTTGTTTAAATGACACTGAAGGCTAAACTCTAAATAAGTTACATGTTGCCCAGTGTGACAGAAGTGTTAAAGTGAGTACACCTTTCCAGTTTTTTGTTAACAGGATAATTTGTTGTTTAATCGACGTACCGTGTTTAGGTCATCGATCAAAACATTAAACGCTTGACAGCTCTGATACCCATGTTATGACGGGTCATATAATTAAACGAAACACATCACATCCACACAGCTTGTACGGGGAGCTATGCAAGGTATAATACAAAAACACTTTGCACCTCTGGGGATATCACATTCATGGACGAGGGCCAACCACTGAGCAATATTTCTCTTTAACACATCGACTCAAATAATCGACCCATGACATAAATTAACTAGCCATTTTCAATCTGTCTCCTTTTTCGAGCGTGAGACTGAATGCGCCGAGCAGTCTGCCATGTGCAGTGTTCTGATCTCATCTGAGTTACTGGCTGAGACTTGTCGTGGTTTTATTCAGTATATCCCTGTTAGTTACGAGCCCAGACCTACTTTTTTCCAGATCATCAGCTACTCATCATGTATTATTTCCAGACCTCATTTTATTGAGGTTTTCGTTGTTTTCCTCAGTTTTTCTATGTCAATTACGTGGCAGTAAGCCCTACCTTGACGTCAGCGATGTCAATCGCCACTCAGCATTTCCTACTTGCTGTCCAAAATCGTCTTGCATATTATTGAACACTGTAGCCTACGGCGTATTGCTGTCGTGATTGAGTTTCTTTTTTGTGACTTCTCAAAGCCTGTCGATAATGTCGCTACTGTACCCGTATCTCGAAACAAAGAGTGCATGGCCGTCTCCTTCCCAAGCTTTTCCCATTCTCCATTCATGATTGTCTGTACCGTTGTACGCAGTACCTCAATGAATAACATCAGACTCTCTCCTCTCCAAAGGATTGAACGCACTGAAATCCTCTGGGACGATGAGCCGCGCCTTGTAATATTGGAGGAGGCTATCTCTGTCGTTATCATGAACTATAGGGTGATTGTCCGAGAGGATTTAATTGCATGACACGCCTGTATCTCCATGTATATTATGACAGTATAGCTGGACATCATGCATTGTCTGAGGTAGGCTGTATTATATATACATATGCGACGTTTCGATAGTTAATTCTCGGTATTAATCAGAACAACAGAACTGGTAATTAGCCAACCAAGCCTAGGCGCGAGCTCTGTATGACCTAACCGACTAGGAGACAGGATGTAACCGGATGGCTAACAAGTTACAGCAACCTGGGCTTGCCCGATGGCATAGGGGCTAGCGTAGGTGAACAAACTTGGTATTCAGAAGTATCTATTTGACTCAAACCGTTAATACAAATATTAAAATTTAAAAATTGATAACAAGAAGAATCCGGCGTCTGGTTCAGTAGATAGGTACCAGCGTACTGTCTTGATCTTGAGGGCAGTCTAAGAAGATAGATCAATAGCAAATAATAGGCATTAACGAGTATCTTAGTATAATGAAAATCAATCAACTGAAGACGTTGGTGGATACAATTCCCAGAATGTCGTTTATGTCAAAAGTCTGCTTAAATCAGACTGCGTATGGTGTCCAACATAATGTTAGTATAATGCATGAGCCATTCCCATAAAGTTTTAGAGGAACATCTCACCCAACGACACAGCTTCACTTCCCTTCACTTCACTTGAATCTCCATCTCATTATTCTTTCAGAATATATCAGGAGCGAAATACGTTTCTGTTACTTTGAAAGCGCACAGTTCCATCTGCAGTAGACTTCACCTTCTGAGCTGTCTGCCTCATCATCATACAGCCTTCGTAACAGCCACTGTGATCATGAGTATTTCTTTACCCCAGACAATGAAAGAACTACGCCGGAGACACTTGTGTTCCCTTCTTGTGGAAGATGTGACATCAACATTTCCTAGTCTCAATGGAGGGCGGTACAGAAATCAATTGGACCTGGATCGGAACATATAGGGCACTTGAGTGGCAACAATTGAAGAAAATCACTGTGGGATTGTGTCTGCGCTGGCATAAAGTGACTCTGAGGGCTAGAAACCCTAACTGCGAGATAACTGGGAGATCAAGATATGGCAAGGGAGTGCACTAGTTGGAGGGGGTAGAGGATAAAAAGTTACCACACACGGGCTGGGAGATTCGATACGAGCATGGGGTTGGTGGCCTGTCACAAGCAGAAATTGGAGAGATGTGGGCGGAGCTGTTAGGGTAGAACTTTATCATAAAATACCCTGTGGAAACATGACGTGGAAATGGGGTCAGAGTTTCACATACACACGAATAGTATACGACGATATTTTATCTGACATGTCTGAAAGTTTCTTGCCTTCTATTTTTATATCTCTTATTTCTTTTTGTTTCTCAAATTTTTGTCTTAACTTGGTTACAGTGACTCGATAAGTGCTGCCTTGGGGGTGAGGATGGACATAAATTCGCATGTTATTTTCTTGCCTGAAGCCGTAAAGATCAGAGCGGCAGAGATGTCGCTCTGCGGCCTCTTGCACTGTGCACTTTGTTTTATTGCTTTCCATACTTGAAGTCTCTGATAGGCGACAAATGACGGGATCGTAAGTAAAGCTGGCTTGGGGTACGTTGCAATGATTGTCATTCTGAGTTGGCGCGTTAAATACGAGCAAACTGAACCAGAGGGACAGCGCCAAGAACTGGATCAGCTGATGCTCCTCAAAGCCCACGAAAGAACGCTGGAAAGAAATTAGTTTTCCCGGCAGCGATTTTAGTGTGTTTTCAAGTCTAGGCTCATTTATCTATTTGTCTTCCACATATATTAACAGAGAAAGTATTGCTATCGGACAGTGAGTAATTCCGTGGAGGATTCTGATCCTTGAGAAGTCGGTAATTATTCTGTTGGTCAAGGACTGGCTTTTTAGGGAACCCAAAAGTTCATTACCGTGTCCATAAGACCCCATTATTGGACGCTACTCAGTGCCAGTTCAGTCTATTCCATAATTTCACGCTATGTGTACATTTTATAGTATTATCCTTTCATTTGCTCGTAGATATTACAGCCGTTTTCTTCTCTGCAAGTCTTACGAATAAGATCTGTTTACATCTGTCTGCTAATGCATGATCCTTATTTGGTAACCCTAATATTTCTGAAGGATACAATTTAGTGAAGCTCCTTGTTATACGGTTTTAGTTACCTTCCTGTTCCTCTGTCTGCGGTCCAGAGTTGTTGGGTCTGTAGCAGAGCAGCAGTAAGGTTCAATTGCTGTACGTCTGCATAGCCGATAAATTGTTTAACATAGACCTACTTACAGAGAGGCACAAGGAAGAAAGGGCAACTACCATATTCGGTTTAAAACTTAAGTCTTGATTTACTGATCACACCGATCAGAATTAAGTAATTTTGTCCGAACTGGTTATTATTTATGCGAGAGCTGTTTAACATTTTTTAACTTTGGAATATTTCTTCGGATATTTAGTCCTGTTGGCGGGCAAATGCTGGAATATAAAACGCGACTCTCTCCTTCAAGATGCTTTTATATCTTTCTGTATTTCTTTTCATGCTTTAACAACCTCTACTGGAAAAACACAAGCGTCTTGTTTTGTTTATAATGTCTGCATGTCACCGACCCTGAGCCCAAAATTTAAACAGCTCCACTGGACATGTTCCATTTCAACCCAGATCATCCCAGTTTAAATTGTCCTCTTTTTCCTCGATTCTTTGGTTTATAGGAGCATATTTGTTTCTTCATTCCTGATAAATTGTGTTTCCACTAATTTGCCTACTCTTCAAGTAGGTTCCTTTACGAGTGTTAAGCTTGTTTTAAAAAATAATCATATATATATATATATATATATACATTTTCTTCATTTGTCTTTTTCCCTATTTTCTTTTCATTTTTGTTTCTCCCGTTATTTCTACACATGTTTCTTAATTTCTCTTCTTCCGTTTTTTTCTTTATTTTACCCGCTGTTATATTTTTTTTCTCTTTCACTCGCTCATTCGGTCTCCCTTCATCCTTTTGGCATAAGATGTGAACAGTAATATAACCCCGTTTTCGGATTTAACTGCCTCCATGGCTCAGTTCTGCCATTTTCTGCTTCCTAACGCCGTTCAACCGCTCCGACGCAGTAATTAATCTGCACCGCTTTATGAAATTGTTGTTGGTGAAGCAAAACAGCTGCGGCGTGAAATACAGATAATGCATTTAGTGAAACCAGTAAACCCTTTTCCATTGGTAGTGATTATTAATTACTATTAGAGAAACCCAGAGAACGGTTTGACAATTTCCCGAGGCCGTAACAATAACGTGATTTTAATTCACATCTCAACGCCCGTCCATTGCAGTGACTGGCCTGTCTGACCATTCTTTTAATGGAAAGTGCGGTTGAACGCAGTGCTGGTCTGCGTGCAGGCTTGCGCGTTCAACAGTAACGCAGTGCTCTTTGTGGGTGTTTGTGTACTTTTGCGCATGAATGCTGAATAGGATATTAACGTCTCGTGTTAGCACTCATGCTTTGTAGTGGGAAGGTCCTGGGCCCCATTCTCGTCTTAGTGGCTGGCTACACTAACCAATTTCCTTTGTGGTACCCTTAATTTTTTGCGGGAAAACTCTAGAATAATGTCATAAAATTGGCCACGACAGCTTCCTTACACATCGCACATTTTCCACAATGCTCCTTCGATTTTACTTTGTTCACACTACGCAGTTAAGGAGGCATCGTTAAATAGAGCGAGGAACAGTATTTAAGCGTGTCTTGAGGTATTCGTGGTGGTGTGCTTGAGGACTCCGTTTTTCTGGGATGTGACGCCGCGTCACGGAGCCCTCAGCAGTATTTAAGTTCCGATTCAGTCTGGCAAATCAAAACACTTGGATAAAAATTGCGGTATTTTGGGGTTGTGACACCGTGTATATTGGTGAAAGACCGCGATCTAAATAGTAACCTCCCTGAAACCTCAAATTGCTTATTAAGATCTAAACGATGACACTAAGTTGCTAGGAAATGATTGTGCTTGTTGTACAAGGAAATGTAACTTTATGTGAGGTAATTTTCGTGTCTGAAACAAAGCTCCCAGCTAAAGATCGAGACAGTTATGCCGTGCAGACTGGTGTGTCCCTTTATACGTTGTATGCAGGCCGTGGGCCTATGCGAAGCATCATTCAATTTGAAGTAATCGAAAAATTCTGCCCCCTAGCTTTCTGCTCCATTTCTCTGCGATCTAAACCGGAAATTTCGCAAAGAGAAATCACGGGGTCATACCAAGAGCTTTGAATGTTTACATTCATGTCTTCATAGTAATAGCATAACTCAATCCGTCAGTAAACGAGAGTCTAAAGGCTCCACAATCTGTGTCAAATTTCCCGCGGCAATGAAGGGGGTTTCTCTTCACCACCCTTTCCAGACCTGCTCTTGGGCCCACCCAGCTTCCTACCTAATTGGTACGAGGAGGTATTTCTCTGGAAGTAAAAGAGCCGGAGCGTGAAACTTAAACATTTCCCCCTTCTAGTATCGAGACTAAGAAACCGTGGAACATTAGATACGCCTCCTATGTACTTTCAGAAAAATACTCTTACTTAGAAGCTTAGCATTCACTTTTGTAGCATTTGAAATTGGCTAACTTCTACTAGCACTGCAAGAAGAATATAGGATTCTTATTCTCTTTTTGATATTGAATAGGATTTGCAGCCCTAACAAAGAAGAATGACAGTGCTCCGACGTGGCTGTCTACAGCTCTCGTCTTGTATCGATCTGGGGCCCATTAACGGTATCTTCCTGATGTGAAATAAAACACTTTATTGCATTGTCTGCGATGCGATTCCGCCCCATTTGTCGTCCAAAGGTAAAACAGGGATCTACTGCGGTGAATGTCACAGTTCATTTCCTTTGTTTCGTTCCTGAAAAGCTGGAAGAAACCAGACAGTGTGTCATTGCCAAACCGCACGCTGAAGCTCAGAACTCGACGATTATATAAATACGATAGTGGGGTAAAGACGCTTCGTAAAGGACTGGGGGTGCTGACACTCGATGTCGTTACATAACGCCTCACAGAGCGCACAGATTTGGTGGAGGTATACCTATATAGGTGCCGATCCCAGTGGCCGTGCGGTATAAGGCGTGGGTCTTCGGCCGCTCGCTTACTAGGAACGTGGGTTCGAATCCCACCGGGGGCATGGATGTCTGTCTCTTGTGAGTGTTGTGTGTTGTCAGGTAGAGGTCTCTGCGACGAGCTGGTCCCTCGTCCAGAGGAGTCCTACCGACTGTGGTGTGTCTCAAATGTGTGTGATCATGAAACCTCGACGAAACGAGGAGGCCCAGGCCCATATAGGGCTGTTGTGCCATAGAAAAAAAAAAAACCTATATAGGTGGAAGGTCCTATCTGTCTCGGCCCCTTTCATGTAATAAATTACTCAACAGAGTTTGGTGTTGGGGTGTAGTGTGCTTGGCCAGTGCGTTGGTAAATCGTATTAGTTCAACGTGGCTTGGGTTTGGGACAGGTGGCGGGCTCTTGTGAACGCGGTAATGAACCTTCGGGTTTCATGGAATGCGGGGAATTTCTTGACTGGAAGCTGAAGAAGGACTCGACTCCATTTAGTTGTTGGTTCAGCATTTCTTCAGCTTACATTGTACTTTATGATCATTATGGGCCACTGCCGCAGCCGAGATAGCTCAGTCGGTGTAGTGTCAATGCTACGCGCTGGATGTCCGAGGAATCTTTCGACCTCCAGTAGGGGCAAGATATTTATCCTTACTCCAAAGCATTGAGACTGGCTGTGAGGCCCCACCCAACCTTTTGTTCAGTGGTTACCTGGAGTACTCTTTGCTGGAATGAAGTGCCCGCGGCTTATACCAGACGGCTGGTCTCCATCTAGTGCCGAACTTAAAAATGGATGGACTTATACCTCCGCTGCCCGATATGCCTTTATGGCGCGCATGGGGACAGTCTTACCTCTATTAGAAACGGCTACGGGAAATCCGTTTGTGAGGTAAAATGTAAATCACAGTATGCTTGATTGCTTTCGATCAAAGTCTTTCGATGTGTTACACGTTAAATTAAATAAAAGGAAAAAAATCCATTACTCATATGCAGTGTGATATGTATAAACTGATGAGCTTTTTAGCAATGTAATTATATCTGCAATGATAGACAGGCTAGAATCACCAGAAAGTAATTCAGGAATTATATGTGTCTAAATATGGAAAATGTACACCTGTCCACACTTGTTATTCTGCCTTTGGAGACCGTCGTGTAGCAGTCACTGTACTCGGCCCCATGGAATTAAACTTTGTGAAGACTTACACAGTAACAACGTGTTTTAATGCGCTGGTGCGTGCTAAGGCAATTACAACAGCTGTTCCTCTTGCTGCAGTTGGCAGAACATCGGTCTTCATACCATGGATCCGTCCTTTCATAGCTAACGGAATTACAGACCGCTGTAGACATTAGCTTAGATGCTGTGTTAAACCAGTCAGTGGAAGTCCCGTTACTTGGCTACTTTTCACTTACCACCTCTAGTTTGGGCCAAACATGTTTGATGAGGGATGACCGTTCTTGCGAGTTTTGAGGTTTTGACAGGGGTGTAATCGAGGATTTCGGTCTTGTGGACTGTGACGCTGCGTCGCTGAATAAGTGGTTCCCGACGTTTTCGGGCGACCCCGTCGCATTCTTCGTGAGCCTTCAACCTTCGAGGATGAAGGCGACACGTGCCTTCGAAACGTCGGGAACCATTTACCCAGCAACGCAACGTCACAACCAAGAAGGCCAGAATCTTTGACATTTTGTTCTTAAAAATCACGTAATACTGCCAGTAATATCACGTATGGATTATGTGACGTGGCGTTGTTGAAAGTGCTAGGGTACATGTGTAGGAACATTAATACAGCTACTTACACGAGAGTTGTAACTCGCAAGCACATTTTGTATATTCACCTCCGACCACCTTCGGCCTCATTGGGTCACAGTGAGTTTCGTAAATATAACAGTGGAAGGTGTTCAATTTCACGTATGCAAGATATGTACAATCAGATATATCGATTTTACAGATATGGTAACATTGGCATAATATGTGTGTGTGGTGTCCCCCATAAGATCTCAGTGTAAGCACAGTATGTAGTCAGTGTAATGAAATATGCAGATATATCGAAAAGTACACGTATGTAAACAAAGTTTGTATATTAAATGACAATGAAAGTGCTTTCATAAGTCGTCATATATCTGTTCAAAGCTGTAGGCATCGTGTTGCGCTCAGCTACCCATAGAACCATCAAGGTCGTTAGAATACATTATGAATGTTTTACCATGGTTGTGGGTGAATGGTGTGCGTTTCTACATTCGTCCTTCACTCCCGTGTGTTAAGTGGAAGAAGGTTTCTGTAGAAAATTGGTATTCCATCTTGGTAGAACAGGGTGATTGTGTGTGCCTGTCCACCTGTGGAGTTTATCGTGACCCAACTAGGGGCATGCTGAAGTAATCCCTACCAAAGTCTGGCGTAGGTGAGGGTGTACAGAAGGCAAGGTAGAAGAAGTAGTAATGCAACAAATACGTCAGTGTGTTCCGCGATTGTGCTGAAAACTAGTGACACTTCGTTGGAATAAATGATCTACATTTAATGTTGTAATGTTTTCTCATTTAATTTTTATGGCCTATTGAACTTACCTCATCGACCGTGTTTCGTATATCTTAAGATATGTGTCTGTTGCAGAGTTAACGCAGTGAGTAACATTACTAGCACCCTGGGAGCCCAAACCCAAGTTTGCGTACGATGGGCGGCACACAGCAGCCAGAAGAATTCCGACTGTTGGTCTGATGTTATCTATTATAATGAGAGAAATAATAAAAATGAATTCATTGCCGCAGTGGGAAAAAATGGGGCTTTCCTTCACATACTTAAGCCTCTCACAGGCTAAAGGTTTATCAATGGAACGGAAGGCTGTGTAGCAGGGAGGCCGCCTTTTATTGAGGTATTCCGTATCTCGTGGTAGCAGAGCTGAATGCGCCTTCCGTAGGGCTTAGTTCGTACTAATCTTCCCTTCCAAGCTGTGTTTTATTGTTGCTGAAACTTTGAAATTGGAACATTTTCTCGTCCTCTGCCATTGCCATAAAACGGTAGAAAGCTTCGCTCATTTCTTTTTTCCTTTCTGTACTTCGAAACTCGGAAAGCACAGACGTATAGAAAACGTATTATGGAATTTCTACGCTCAGCTGCAGGTGTTTGTTTTATTTCTAAGATTTCATTTTATCGAAACTTATCTATCTTTTCACGGAGCAATTTTTCTTTTAAGAATCTGTCTTTAATTTTCTCTCTTTTTTTATCCCTGCTTTGTTCTGTCATTATGATCTCAGTTTCACACTATCTGATTATCATGAATATTGGGTAAAATAACAACTTGAGACTCTCGAACCATTTCTGTGCACCAGTTTCTGCAACGTTCGTCTGCAGTTATACGACTTCAGTACCGTAGGAAAAAGTCTAAGTACGTTTGCTCCAGTTGAATTCACACACTTTGTAAACGCGTTTCTTGCGATGTTATTTACATTTCATTGGTCTTTATGGTTATTTATTGCGTACACTAATCGATTCATGTAGAACTATACACATTACAGATACCATTAAGATTGTTGGAAGTTTAAGTTTGTTTTCATGTAAAATAGACATCATGATGGACGAAGCAGAACTAAGTTGCGTTCATTTTGTGGGCCCCGTAAAAGTAAATGGCAGGGCGTGTACATAGTATCACTGGTCTGCAGGTGAACGGGAAGGACATTTCTGCTCTGTGTATGTCCTTATGCGAAGCTAGTTCTTGTCACTAGTCTTTTGACCCTGAGGTCTGTGTCCGTTCCCAGTTTTCGTTATGAAGATGTAAAGTTGTCGCTATGTGTGCTTACATACTACGCCGTTAAAGCATATGGGGCAGCGAAGCTAAAGCTCTACGCATTCCTAAACTTGGCACTAGAAGATGGAGGTGAGAGATATGTGTCACGCCCTGGCCACTTCTATAGAGCCCCCAGAATCCATTGGATGGGAGGCTGAGTGGTCCCCCAGGACCGATCTGGACGCTTTGGAGAACAGAAAAATTTCTCGCCTCTGCCGGGAATCGAAACACGATTTATCGATTATCCAACCCCTAGCGTGCTCACTATACCCGTTTTTGGTGTACATTTGGAATTTTCTTCATGTTGAAATGAGATTCATCGGCAGAAGTTCGTATCTTACCAACAGGAATAAAGAGGCAATAACGTGGGCTACATTCGGTCGGACCCTATCAGGGCCCTTGCTCATCTCAGACGACTCTGCCGCGAGCAGTTTGTCCCATTATCTGAATTGAAACAGCACGTGGCTGTTAAACAATGAAGCTGGTTGGCAGTTGTTTCCTCCTTACGAGGGCAAGCAACTTCACCATCACTTTAATATATAAACTTTTAGATACAGATAGCCTCGAGGTAAAACACAAAACTAAAAGGAACACGAATCTGGAAACAGACAAAATCAAGACTTCTGCTTAAAGGTCGCACACACTAAGTGTACTGCGAAATGCCGGATTTCTTGTTCACACCAATAAACTATATCAAATTTATGTTGCTTTGTTTCTTTCCCGATTTGACCTGTATCTGCTAGAGCAATCTTATAGACCTCATTTCTTTCTTTTTTTTCTCTCTTGGTCTCTTAACGCGACTTGTCTGCCAGAAGTACATTGTGTCATTTGTTTCTTTCTCTATTTCTCCTTTCCTCTTAATTTGAACCTCTGTCCGCCAGGACTACCTTATATAACGTCGAGGGTTAGTGGATACAGCAATATCTGTCCGCCAGTGTTAGAGATCTTAGTGCGTATCCACTGTCCCTTGACCTGAATTAGATTTGCCAGATGATTGATTGAACGTTATGGCAGAAAGTGAAAGGACGACACGGTTGGAAATTGCCATGATACGAAGAGTATAGGCCTGTAGGACGGAGTGTGTTTGAGTCCGTTGTGTAGGCTTTATTTGTATTTAGAGACCAATAGGAAACCCTTCAGTCCCAGTCTTAAGAAATGGTTCTAAAGAAAATTCTCTGAAAAATATTCAGACTAGGATGGGTAAAGCAGATGGGGAATGGGATTTTGTAGTAAATTTTGACCGTGTGCTTATGTAATTTAATACGATAGCCAACACAGTACCCAAATACATAAAACAATACTGTTATTTACTCCCATATGTTTTAATCATTTCGGTCATCTTCAGGGAGAACATTGCATAAATTTAGGAAGTTTATGAAGGCCTTACATTATTGCTTACAACAAAGGAATGTGTGTAGTAAACTCTACTGTAACTTAGTTACTAAAACATTAACAACCCTTTTTGTATATAGTCTAGCATTATGTTTGTAGTAAGTGCTATGGTGTTAAAAACCTTCTTGACATCGTTATGTATCATAGGTGGTTCCTGTATGTATATATACATATGTTATTACATTTTGTTGTCACTCCGCATCTTCGTTTATGCATATATCGCGATAAAAGTCATTAAATGTTAGTTATAGCTAGATTATATTACTCCAATTTTAAGGGTCTTGAGCACTGTTGGCAGTGGTTATTTGTTTCTGTGACAGAAAGTGGTTCTTCATATAGGCAGTTTGTGTAGGTTCCTGGTTGGATACCACTTCTTTCGTAAATAGGACCACTTTTCCCCGACTGATCACCTCACACTGATGGGATATTTTATATAACGAAGTATTTGATGATTTAGTGCTACGTAGGTCACCAAATATTGTTAGGGTAGTGACTTGACTTGCAACTAAGTTGCAGAGACGGGGAATGCTTTTAGTCGTAATGTGAGCAAATCCGTTTGACAGAAGCTGCTTGGAAGACCGACAAGTGGCAGGATGGCATTAGAAATGTGACGTATTACGCTTCGATTTAGAATACAGAACCTGAGTAGCTGTTTCTTTAGAGGAGGAAGGTCGTTTGACGGTGTTTGAACTACAGGTTTTATTTCTGAGTTAATTACTTCACAAATCTGGCCGTACTTGATCCACATAATAAGTACTTAAATGGCAGCTACCAGTAATTCTGTGAGGTTAGTTTTAACGACTCGTCTGCGATACGGTGCATGGTAGCGCGAGTTTCGCAGGGTTCTCTTCTAGGACCCATGTTATTGGCCGTCAATACAAACGGCAGTTTTCTCGGTCCGGTGTTGAACGAAACTGATATTAACCCTTTAAAAGCGAGGATTAAGCTGATTGATATTTAAAGATTCCTTTGCATCGCGCAGTAAACACAATCCCTTTTGGCTATAAAGCCAATCAGTTAATGCCGTATAGGAAAATAATCTTGTCTTTTAAGATCCATACCAAATACAGAAATGCACTGCGGGCAGAACGTAGAATTTTTGGTCGTCAAACTTGGTGGTACGCAAAGTAACAGCTAGCCTTTAAAGAGCCAATTAAGTGCTGGTCGTGTTTGTATTTGTCATCAGTAAGTACAAGAAACTGTGAAGAGATTAATTGCTTAAAATGTTCTTCCACATTCTGACAGGGCGACGTTTCGATTAAGACATTTCTCACCGTTGTACTTTCAACTTGACACTTCCAGTGCGAAACTTAGTTCGTTTCACGGGCCAAAAGTCTCTTGATTCATTAGTCTGAGTCAGAAAGGCGCCAGGAGTGATGGAAATCGGCAGTGACTTGCCGGATCCGCGTTCACATGGCATTTCAAACTTTGAAAGGATTGACTGTGGCATTTTGTGCCTTACATTACAGTTTCAGTTGTTACGATGAGGTGTTTGTGCTGCATTATTTATGAATTGTTTACATTTCATAAGGCGTTCTTTTCTCATTTACGAAAGAGGTAAGACAAACCTGTGTATTACTCTATAGTGTGTTCTGTAATGCCGCTTTTAGACACCCGACGCCTTTCGACTGTTAGTCATCTTCAGTACCGTGCTAGTGTTCGTCATATATATATATATATATATATACACAAGGTCCCTCCGAGATCTTGAACATTAGCGTTCATATCACTATATAATTGTATTTACATCTGTTTTACAAGGAACAGTCTACCCTCTATTTTCGCTTCTGCTGCACGATGTACAACGTATCAAAGCTTCAGTTGGTATGAATATTTTACGTAGTGTTTTGTACGTAATTATTTTGTGTGTATACTCCCCGATGATGATCCTACAGGGATCGAAACATGTAGTAGTTTTTTATTTTAATGTTTTAATGTGATATAATTGTGAGAGACAAATTTTGCATTTTGTTCACTTTTGTAATATCTTAGAACGTTTTAACTTCAGGTAGTAACGAAATGCAGCCGGCCAATGGTAAAGCTGTGAGCCAGTGTCATTGGCTCGATATGTAAGGGCCGTACGAGGCCTCGAGCCTGCTGACGACTCCTTCCACAAAAACACTGCATGCTGCTGATAGTTGTACGTCGTGCTTCAAAATCCCGTCTTGCAGTAACAGCTTGAACAGTATGAATGTCACAGAAATCCCACTGACTGTGTCGGATGAGTTGTAGACATACATATTTCTAGGGCCTTTGTGGCAAAATGTCACTGAGATGTGGCTAGAAGTAGATGAGGGAGAACCAGAGAACAAAAAGCCGTTCAACAGACAGGAGCATGATCCGGTACGAAACTTTCTACAGTTTACAGTGGCATTAAGAGACGACCCAACTGGTTTGCTGCTGTGCCTGAAACAACAGCTTTCGAGAAAATGTAATTGAAAATTGATCTCACCTGCTTATGTTGACTCTGTTAAGAATAACCAACATTAAGAAGAAGGTGTTTTCATCTCCACTGGGAAAGGATTTACTTGCACAGTGTTACACTCTTGTATATCCATTGTGCTTCTGGCTTTCCCATTCTTAGACACTATCGTCGTTGTTATCCAAGAAAACACTTCATTTGTTTTAGTGTAATACCCGTAGAAAATTTAACGCAAGAATTTTACAGATCCCTTCTCGGTTTACGGTTTCCACAGATAGCCTATTCCGTGATCTCTTGAGGGATACTTTGATGTCACTATTTCATTGCATATGCAAACTGCCTTTAAAAGTTCTGGGAATATATATATATATATATATGTAATTTAATACTTGTGTTTTAATGAAATAATAATATATTAGCTTTGGTTTGATCCATCCCCTTGTGTTAACTCTAACATTAACAATTATTATTATTATTATTATTATTATTATCATCGTCGTCATCATCATCATCATCTAGAGTTAACTCTTCAGCAAAGAATAATAAGAATAAGAATAATAATGACATTCAGTTCGTTTCAGTTCTTGCTTGTTTAGTTGCTGCGTGAACAGCACAGCGGTCAATTTCAAACCCAGAACGAATACCAAATACAACATAAAACACAAAAGGCTAGACAAAACAAAACAACACAACATTGCACAGTCAACAAAATGAGATTAATTCAAGTGCTGGCACGACTGCTGCTGCTGCAGATGATGATATATGAATGAGTTTAGAGGTAACTTTTTTTTGGACAGAGAACACTGTTGTCTTCATATTGTCTTTCATCTGATTTTGTGTTCAGCGTGTCCTTTAAACTCACGCTAAACACTTGTGACACTGAACACTGCCTCCTGAAACAGTGGACAGACAGCTTGATGGACTAATCAGTGTTGCTGTGTGATCCATAGTCAAATTTCCGGGATTGGTTGACGTTATACCAACTGGAGCGTTCGTACCGATGTCATTTATTGCTGCCATCTGGTGAAACGTTCTAAATACCTGATATTTTCATTTCGTTTCCATAGAAACAAATGAAAAAAAGGAACAGATCATCCCTACATGCCGACATGCAGATCATCCCCTGTCCAGAATAATTAAATATACACATGTGAACGAAGTAGACTATGTAAATTGTAACGCGTAATGAAGAGTATTATTTGTAGTGGGAGTCCATACAAAAGATATTTGACAAATTTAGTTTTGATTGTTATCGGTTGATAAAACCCCCATTTTTCATGAAGCCCGAATGAAATCTGTCACGTACCTAACAAATCGCTTATAGGCCTGCTATAAACGCTAGTATGGAGCTTGTTGATATTTCGTCGGGATCATTTGGGGAGTTTTATTTCCACAGATAACACTGTGTTCAACGGCTCTTACACATCTCCGTCAGAGAGGTATACTGTGAAATCTTAGTCGTAACCAGTATGCACACCACAAACTTTACATGCTTTTGAAAGACGGTTTGACAGAATGTGATGCTGCTACCTGTAAATCAATTCTTACAGCCAAACGCCGAGGCTGAAATCCTGACCAGAGCATAGATAAATCTCGACTGCCTCATAATGGCAGATTGTTTCCGGCAGTCACTGCCACCTTGCCTACGTAGCCGTAGCTATACGGGAATTTTAACTGCTAGGCTTATGTGTAGAGTTAAATACTATTTAGAACTTACTAAGGTTTATTGCTTTTGTTAGAAATATTTTTGGCATGATGTGCATTAATCAGGTAGGCCCGACACTTGAAAAAAATATGCATCAGCCAGTAACATATATACATGACCTTCTCGGTTAAGAAATTTTAAAGATTGATTTTTCTACTGGTTCCCCAAACATATGCCTGTTTCTGATACGTTTCTGTTGAAGTGTTTACGAAACAAGCCAGCTGTTCTCGATTGGCTTTGTCGGTAACAAGTTCGTCTGAAGTAGGCGCACTTGATCACTGTGCAGGATTTACCAGCGATAACTCGAACTCCAGCGCTTAAGAAGTAAATAACATATCGTGAAATGTTACGATTTACCTGCTGGCACTCGAAATTCAGAGCTTGAGAAGTGAATAACGTAGCTTTACGTATAGTATCGTCTGTAACCGTAGTTCCACGCTTCACACTCTGGTAATAGTAAGGGTCTGTCTTGCAGGACAGTGATAGTACTGACACTTCTGTCCATTGCTGCCCGATCTCCGAAAGATCATTGCTCTGTTGTTCGGCCTAGAAAGGGTCATGAAGGCCCAGAGAGGGAGTAGAGGTATAGCTCTACTCTTTCTTTAACCTCGGCGCTAGATGTGGGTGGGTGGTCAACTCCACGCCCCGGCCGCTTTACCTCCGGGAAAGAGACCCGGTACCCATTGTATAGGAGGCTGGGTAGGCCCCAGGGCCGGTCTGGACGGGTAGGGAAAATCTCGCCCCCACCGGGATTCGATCCCCGGACCGTCCAGCCCGTAGCGAGTCGCTGTACCGACTGAACTAGCAGTACTTGTAGCAAAACCTGTTCCAATGTCGTTTTGCTTACGGCAGATCGCACATAGATGGGCGGGAAGGAACGTGTGCTTGCGCGATAGGACCACGTGAGTTTTGGCGGAGGTAGTGGTGTGGCCCAGTTCGTCATTTGCTTCACTTTCATTGGAAGGACTGAGACAATCACTGTAGTCCGGTTCGGCTTCTTAGCCATATTCGCACCTCCTTTTCCCAAATACAAAATGTCTATCGTGATGTGTTTATTTATTCAGCAGAGGACATAGCAACATAAATAACAACCCATGACGTATTTCGGTTAGAAGTATTTTACTTTCCTTGTTCCCATTGTTTTCAATTGAGAAACATGAACTTGTGAATGCTCCACTGAGGTGTCCTACCGAACTGCAACAGACGAGAATGGAAAGGCGTACGTGTCTTTTATAACACGTATATTTCCTGTGCTTTGTATGCAATGTTGCATTCTTGTGTGATTTCATGTTCTTTAGTTGCATGTAAAAGTTATTTTGTTTCTTTCTCATAATCCGTCTTCTGCTGCACGCTTGTAACAGAAATCTTACCTAAATTTCGTAACGCGGAACAAAATAAAACTACGTTTTCAAGAAAGCAAATAGAGGCGTGTACTGTCTTGCGTTTTATTTAATTTTATGTTATTTTGTTGTGTAGCCACCCATACCAGGTTTCGTCAAATTCTGTTCATTAGTTTTATTACAGATTAAATGTCCGGCCTGACGAAGTACAAAACCCCCTTCCTCATAATACATTTCTCTTATTCACTTCCTGCAAAGAATGCATAAACCACCGGAATGAATTTCTTGAAGCTTTAGGCGTATACATACATTCTTGAATGCGTAACTTCGTGCCGCTGTTTGTAATGCTCAAAAGCCGCCAAGTCCTTGTGCTCTTTTGACTAAGCTTTCTCTCGGAACAAGGCGTGTCTCTCTCACTCTCACTCTCTCTCTACCTATATACAACCCCATAACTCTGTCGCCATCCTGAATGTCTTTGCCTCCCCTTCTCGTTCATCATCTCTCAATTTCCTCCTCCCTTTTCCTGCAACTCCTTTCCTCTTTTCTGGTTCGTTTCTTCACGTCTGTCTTCCTTACAGCCCCGTGTATTTCCTTCTCCCCCTTCCCCGTCTTTTATATTTCTCTTGTCGGACGAACCTCTTCCAGACGCCACCATTAAGCGCCTAACGGCCCAAAAGGGAAAAAATCCCATCCCTTGATACAAACTGCACAAACTGTAGCATCGGTTACTTCATGAAGCGTCGTGGTGGCCCATAAACATTTACATAAGTTGGAAATGGAGCAGTGTATTCCTGTGGACATGAAATGGGCAAGGAAATGGGGTTCAAATACCAGCACAGACACACAATTGACTTCGCAAATTAAAAACAGAAATATGCAGTTACCACGATATGTAATCTGTCTGTCAGATTGCGGTGTCCGGGTTATGAGTCTTGTAATCCCGTGGGTGGTGAAAATTGTTCTGAAGGAATATCGTGCCACCATCTTCAGGGTAGATTTTAAGATAAAGTATACTCTGAACATAGTGTCAGCATGATCCTCCCAAATTTTGTTAACCAACTACCAACCTGTACGGTGATATATTTCATAAAACCGCAGTTACCTAGCTCAATAATTTACATTGGCACGTCCTGTGTTGTTAACATTAGTTACCTAAATACGGGAGCCAAGAAACACGTGATCTGCCGCGTGTTAGTAGAAACAAAAACTCTTGGAAAACGACAACTTTTGAATAACGAAAACGATAGGAAAAACCGAACATTACAGCCGAGTGGTTGATATGCATGCTTATTGTTCGGGAGGCCCTGGGTTCAATCATCGGCCAGGAGAGAGGTTAATGTGAGGCATATTCTTGGTTTTCTTCAGTTATTCCAGGTAAATACCTAGATGGTAAATTAAATTATGTCACGCCTTCTCCTTTCCATGTTCTTTCCAGTTCATTATTCACCAGTCATCCTATAGTTAGACATATATTGAGTAATTGGAAACGTCATTAAATGAACAAGATACTGTAAATTGAAAATGAAACTAGATTTTAAGGCCAAAAATAGACTGTGCATGTATGAACTGTCATCAGAAGGTCCAATGTATAGGTCTGTTAGCTGTGCTGAGTCTTTGCTGTGAGGGCTAAGACGACGGGAATCAATTGTCTGTAGGGTCTGAATATTTTGGCACCATAGGGTTCAGAATATTCTTCCTCGTCATCTCCTGCACAAAACTTAAAATATTGAAATATTAAGAGCTCTGTTAGTACCTGTTGGTTTGTATAGATGTGAATTTTGGTCTGTTGCCGCGAAAGAGGCAAATTAATTATGACTTTTTGAGACCAAAGTGCTTAGGAAAATTCCTGGCCTAAGAGAGAGAAGAAGGAATCAGCAAACATAAAGAATTGCATAATGAGAAACTTACACGTCTACTCCTTACTAATTATTGTTTAGGGGATCAGGTCAAGGAGGTTGAAATGGAAGAAGATTGTAGCAAGCGTGTTGAATTGATTAATGTATACATTTTATTCGGAACACCTGAAGGAAAATATTGGTTAGGAGATATAAGCATAGACGGGAGGAGAATACTGAAATGGGTCTCAAAGAAATAGGGAATATTGTAAGCACTGTAATGAATATTTGTGCTACATAAATATGTGAGAACATCTGACCTTACTAAGAGATTGTAGTTTCCGTACACGCATAGGTAGGAAGCAGACTTAAAGTGTCCCCGTTCACATTAGCTGCAGTTTCTTGCTGCACCACTGCAATACGAGAACACTGCTGCTTCTGTAAGTGTGTTCACAATCTGTTCGAGCGTTCATGTTAACCGCGTGATCCCGGCTAATATGTGCGACGTGAAAGATGTTAGTCTGTTAGGTGGAGTAGGGAAGGTGGAAGGAAAGAGCCATATCTTTGATAAAGAAGAGTCGGTAGCAGGAACACTTCCGTCTCTCTTGGCCTGCTGTTGCGTGATTGGTAGTCATTAATAACAACATGTGATACAGCACTGTGCTTTTCATGCATGCATTTCAGATCCTCTGTTTTAAATTAGAAGTAATGACTTGAGAGTTCAAGTGTTCGGACAGTGATAAATTATGACGGATATATGAACAGGAGTAAACCGTTACTATCTGACCCCTGAACGTCATCAGGCATGTCATCATAGCACGGACCCCAGATTCATCATTCACCTACATTTTTCAGAACGGAAAATAATGCAGCAAGTGTAATGCGCCGCTCCGCCGTCCGGATAACACACACACCATAAATATGGTTACTCGTTCGTTCCATCTCGGATTGTTCTCGTGATGTGCTGGTCGTTGTGCGAGTGTCTGTGTGCCACGGCAGGTTTGTGTCGGACGTACGGTATATCACGTTGCGTTAATTGCACTCTTAATTAGTCTCCCGAACGATTGACAGTGTTACTTTTGTGCTGTGTGTTCTAGATTTATAAACGTGTGTTCTGCCGGTGCATATACAGAAAGGCCCTGACTTACGTAAGTGGATCGTTCCGCAACCCTATACGTAAGTCTATTTTTACGTAACTCGGAGCCATGTTTTATTATACACCTTATACACAATAATAATAATTGATATAATAATTAATAATAATTTTAATAACAACTAATAAAAAACATAATAATAATTAATAATCGATACTAGAGTCACTGTCGTATTCAATTGAGGCAGAGGCAGGGGTGGGTGTGGTGGTGGTTGGAGTGGTAGTAGTGGTGGTAGTGGCACCAGAAGCTTTTTACGTAAGTCCGGATCTACGTATGTCGGGGTCCGTCTGTACTTGTTTTGCAACTACCGAAAGTAATTGTGCACCTTCCATATTCATGAAACAGCTTTCCCAGTCTTCTTCTTCTTTCTTCTTCCTTTTTCTCTGTTTTCTTCTTTTGTTTCCTCCGCTTGTTCATTCTTTATTTGTCTACTTCTTTATTTTTCCTTCTCTCCTTTCCTCGTTTCGACTCGTTTTCTTTGTCATTCCGTGATGTAAGGGTCTCATGTGTGGGATTACCCGATACCTCTCCTGCATGATCAGCTCTCCACTTTTGAAATCCACTTACCGATGTCTTCACTCTGCCAGGATATTGAGTTACCTTTCTCTGGTGTTTAGAGGAAAAACCTTATTTGACAATGGGACCCGGCCGGTCACTACACTTCTACTAGACACGGTTTTGCTTTCGTGAAGCTGTGACTGCCTCAGGGTGCCTGTGAAACAGCGTTCCTTTTCTGTAAGCGATACGAGGCCTACTACACGCAAGGGACATGTCGCGCGTTCAGCGTTCTAAATATTGCCTTAGCCATATCATGTCTTTTTTTTCTCTTCAAAAACAAACGAAATTCTGTGAGTAATTTGTTATTCTGCTGTAACTTAAGTTTCTAGTACATTATCTGCATACACAGGGTACCAAATTAGAAGTGAACGTTTAGACTTATAAATTGCTTACATTTTTACATAATTTCTGTTGATTTATATTCCAGTGACATGACAGTTATCCGAAATCCCTTTTTGTCTTCTGTCTGATTGTTGCAAACACCATGCTGTTATAGATTTTGTAAGTGCCGGTGTGTTTGACTCACACGATTCTCAAACCCGGCTCGTCGTTGCATTGCGCCTAACACTGCAGGTGACCCACCGCAAATAACAGTGAATTACATTTTCTCGCGTTTTGTTAAACACGCACCACATCAGAAAATGTTGCAACGTAACGTTGCAGGTCAGTGTGCTTTCTTCACTTGAAAAAAAAACTCCTCCGTATTAAAGAAAGGTCGAGGTCCTTTGTCGTGTTCTTAAGATTGCACCACTGGACACTTTTTGAACCACTTTAATCGAAGCCAGACTTCTGCAACGTATTTATTTAAGATAATTTTGATATCCTCCATCTACTTCCAGATCTTCAGAGTGGTTTTGTTGTCCGCTCAGGTTCTGGGACTGCCTTACATCCCTCACGCTTGGGACATTTTCTGTCCATCCCATGCTCCTTTATTTAATCGCCTTAGATATATAGGCTCTAATATTTTAAGAGGAGCATAAGTTCCTCAAAACGTACTTTCCGTTGTTATTCTATGAATAACTGTGGCGTAGGTCCAAATGTTCTTATGGTCTGTGTGAAGTGTACATTTTTTTTTTCCAATGGCTCAACAGCCCCTTTTCGGGTGCCTAGGCTTTCTCATTTGGAGGTTTCATGATCACACACATTTGAGACACACCGCAGTCGGTAGGACTCCTCTGGACGAGGGACCAGCCCGTCGCAGAGACCTCTACCTGACAACACACAACACTCACAAGAGACAGACATCCATCCCCCCGGTGGGATTCGAACCCACGATCCTAGTAAGCGAGCGGCCGCAGACCCACGCCTTAGACCGCACGGCCACTGGGATCGGCTATGAAGTGTACATAGCTGCATTAATATTAATTAAACGGGAGTCTAAAAACGGTTTAATCTGATTCGCGGGGTTTCTCAGAGACATAAATATTGGCCGGACATTGGTCTATTCTTAAATCAATCTTTGAGACAAGATAAATGGAAACCAGAATGTACTGTAACTCTACGAACCCATCTTTATATAAAAAAAATCTTCCAGTTGTTATTTTATCAAACAAGACGGCAAGATTGAGTTTATTAAAAGTCTTAAACTCAGCTGGGTGAAGAAGTAAAGTTGTCTAGAGTTCAGCGTCTGTTAGGCGCCAGTACCAAATATCGGTAATGGCGTAGATGTCAACTCCAACCCCACCCGATCTTCATCTCAGCCCTCCTAGTGCCGAATATCCGAACGCTGGGTTACAGGATGTACGTCTGCTACATATCAAAGAACTGGGGTATAATATATGATGCATCGGGATTACATATCGAGTTTATCAGAAAGAATATACTTAGGAGAAGAAAACATAAAATATGTCAGGAATGGAAGAAATAGCTGTTTTCGTCTTTACTTCCACCAGATTTAACTTCTTCGCTTTGATGTACGAGAATAACATGATATCTGAACAGGGTTTATGATGCCACCCTGAACTTTACGTGTTGTTTAACGACTTATTTGTGACAAGAGTGATCGTGGCAATAAAAGTCATCATAATAAGCAGGTTCGATAACGAACGTTATCCAAGCAGACAAATAAAATGTTCCCGAAATGACTCTAAAAATCCAATAAACATGGAAGTATTTGTGAGGAGGCATTCTTGCCTGTGACCTGTGATGATTCATTGAAACTTCAGAAGGCAGAAACACTAATACCGTAAGACATCACTTATCATCCTGGTGGCATTGATAAGTTTTTAAAGTCACAAATGTAGTTAGACCTTTCCCATTGAGATATAGTGCTTTGAAACCTGTCCTTCCACACACATATCTCTTGATACATTATATTATCGGAAACAAACACTTTCTGCTTTCATCTATGTATATGTTCTTGCATATTAAACTTCTACTTTACCGTGAGATTGTACAATTAAGGTATTTCTCTCTACTAAACTCGTGGTATAGCCCTAATGAAGATAATAAATGCCCTCCTATTAAGGAATTTGACGATTCATTGCCTTATTCACAAAATACCATAATTGAACCGTATCCCCAATAAGTTTAAACATGTTGCGCCACATCGTACTTCTCTAAGACTCTTTGTATTATCCCTCGATCTATACTTAGGCTTTCCACGTGACCTTTCTCCTTTCAGGCTTCAAAACCAAAATTCTACGTACATATCTCTCATTTACCTCCTGCATGCCACTTAGCTTTTCCATTTCACATTCCATGTCATTAATTTTGAAATATTATAATTAATTTACCCCGCGAATGTTGAATAGACAAAATCAGTTACAGTCCAGGTCTGAGAAATTAAAAAAAAAATATTATGAACGTGTTGTATGGTGAATATATACGTTGCACATTTAATTCAGAAGTAAACTGGACATTGTTAAGGCATTTTGTCTTGAGGTGCATGGATTTATCCAGAATTGCTGCTGAGCGTTATTGATTCCAAACTCTTCTGTACTTACGAAACATTCCAGTTTTCGAACTTTATTAGATAAAGTCCTGGTATCTCCCTTAATTTCGTTACTTGCTTAAAATAGGTCTTGCTCTTTATTATACTTGGAAAAAGGGTTCGTTACATTATGCCAAACTTTACCTATCTGACTTCCCTGCAGCTTTTTCATCATTGATTTTTATTCACATTATCGGTGTAATTAACTCCCCGCAAAACCGAGAGCCTAAAGAAAAGAGTACAGTCATTTAAAGTAAGCAAGTGATCCTATGTGAATGTTCCTGACTAACATTGTACATACACTGTGTTTCAGTCTAGGCAGTTAAAGGTGTGTCATGACTACGGGATTTCGTATTTCTACTCTGTCTACGTGCCTGGAAGTACGCCACGACCACTTGCTTACCTACGTACCTTTTTATTTACACCTTCGATCTCATTCGATGCTATGTAACTTCATAGTTGAAGTAGACTCGTTATTAATCCTAAGAATCAATTCAGACCACCTGGAATATCGAATTGATCTGACGAAGTGTCTGTAAATGTTACATCGCGGTATCTTAAAGGGAGCGAGTATATTAGGCAGGAATTATGTTGATTAGTAACACTGCAGTTAGAATTACAGACTACAGACATAAACCGTGGGAGCTTTTTGAAAGGATGGAAGAAAATGTGTACCAAACAGAGATTCGAATTATGGTTCATGAGAGTGGAAATATGTGGTAATTATTGAAACTTATATTGACGAAAGAAGATACTAATGGGAACAAAGCTGGAGATTGGACGTAATCCTGACGGATTACTTTACCTTAAGTAGGAAGTAGTGCTGTATATATTGCATCATCATTAGCCAGTACACAGTTCAGTGACGGATTTTGGTATTGTTCTCAGATTTTTGTTTTATTTAATGGCGCTCTTTCAACTGCTCACTTAATATAGCGTCGAGTGGTAGGATTATAATAAACGAATTTGAAAGTACATTATATGAGCTTACTTTTCGAGCACAATCCCTGTTTTTTTCCGGCAGAAACTGAGAACAACGACAACACTGCAGTTAGGATAGCCTGTGTTCGGGCTCAAGTTCCAAACACTTTGTGTCATTAGTGTTCAGACTTTTGAGATGTAATATTTGTAGTCACTTAAGAAGTAACAAGGGTGGGAGTGAATTACAATGAGGAGGTTTATAATATCGTCTCATGTTATTAGGCTGCAGGATTAGATAGGCATGGAATTGAGCACGGGTGGTTTAAATGGCTGTACACAAAGTTCAGCAGTAAAGCTCAGGGAAGAGACAGTTGGGAGATCCATACGTGCGTAGAAGTGTAATATTAAGATTTATCGTAAGGAATAGGGTGTGAAGTGGTAGACTAGATGCTATCTATCGACTCACAGTAGGGACCGCTGTAGTGATTTTGTAGAAATTTGTTGGACAGATTAATAAGTATGAAATTTTTTAGGAAAACTGACTATTTTTATTATCATTATACATAGGTTTTTGTTATCAGTGTAAGTTTCTTAGGTAAGTAGTTATATAGTTGGTTAGTTACTTGAAACGTGCTCTATTAATAGCCGTATAGATTACAGCAGACGGAGGACAGACCTACGAAACTTTGTCGAGAATATCAAACGGATGTATGTGTTACACTTTCTCATACGTCAAAAGACCGAGTTGCCATCCATACTGTACTGATAATGCAGCTTTGTCAGTCAGAATTGTTAAATGATATAGAATTGGTAGACACGTGGCCAGCCACCCGGGACCCTGTTAGTGCACACAGGCTGTCACTCAGCCAGGTAGACATCCATCATTGCCAGGGGCACTACTGTTTCGTAGTGACGCTGACAGGCCCGAACACTAGATGGGGGAAACGGAACTGACGTCGATCTCTGTACTCAGACAGATATGAGAAATTGAGGCACATAGGGAAGGCAGGCACAACGTCACAAACACAGGAGTTTTTCTTGGGGAAGTTGCTATGGAAACTAATCATTGTGGGGTTAGGAGTCCAGTGTTGGAATGATTTGAGCCTTATCGCAAGGAAACTGTGAGATTCGAAATATTCAGCTTCTGAAATCCGGATTTAGACAGAATAAACGTGAGTTGTTTCAGAGCTCCCTTCCGTAGAGAATTTGGTGGAGGAGGTAGTACCATTTACAAAAATGGTATATATTATGTGATCACACTTAGACAAGTACCCAGTGATTTGAGTTGGAACGTTGGTACCAACTTAAAAATAATTATAAACTGAGTTGTCTGATTTAATCAGGAACCCAGTGATGTAAACTGGCAGGCCCAAGGAAATAGCGTGAGGGTGTGTGGATTTTGTATCAGACTCCCGATATGCACATGACTATATAACCGGGCGGTAGAGGTACATTACTTCTGTGGAAGGAAGTACCTTATTCCTGGAACCTCAGTATACGAGTAATTAAAAATAATTAATATGTGAGTGGCTCTGGACAGTTGTATAATTAGAATTCTCCACCCGCATACAGAGTTAGTTACTAAACATGTACGTAGTACACACACCTACGCAGTGGAAACTCATACATTATGCAGACACTTTGCCAGTAACAGCGTCCATAATGAAAATGTGAAACTTTCTGCATACGGCTGATAGATAATTTGTAACGTACAGTAAGTGTATAAGATCAGTAGAGCAGCGTGTCCACCATAACGTGAACGAAATAACAGATCTGAGGGAAACCACGAAACCGCAGTTGTGTACGTGTGCGTTGTATAATCCAGACGTTACTCACATGTTCGTCTCATTCAACGACGTGTTGCGCGAATATTTTCTGACAGTGTAAACTCGCTAAATGCTTCGGCGTTTGTGTGCTGTCTTCTGCCGATTTTATCTGCGCGGTGCATTTATTCTGTTACTAAAGAGACGACAAAATGTAGGACATAAAGGTTAGACTTGATGTTTTTGTGTGGAGTCACTCGCCCCAGTTCTGATGTATATGTGGAGTCACTCGTTCCAGTTCTGATGTATATGTGGAGTCACTCGCCCCAGTTCTGATGTATATGTGGAGTCACTCGTTCCAGTTCTGATGTATATGTGGAGTCACTCGCCCATTCAGTTTGGTACTGTCAGTATGATGTTGGGAGTTACTCGTTCCAGTTCTGATGGATATGTGGAGTCACTCGCCCAGTTCTGATGTATATGTGGAGTCACTCGCCCCAGTTCTATATGTTATATGTGGAGTCACTCGTTCCAGTTATCACTTAGGTCTACGTCACGTATGGTTGTCTGAAAGGGAAGCCATTTTTTTTTGCCGAGATTTTAAACATGTGGATTTTTTATTGAATTTTATGTGTTGTGTACACAATGCTTCACACCTTGGCGTTATATTTTATAGAACTTTATAAAAATGATTATGGACCTACCTACCTGCGGGAGCCGACATATGTAGTCGGTATAGTAACCAGCTACAGGCTAGGCAAGAGTAATTGTGATTCGATTCCCGGCAGGGGCAAGAAATTGATCTCTTCTGCAAAGCGTCCATACCCGTACCCTACTTCGACCCACTCAGCCGCCTTTTCGATTGGTTCCTGGTTTTTTTCTCCGAGGGAAAGTAGCCGGGGCCTGAAGCTGATCACTCACCTCCATCCAGTGCCGAATTAATGAACAACTGGAGCTAAAACTCCACTCGCCTCTCTGTCTTTATGGCGTATACATGGAAAACTTGACGTACCATACACACTAATACTTGTTTTGACATAATTATACCATTTTCAGTGTTTCATTTTTTAATGTTTAAATTACGTGAATGTGTTATACATAGTAGTTGTATTTGCAGGACGTGTCATTTTACATGAATCGGACGTTTGATTACCCGGTGCAGGTTGTGTGGCCAGTTCAGCGTAGTGTGTTTGCCTGTTGTGATCACCCGCGGTCGTGGTGACTACGAGTATATCGGTAGGTCTGTTAGTGGTAAAGCCCGTTGAAATGCAGCGGGATAATTATTTACTCGTATTTCTTGTCTTCTTCCTTATAGCAACAAATCTTTTTTTTCTGGAATAAGTTATAACGAACTGAAATTTTCTGTTGTTAGTGAAAATTCCCATTGAAATAATTCATGATGCTTTTTTAAACTTTATATTACTTGCACCGTGCATTTTTATTCAATGTTTCATAACCAACTAAACGCACATTCTATTGACACTATTTTTATATAGTTACTAAATACCCCTACGTATGTTTCAGTCTATTTACAGACCATCATCAGGGGGTATATTTAGTAGCTATATAAAAATAGTGTCAAGAGAATGTGCATTTAGTTGGTTATGAAATCATGATACTTTGTTCGTTGCAACGGTTAAGTTACACCTTTATCCTTCAGATGATACAGTTTCGAAAACAGAACGTGTTTACTGAAATTGCTACAGCGTGAGAACATGACATGACATACATGACATACATGCATAGTCAAATAACATACTCAGACATGGAACGTCCCCTGTTGTGTCCCAGTTCATGAAGCAAAGTGTAGCCATGCAATGAATGCTCTTAAGTTACGTGTGTGTATACATGTTTATGTCTAGTTAGGAAAAGAGAAGATACTGGAAATTGAAAGAGGAAGCACTAGATCGCACCCTGTGGAGAACTTGCTTTGGAAGAGGCTACGGACCTGTCGTAAGACAGACTACAGAATGATGAATGAGTTGTGTGGGTACTTTTCAATATTGCCGCTGCATTACGGGCATCGTATTTAGTGTGTATGTAACGCAACTGCGCTTTCATTTGCTAAGTTTATACAGTGTCGGTGATAAATAAATGAATGCTTATGGAGGGGCATTGGTGGAATGATTCTGACAGGATAAAACCGAAGTACTGGTATTAAAATCTGTCCCAGTGTGAGTTTCGCGCCTTGACTGCCCTGGGATTGGGCCCGTGCCTCCGCGGTGAGAGGCCGGCGACTAACAGCCTGAACTATTGCACGGCCCCGTAGTATTTATCCCTCTTATAGACTGCTAGTTTCGTAACTTTATTTCTGGTTCTTTAAACTAATTTAACCACCCCCATCCTAAAGTAAAACCTCTAATTTCATTAAAATCCACTACGTAAAATAAAACTTTGTAATTAATATTAATGTCTTCAGTTTCTACACCCCTCCTTACATAGACGCTATCCTTACCTCTTCTCAAGCATCCCAAACAAATTTAATGGTTCGAGCATTCCTTCTCAAGATGGAGGGAACAGTCCTTGTTCATTGCCGTGGCTGTCGGACTGGTACGTTTTAACTCTTCGTACCAAATGCCTGCAGTGTGTACAGGCTAACAGAAATCAGAAATTGAAATTGGAAGATTTTCTGTATGACATTTAGGCGTACAAAATAAAGACGAATAACTATATTTTGCCAGTATTTGCTACGTGTAATTCGAGTTTCAAGGCCGTGCCATGGCTCAGGCAGTTTGTCGCCGGCCTCTTACGCGGAGGCCCGGACTGGATCCCAGGCCAGTCCGTGTGGGATTTGTGGTGAACAAAGTGGCACTGGGACAGGTTTTTCTCTTGAGTGCTTCCGTTTTCACCCGTCGCTATCATTCCACCAATGCTCCATACTCATATTCATGTACATGTTGCGCTTACCAGAAGGACAAACGGGCGCAGCTTGAGAACCTTCCAAAAATCAATGCTGTTTCAGAAATCGGGGAGTATTAGGTATAAAAGTATTTTAATTCTTTTTTCGGATTCCAAGGGGTTAATGATACGTTGTACGTATGGAAACAAACTGTCTAAAAAGTACCGGAGAATGGGTCTAGTATAATTTGAAGTAGGCTTATACATCCATTGTTTGTGATTTTTCTTACCTCACTGGGTTGGGTGTTTATTTATGGCAGATACAAGTACACTGTTGTAAATGTAAACACACCCCATAGCGCCCGTTAAATTATATAGATAAATTTTAAGCGTCATGATTGTGGATCTTAATTGGCGTCTGTATTTGGTACGATTTATAATTACTGGGACTGTGAGCCGTTTTCTTCATGAAAATTTTGACTGCCACTGGAGCTTCATGTGATATACATGTTGTGTACCAGTATGAAGCAAATTAAATCCTTCCGAAATCTATCAATATAGACCTTAGAGTACCTAGTTTCGGCAATATCCGTTGATTATTTTCCTGTGTCTACGGATGAACGGACGGTAACGTACCTTAATGCTTTAATTTTATGCAGTTTGACCCACAGTCAGTGTTCAGACACTTCAGATTCATGTTATTCATTAAAGTGTGACGTCATGTTTTCCATTGATGCAGCACAAATAAGGACTTTTATTAAACGGAAACCCTCCTGAAAGGAAAAGTAATGTCGAGATATCTTAGGATTCCTGTATAGACAAATGTACGTTGCCTTCATAAGCTTTGACCGATTGCAGTGGAACGAGTCTCCCATAGTCGGTGGGCCTTGTAGTGATGATCACAGACTGCATATACTGATGCTTCTTATCGAATACATTTCTTGTAGCCGAGCTGCTGTCAGTCAGCCGCTGATAATGTGACGGATTTCCTTCATTGTGGCAGAAGTTCTTCCCCTCTTCATTGCAGAGCTGCGGGTAACACTATCGGAATTCCTTTCCATCTGTCAGTCAACTGTAACGTACAGTGTAAAAGTAAAATATCACACATTCCTTCTCCCCTTCATAGTCATGGGCCCTTCAAAACGCCGACAGTCGTCTGTCTAGAGCGACAGAGACTGATGCGCTGCTGGTGCGTGCGGCAACTGACACATGTTTTGTCATAATGTTGTATTATGTCTGACTTTAGAAAGGAAGAAGGTAACAAAGCAAATGACTGGATTGACATGTTACAATATGCTGCAATGAGAGTATTGTTCTATCGTCCGTGTCACTGACATGAAAAAGCATTTGTGATAATTCTGTTGAGTTAAATTTTAACAGGAAACGAGGAATCCTTTTGTCTTCCGGCAGTCTATGTAAGATACGGGGTAGGAAGAAAGAGCGTTACTAAATTTGGTTGTAAAAAAGGAATACAAGGCTTCAAGTGTCATCGTTTCATACATACTGGTAATTTTGCGGTAATGTCTGATATACGCCTTTTGTCCGTGTTGCTGAAACGAAGATATATTTGAAGAAAGTAACAGAGCCTCATTTACATTCCTTCTTCGTATCTTTGTTTTCTCTCTCTCTCTCTCTCCCCCCCCCCCCCCTGTGTATCTGTTCTCATTCGACAAATAAGGTTATGTATATATACGCTGATGATTTTTCCACTGCCGATATATAACCTGACTTGAGGCACTAGTTGCACAAATGTGTGGCGTGGTATGCTGATGATATTGTTGGTGTTTATGATACTGATGATATTTAATGAGATGTATTGTTGTTAGTACTTAGCCGTGTGCATTTAACATGCACCGCAAACATTATTTGTTTTGGCAGTACACTTAATTCATAAATTTTCTTTACCTTTGTTTCAGGTAAGTTTTAACAATTCTACATAAGGATCGCTGGCATATGGTGCTGGAAGGGCCACAGTCAGATAACGTGTAAGTTTTCCCCCAGGAATCGTAGCTAATGATTTCTGTTGTTGGTTGCAAGCGGGGCTGTATGCGGGATATTGGCCTAACCTTTCTTACCTCCTGTATAACGCAAGTTTTCTGGACGTGTACATGAATTATTACGTTGTTATAATGAAGATTCTGGATTAAGTGGTATGAAGGGTTCCCAGGTTGTAATCTGTTTTTAATTAATTCGTGAGTATAACTTTGATTTGTAAAGTAAGTCAAGTATTTAATAATAATCCCTAGGTAATTCGACTAAGAAGACGACCAAAAAACAATGGTGGAACTGTGTACAAACGGATTTCACAGTTTCAAATTTGAAAACTGGAAAGATAGGTAAAAAACAGAGCTGACTGAGAGAAGTCCATTAAGGAGGCGAAGGTGTGCATTTGACTGCAGTGCCATCTAAAAGAAGGAGGAGAACTTTCATTTGATAGCGTCGTTCTAGATATATGGAAATAAGATATTTGTTTTACATTTCGTGCGGGGAAGTGGATTTTGAACACATTACTCTGATTTCTTCGATGCTGAATCTGCGTACACGTGCGGTTTCTTTGATTTGTGTTTTGAGGGAGAGGGGTGCGTGCCGGAGAGGGCGGTAGATTACTTTGTCCCCTCGGCGTGGAGTGAGATAGCACGTTTCAGCGCGTGCCATTTAGCGGTTAAGACGTCGTTTGTGGTCTGTGGTCTTCTGACCAGTAGATTCGTCTGTCTTGCCTTAGCCGTCGATCTAGTTTAAAACTGAAGTAAAAGACCACTTGGAAAATCTAGGTGTAGATGGGAAGCTAATGCTAAAATTCCTATCCTTAAGGACAGTGCAACAAAGTGCGTTGGATTCTTGCTGATGCTAACTTTACAACATGTATTATTATTATTATCATTATTATCATTAGTAGTAGTAGTAGTAGTAGTAGTAGTGGAGTAACATTGACTAATATGGTGCCTGGGCGAATTGCAGCGGCGTAACTCTATACCGATTACTATGCACAGGGCTGCTTAGTTTAGGAGACAACTAATTATCTGACACTAATACCGGCATGTTTTAACTCTTACTTTTAAAGCCCGTCGCTAACACGATCCTGGATCAATCCTATCTACCTTTAAACTTCTTCCTTGAGATTACTTTTTAAAATAACTTCCATTTTCCTTGGCGGTACTGGATGTCGCAGCTAGCAAGAGTCTTCCCCACCAACATTTGTACCTGTTTTTCTTCCGCTGCCAAGCTACTTGTTCTGCCCATCGTAGCTTCCTATATTTTATGCCCGCACAGCAGGGTGTACCAGCTGACTGTGTACATGATCTACGTTGTTCGTGGCTGTATTAGGTACGGAATGATAGGTTTGTGTGTCAGTAAAGGTGTTTTACTGAACACTCCATTTTTGAACAGTTACGATTTGTGGTGTTCTTTTGAAACAAAGAAGTTATATTCCAAAACGTACATAGCAACTTTAAAAGTTATTCTGCGTGTCTAGATTTTTAGTTTTTGGAACGTAGACGGGATATTAACAATTTATCTAGCTAGTAAAAACAAATTTATAAAATTATTCTCTTAAAATAACCATCACAATTATTTCCATTTTTTCTTTTTACATAGCTAATTCAGTTTTTAAACGCTTCCAAGGTGTTTTTATGAATGGATTCGTTTCGACTTTGCTGTTGATTATAATTTCACGCCATGTTTATTGCATTTAGCTTTATGTTTATTTGCGTCTAGCCAGTGTCTTTACTACTTTGCAGTAGAATTCAGCGTTTGTATTTATGGTGTCAGTCAGTTGATTTGGACTCAATGTTATCTTCTGGTTTATGACACCGTATGTTTCATACCTACGAAATTACAAGGCTTCGTAACCCAGAAGAACACAATCCGGGTTTTCACCGCCGTGCAAAATCAGTTGTATCAGACTTTAAGGGGCATTCACAGCCATGTGATACACAAACAGCGACCCTGTTAAGATCGTTTTTATTTCGCAAATTGTCTTAGGAAGAAAATTCTTCAGTCGTGGTATTCGACAGTGACAATGAAAGATGGAAGAATATCCACAATACTCGTAGCCAAGCAGGTCACTGTTCCTTCAGCATCACTTGCTCAGCTGCCCCTATGTTATTCAGTCCGCGTCAACAGCTTCGTCCACCGAGTTTTGTCAATGGCTGCTTCATCCGCCTGGCGTATGTGCCTGGCATTTAGAGTGGTCTGACGGTGAAGCAATACACGTCTCGAAACGCACGTAGTGATCATATGACTTGATCTTCGTCTTTAAGTGCCCTCCTGCATGACGGGTACGTCCAATTGAGGCAGCCAATGAGGCCGGCTGATGTGCAAGTGAAGAATTGTCGATAGTATTTGCAGGGATGAGGGAGCACTGTTAAATTAGCGAAAATTACAATTTCTGTTCTTGGAAGTTCGGTACAAACTTAGACTTTTACAGTTATCGAGGCCTGGAAAACTTTTTGTGTCAGGAAAGTTTAGACTATCTTACATGCCTTTCTCTTGTTCACATCACGAGTTTAACGTGTTTAGGCACTAGACGTAACTAATATAAATACAACCACTTTTAAGTCACTCGTACCGTTGCACTTGTCAGAAATTATATCTTCATGCCATCAGATACAGTATCTATGTGTTAAAATTCATTGCGAATCTGTCATCCGCATATTTCATTGCCTGTCGGCCATCGTGAGAGGAGCTAGGCTATACCGGTACAAGTATTTCAGCGTAATGAATTGTTATTGTATTTTCAGATTGCTGCTTTCTACGCTAAGATATATTTATTTACGAATATGTTTAAGAACCATATTACAACAAGCCAATATGACACTGAAAGTTCTATTGTTACAATCATGACGTAATTCTCTGCGCCTGAACTCCCAGCTGCATATTCTCTCCATCTTTTCGAGCATCCACTGTTCCTTCACCTCAAACATTTGTCTCCCAGCGCCTTCATTATTGTCGTCGCAACTTCGTTGATCATGTTTGAAACACGAAGTATTTCCGTGATGTGTGTATTTCTTTTGCCCAGTCTTTGTTATCTTGTAAATATGCACGCCTCACTAAGATATCTAATAATTTATTTGCTGTGATAGTCTTCCGAGTTTGGTGTCCATTGCAATGCGCTGGACTGAATTTTGTGAGCACAAATACGACAGTGTGTCGCCTGCATACACAGGATAGTGGCTTGTGCAGATCAGGACATTTATAAAAGAAGAGAGAAAGTAGAGCATAAAGAACTAAAGAAGAGAAGAACGAGAACAGGTGTATAAGAAGTGAAGAAACTGAGATAAGGGGCAAGGAGAAGGAAGATGAATGGTATAAAGTAAAGAGGAGTGGAGGAAAAGGAGTAATGAGAAGAATCGAAGGAAAATTATGGGAGGGAGGAGGATAACAAGACAGGATGAAGAGAAGATTAAGATAAATAATGAAGAATGATCGCCATAGAAAGAAGAATAAAAAAAAAGAAATAGGAAAATAAGAAGAGGACAAACTATGGGACAAGGAGGAGGAGAATAAAATGAAGATGGACAAGCGAACAAAACAGCCTATTGTTTCATTGTCCACACAAGCATGTTCCAAAGTCCACAGTATCTACTTCTTCCTGATGGCTTACGTTTCAGAGGAGAGGAGTTTGGAATTGGGTCCCGTCAAGTGACTTTTGGATCGTCCGGTGAAAGATACAGATCGTGTCACTCGTGACGTGCACTGTGCATACAACAAAATCGTCACGCAATTCAGCCGTCATAAAACCTCGGAATCAATGTGCCACTTGCCTGACATTGATCACCAACCAAATTTAACTTCTCTTTTCGCTCGTATCGGCCGTGTAGAATGGACGTGTACTTCTGGAGTCTTCTGGTGGCTCTGCTTTAGGTAAGGTGCATAGAATTTCTTCATTTTATTAAAGTGTTTTGTGCAGCACAGCAAAAACATGTGAACTCGTTCCTGCAGCATCTGTTTGATGTGCATTATAATTACAAGTCTAGATATAAAAAGTTTGTTAGATTGAATGAGTTGCAAAATGGCATCAGAAGTCTATAATGTAGCCTGCCGTGAAATTATACTTTTTGCTGTACAGAAACTTGAAAGTGATAAACTTCATGACAGCGGAAGCAGTAATAATAATGATAATGATGGTGATAAATTTTCATTTTATAGTGCAGCAGAAGCTTAAAAATCGTGCCGCTTGGTAGCATTTATATAAACATTAATAATGACAGCAATTGAATGTAATGTTCTGCTCCAGAAAATAGGCTTAGAAGTGTGTTGCCGCAATAAACTTTGAATAATAATAATAATGTACTGATGTAATAATGCAGTTATCCCTCTGCTTAATTAAGCAGGATACTTCGCTCTTACTTAAAAGTAGATGTTGGATTTAATCTCCGTTTGACGTAAATATTGAAGAAGCGTGGTGCTAGGCTGCACAGGTATGGGGAACTCGATTGCTAGGTCGCATGAACGTTGTGTTTTTCATGTAACTCGAACATTCGATACATAACAAATTATGTTCTTGAAACCAAATCCGCACTTCAGCTACCAAGATAAAATTTTCGGTTCTTGTAAACGATTCCTTTTTTATTTTCTCGTAGAATGCATGCACTTCCAAGTTTTTTAAATCTTCTGAAGGTGTTTTGTCTTATTATCAGACATTATTTATAATTACATTCTTAGAAATTTTTCGAGCCTTGTTTAGTTATTTGTGTAAATTAATATTTTAGCCAAGTTTGTTTGTTTGTTTGTTTGTTTGTTTGTTGTTTCGTGGTATCAGTATTTCGCAACATAACGCATTAATGGGATTCATATCAATCGATAATGACCATGAGAAAAGACACTTTTCCTCTCCGAAAATTGCTATTGATAAAAGCAAACGGATTACTTTATGTTCAAATGTTCGTGACAGCTCTTTTTTGAAAAGTTAAAAATAGTCAGTCTGAAATAACGAAACTTGACTGGAAAAGTTTAATATCCCGAACACTGCCAAAAAAGAAACATATTGAGAACTAAAGGGAATGGCTTTCTGAAACAGATATTAAGATTTTAGCATCCAACTGGTTAAGTACAGTATTCTGTAGAGCGCTGCCTCGTGTTATGGGTAATAATTTAATGTTGTCGTGTGGCTGACCTCCTTGCGCCACGCAAGGTTATCGGTCCGAAGTATTGACCTTGCATGACCCTGAACCCGGAGGCGCAGTAAGCCTACACGGTGAAGGGCCAGCTTTCAGGAGCGTGTGAAAAACTGTCGAGGGACCATTTGAACACTTGAACAGTTTGCTAATGTAATCCGGGACATGCTGTGTGTGCTTGTTGTTTCACAATGGAATTGTTAGAGGACACATCCTTCTCGTTATTCTTCGCCATGGACCTGGGGATACGCGCTAGTAAGAATCTAGGCAGTTCCGCCCTCTCTTTAATATACATATATATATATGCCCTGTTTAATTGAAAATTGTGAAAACATTTGTAATTACGTTTCTTCGGTGTTCATTTTGTAACAATGATTTCAAAACTTCTCTCTTGAAGCGTCAGTGAGGAAGGTAAGCGCAAGATGACAGATGTTGTTTTTATAAAATAATGACACAATACTGTGTAAAGTCTTACTTTATACGTAACCGCTCGGTCTTTTCAGTAAATACCTTGTGTCCGCTGTTGCACACGTTGCCCGATTCAATCAGGATAGTTCTTTTTCCGTTGGGCCTTACGCCAGTCTTAAGAGCGTTTCTCCGTAACACATGCTCATTGCAGGCTTACGTATTGTTCAGTTGTCTCGGACACGCTTATCGATATGTTTCCTAGCTGACAACATATTACAGTCCACGATCGCACACAACGTGCATCAACCGTATTTATCTCGTTCTTCGTAAACTGTCCTTTGATCCATACAGTTGCCACGCTACTCACCTCTTACCGGTCGTTCATTTAACTGTCTTCACACACACACTGCCCACAACAATCGAATAATACATCGTTGTCCTTGATGCGTTCAGTCAACAGAGCAGCCTTGCCTAACGTATTATCAGTACTAAATGACAAAATAATCTAAGTGTAAGTGAAAGTTAATTCCCCAGCCTTTAGAGCTTGCGAATTTGTTTTGAGGTGTCTTTTAGTTTTCTTTTACTTTCCTTTGTATAGTGCCCCCCCCCCTTTTGTATAAAATTTTAGTCAGAAGAGATGAATAGAAAGGGTCACTTCGGAGAACTAGGCGTACTTTAGAGGATAATATTAATATGGTTACTAGTGAAAGTAGGGATGCACGCTTTTCTTCAGACTCGCTTCTAAATAGTGATGCTTGTTACACTAAATCCCGTTCACTGACTTGTAAGCTGCTTGTGAATGTTCTTTGGTAGTTCTAGATGTCACGTGTGGTTACAGACATTCTTTTGTGGGATTCCAACTGCAAGTAGAAATATTGGAATGATTTGTCCTTAATTTTGTTGCCACGTGTACTACTGTTCGTCCTACTTGTGGCTACTGACATCTTCAAATTAGGCAACTTGATAAAAGCGTTATCGTTTTGGAAGTAAGTTTTCGATCTAGGGAAAAAATTCACAACAGTTCTTATTGAGTATTTTTAAAGGTGTTGAAAATATTCGACGCTGCCAGCTCATTACGTGTTGTTAACGTCATATCATTCTGAATATCTACAAAGGACTGCAGTAGTAAATATATAAATTGACTCTGCGAGGTTGGCACTATCTAGTATTGGATCTAAACAGTCAATTTATTATTATATTCCTGAGTCGCTGTTGTCATTCTGTTAAAATCGCATTTTCACGTACCGTAAAGCTTCGATTTTCCGTCAGGGGTCGGGACCGAAGCAATTGACGGATAGGAGAAAAGACAGATAATAGAAACGGTGCTTAAAAATTACACACTGGTTATTACAAATAAATGTCTTGATTATATTACGTACTACAGAATATATTTACACATGAACATTACAGAATAGGTCAAGATTCGAAAAAAATGCTAGCTTAATTACACACTACGCAGCATGTGATAAGGAACGCATGCGCCTTTCCTCCTGTGCCTCCCACACACACATTGGCTCGCCACCGTGACAGTTAATAGAAAATGACGGATAATCGAAGTTTTACTTCATTTCATTTTTGACAGATCCAAGAAAAGCGATACTTTATAAGAGCACGCTGATCTGTGAACTGCAAAAACGTGTACCTGTTTGGGAAATGTTTGTATAAACAGTTGATGAAAGGAAATAAGTATTATAAGTCTGTGGCACCTGAGGTTGTTACGGCGGTGGCTGTGGCCTTCTGGGATATCACACTGTGTAGCCAGGTTGTTTAGGAGGAACCTGCCACCTCCATCTTAAGTTTCGAAGAGTGTCATTGTTCGGTCCTGCCTTCCATTAAGTAACGAGACTTTGTGAAGCTGTTAGTCGTTCGGTTGGTGAAAGACTAGAATCTGAGATTGCATTGTCGTGGTTACAAGAAGCAGTCGAAACCAGTTCACAGCGTTACAGTATTTTTATGTCAGATGCATTGAAATGCCTTTTTTCTCTCACTATGCTTCCAACTTACGTATGTCTTCCCTTCAGATTTTCTGGTTAAAATTTTGTGTGCATTTCTCGTCTCCCCAGAGGGTGTTAGATGCCAGTTTTCAATTCGGTGGTGATCAATATTCAGTTTCTCCTTGTTGCTCTTCCTCCCTCTCTCTTTCTGTCCAAGGTTATCCTCAACACTTCGTGCCCAGACGTCCTCGATCACTGTTAGTCCCATAGGACGGGAAACGTAATATCACAACCATTTATACTCCGTGACTCCATAACGCAGAGCCCTTCTTGATAAAGAAATAATTTCACAACTAGTCAAAAGATTCCTCACACTCACAGGAATGTTCATTACCGCGCTCACAAGAGCCCACCACTTGTCCTTGTCCTGAGCCAGATGACTTCAGTCCGCGATATCCCACAGCAATATAAACGGACAGGAAATATTATGGGTTTTATATTTGAGTTGTCTGTATAATTAATGGAAGGTTCACCGAAATCGTCGATATTTGAGAGTCCTGATTTCAACTTTACCTCAAGCAAGTCAATATTTCATAGTTGGACGCCTGTCACGTAGACAACTCCTTCGGGTGCCGCGACGTCTGAACGCCAAACGTAGAACTGTGAGTAGTTTATTGTGTCGTCCCTTTGGACGTTGAATCAATTAGAGTTTCTTGTTACTTTTGGGATTATAAGCTGTTACATCACTGCCGTCTGCATTACTTCGGTGAAATATATCCATGCTCTTAATATAAACCCCCTCCCCACGACGTCTACACTTTCATTTTCCCACACCAGACAAAACAATGTCGGAACATTGTGATTCCACTTACAGTTGCATTCCATTTGAATCACGATGTGACGAGTGTTTTGGATTCCATTGACAAGCACCCATTAATTAAGTCTCAGTGGGAATGTTATGCTTTTGCGAGTATTCATGTGCATTCCTTTTCTTAAGCTGAACGCATCAACAGTTCTACGGCTAAAACCAGTTGAAATTAATATTTAGCTTTTCAACCAACGAATACACATGAAATTATTTTATTAATTTTTAAAGGGATGTAAAAACACACTTGATATTCCAGCGACTTTCAAATCATGGCTCGCAGGTCGTGGTAGCTCCTATCCTCGAAATGTTTTAATTATGATTAATTGTTAGGTTATTTTAAAACTTTGAACTTCATAATTCATATATTCCCTCAGCTTATATGGAAAGTGTCCACCAGAGGCGACTACGCAAGAATTTTGGGCGTTGCATTTATGGCCCACTTTAACGTGTGTGAAGAAACTGAGCAAAATTACAAAAAGTTTTGCTCAGAATTGCAGGTAATTCGGCCGAGATTTGAATGGGTACCTCGCGAATACAAGCCCAGAATGTCGTCAGTACACTGACCTGCTCGGTAAAACAGTAGAGGACAGGTTCCTTTCGAATTCTACTTTTCTGATTGCGCATGTAAATACACGTACTTGACTGCCTCATTTGATACGTAAGGCTGTCAATCAGAATATCGTGAAAAGGCAAGTGTTGCAGTCTGCTAACTTTGCCGTTGAGTGATCAGACCTTCTGATTCTCTTCAGAATGTACCGAATTTGGATTTCGACGTGGATGCTGAGGTTTTTACGTGCTGTATAAATGCTGGATTGTAATCTTAACACTGGCCACTACGGCCTTAACCGTTACTCATTTTATAATCCTTGCATATGAAGCTGGACATCCCTTGAATCGAAAGCACTTTGTGGTTTCACGTCTTAACGACCTGCATAGCATTAGGCATGTAGTCGGCGACCCTTGTTGAGCAGTGAGTAGTTTCAGATTGATACTCCCAACTAGAAACTCCGTCATGGCGTATTCATACGCTGTATGGAGTTATGGACCCGTGGGAGGCGGGATTCCTCGTTTTGATGGGCAGGAACGTCTGAACTTCGTTAGGGGAATGCAATAAGGCACTTAATGCACAAGTGACTTAACGCTCAGGATGTTTCGATCGAAATTTTGCATTTCACGCTGGAAGCAATTCTGATTATCTGAAGTTTTAAAAAGTCGTAATACATTGTTTGCAATAAAATGCGTAAAATGTACTTATATGCGGTTCAAGATTGAATATGGACTTGCGTCCTCGTGTCTCCTACCCGAAAATACTCTACATGTTTGTATGAAATTTGGCATCTGGCTGAACTTAATTCATGAGAAAGTTACTGTAATGTGTCAGCCCACTTTGCATGAAGATAAAATTCAGCTTTATTATTACGTTTCTTACAGATGAGCGAGTCTTAACAGTGTATTAGGCACAACGTGAGATATATTAAAATCTGCAATCTCTATTTTGAAAATCCTTTTTAAATTTGTTGTAGCCTTATATTAACTACTATATAAGACCAAATATAATGGGAGTTTTTCTTTTTTCGGAATTAGCTACACACAAAAGTAGGGGTAACCGTATAAGCGAGGCCTTAACGGCATTTTCCGAGCCACATGTCAGGAACGCGTCATTTCTTTGTAGTCTGTGTTAGACGAATGTATGGAGTTACGTTCATGCGGTACATAAGGTCAGTCACATGTATAATTTTTTTACTTCTTTATCTGCCTCTCTAAAAATTTGCTGATGTTTTATTGCGTTTTCTAAACGTTATGTATTTCTTCTCCAAAATACCCCAGTGGAAAAGAGGGAGCCGCCTTACATTCGGGCTGATGCGGTAAATACAATGAAAGAATAACTCATGATGTATAGTGTCTGTGGCGAGATGATTTGCTGTACAGTAGTAGGCTATATTTGCATCTGAAATAAGTGAACGGTACAGCGACATATGCACAATCAGAAAAGAAGATGAGTTTTGAAATAATGTTTGTGCACCATACTCCACACTGGAGTAGCCCTAGACCGCCGAACTTCGTAGCGAAAGAAACAGTAAACATATTGTTGCAGGTAAACCTTGTTGGAATAAGTCACATATCCGTTACAGTAATAGAGTTAAGGAAGATACGATACACCAGATGTACATATCGCGTAGGAGCCAAAAAAGAAATAAAAAATTGTTCCTTATATAAGAACAATTTTGAACGCCAAGAAGTAAGGACTGTGTGGGGAATAGCTGAATGTATCTTAAAAGATGTAATTCTCCTAATAAGTGTGCCGGATTGATTGAGCTAATTATCACACTGCTGGTAGAGGTAGAATAAAGTAGTATTTAAACGGAACCAGTGTGCTCCGAAGTGGATGTCTGTCTTGTACCGAGACCCAACGGCCAATTGATGTCTGAAAATTAAAGTTAGTTCGTGTGTGTGTGTGTGTAGCTTATGTGTCACTAATGCACTAAAGCAGCTGTGACGTATCAGAGGAAACAAGTAGAAATACACAGACTGTCATGTAGTTAGTGATTACAGGAGATTCGGTCATAGTCTGAAGTTGGCAACTCGATTTGTTGTAATTGTTACAGGGCGCGTGTCGTCGTAGTGCAGTGAAATGTACACGTAGGATTCGTAGCTGGGTCCACAGTGCCCGTGTACCGCGAGTCCAGGAGGTTACGAGTGCTTTTTATGCGCTTTCGCAAAATTGCGAAAGGCGACTGTTAGCTTCATCATATCCGTCTGTCTGTCTGTCCGTCCGCATGCAACAACTCGGCTCCCACTGGACGAATTTTCAATGAAATTTGATATTTATGTATTTTGCGAAAATCTGTCGAGAAAATTCAAGTTTAATTAAATCTGGCATGCATGACAGGTACTTTACATGAAGACCTATGTACATTTGTGATAATATCTCGCTGAATTCGTCTTGGAATGAAATTTTTCAGACAAAAGGGTTAGAGAAAATCGAGACACCGGTTTTATATTCACCAACTTTTATCCGAAAATCGTGCCGTTTATGAGAATGTGGAAAAATATGCTAGATCCAGACAGGCCACAGGTGACAATATAATACGGCGCATGCGCTTTGCATACTGGAAGGCTACAGACACACACTCAGAATATGTAATACTTGCTGCTTTTCCACGACAACAGTGGTTACGCGAACGAGGCTGAATGTTACATTGTACTAGATTGCGTGTCTTGTTCTCATATTTTAAAACAAGAGTTCAGAATCTAGGTCTGCTGCAGCATATTTTTCAAATGTGCTCCTTTTTCTTCGCAATTCTGCATACTCGGCTGGACGTAATGCTTGTTTATGCCATGTAAAGGGGTGTCCTGTTCGAATCTTGGCCGGGCACCGATTACCCTGACATTTTTCATTGCTTGCTCGGCTCTTCCAGGCGAATGATGTAAACGTTCCTTGAGGTAGGCCACGACCGTAGCCTTCCACATCCGTTCCATTTTACCATTCATAATCAGTCATTGTATCATTTGATGCTATGTAATTCGAGCTACTGATAGCGCAATTAAATAAAAAAAATGTATTCCGCACACGTGTTCATTTTTACGAAACAAAATGCATTACACGTGCTACACTGCAGAGAGTAAATCCCATTTTTACTTACATTTTGTTAGCATAATTATGAAAGTAAACACAGTGGATGTTAAACGATTAAGTATGAGTGTGTTGACTTGGTTTGTGTGGCACAGGACAGTAGCGAGTGGCGGGCCCTGACAGAGGTGGTACTGAAGCTTCTCGTGCCTCAAAAGGCGAGGAACGTTTGCCGATCTGAGTGACTATTAGCTAGTGACTAGTGTATTTGGCCAAAACTTCCTCCAGCGTAACCATATAACCGACACAGCCCTTCTTCCCAGCTACCTCATTATCCACCTGAAACAGATTGTCATCCTGAAGACGGAGGTAGTACTTTCTTCCGAAACTTTGGAACATTTAACCTCTACGTGTTGCAGAAACCCAAAAGGGTACCATCACTTGAAGTACGCACAGCTATAACTGGGCTTTGGAAGGTTAATGTAGCGGTGAAGAACACGCTGCTGCTGTAGAGGAAGGTCTTCTGTCTTTTTTACATACTTAAATACAGACGAGTGGTGACAGATCGGGGTGAATTTAGTCTTGAAGCGGACGGTAGAGATATGTTGGAACAAATGGCAGAACTTCGAGGGTGGTGATGGTGCTTATTGCTGTTCCGAAATGGAAGAACTTTTTAAGTTTTATGCAATAGTCGACGATGTTAACAACATGTCGTAGAGAAGAGGAAAAACAATATTAATATTCTGAAGCCGAGATATCAAAACAGCAATCAGATTAAGCTTTTGTGTAATTCCTTGACAGACTGTAATTACTGTACTTCGGAATTTCTGATTAACTTCTTATTATTTTTTGATCAAGTTTAATTATTTTTATATAAATTGTTCTGTTTTCTTTTTATAATGGTTGCTTCTTTTTATTACACAGCATCTTCAATATCAACCTCCATCCTATAGTATTTCTTGAGCTTCGTAGGAGAAATGGCAAAAGTTTCGTGACGATGAGACGAGAGACTGTAAAGTGTTACAGCGCGCCGAGAAAACAAACTGCTATAAAATTCTGTGCCTATTTTTTTAGTAGATTGAAAAAGATTATGATTACCTGCAAGAGTGGAATATAGCACACAGTCTAAATGCTGGAATAACTGTTAACGAAACTCTTTTAATTCCACAGCATGGTGTGTGTCTGGTTTATGAATTTTATGCATTCTTTGCATGAGTTCACAGACCAACATGCCAAGAAAATAGACGATGCCTGTCCGGCAGCTTGTTTCTTCTCCGAAGCTATCGAATAAATTAGATTAAATTTGGTATTAAGGAGGTTCTTAGTCAGTATGATGTTGGCCAGGGGTAGTCATTTTTCTCTGAAGAAGGAAGCCAGTAAAATCCCCAACATTAATCATAGTCCATTTTCTTCCTTTTATTGTTAGATTTGATTTTACTTGTGTATTTTATTGTAATTGTGTCTTCTTGATTTGTCTTGATGACTTCTTTTGTCTTGGTACCGTTTGTTGTCTCTTTGTACCATACGTTTGCACCTTTTTGATCGGTCATTAGGGTGTTCAGTCTGCAAATATATACTTGTATTGTTGTTGTTGTTGTTGTTCATGCTATACATGTTCCGTGCAATTGATTAACTATACAATATTAATACCAACAAATTGCATGATATTTATTTGAACTGTTTGTTGTTCCGTATTACTTCTGCTGCATGTTTCGACCCGTCTATTATGGCCGTCATGGGCCGAAACCTGTAGAAGTATTACGATGTAACGAATAGTTATTTATAAATATTTGCGTAATTGGTTGGCATTAATATAGAACATATTATTATTATTGTTATTATTATTGTGATTACGCATTTTATACGCAGAAGACAATATCACGCGATTTTATGAAGTTCTGTGACTGAGTTAGACTAAACATACCGATATTATTTTCGGCGTTGACCATTGCTGACCGTGTACCATAGACACACGACTTGTCGTGTCTGTCTGTGTAATGACTGCCCGTCACCTGGTGACAGGAGTAGAGCCAATTCTCCAAATATCTTGTGAGTCTTGCATATTCATCAAAGAACAGTGTGTCCTACATAATTCTGACACAATAACACTTTTTTTTCCCCTATGGCTCGACAGCCCTATATGGGCCTGGGCCTCCTCGTTTCGTCGAGGTTTCACGATCACACACTTTTTAGACACACCACACTCGGTAGGACTGCTCTGGACGAGTGACCAGCCCGTCGCAGAGACCTCTACCTGACAACACACAACACTCACAAGAGACAGACATCCATGCCCCCGGTGGGATTCGAACCCACGATCCCAGTAAGCGAGGGACCAAAGACCCACGCCTTAGACCGCACGGCCACTGGGATCGGCGACACAATAACACTACACCACTCTAATCTCTCTCTCTGTCTGAGAAGGAAAACCAAGCAATTGCCAACTCCTATAGAGGCGCTACGTAATACCGCCACCGACATAAATGTATGGCTAGTATACTGTACCTCAAATTGTATTTTATCGTTATCGGTATACCGTATGCCACTTTTATTACTTTCGCGACCTTTGAAGAAGTTAACATTACAACATGATTTATTTATCGCGGACTTTATTATATGCCGTCATGGCAGGCATGTTGCTTTGAAGTTGAAAATGTAAGAAGGTCCTATTTTAAAACGAGGTCGGACATAGTTCATGCATGTGTGACATTACTCTGAGTGAAAGTGGCTCAGTCTCTGTGCATGATAACGGCTGTGGTAACTACAATATATCCTTCAATCTTTTCATTGTTATGAATGCAAACTAACTCATTTCAGTTCTCTAATGCATGTTGTGTGTCGTGTGTCATCCCTCAACATTTAGCGTTCATTTGTGCCACCTAATGCGTAACAAGGAGAGAAAGAAATTAGAGGCGAAATGTAAGAAATGTGGCAAGGAATTTTTTAAAGCGTTTTTTCTTTTCTCATTTTTATATTAAATGTTATTTGTGATTAATTATTTGGATCATAAACCGTTTGGCTTGATTATTTTTAGTGTTCGGGAGTGTTACCGAACTGAACGTCGTTTGTCGTCTGTCAGTAATTAAAAGTAATAAAGGGAAAGGGGTTATTGTGCAAATAAAAAACATAGAAAGGAGCATTACATACTAAAAACTTCGATCATAGAAAGAGTTAAAGCCGTGATAGGCTTTTTCGGTGGGTTTTCAAGCTTTCTGTACCATAGCACAGCAGTTTCTGACGGTGTTTTCGAAAGGCTTTGAAATCGTTTAGGTTGGTGTGACATGAGTTTAATACTTCGAAGTGCCGAAAGAGAATCCTCCCAGGGATGTTAACACAGTCTTATCTGCAATAACAATAATGATAATAATAATAATAATAATTCAATTCAATTCAATTCAATTCTGGTTTATTAATGTGCCGAGTCAACAGCCAGATGGCCAATTACAGAAACAGCACAACATACAAACACAAATAACAACGGACAATAAACAAAACAAAATAAAACAAACACAACCAAAACAAATAAACAAACAAACAATAACTTACTTACATAATTAATAAAACACCTTAAAATAATGTAATAAATTATTACATCTCACAAAGTGTAACAAATTCTCTTCTAAAAACATCCATATTATTACAAATAGAATTTGCCGCGATAACACACCGGCCGGAGGGACAGTTTTTATAGTATGAGCTAACATAAAACAAAGAAAAGTCTCGGAGGTTTCGAGTGGGAACTCGTAGACCAATAATGTCTAAGGTAGACGGACAGGACTTAGAACCTAATAAAACATTAATGACAAAAATTGCCTCAAGTTGATGTCTTCTGTCTTGTAAAGTACGTAAATTAAGTACTTGAAGAGTATTAGCATAACTATAACCATTGCTGTCGCGGGAAAGGAATCGATTATAACATAGAGCTACAAACTTCCTTTGAATACGCTCAAGCTTTTTTGCATCGGTAGAAGTAATTGAATTCCATACAACAGATGCGTACTCTAATTTGGGTCTAACAAGTGAAAAATATAAAGTCAATAAACAATCAAGAGTCGAAAATGAAAAGGTAATATTACGAATAAGACCCAAAAGCTTGATGGATTGAGAAAAAATGTAATCAACATGGGAATGAAAATATAATTTGGAATCAATAAAGACTCCTAAATCCTTAATACAATCCGTACGTGTAATATAAGAACCCCCAAGTTTATATTTAAAAAAAAGGGTATTTGTTTTCCTAGAAAAGGTAATAGCTCGAGTTTTGCCAGTATTTAGAATCATAAAATTAGCAGTGCACCAACGTTGTATGGAATCAATATCTAATTGCAACTGAATAAAATCATTAGGTGATGTAATAGCACGAAAAATGTTTATATCATCTGCAAAAAGAAGAAATTTTGAATGTGTTATTACTTTACATAAATCGTCTATAAATACATTAAATAGCAAAGGCCCTAAAACAGAGCCTTGAGGAACACCCGCAAGTATTCTAAAAGGCGTCGAAAAAATACCAGAAATTTTCACACACGAAAATCTAATAATAATAATAATAATAATAATAATAGCAAGAAGAAGAATACAGACTTGAAAGAAGAGCTTATAAAAATATGGCAACTGACAACGACCTATATAATACCATTAGTACTATCCACAACAGGTAGTATTCCAAACAAATTACACGAACGTTTGAAACTGCTTAGTCTCCGCTCTGCTGTATATATTCTAATGCCGAAAGTAGTAATACTTTATACACAGTGTGTAGTCAGTTCTTGGTACCACAGTGAATAAGAAGTGCTCAGTCCGTGAGACCTGTACTCTTTCGAGAACCAGCTAAACTGCTGTGAAGTAAGTAAGGAATGTGGATGATGATAATAATTCGTCCTGTTACTTGTAAGAAGGTTTTCTAGCCTGTCAACACTGCGTGTCACACCACTTACATAAAACAATAATGGCGCCGACCATCATCTATTCTCCCCAACGGCTGTCACAGCCTTCAGTAATCTCACCCAAGGTTTCGTGTATCGCTAACGCTCCAGTCCTGTATTTGGGAGGTGCGCGATTCGAATTTCGGCCAGGTAGGGCCTAATAGTCATCCTGCAAAGTTTACGTTGCTCCATCTCGCCGCCAAGCTAGTTTCGGGTACATCCTTAAAGAGGCCATCGGAATCCGTCGGTTATGCCACATGTTATATAAAGTGTACGAAACATACGGATGTGATGGTAATATGAAGATATCTGTCCTTGTAAACTAATACAGGAGAAAGCAAAGGAGCGAGGTTTAATTTCTGTGCTATAGAATCACAAGTGACAGTTATAGACAACACGTTTCAGCTGGTACGCTCCGGTGCCCCTGCTGACAAACAATTATCGCTAACCAGTAAACCTGTTAGAAGTCGTACATCTATTCCTTTTTCGTGTTTTTCATGAGACTGGCACTGACGTCGTTTCGGGTGGAAAGAAATCTGGCCCTACATACGAAGCATCACTGTGCGTTTGTTGAACAGTCTTGAACGGCTGGATCATATGTGAAATGTATCAAATTATAAGGCCATATAAAGCAAAACTTTTTCAAAGTATCTGCGCTTGAAATTTGAAACATTTGATTCATCAATCATGTTTAATCATCGGGTTGCTAGTAACTAACGTACCTCCACGCAGAGGGGATCGGCGGATAATTAGTAGCCTCGGATAACAGGAGGCTCGCCCACCCAACTGCTGTTACTCCCTGGCGGCAGTGTGCAGTCTGTGAGGCGATCATTTGCGAGAGTGCCGCTCGTAATGTAGAGTGAGTGAGAGACAGGAAGGTCCAACCAGAACTCACAAAGACCTTCTTTAATACTGTAGATGCTTCCGTCAAACCTGTCCCTTGGGTTTATGAATTTCATTTAGTTAAACTCTTTGTTTGTTTGTTTGTTTGACTGTTTATTTTTTCGTTCGTTTGTTCCCGTTCCTGTATGCAGCATTGCAAATGACTATGGGGAAAGTCCACCTGATAACCAGTATTGTTATATACAGCAGTAGACTGTACGCTACAAGCCGGAAGGTCGCGGGTTCAATTCCCAATGGGGTCATTGGGATTTTTCATTAACTTAAATACTTCCGGCCGCCCTATGACCCTGGGGTCGACTCAGCCTTTAACAGAAATGAGTACCAGGGATATCTCCTGGGAGTAAAGGCGGCCGGTGTATAGGGCTGGCAGCCTTACCACCTTCATGTGCCGATTGCTAGAAATTCTGGAAGCCTCAACCTCCTGTAACCCTAAGGCCCTGTCCAGGCCTTTAAAGGGATAGCTTTAGCTAATAGACTGTACTGAATGGACGAGGGCTCTGCTCTGTGGCTAGTCAGTTACTTTGTAAGTTAGGAAAACATTTAGGGCCGGTGTAAGGCTTTTGTGGGTCCAATGCTAGAATAAATTTTGGGACCCTGCGTACGCGTGCTCGTTAACAGAGCAGATAGAGCGTACGTATACAATATGTTTGACACAAGGTATGGAATACAAACAGACTCTTCGGGGCTCCATGTAGTCTCAAACATTGCGATAGCCTTAAACCAGCCCAGCTCCTATTCCAAGTTAGTGGCTTGAGTTTTAGTGGAATTGTTCGTTTTCAGGTGCAATTTAATTCGTTCCTGTAGCTAGAGATATTTCTCGTTATAGAACGCTAGGAACATAAATTTCTTCAGTCCAAATATAAATTCTGTAGTAACAGAGCAATGATTCCATTCTAAGTGGCTGTAAAGTAAGTCTGTAAAATGAGCTTATATTTGTCCAAACTTGAAATAAAATGTTTTAATGATGCCTGTGTTGGGGGCGATGTGTAGTTAATTCTGGCATAACCAAGTTACAATTACTGTGCTATTCCACAACCTGATATCCTCTGTTAATCAACGTCTTGAAATACCAACTTAACAAAGTTAGTTTAGCGGGAAGGAGTCCCATTTATATGGCGTTATACAGATGACTGGTTGAGATCTTGGCTTGGACAGAAATTTGTATGGTCGAGGTTTATCGTGGTTTTTCTCATTCCCTCAAAGTTATGTTCAGAGCGGTTTAATGTACGTAGAAGTAACAGAATTTTATTCCAGAGATACCCCATTCGAGTACTTTCAAAATTACTACCTGCTATGTCTGAGCCTTTCTGTTCTACTGGGCCTCTATCGGCCAGATTGTGCATCATCTTGTATGTTGCGTGTGCGTAACCTGTGCAGCTTAAACAGCGTTATTAAATAACCTCAACACGAACTGCAGTTATTATACAACCTTCAAATAAATCACGGTGTATTCCTTATGTATCCTTCCAATTTTACCATTCAGTTTTTCATTCAGTGGTAGATGTACACAACCGCTCTAGTTGGCACCGTGTCATTAAATAGTCACAAGATTGGTAGACTGTCGGCATTTTCTGTCATGCACAGCACCACTTAATATTTGATGTTCTAAAATCTCATTTGCTTCTCACGCATAAATTTCGATTTTGCGAATGCGGTGATGAGTTAGAATTCCATTAACGATTCGCCATCCTTTTAAGGGGCGTTCGCATAGTCTCGAAAAGCGCCTATTAACTTCGTCATGTCCGTCCGCCTGTCTGTCTGTCTGTCTGTCCGCTTGTAGCAGCACGGCTCCCACTGGACGGATTTCCGTGAAATTTTATATTGAGGAATTTTATGAGAATCTGTCGAGAAAGTTCGAATTTGGTTAAAATCGGGCAAAAATATCGAGCACTTTCCATGAAGAGCTAAGTGAGTTTTATTGCTGCCGGCGATATTAAAATCGCCATAAAAGCCCTCTCTTCGGGTGAAATTATATCAGACTGTTAGGGTAGCCGAGGAGGTATAAGCATTACGCGAACGCGCTACGGTGTTCCGTCATATCTACGTTGCTCATCTTGTTTAAGTCAGCTTCAAGTATCTATCTCTGGCCTGTTTTTCCTTAGTCTCTCATTTCACGTGCCGTCATATTACTCAGGGCCACAATGTTACACGTCCCTCTCTGCGGTTCATTATCATTTTTTTCGGCAGACACAACGTGTGTCGGGAAACCTCAAGGGAATGCAACCACTGGGGGACCTCAGCGTATAATTAGGACGATGATAGGGTTTAAACGTGATATGAGTTTGTGGACTGGATTTTATGAACACGGCGTTTCAGTTACGGTTTCGAATCTCAGCCAGGACAACTATTATCTTGTCTGAGACTTTTCTTGGTTTTCCTAATTTCCTACATCAATATGCCGGGGTAGTACCTCAATTTAGGCCACAACCGCTTTTTTCGACATTCTTTCGAGTTTATTATTCGCTGCTTTTTATACTCTCGACTCTATAAGCCTGTAGTCCAAAATTGCTGATAGTCATTGAGGAAACAACAAATACATAACCTCTCAAGAAATACACTGTACCGCTCAGTTTGACAAACATTTTCTTTGCAAAAGCCATAAACAGGTATAAATAAATATTAAGTTATAAAATGCCCTGCACCATGGAGTTAGGACAAAAGCCTCGTTAAATAAGCTCAGGGTCGATATTCATCTGAGACTTGGGATGAACCTTGTCTGTTGAAGTGACGATGGGGTGCGTTCTGTTGGTAGCCATGGAGCGAGGTCTGGTGCGCTTGGCACTTGCAATCAATACGCGGTGGGCGCACAGACGGAGCTCAGCGATTGTTGGTCAAAGCTCCTCTTCAAATGCGACAAAGGAATTTTTTTGGGAGAGGAGAAAAAGTACGCCTTTCATCGGCACGGACGAGCCAGGAGAAAGACAATACATTGTGAGGCGTTGTTTCTACAGCTACAGTTGTACCCCCTGTTTGTAAATGAAAACCTGCGTCTGTCAAGTGCCAATATGTTCGGACGTTCCAACACCTACGGCCGTCAAACACTTGTGTATGCTTTTAATTTGCTAACAGTTCAGACCTTCACAGTAATGTCGCTCTAGCTTGTGCGGATATTCTCCTATCCTCAAAAGATTATTTTTTGCGGAAGGAACTTTGTTGTACGACGTTGGAATGATAGATGTAATTCCACGTTAAGTTCAGAGTTTCTTCCTCTGCACTTAGGTCATCGTGAAAGGAGCGTTTATAGAGCGAAATTAAACTTTTGAACACTAAATGTGAAAGCACTTTTCTTTCCAATGTTTTCCTATGTCCGAAAGAGATTCCTTTGTTTGAAGGTTCCCGGCTTTCTTCCGCTTCTCCTGATATATGAGAGTAACATGTAGATGAAGATGAGTGTGGAGCATTGTTTTAATGATACTGACAGGTTAAGACCGAAGTACTCGGAGGAAAACGTGTCCTAGTGCTAATTTATCCACCACAAATCACACATGGACTGGCCCGAGATTGAACCCGTGCATCCGCAGTGAGATACCGGCGACTAACTGTGTGAATCATGGCACGGCGTTTTTGAAGGCTGAAAGGCTACAAAGATTAAATTGTTACGTCACAGAGAACAGTGTGCTTCCATTAGGAAGACCAGGCGATGAATGCTGTATAGGGCGGCAGTTGCTGTTTATGGTGAGAAACATACGGAAAACATGTGGTCAAAGTGCGGAGTTTTTAGTGCAAATGCTGGCATTACACGCAGTGTGCACTACGTTTTAAAGGGGTATAATGAAGACCAATTTTTAAGACGGAAGGGCATTAATTAGTTTGCTTCTGAGGTTATTTAACGTTGTTCAGCGTCGGATGTGCGGGAAATATCCACCTACGTGGTGAGCTGGCAAGAATTTCGGAAGATAGGGCCGCTTTTTAACAGCGTATTATTTTAATTTTACTAAGAAATAATAGAGTAAAATCACGAAAAACGGAAGTCAGAATATCTGCTACCTGTCGACATTCGAAAGAGGTGCCTCCCTAGTACACATGTAAGGAGCTGCTGGTACTAACTATGCTCGGAATACTGAAATCGTTCCACTAATAAAATATGTATTAGATTCGTTGTTCTGTTAAAGTTTTTCCTTTAGAAAGTTGCCTACAGCATATTTATCTCTTCCCGTACGTATATTTTGATCATATTGATGTTTTTGTATTATATTTTCGTGATAACGTACAAATTAAGTCTGCATGATGTTACACCTGGTGGACTTAGTGTCAAAGACATGGCAGGACAGATTTTGTATCTCTCATAATAACACACATCAACGTTCACAGGGATGGAAACCTGTTTCAGAATTACATGTCTTGTTTGTAGCGAGGAGAATGGAAAATTATATTGAACTTCGATGCCATATTTTGGGAGCCGGCATATAGCAACTTCACTTAAATGACTGTGTTTGTTGAGAGTAACATACGTTGTCAAGGTCTTTAAATATTAGACATAGGATTTTTACTTGTATACTTCATGTAGCCATAATGATAATAGTAATAGCAATAATAAGTATAGCAGATTGTATAGTGTAATAGAACAGTTGGGCCATGTCATATGGTGTTTTCACGCCAGCTGCTGTGGAGAAAAACGTGAGACATTTAAGACATGCTGGCATGTTCCTGTACTGATATGAATTTAATGAATGTAATACTTCATGCCAGTAGAACATTTTCGTTGCTGGTATCTTTTTGAGGGATGTGGCTTACTGTTGTTTATATGGATAAAAACTTGGTCTGCAACACCAACCGAAAAATACAGACTGAGGGTACTTGAGAAAAAATTGATGATGAAGTAGGCCTAATCGACTTTAAGAAGATGTAGCTGTCGCTTAATATTAATTGGATTATTACATCAGAGGACAGTAGGTTGTCAAAACACGTAACACGCACAGGGGAATTGAGAAATGCATACGAAATTGTAGTCAATAAACCTGAAGGGAATGAACTAACTGGGAGACCTGGGCGTACGTAAAATATTATTAGAACTGGTCTTACAGAAACTGGGTGCGAGTATGCGGGCTGGATTTAACTGGCTCAGGATATGGACCAATGTTGAGCTTTTTCGAATACTGTGATGAACAGTCTGGGTCTGCGAAAATGGGAAACTGTTTTAGTAGCTTGAAAAGTAGCATTTCCGACTAGCTTGAAAAGTATCAGCTTTCAAAGAAGAATTTGCACGATGGAGTGAGTCTGTAACTACTAACAAAAGTCGTCCCTAAGGAATCGGTTACAAACTAGACTAATATAGCCTATCCTGCTTTGTATACAGTTCATTGTAAATAAAGTAACATCAATTTGAAGACAACAGCAGCACGCGCTCGATTCTAACCATGTATGGCCATAGCCTGTGATACCATCAAAGTAACCGCGAAGTCTAAGGCGTGTACCTACTGTCTTCTACCACTGGTAGAGTGGGATCGTGGTTTCATATCCAACTTGGGGCATGGAGGTAGGTCTGCGTCTTTTATGTTTTTTGTATTCTGTGCAGGTACGGTCGAATGACAAGATGATGATACCTGCTAGGAAAGAGATAGATAGATGGACATGCAAAATATATCTTGGCCCATTACGAGTTCCTACTACCCATCCTGAAAGCTTTCACACGGGGCACTCGCTACACGCTATTCGAAATGCTTTATATTTTCAGTCTGTGTAGTAGCAGAACTGTCTGTCGCTCCCACCAATAGCAGTCCTCTAGTCCGACACAGGGCATCCCCCCCCCCCCCCCCCCCCCCCCCCCGCGAGGAACATTATCTTGTCTGCGTATCGTAGAAGATTGCACTGGCCGATCCCCGTCTGAGTCCTGCAAAGTGTCTGCAAACAATATTCAGAAACAAGACCCGAGTCTACTAGGGTCTTACACCGAGGCGACTGGTAAATGGTTGCCGACGTTTAGGGAGAGCATGTTGCCTCTGTCTTCAACGTTGGGCATTCCTCTAGGACTGCTTGATCCTGAAGATGGAGGAATTGCGTCCTCCATAACTTCGGTAACTATCAACCATTCGACACTGTGTAAGGTCCCAGAAGACTTGTATCTTAACATCTCTGTGAGAACCTCAAATATCACAAGTTTCAGAAATACGGAAAACCGGAGGCCTGTAGCAACATAGAGAGAGAGAGAGAGGCAGGCAGGTGGTCAGGTAGTTATGTAGGTATGGGGCCGAAATAATAATTAGTGCTAATTGACTGGCTTAAGTATGGAGTGTCTTCTTTGAATGTAGCCGACAATTCAACTATTCACTACGTTCCGTCTCTCTTTTGTCTCTATCTTGAGACATCTCTGTCCAAGCCACATTCCTTAGTCTATTTCCGTGTGACCGATTTTTATATTAAGAATTTTGAATTACATTTTTTGAACGTTTGTTAGAACCTACCTGGTAACCATCTCAGACGCCCTTGCTACACGATTTCGTAGAGGGTGGACCAAGTTCTAGCAGCCTATCTCGTAAATAGCGCTTAACGTTGTGTGAGGTTGTTCTGTGGTAAAACGTAACTCGGAGCGCACATAAAACATAGCCCCCTCCCCTCCGCTCCACAAATCCACATCTTAAACGGGAGATCAGGGATCTCGGGAAGTTCGGGCTTGCTTTAGCTCTAAATAAGAAAGAAAAAGATTCACGTCTTTGGGATGTGAAGCTGTGTCGTTGTGTGAGTGGTTCACGTCGTTCCCAAGGAACGTAGTGCTTTCTGCTTTAAGAGACTGCTTGCCTGTATCAGATGAAGGCACTGCGTTCCTTCGAAACGTCGGAAACCACTCCCTCAACGACACAGCATCACATCCCAGAATATGTGAACCCCCCATCAACACTGCTATGAGAAATTCAGATCTCACAAGGGGGGGGGGGGGGGGGTGCAAAGAAGAAACGTGCATGCAGGTGCAAGAATGAGTTGTAAGAGAATATCACTTACTTGAACTATAATATTGCCTGTTGCGTTATGTGGGTAAGAAATGGGTTTCTTACATTAAGAAAAAACATGAGTGTTCAGAATATGGTGCCGAGGAAAAGTATTTGTGTCTAATATGGACGAAGTAACAGGAGACTGGAGAAAAATTGCATGATGAGAAGCTTCGGGACGTGTATTGCTCATCAAATAATATTCGCTTCTTAACCAAGGACAATGAGATGGTAAGTCATGTGGCATGTATGGAAGAGAGAAGAAATTCGTACAGGGTTTTGGTGAGGAAACCCGAACGAAACAGACCACGTGGATGACGTAGTCTTAGATGAGAGGATAATATTAAAATGGATCACAAAGAAATAGATGGGCGGTTATGGATTGGATAAATTGATCTTTAGGGTAGATCGCTTGTATACACAGTTCTTCACTCCGGGTATTTTACGTAGTGTCCACGCATGCAAACAATGCAGTATTAAAATTAAAGTCGTGAGGTGATCAAAAATTTATCCGCCTTGTATCTTATTCCAACGGTCGCTATCGACTTGGCAGGAGCCCGCCACTGAACATATTCTGAGCCAGATGAAGTAAATCCACTCTTCTGTATCCTGTAAAGATCCACTTTAATATTATGCTTCCATGTACGCGTAGATGTTCCAAGTCGCATCTTTCCTTCAGGTTTTTTCGAGCAAAATTTGTTTACAGATTTCACATCTGTCCCATGATTCCTACATAACCCTTCCTGAACCGTGTAGATTATTGATGCGAATTTGTAATGTAAGTTTTTTTTATCGTAAACTAGCTAGTTAGATGCCTTTAATATCAGCTCGTCATGTGTTGTAGTTACATAAAGTATCTGTAGCCATTTTATAATCTATCACTGCCTCAGGTTTCGAATTTTATGATTCATCGGTTCCAGCCATCGGACCGAAAATTGAATTGTATAGATTTTGCCCTTCAGTCATGTAATTCAACATTTTGTACAAGTAGTCTTTTTTTAAATAGTTGCATATTTGTTATGTTTCTGTCGGCAGCCATAATTTTAGGACCTCATACTCGTACTACATTGACCGTCCTAGTGTTCTTCGGGCCTCAGTCAAAAGAATGGGATGTTCTGCCGATTGTAGACAGTTAAGATGCTCTGTTGTGTCGTAGTATTACGTTCGCATTGAATTTCATAATAATCGGCCAACTGTACAAATAGTTCAGTCAGGAACACTTTATGCTTTCATAATACCGTAAGTTCTTCCTTAAATGGTCCACCTTTTAGAGCCTAGCTATTGCTTTATGTACCACAAGATTTAACACTCGGAAAGTCTGCGCTCTGCCCACAGAGTGTGTTCATGTGTTTTGTATGTATGTCAGAACCAACAGCTCTCTTTACCCTATACAGCATCAACATCAACGTAAATTCACAGAAGAAAAATTCTGGCTCCTAAATTTTTTGAACTGGCGTCTAGATTCAAAGGAAATTTGTCATGCCCAAGAAAGAATGAAAATGCGTATTTCTTGTGACGGTATAGCTCCTTCTTGCATGTACGTTATCGTAAATGTCGTGGGCGGTTTGCAAACGTTTCCCACAGTGCAGAGGGCAGATCTGATTACGTTCTTGTGTACTTTAATACAAGCCGTCTTTCACACGAACTCACGAAGTTGTTTCATAAATATCTTCTTACTTTAAAACCAATTAGAAAATAAAACTACCCAGCAAAGTACATCTCCACAGTCCCGGATCAATTAACTGCTGAGAAAACTGGTTGACTGTTTATGGGACTTAGTTCTTCAGTTAACTGGAAGAAAGGCAGAAAGAAAGGCCGTGTCATGGCTCAGGCAGTTCGCCGGTCTCTCACCGCGGAGGCCCGGGTCAGTCCATGTGGAATTTGTGGTGGACAAAGTGGCACTGGGACAGGTTTGTCCCCGAGTACTTCGGTTTTCCCCTGTCAATTTATCTGCTCCATTACACAGAAAAATGGAAAAAACTAATCATCATCGTCTTCATCACAGGGTTGCACAATAAGCAGCATCTGCTGCGGGGCCCCTCAACACAAAAAAAAAATACAGAAAGAAAGAAAGGATAAAGAAGCGTCCTTGTTGGGAGACCCAGCTATGTTGAACGACTGACATTGGGGTGGGTTCCTTCCACAGAATTGTACAAGGGGAACGGCTGTGTGTCAGGTCCTGTCAGTCTAATTGTGCATTTCCGAAGTTACTGAACGGATTTCGACGGTTACTTTGGCGTTATGGACCTGGACTCAGCGGTTTGTGGGTGGGGTGGTTTAATTTTGATTCGTACCGTTTCAGTACTGCCCCAACTTTCCATTAAGTTAAAATAAAACTTGTTTAGTAGACTGCCTTCAAAAACGTTACACCACAAACAATTTAAATATACAGCGGTTTAATATATACAACTTTAAGATACCGTATTTTTAAAGACAGGCCTGAAGGGAAGACGCCACTTTGGAAAACTGTGTGGAGATGGGACGATAATATTAAAATGTATCTTAACGGAATTACGTGGGAGGCTGTGGACTGGATTTTCATGATTCGAGTTATAGACCAGTGGCCTGCTCATCTGCGTACGGTAATTAACTTTCCGATACCATAAGAGGTGGAGAATGTCTCGACCAACTGAAGGACTGTTAAGTTTCTCAAGAACACTCAGCTAGAGTGACTTACTGCTGGGCTGAATAAAAGTGTCACATAGTATTATAAGTCTGGTGTCATAGCAGTTGTCGATGACAAGTTTGTTATTAAACTTGATCTGCTATTTGATAGTTTGTGTGGTGGTGAAATTTGGTCTCCCATATCAATTTAAGGACACGGGCGGTGTTCGAAACAGGTTCTTGAATAGAATATTTTGTACTGATAGGGAGGAAGTAACAGAAGACTGTAGATAATTGCACAACGGTAAGTTTCATAAATTTTACTCCTGTCAGATATTTGAAAGGTCAAGGAGGATGAGATGTGTGGGACACGTGGCACGTGAGAAAGAAGTACACATACAAAATGTTGGTAGAAAAACCTGATGGAGGGAGGAGACCACTTCGAAGATCTAGATTGAGGTGAGAGGATAATATTGAAATGAAGGAACGTGATGCAAGATTTTTACTGGATTAATGTGACTGGTAACGGGGTGTTGTGAACAAGATAATGAATCTTCGGGTTCCATAAAATGCGATGAATTTTTTTGACTAGCTGGGCACTGTGAAGTTCTGAAGAGAGAAGCCGTTCCATGGCGTTGTGTCTGTTATTTGATGCGATGTAAGGCACGAATAAACCGTGCGTTCGAGCGTAGGCACTATAAATCTGTTAAGGAACAAACTTAACGCTTTTCAGTTTCTTAATCTCTACAGCGGGACAAAAGCAAAGATGCGGGTGGGAGCTGTGTGTGGATTACAGCCCTAACCTCTGTCTTACGAAGTGATGAATGCTGTTTTTATGAGAGGCTTCAGACGGGTTTTATTACAAGAATTTGCTTCTATAGCCATATTATAACCCCTGAGCCCTATGGAGATGTATCACATACCTACTTCAGAACATCTCACCATGAAGCCCCAGTAATCTCACCTCCAAGAAGAACTGTATATGAGGATATTATCCAAGTACCTAAACAACGAACTGACTTTATGGAACAGAATTCTCTTTGAGAAAATAATAGTGGTTGAGCTGTTCAAAATATTCCTTGCATGTTATGGAATCCTCTTTGTTACCGTGTTCACAAGAGCCGACGTCTGAGCTGTATACTGTGCAGTTGCATCTAATCCACGCCTGATTCAGTGGCGTAGCCAGTGAACGGTGGGGACGACCAGTCGCCTTCTCTGTGTACCTTTCTCTATCTAACCGCCTGAAGCAGAGTCCTTCTGGAGACGCCAACAGATCCTCAACTATTCAAGAAATTTCCCGCTTTCGATGGATCCAGAAGGTTCACTACCGTGTTCACAAGAGCGCGCCATTTGTCCGCGTCCTGAATTCTGTATGTAATATCTTTTACTAGAAGCAAAATTTTATGTATTTAATTAACTTTGTATCAGCAGAAAATATATTTTTATAATATTTCGCAGGAACACCGGAGCAAAGTAAAATTTAAAACAAGTGCAAAAAATTGAATAAAATTTCTGAAATATTTGCATTAAATTTAAAAAATCTGCCTGAGGCTTTGTTCGGGCGCTGAAAAGGTTTAGTTGATCTCCTAGGATCTGCCAACCCTTGAAAATGAAGGCGCTACGTTTCTTAGAAACGTCGATGTGTGTTACATTAACCATCACACAGCGTCACATCCCAGCAGACCATAATCCTCTGTTCTTGAACAGTATTGGAACACATGTCGTGTCGCACGTTAGAACAGTTACTTCATGTCGGCATTGCATGCCTACTGCGATGCAGCGTAGCCCATCTCACACTACAACTACAAATCCATTGTTAGACTCTGAGTATACGCTGTAGTCGGCTATATGGCCGCACAGCACATGGATATCACTACCCTAAAGAGGGTACGGGGTTTGGGGGTGAGAGATGGGCGTGGGGATGATTTCACTCAGACAGTGCAGTATGCTCTAATGAGAATGGATTTAAACATGGATTTCTCTGTATACACACCACTCCCTCGTAAACGGGCCGTGTTTGATGTTCGTATCTAACAATGTATTGTGTGCACAGGGAGAGGGGATGCTAATATCGTCAACACTGCACTACCAGTCCGTATTAATAACCTCAATATTATGTACACAGTTTCCGATAACTTGGAAGCTTATGCTGTTTAACATCGCATTTATGTTGTCATTGAGGAGAAGTCAGTCTGTTAGAGAATTTATTTTGCATATGAATTAACGATATTTTCCATAGCAACGCGATTATGATATATCTTCCATGGGCGTCTTGAACATATGAATATACATCTTAAGTTGGTATAAACCAGTGGTGCACATGCTGACGCTGGTTGTTCCGTCAAAAAGTGGAATTGTTACACTCTTCACTGACCAATCAAATATCAATATGTTAAACAAATTGGTAAGGGCCGTACACGGACACAGTGCTAACACTTGGCGTGCTCACGCTGTTTCACTCACTTGCTGCACAGCTGTATTACAAATCAGTGGCAGTCACAGATAAGTTCACCTAGAAGGCAACTTACAACCGAAACTGAAATTCAACAATTAAAATATAAATATACGTGGACACTTCCGAAAGTAGATCAGAAATACCTGGAACGTTTTGAAATGTGGTGTTGGAGAAGAATGGAGAAAATCAGTTGGACCGATCGTGTGAGAAATGAAGTAGTATTACACAGAGTCAAGAGGAGAGGAATATCCTACATACAATAAAAAGAAGAAAGGCTAACTGGATTGGTCACATCTTGCGCAGAAACTGCCTTCTAAAACACGTGAATGAAGGAAAGTTAGAGGGAACGATAGAAATGACGGGAAGACGAGGAAGAAGGCTTAAGCAGCTACTGGATGGACCTTAAGGAAAGAGAAGATACTGGAAATTGAAAGAAGAACCACTAGATCGCACCCTGTGGAAAACTCGCTTTGGAAGAGGCTACGGACCTGTCGTAAGACAAACTACAGAATGAATGAATTTATTTATATCTCTATTCCCTGAGAAGACCTTGTGACCCAACTGGCAGTAGCCAGGACCTAGCAAAGCTACCTGAAAGTCTCTTCCTCCCTTCGTTACTGTAACGGTAATGGCACCCACCACGGAACCGTTTATGTGCTTAGAGTAGGGACTGAGAGTATAACCGCTTCAGCGAAATTCACCATTAGCAGTTCGGTTTATGTTAGGTTATCAGTTTGCAGTTCTAGCATGTCCTGTTGCGAAATTTCATGAACCTTCTTAGCTGTCTTCCTTAACGACTCGGTCTTGAAACAGGTCTTGCTGTTTGGCTGCTGTGCCTCATTTTGGACCGCACGATCCGAAAGAGAGAGAAAGCTATTCATTTAAGGGACAAATCTGACACAGCTAAATTGCTCTGTCTAATGTGAAATATCCGTGTTCATAATGCCAGACTGTCGCACATGTTTCCAAACTGACAGAACTTGTACGTATCCGTCGCCATGTTCCTGTAATAAATCGGACATATAAAGAGAAACTTTTTATTGAATGCACCGATGTTCTTTTAATGTCCATACATAAGAGTAAACTGAAATCCAATAGAGTAGAAGGCCTGCCATTCTTGGTCAGGTTACTTTTAAGCGGTGGGTCCCATCTTGAAACAGGGGTTACAAAACTCTGCCAGAAGTGGGCTGCTTGCTCATGAAATGGTACGTTCTTTAAGAACGCTCTACTGTATTAGGAAACGAGTTATTTTTTTTCTTGATTTTGATTTTAATATGAAGGAACCCGCTGGAACTTACACAGGGCTACGAACCATTATGGCTAAGCTTCTTCCTGGCTTCCTAGGTCTTTCCACCTGAATGCCGGTATGTTTATTGTATATAGCAGGGGTGGCCAAACCGCGCTCGCGAGCCACAAGCTGCTCTTTGACATATAATGTGCGGCTCGCGGATATATGTTGGCTGAGCTCCTTTTTGCATTACAATTCATATAAAAGGTAAATAAAAAATGTTCACGCTTTATAATTATTTACCGGGTATAAACTGAGAGTCCACTGGATTAAAACGTAAGTTTAATGTTCATGGCGAGTAAATATATTTAAGAATTTTTGTAACAAAATGTGCGTGTAACAATAAAAACGTGTGTGTAATATTTGTTCGTGTCTTGCGGCTCTCAAACATCTGAAGTTTATCGTATGTGGCTCTTACGCTAAGCAAGTTTGGCCACCCCTGGTATATACGCTACCGTCGCCTCATATGCAATTCTTGTTTTCGAACAACATATTATCTTTCGACATCGTAACCCTCACAGTGCAAGGTAACTCCACTGAGAACGCATCTTTTTTTTTAAAGTTTCAAGTCATGTGGCTAAAAAACTGCAGTTCTGTGTTCGCAAGGGCCCACCGTTGTACCACATCTTGAGACACTTCAATCCAGTGTACGTCTTAAGAACCCAGTTTTTAAGATCAATTTTAATGTTATCTTCTACTTTCTTACAGGTCTCTCTTAGCACGAGGTTTTCCCACTGAAGTTATGCATGCATCTGGTCATCTGTTTCATGCATGCTACATGTCCGGTCTTCTGTTTCTCAAGTACAAAATACCTATAAAAATAAGACAACGGACCGGTCACACTGTGGTTGTGTTCGGGAGATCTTGAGGTTATATCTCGGCCTAGAGACCGGCCACCCCGCATGAGGTTCTTTGGTATTTTTCCCCCATCCCTTCGGACAAATGCCGGAATGGTACATAAAATTAGGCGACGACCGCTTGCTTTCATCTCCTTTCCAATTAATTAGTCACTAATAGTCGCACCATTCGACCATTATTGACAGCGTTAAAAAATAATAAATAAATTGAAGGCTATGAACTTCTGGAATAAAAGGTGGGGGCGGCAGGTTCTTCCGAAACGTTGGTGACAATCTGTCAGCTACACGACGTCGCATTCCAGTTGACCACAGTTGGAAACTTTAGCTCTTTCACATATACACCTATATTTACGTATTTAGTTCCCCTCCCCTCTTATTAAATTTATGTTTATTTGGTACAGAGTATGTCTCAGCTATTTTACTCCTTATTGAAGAAACCCGCTCTGTTAACGTATTGTTCTGAACCTAGTGTATTACAGAAATGTAACCCGAAGTTAAATGATCACCGCTGTATGACGTCAGGATTTGTCTGTAGCTGACCTGTCTCTCAGAAACTCGACAGAGTAGGCTGAGAGAATTAGTAGGAGTGAAGTCGGCATATACAGAACGACTGTTTTCATCCCCGTGACTGACACAACCCCTGTGGGTTCGACCAGCTGACGTACAAAGTTGATTTTAGCGAGTGGCACTACATTGCTACAGCGAGCGTTCTGTGTAGCAAGGAAAGTTACGTCAACTTCACTCAACACTGGGAGACTTCTGGTCGCCATTGTCGAGAATATTGGACGACCGAATGACGTGATGCTTCTCTTACACTCACATCTGACACAGCGTAACCGTGACGTTTTGAGTTTCTGGGCTACGTGGTTAAATGTGGACACTGTCTTAGAAGCTGGTGAAAAACATAAGAAACTGACTTGTTTTCGAAACCCGAAATCTAAAATTTGTGCTTCAGAAAAGGAAAGGCAGTAGGTTTGTGAAGTCAGAGTGTTTTCTGTGTTTATGTATGTATGTACGTATGCATATGTATGTGTGTGTATGTATGTATGTATACCCTATGTGTCGACGTATGTGTTTGTGTGACGCTGCATATCAACTTTTGAACCTGTCAACCGATTTTCACGACACTCTGTGTGTACGTTATACCATCTAACTCATCTAACAGAGTCCTTCTTTATAAGCTAACAGTTCCTCAGTCTGTCAGTAATTTTACCACATTTTAGAAACGGAACATTTATTAAAATAGTCCGCACTTCTCCCTATTCTGAGCTAAAATAATCCAGTCCACACCCTCCCTCCTATTTTCTCGAGATCTATTTTATTATCCTCCCATCTACGACTAGGTCTTCCAAGTGATATTATTTCTTTACCTTTCCTTACCACAACTCTGTATGCGTTTATTTTCTCCATGCGTGTCACATGCCCCGCCCATCTAATCTGCCTTGATTTGGTCATCTAAATATTATTTGTTGAGGAGTACAAATCATGAAGCTCCTCACACTGCAGTTTTCTCCATCCTCTTATTACTTCCTCCCTTTCAGACCCAAGTGTCTCCCTCAGCACCCTATCCTCGAAGACCCTCAGCCTATGTTCTTCCATTAAAGTGAGGGACCAAGTATCGCACCCATATAAAGCAGCGGATAAAATTATAGTCCTTTATGTTTTAATCTTAATATTCTTAGACAGCAATGCCGGACCGAATAGTAGCTGGCATTTCCTGAATTTCATATGCTCTTAATTCCTTCAAGCATACAGTTTGCATGCTTACATTACGTGTAAGACAACATTTACATAGAAGTGGTTGGTAGGGCTACTTATAACAAATTTTAATTAAAGTGATTTTTAAATACTCTCTGTCTATAGCATTTGGGTTTTAGTCTCTGACCAGTGAGGTTTAAGTGCCTGAACTGCAGGGAGTGTGTTCATGTGACGTCGACTGAGATAGGAATATGATAAGGAATTGCAAGTACATGTAGAGCTAGAGGATTTCCATTGTGGCCGACTTCAGTGCACATTTACCTGGTCAGAATAAAAGAAAGTACGAGAAATCTGCCGCGGATACTGACTCGGTAATGTGGGTCGATCGTAATACCCGTGAATAAGTGATAATTCGGCAATAAAACTTCGTAAACGTCGTTGTAATAAAAAAACTGTTTTATCCAGAACTTTTTTCGAACTAACATTAACATGACATACCTGTAGCATTCCTCCCGCGCTGATACATATCACGGTACTAATGATGTAAGTAATAGTTTTACATTGCTGATTCCAACAGCCCACAAGAACGCAACATGCAATACAGCGATCATACTGCCCTTTACACGAGACATGTGGAATCAGCTACACTAATTTCTAAAAGGTATAGCTATAGGCCTCAAACTTACACGTTCTTGTTGCCTTTTTCATTTACACAGTTTTTATTGTACTGGGGTACAAATAAGAGTTGTAGATCTTAACAACCATGAAGTATGCAGTACGTTCATGACTACGTGAAAAGGTCTCCACGTTAACATGCCATGGAGGCACATTGGGGGAGAAGAGGTATAGCTCTACTGATTCTTAACCTCGGTACTAGACGAGGATAGGTGGTCAACGCCACGCCCTGGCCGCTTTACCCCCGGGAAAGCGCCTCGGTGCCCATTGAGGAGACTGGGTGGGTCGCAGGGCCGGTCTTGATGGGCGTAGAGAAGAGAAAAGCTTGTGTCCGCCACAGAACCGTCCGTCCCATAGCGAGTTGCTATACCGACTGCACTATCCCGGTCCTCTTCCGTGGATACATACACAGTCCGACAATTATATAATGAGACTGAGGTTATAGAATAAAACTGGAACAAAAGACTTGAGTACTATCTGTATTTTATTCAAAGTACATCCCTTCTGCATCGATACAGCGAGTGGCACGATCTAGCAAAGACTGGAACGACCTCTGCACGTCTTCTTGTGGTATGGCCCGAAGACTCGATGTCACAGCTCCTTGGATGTCTTGAACATCTTCAAAGAGGCGCCCTTTCAATGGTAACTTCAGTTTGGGGAACAGAAAATAATCACAGGGGATAAATCAGGGGAGTAAGGCGGATGATTGAGCACGCACACTTGTTTTTGGGCTAAAAATTCTTGTACAGCAACTGCCCGGTGAACCGGTGCATTGTCGTGAAGAAGAAACCAACTGCCTGGTGCTGAGTACTCGGGCCGGACACGGCGAATCCTCTTCCATAGGCGTTCCAGAACACTCAAATAAAAACTTCCAGTGACAATTTGTCCCTGAGGGACAAACTCGTGGTGAATAATTCCCTTGCTGTCGTAGAAACACAAGCATTGTCTTTACTTTTGACTTTTGAAAACGAACTTTTTTGCCTTTTGGTGATGCTGGTGACTTCCATTCAGCACTTTGGCGTTTAGTTGTGGGATCATAGCGAAAACACCAAGTTTCATCCTCTGCTACAATCGAATTCAAGAAAGTTTTATTTCTATGAGCAGTTTTAATGATGTCTTTTGCGTACTGAACACGCTCGTGTCTTTGATCATCATTCAATGAATGCGGCACAAACCGGGAAGCGACCTTTCTCTTGCCCAGGTCTTCCACTAAGATTTGACGAATCGTCTCCCTGTTAACACCAAACTCATCAGCCATCATTCTCACAGTCACACAACGTTCTTCTTGTATTCGTTCTCTCACTTTCACAATGAGTCCCTCGTTACGAACAGAAAATGGACGCCCAGGCCTGGCTTCATCTTCAATCGTTTCCACACCACTTTTGAATCGTGCATACCACCTGAATATCTGTGCACGAGATAAAGAATTATCCCCATACACTTGTCTCATCAATTTCACAGTCTCAGCTGCAGTTTTCCCGAGTTTAACACAGAATTTAATGTTCGCTCTCTGCTCCATGCTGCTACTGTGACCGCGTGCTCTCACTACCTACACAACATGGCGCCGTATTTCCCGTCATGCTCAGCGTAGGACGTTGCGGTGTTGCCAGATTACAGATGAAGGTTGGGCACTTGGATGGCATGCATTGCTTCATAGATGGCACTTCTATCTTGGTCAAAATAAAATCAGTCTCATTATATAATTGTCGGACTGTGTATTATGTCGAAAAATGATGCCGTAACGTTTATTTTGGAATAGCATGTCGGTTCTGAAATGATATACTGTTTTCATTATGCAGTGTTTCACATCCTTCAAAGAGCATAATGTACCCCAGAGGGCGGATACCCTTCACCCTTCAAAGTGTCCTGGTGGGTTAATAATATTTATGGGTCTATTTTGGTGGCATGCATACATTTTTTTTTTCAATCCCGAACTGTTGTTCGTTTCGATTTGGGCTGCTAGTTAGTTGGACGTAGACATAATCAAATTCCCTGACAACAGTCAGTGTAGACCCACAATGTGAAGTTTAATCGACGCGTGTTACGTAGCTTCGGAAATGTGACACGCGGACAGACAGGGACATCATCACTACACGGACGTCTTTTGTACGCTTCATAGACAGGTCGCGTCCAAATGAGTGTCAAAGCAATTTTACTTAAGAAAGTCGCGCACATTTATTGCCCTGTTCGGTGTGGTTTCATTGGTTGCGTACGTAATGTCCGCACAAGCTATGCCGTAACATAAGTTTGGCCAAGCAGAAATCCACAGTCATCAAAACATATCGTTCATTTCACTCCATGTACCAGTCCAGTCCAGGAGAGGAGTATTCTGTCTGCTCCGAAAACTAGTTTCCTTTCTTGCAACACAAATATTTGTTGCAATGTGCACGAAGGCCCCTCTTTTTATCATTTACACTTCAAATACGCCTGGGTCACCAAGTGTCTTCCCTTCAGGTTTACCGGGTAAGACTGTTTATCTGCATGTTCGTTTGTCCCCATTTCCCTTGAAGAGTGCAAATTATGGAGCTCCTTCGCCGGCCTTACGTAATGCCTTCCACACAAGTATTTCTTCAGTATCTTGAGGCAGGCCAGTAAAATATGTGTCCAGGACAAAGATGGACAAGTCATACAGATCGTAAACTGAACTGTCACACTGTGCATTGCTGTCTTCTGGGATGCAGTCTGCTAGATGGTTAACACCGCCCTGAGAACTTTGTTTCACACGAACTGTATAATGTGATAATGGCCAGGACGTGGGTAGATTATGTGCACCCATTCTTGAACTTCAGATACTTACAGCTTTGTAAGGATCGAGGAGTCTGTATACTGACATAGGCTGCGGGCTGGACGACTGAGGAATGGTGGTTTGATTCCTGGTAGGGGAAGATTTTTTCGCTTCTCGAAATTGTCTGGACCGGCTCTCGGACCTACCCAACCTCCTAGTCAAAGGATACTGGGGTCCGCTTCCTTTGGGGTAAAGCGGCCGCGTCGTGAAGCTGACCACTCGCCTTCATCTAGCGCTGAAGTTGAGTGGAGTTGTACCTCCATTCCGCCGCATGCCTTCTTGTCGTGCATATAGACAGCTTTGTTCCTGCTGGTAGTAGCACGCATATCACTGAGATATTTGTGGCTGGAAGCGACCTTAGAATGAGCTCCTGAATTGTTCGCTGTAAGGAACTGGTTTGGGACGCTAGAGAGGCTAGTCATGTAGCAGAACTCTTGACAAAGCTCACTCGTCAGTAAAAGCGGTCGCGCTGTACAGCAGGGATGCATGAAACTGGCCGTGTTGTGCCGCAGTTGCCCGCAGGGTTCATTAGCAAGTCTTGCCGATAACGATCTATTAATATGTTCTAATGGCGGGAACGTGATGAAAGTGTAGGTTTTCACTTTTTAACGTTTATCACCGCCCACCAGACCGTTGCGTGATAGCACTCTGATCTGTACCATCAAATTTTAATGTCGCTACAATGCAAGTTCAGATGTACGGCTTACATATCAAAATTTCACAATGAAAATAGAGTTTAAATGTGACGATAAGTTTTGCTGCTTTTGCTGTTTAATTGGAAGTGCCATACATAATTCCCTTAACCCCTTCCATGTTTGTTTTCGTCTAAAGAATTCTAATTGCCAGCAGATTTTCGTAGTAACATATAGTATGTGAATTTGAAAATCTCACAAATTTCTGGTAGGAAAAGAGCAGATGAGGTGCCATGTACTGATGTTATTAAGAGCCAAATATGGCACACCTGAAGGTCTTTTGAATGAGATGTCCCATTCATACGCCGGGTTGATGTAGAAAATGTGGCTGCTGTTGAATAACATAATTTTCTTTTGTGCCTGAGTAGCCCCTTTTCAGTCTTCCCCGTATATCTGCGCAATAAAATATTGGTCTAGTTCAGTATTTCTGGTTACACCAAATTGTGTTTTGCTGTGAAGTTTGTGTGTGTTACAGTGTGGGTATGACGTATGTTCATGCATGTGTGTGTCGGTGCATAAATAAACTGCAGTCATTTACTCTTCCAGCTTCGATATAAACTTTTAAGTTATATAATTTTTGTAACATAAACATTTAAATGGCCAACAACATCGTAGGAATTCCTGACAAATTAAACTAGTCGCAGCAAAGTATTAAAGATTAGAATTATTTAACGCCTGGAGCTTCAGCGAAATTATCATCTGAAGTGCCCATTGATAAAGAAAGTTTGCCGTGGGATATTAATGCTTTTTAGGACTGAAACCTTTAAGCACGTTATTCCGGATTGCTGAGAAAGTTCGATAATCTGTTGGGTTCTTCGTGCATGCAACAAAGGAAAGCAAATTAAGTAACTTAATTTTATTCCATATTCGTCCTCCCTTAGAGTCGGTGCCTTTAATCCTCGGTTCGTTTCGTAAGACCACTGAGCTGCATTACCGAAAACATAAGTTTGCTTTCATAGTAATTATCAAGACCTTGACAAGTAAATTTGCTTCACTTGCGTATTTTAATTTTAAAAGAACAGAAAAGTAGAATATGTTAAAAGAAGTTCTTTCGTAGTTAATGAGCTTGCCAAAGACAATGAATCGGTCTCACGTCACAAGGACCATGGCTCAGGTGGTTAGTCGCCGGCCTCTCACTCCAGATGACAGGGTTCGATATCTGGCCACTTCATGTGACATTTTTTATGGGCAAAGTCGCAATGGGACGGGTTTTTCTTTCGAGTACTTCGGGTTTTCTCCTGTCGGCGTCATTTCACCAATGCTGCTTACTCGACTTCATTCTAATACCACTCTTATGAGGACAAGCGGAGGAAGCCTGGGAATTTTCAGACAAGCAATGTTCTGTCGGATTTTGGGGAACATTAGAAAGAAAAGTATTTTCACTTTGTTTTTCTTTAGTCTTCAGAGGGTTTAAGTAGAATCCATAGATTTGGCTGATGCTGCCCTTTAACTCCCACTGATGCTGGTGGAGCCTCACGACCCTGAACCGTGATACAGTCGCATTTGTCCCGTGAACGTTGCATAGATAAAACTAAAGGTTCTGACTTGTCTCTACAGTTGAATTTAAATGAATGTGAGCACTTGAAAAATCGTAAACTTTGAACCCCTAGAAAGGCTTGACTTTCTGTAAACAGGCACTGATGTGTAACGCTATACAACGAGTCTAGGTACCGGATAAGTTTATTGTTAGTAAAATGAGTTCCTAGAGCAGTGTTATGTATAGTTGACCACGTTTGTGTCTTCTGGAGTCAAGCCGTTGTCACTTTACGAACTCCGTGCAGCAGAGTGCCCCTTGAGAAGGTAACAGTTCCTGAGCTAGTCCAGAAATCCGAAGGTTCAGTACCGTTTTCAAAACAGTGCGTCACTCATCCATCACGCTGTGATATTAATCCAGCCAAGTACTTCCCATCCAGTTTCTATTAGATATGTTTTAATATAACCCTTCTCCCCCGTTCGCAGGTATTCCAAATAGTCTCTTGACTTGATTTGCCGACCAAAATTTTGTATGCATTTAACAACTCTCCAGTGCGGCATCTTTGATTTGTTGACCACAGTACTATATGCACAAATTACGAAGTCCCTTTGCCAATTTATCCGTTCTCATTAATGTATGCAGTTCTCATTTACATCCTGTCTAGTCCAGCTATTCTTAAAAACCCTTTCTAAATCACTTAAAGATGACACAGCATGCTACGACTTGGAAAAAACAAGTTGCACGCGAGTATATAAAGTCGTTACGGCATAACAAAATTGTGGAACTGACAGTTGTGTGGCCTTTGTGTGTGTGCGCCTATGAACAGACAAATGGAGACATTCATAATTCATGCAGAGCTTAATAATTTTTATGAAAAATTGTAAGTGCGATGAGATTGATTAGAATGAGATGTAGTGGACATTTAGCAGTCATGGAGGAACAAGAAATGTACGTAAAATGTTGAATGGAACACGCAAGTGGAAAGGAAGCAATTAAAACCTATCCGTTGATGGGAGAATAATGTTCAAGTCGATATTACGAAACCATGGTGTGAAGATAAATATATGGAGCTGGTTCGGATTAGGCTAATAGTAAATTTCATTTCAGACATTTAGTTGATTAATTAACAACTGCGTAAGGAAAGGCTGAATAAGTGTGAACTGCTGAAGGAGTGACGGTTTAATGACATGTGCGTAGGAATCGTGGCTGAATAAGTGTGAACTGCTGAAGGAGTGGCGGTTTAATGGCATGTGCGTAGGAATCGTGGCTGAATAAGTGTGAACTGCTGAAGGAGTGGCGGTTTAATGGCATGTGCGTAGGAATCGTGGCTGAATAAGTGTGAACTGCTGAAGGAGTGGCGGTTTAATGACGTGCGTAGGAATCGTGGCTGAATAACCACCGACTACTAAAAAAAACCTCTTTTTTATAATTACAACTGCTGAAGGCATATTCGGGCGAATATTGATCGACTGCTGAAGGAAACCTAGTTGAATACCTGTCGTCGTACCGACGGAAGTCCGGTCGAATAACTTAACTTTTCAAGAAAAATTAATAAAATAACTATCAGCTTCTCAAGAAAATTTCCTTTTGAATAATTAGCAACTGTTGCAAGTGAGACCTGTTTGAATAACTGTCAACTGCTCAAGTATAAGCCTATTCAGTAATTGTCGACTGTTCTAGGGAGACGCGGTTATGTAACTACTAGCACCTCAGTTAAAGTCGTGTGAATATCTGTCAACTGCTCAATAAAACTTCAGTCGAATAACGTCATAATCTCGAAGGAAACCTGGTTGCGTATTATAAGGTTAGGAAGAAATACATGGTTAAATAACTTTCACTTTCTCGAGGAGATACCGTGTGAATACTTATCACTTGTGAAGGAATGTTTAGTGCCTCTGGATTGTCGATTGAATGTGTAAGCTAAGGTGTTAATTGCACTCGGCCACCGAGTGTAATATCGCGTACGGAATGACTCGGCCTACAAAGGCGATGTGAGAGGCGTGTACGGGTCTGAAGCGGTCCAATTGATTCCTAATAAGCTTCCGTGTGCGCGGAGCGCGCATGCGAAGGCTTTCAGCTTCGCCCAGTTTCACATCCAGAGCAGCATAGAGAATGCGGCGGCAGAAGGTTCGACGCCCTCCTAGAGTACAATTTTGTTAGAGTATCGGAAGTAAAAATCCGTCTCAGTGCTTGTCAATCTGTTTTCGGAACATTCAGAAATATGCGTACGTTTTTCGCTTCGTATCCTAACCGATGTGCTTGTTCCACACTTCTACAGCGTCCTTTCCTGAATCAGTCTACCTGACAGTTATAAATAATTTTAAATTGGTGGAAATGAACGGTAGTTTTTGAAAACGGAACACTTAGAATTGTACTGCCACACAGAGTTGCGAGTCAAGGTTTGTCAGATTGTTTGATTCAGTATAACCTTATTTACTTCGGCACTCAGACAATGGACATTTGGCAAGTAAATATGTTTATAGTGATACATAATACTTTCCTACTTCACAGACTTGTTCCTTAATATTAGGCTCACAGATGAGCATGCTGTTCTGGTGCGAAGTTGGTCAAGTAATCGGATCCCAGTAGGGTCGGATTTTTGTGGCGTACAATTCTAAATGCGGTACCGATTATTATTATTGCTGTTATTATTGTTATTATTTGTAGTAGCAACATAAATAGTAGCTCTAATAATAATGATGATACTAATAGTAGTAGTAATAATAATAATAATAATTATAATGTAATTGTAGTATGGGACTAAGAATTTATTACATGAATTCTGGGTTTGTCGGATATGACTCTGAAATTTTGGATTTTTCTCATGTTTGTATTTGGTGACGTATATAAACAGTATTTCACACAGGATTTGTCGATGTGTTTACATTCTGTCTCCATACCACATTTCGCTTGCGTAGCTCCAATGATTCATTGGTTATCGACATAAAACTGAAAGCTAAATACGGTTTGTGTGCAGCCGCTATTGTGTTGTGTTGCATTGTGTGAACAAATAACCTTCACCAAAGTTGTGTAGTTTTCAAGCATTTGTTAGATTCATAATTTCAGGAGCTTAGAATAAATGTCGCACCTCAACAGTTGATGCGTGCGCCATGTTGTTGGTAACAGTTGCAGCAAACTGAAACTACGCTAGGTTTGAATTGTCTGCAGTGATAAAACGTCCATACAAAGTTTACTAAAAACCGGTCAACGGTTCAGCAGTTGAAATGGTGTGATACACACAGCGTGGTGATCTCATTAGCATACTTGCTCTCCTTAACACAGGACAGTAGATTTTATATTGTATGTACCGTGCATTTTACCGTGAGCTGTAAGTCAAAAACAACAAATGCACAAATTATTATCAAGTATAAGATTATTTACAACCCCTGCTTATGTTTCGGCAAATAAATTGCCATCCTCACGGGGTATTTATCAAACAACTACAAGTACTTATTGCATCCAAATACACAATAGTTGGTTTTACAGTAGAAGTATTTACGCAGCTCACAATGTTAAAATATATAGATGCATGAAATATAAAAATTAAGAATACATTATGCCTCAAGTAGTGATATAAATATGTCATATGAACTCAGAGTATCAAATATATACAAATAATTTTACGTGAATCGATACTGGTATTAAAAATATAATGGTTTTAAAATATTGGTTGTTGGCCGTGTATACAAGCGTGTGGTTGATCTGTTGTTGATCCCGTCTTGTAGCGTTGTGTGTTATGTGTGCGATGAGGTATCTATAGATTTTAACATTGTGAGCTGCGTAAATACTTCTATGTAAAACCAACTGTTGTGTATTTGGATGCAATAAGTCACTTGTAGTTCTTTGATAAATACCCCCTGAGGATGGCAATTTATTTGCCAAAACATATGTAGGGGTTGTAAATGCGTCTTATAGTTGTTAATAATCTTGTGCATTTGTTGGTTTTGAATTAAAGCACAGGGCAGCAGGTTAAAGCAGAACCATGAATATTGTGTATTTATTTTTCACGTTGTTGACGCCGTGCGTCTTCGTCATATTAAATTAAGTTTCAGACCAACTGATGCACAACTAAAACCACTTTTATTGTAGCTTTATTATAATTGTTAAAATTATAATAATATATAATATTATTATAATGTATAATTATAATATAATTTTAACAATTATAATAAAGCTACAATAAAAGTGGTTTTAGTTGTGCATCAGTTGGTCTGAAACTTAATTTAATTGTGTATTTAATCTGTTACTAGTTTAATATCGCGCTGTTCAAGGACTGGGCAAATGTATTGTCGTTACCAGCGTCACAATCGTCCGTTATATTTCTCGTTGGTCTTCCTTTTACTTTGTGTTTGTTGTTGTGGCTTTTGCTTGCACTTTTTTGCCTCTACCTGGCAGTGATAAAGGCATGACACGTATTTATACGGGCTCACACTTCAGGTGGGATTTCGCTGTTACTCCGATAATAAGATCGTAGTGAAGATGAAGGTGATGGCTTAAAGTGGGGTCCGCATAGCACCAGTGCTTGGTATTCCTCAGGTACGCAAAATTTATACTCTGAGTGGTGTGTGAAGAGAAGGCACACATATCCTATTGGATTCTGTAGCTTGAGAACCCCAGACCTTTTAACACCCAATACCATTACCTTAAGCCTTATTTGTTTACGTAACTCTTTGTTGTCCTCGCCAAACTGTCTTCGCCAATTCCTTGCAGCCTAAATGGGCTTTTCGACTAGCTTCATAGAGCAGAGTTTTTCTTGAAAATAAGATTTTGGTTCCGATTACATTTAATTGGTTCAGGGTTGGGTTGAATAGCCTCTTTTTTATTAGCTGTGTTAGAACTTTAGGTTCTAATACCAAAAATTTGTACCGAATTATTTAGTCAGGTAGTTAGTAGATTTGTAAATTGTCAGTTTCTGCCTTTGTGAACCTTGCATAAATCTGCAACCCTCAAAACTGTAGTTTAATTACAATAGAATATTATGCAAGGCATATCGTGTATTTTATCTGTAATTTTCTTGAATTTTGGACGAATGTGAATGTTTTCTTCCAGTTCATTGTCTCCCTGATTTCACATTAAAATGGCCACATACTGACATATTTATGTAGGGAAATGGCATGCAACTACCGATTGATTGCTTTTCGTGAGTTCCCCCCCTCCCCCGAGCAAGATTAATTGCTCTTGTTTGGATTGGATTTAAATCTGCCCACAGTCATAAAGGGGGATCACAAGCCGACGTTATCGTGTGTTTTGAGGAAATCGTATTTGTGTTTAGGGGGGAATGTTTTTGGATTTATAACCACTCTGTTAAACAGCGATTCGGAAACATTTTTGGCCAGCCGTACAGGAAATGTGGATACATGGAAAGGGCAGTACTGGGTAGAGACTTTGTGTCTGTGTCTATCACGTTATCAGACACGTGAGGAGGATGCAGTGGCAACGACATATCGCGGTTGAATGGGTACGACTACTGGTTCGTGTTTTGGAACTCCCGTATACAATTCGTGGCCCGAAAACGGTTATCCTGACTGAAGTCTGCCCGCGGTTTTTTTTTTTTTTTTTTTTTTAATACCGGAATAGTACCTGCGTACCGTTATGCCAGGACCGCTTCCTTTTACATCTTTCCACTTCATTGTTCACTCTGTAATTCGACACTGTACAATATTAAATACTGATAGCGTCTTTGAATGGACCGTGAATAAATGACATTTGTGAATCCAATTTGTAAACGTGTTGTTAATGGCGCTCTCAATTTGTGAGATTATATAGCCTCGGTGATAGTGAACGAATGAGTATGAATAATTGGTGGAGTGATGCCGACAGGGGAAAACCGAAGTACTGGGAGTAAAATCTTTTCCATTGCCCCTGTGGCCATCACATGTCCGACGTGGAGTGGCCTGAGATCGAACTGGGGCGTCCGACGTAAGAGGCCGGCGAATAACCGCCTGGGTCATGGCACGGTTTCAGAAAATCCTCTAGATACCAAAATTATTGTGTTAGGGATTTGATGCCGTGTAGAATAATAGTAGACACCATCACCATCATCTCTAAGGAACTGTGACGCTTCTAGGTGCCCGTGTTTTGCCGTGGAGGTGGAACTGAGCAGCATTCGCTAGAGATGTTACTTCATATTTGTGACGATCCTACGTGTCTGTCCGAGATCTGATGCCATTTCATCATTATTTCAGTTCCTGTGGTGTGTGGATTAGGCAGCTTAGTAGTGTTACGCCTCCGAATTACCCTTTTGCTCTTCGCCGTGTGCTTTCTTAAAACCTAGACCATGTAATTCATCTCAGCAGTGTGTCAACATTCAGTGTCTTGTCTCACAGACAACACTGCGTCACAACTGCAAAGATCGACATGCTGAGGGGAATAATCCCTGTTTATTCTGCTAAATCAAGAAAACCGTTATCGTTTGTAAGGTAAAGAGGTGCCCAGCATGGAGTTTTCTTTTTCTCTAACCCGTTACGTTTTACTTGTGACATTAGGGATAATACAAGTAGTTAATATAAGAGTAGACTAACACTGTGATAATCCGGTCTTAATCGGTTGGTGCTTCCTAAAAACATATACAGGTCTGAACTCAGTAAATTGTATTACATTATATTATAATTCTTGGCATAGAAACATTCTTTAGATAATTTATGTGATGTCCGCATGAAAGTGAATATATTTTAAATAAAGATAATTAAAACTGCATTCCAGTTTCCTGGCGTGTGGCGATTCTGACTACAGATTGGTAGTCGGTTATAGCAGGAAGCACAAGTTCTGCAGTACGGGAAAAATTGGAACTGATTTGTGACCCAATACTCAGAATACAGTCTTTGTTTTATGGTACCCTCATGCGGTTTCTTTTACGGGGAATCCCCTACTAAAATTAATTGCACGTGTTGGGGATTGAATTTACAACTCGTGTCCACTGTCATATAAAAAAAAAGGGGAGAATATACCCCTTACGGAGATTCGCCAAAGTTACAGTGTAGGATCATTCAGTGATCTACCCAGGAGCTTGTTACATTTCAGATATAGAAGAGTAGTGTAGGGTATAGCGTATCTTCCCCTGCCATTTGAAACAGATGGTCTCTCAGTAGGGCTATACGCACGCGCATGTTTTGTCCCCCTGCTGGCAACTCTTTTGTTTGAGCCAGTAGCCATTAGGGTGGGCTGCGGTACGTGTCTGGTGGTAGTTGGCGAACGTGGCGGCGCTAGTGACTCACTGCAGACAGCGTCTTGACGCACGTGTGACTGTGTGAACTGCTGTGCTTATTGTTTTTGGTTTTCGTAGTCTGTTCAGACACTTGAGTCCTGCGTAAAACTGTTGTGAATGCGGAATTATATTATAGTATAGCGAAGATTATGTAAGTGGGAACACTATGTTTTTCAGTAGGTTTCATATTAGACTGCTGTTGTACAGCTTCACAACATAGGCACAATTGTAGTTGAAAATCATGAAATCGGTTTCGGAAAGCAGTGCTTTTTTTTTTTTTGGTCCTAAACGAAGCTATGAGGAAGATATTTAAACGTAAGAAATGTGAAGTTAAAAGCAGGAGCAAACATAAGGAGGAGCTTAATAATTTGTGTCGTCCCTTAATGTTATTAGGATAATTAAATTAAGAATCCTACAATCGGGATACGGGAAAGTGACAAACGCGTGAAAATATTTAGTCGGAAAACCTGAAAATAAGGCAGCACTTCGGAGACGTAAGCATAGATTGTAGTATAAAAATAAAATTAATGTTAGAGGAACAGAGTGTGAGGGTCAGGACGGAATCGAACGCTGTGAGGATCTAATTGCGAACTTTTGTGAACGCGATGATGAATCGTCGGATTCCATAGTGTATTGGCTGAGTGCATAATGCTAAAGTGCAGGAAAGTGCTTCAGAGTGGAGATTGTTCACCGAGGCACTAGATGTGCCGTAAATATGTCGTAATGCACTGTAGACCGTCATCCGCGCGCTGAGTACTTCGCGTCGATTGTATACGTTCCCGTGGTCTGTGTTTCTGTTGTGAAGCATTCACTTGCCTGTCGGTTGAAATATTTTGTGATGTAATTGCATTTTATGGAGGGAACACATCGTCCGTCAAGCCACTACTTCGTGACTACAGTCGGCAGAGACGCACAGAAGTTTGGCTTTTACCGGAAGTTAGATTAATAAGTTCGGAAACGTAAGCATAACGTAATGCCTGTGTTTTCGCTAGCTTTTGTTTAATAATGCCCGAAGAAAATTTTTGAGGCAAAGGCAAAGTTCTCCATAGGACAGGCCATGAAGGCCCAGAGGGGGGAGTAGAGGTATAAATCTACTCTTTCTTTAACTTCGGCACGAGATGGGGTGGGTGATCAACTCCACGCCCCGGCCGCGAAAATTTTTAAACTTTTATTAAATTCGCGCTCTTATTAGCACATTCAGTATTGTTTTGGCTATGTGTACATACAGAGTAGGTGGTATAGTGACTAGGCTACCTGCTGGACAATCCGGCTTTCGAATCCCAGTGGGGGCAAGAGATTTTTTTTTGTATAAACAACGCCCAAATCCTTCCCCATTAACCGTTCACCACTCACCCTGTCACTTGATGCTGTAGAGTGTCAGATTCTGACGGCTTCGTAAAATAAACCGCTGAAATGTCTGTTACGACTTCTGTCGAAACATTTGTCGCTGCGATCAGTACTTTCTATTTAGTTCGGCTTTGCGCGGTTAGAAATTCGTGTAGGTCGCCACATAAAGTATTCATTCTTTTTGTGCCATTCTAACCAATATTTTAATATCTGACAGAATGTAGCGAAAGCCTCCAGTATTAAATCTTACGGAAACTTTTTTATCGGTTCTCGAGTTCTTTCTTTCGTAGAAACGGACGGAGCTGTTTTAAAAGGCGCTCCGCAAGTACGTTAATGCTCATCAAGAAACAAGTCTGTCACTCTGCAACTCACCAGCTTCTGTGTGAGTCTATGTGGCATGGTTTTTGATATTGCTCTTCAAAAATATCTGAATAATTAAGATATAAAACTTCCACCGATATTTCTCATAATAACATTATGCTTGCAACAGAGCATGTCTTTTACAGTATCTCAAGCAACTCACGTATAGCACTCACCAATAAGCACAAAATCGATGTAAGGTACCAAAACGTACGGGGTTACGCATAAAATTGTCTTCGCCTCACGGTCTAATATTCCACAGCCATAACAATTCTCCTTCAAAATTGTGACATGTGAGAACAGAAATAGTCGAACTGTTTACTTGCCCATGTTTGCTAGTCAAAGGCTTCTTGCTCTATTTGTAATGACAGAGCCAATTTCTTTGCCTTACAGCTCCAAGTCAGCGTAACTTGAAAATAATAGGGACCCTCTGCTGACTTGCTCACATACATATCCTGTCGATTTGGTGGAAGCATTTTTAGTGACTTCAAGGGCATATACTCCTATTTTAAAACTAGAAAGTGTCTAGGCTGTTACTATGTAATAATTCATTTCATAAATACTTAACAACGTACGTTACGTTTCCAGTTGCATAGATCTTTTGACATAAAACTTGTCTGGCACATCGAGGGAAGAAAATAGGCAGCGGGTGTTGGAGAGCAGGTTGCTGAGGATGGTATTTGGAGCTAAGAGGGAGGACAGTAATAGGAGGACGGAGAAAGTTACAAAATGAGGAGCTTCGTGATTGGTTCTCCTCATCCAACATTATCAGACTGATCGAATGATGGTAGATAAGATGGGCGGGGCATGTGGCTTGTATGTGGGAGAAGAGGAAGGCACGCAGAGTTTTGGTGGGGAAACTGAAGATGTGAGACCTCTTGGAAGACATAGGCTTAGATGAAATGATAATATTAAAGTGGATCTGACAGACTAGGAGGTCTTGGACTTGACTCATCTGGCTGGGGATCGGGACAAATAGTATGTTCTCGTGAACACGGTAATGCATGTTCTGGTTTCATAAAAGTGTTTGAATTTCTTGACTGGTTCCTGAACTGTTAGCTTCTTAAGAAAGACTCGGTTGGTTGTGTTGGTGTGACCGGTCGGTCGGTAGGTTTGTTAGTAAGATGAAGTAAACAGTGAGCTTAGTGAAGAGGGAGAAAGGAAAGTCTTGCATGACAAGTGACGCAGGCGCAAGTTATACAAATCTAATTCACCTACTATGAACTCGAATATGCATAACCCAGTGGTAGGTCAGTGTTCTGGCAAAGTGGGTCTGGTGTACTGCAGCGACAGTCAGGTAGGCTACCTGATAGGCCTACTGTCATTCACGGAGAAAACATTTTTGACCCCTTGCAGTTACAAATTGTTATGTAGTTCATTACCATAGTGAAAGTTCCAATAAAATAGCTTTTATAAAAGTGCATATATTGGATATTACATCTGAACCTAGCGAAAATTACGACTTTATTTAAATAACAAAGTTTTTCCGAAACGACTGTTTTGTGACTCTATGTAGTACAAGTACACATCTGGGTCAACGAGATACGAAATACAACAAAGACAACATTTGAAAAATACGTTATTCCAGACTGAACTGACCCCATATGTTAAGCTCGTCTCTGCCAAATAGGCCCACTGTTTGGTTTTCACTTGTTATGATGCGGAATTGTTATGTGTGTTCTGTTCCAGCCAGTTTATCATGATGTTTTCGATATATAACGTGACGTGCACTTTTTCCCACATCCTCTCCAAATGAAACCACGTGCAAGTGTCAGATTTGTTCCCGAGGGCGTGGTGGTATTAACATTAGTTGAAATAACTACACAAACCGATGCGCTGGTGGCGAACTCGTGTGGTAATCCAATTAAACACGTGTCACAGCTTGGCGCTTCAGGTGTTTTACAACTCCACGTGCGTGGAACAGATGTACAGTAATACATTTCAACTACATCGTAATTAAAACACCATTCATTTAGTGTTGGACAAGGGAATTCTGTTCGTTACTACAAATCACACATATGTCATTAGCAGCATATAATCCTGGAAGCAAATTTATCTATCTGTCTTCTGTCTGTCTGTATGCCCGTATAATTTATTACAGTAAAACACAGAAGAAAATTTGTCTTACATTGTTGGGCACTGAACGTCCAGCACTACTCATTTATTATGCGATTTTATGTCACTGCATTATTTAAACTTCTAAACTAGGATACAAGTGCAGGTACGTCTGTGGTAGTAAACCAAGGATTCAGTACCTTAACACTGATACCAAATCCGCCACTGGCCACGATCCTCAGCCATTTCTGTCCACTTCCCATCCGAGAACCACTTCCCTAATATCCCTGTTAATTTCTAACTCTTCCTCGCGGTGTTGCAAGTGAAATTTTTTCAAGAGGTTTCCTGGTGAAAATTTTATATGCATTATTTCTGTCCTCTATTATTCTGGAATTTTTATTCTGCGCTATGTATTTTGTTCACTTTATATGATATCATTAAAGAAAGTAGGTAACAGAAGTAATCCAGCTGTGATATTTATGAACTGAATGTTTCAGATGTGAGGCTCTTGTATTCTGTAATTTGCGTAGCTGCTGCTCCTAATGTGTTCCTTATTATGGCCAAGTCTGCTTCTTCAGATCCTCGTAGTTCTTCATCTGTTCATTTCCCGCTCATTGTTGTTCTTACCGACAAGAACTGGGCCACCATGAACGGAGATTCAGCATTGGTCGAATTGTCTACTTTAGCTTTTACCAGCATCTCTCCTGAGGTTTTATACTGTACTGCGTTCATGCAAGTCTTTTGTCATCTTTCGTTCAAGGCTTCTCCTGTTGTGACCTGTTATATTTGAACTTTTTGGTGTCTGTAATTGTTAGCAGTACACAAAGTTATTTTGTGCGGTACGTTTTGTTTTAATGGAAGACCAGAAAGGCGTCAGTGAACTGCTGGTTTCTTGTATTTCTGATGCTCCTGCACCAAACAATGATACAAAATCATGAATGATAATAAAAGGCCAGTACAATGCCATCGAACACAACTATATATTAGTCAAATAGTGCGCTATCTGTCTGTCCGCATGGAACAACTCTGCACCCACTGGACGGATTTTCACGAAATTTAATATTTGAGGATTTTTTACAGATCGAGAAAATTCAAGTTTGATTACAATCTGACAAGAATAACGGGTACTTTACATGAAGACATATAAATTTATGATACGTCGTTGAGTTCTTCTTACAATGAGAAATGTTTCAGACGAAAGTTTTAAAGAAGATCAAAACACACATTTTACGTTCAATAACTCTTGTTCCGAAAATCACGCTGTTTATGAGATTATGTAAAAAAAAGTATGGTAGAGCCGGACATGCCACGATGACAATATAATGCGGTGCAGAAAAGATGCAAGAATACTGACACACACTCACAATATTTAATACTTTTTTTTTTTCCACGGCAACAATGGTTTTGCGAACGCGCCTGTGTTACATTATACGTGCATTGTGTGTCTTGTTTATATTATCTTTTTATTGCAATTCGTAGCTTTTAACTCTTCGTGACACTTATGATCTGCATTCGGTGTGGACTGCCTCGTGTCCAGTAATATGTGTTACAGTAAATTAAAATTCTTGTATTATTTGCCCCAGAACGACCGATTCTGTCAAAATTTAAATTCGTCTATTTATTTATGTAGGCCTATGAAGAACTAAAAATTTTGAAAAGAGCGCTGTTAGTAATAATATCTGGCATCGTCGCGGGCAAGAATGAACCGGATTGCAGCATAAACTTGTGTATGTTTGGAAACGTAACCTGGAAGCAGCAGTAGGTTGGAGGTGTATAGTGAAACTGAAAGTATGGCCTTGTGCTTTTTAGTGTTTGTTACTAGAGGATGGTGAGCGGTGAGGCTGAACTTTTTTTTCAAGGGCCCCGCAGCAGATGCTACGGAAGCACCGCAGCCTAGAGGCTTATTGTGCAACCCTGTGATGAAGATGATTAATGTTTCCGTTTTTTCGTGTAATGGAGCACCGGTGGAATGAAATTGACAGGGGAAAAACCGAAGTACTCGGGGAATAACCTGTCCTAGTGCCACTTTGTCCACCACAAATTCCACATGGGTACCCAGGATCGAACCCGGGCCTCCCCGATGAGAGGCCGGCGACTAACCGTCTGAACCGTGGCACGGCCGGTGAGGCTGAACGTTATTCCTTATTCAAATTTTTAATATTATAATATCGAGGGACTATAATATTGCCAGAACACAAATGTCAGTGTTTCTTGAATATACAGAAAGGTAGGGGTTTTGTGTTTTGGCTCCCCAGTAACATACCTATTGACTCACAGCAGCAGACCAGCTCTGAAGGTATCACAGTACATCTGAAGTTGTGGCGCCCTCCCCTGCGTGTGATGGTGCGGAGATTTTTAATTTTGAAAGTAAACTGAAATTAAATTTTCTTAATAAAAGAAGTTCGAAACTTACTCGGGACACAGTGGAAGAAGGAATTATGTGGCTGTTTCCTACGAAAAGGAAGTCAGAATGCCGTGACCCAACAGAGAAGGACGAAGCATCGCCCCACAGTACATGGAATGGGATCCGCCCTGTCGAAGTCGAGCCGTGTGAGTGGATTATTAATTATGTAAGGTTCTGCTACCTAGTTTAATAGTGTGATATTTAAGAGCTGTAAACAAACCAATGACCTTTGTATTTATACACATTATGCAAACACTTTTCATCCCTTCTGGTTATAAAACGGTGCTCTAAGAATTATGAATAACAGTCGTAAATTTAAGACAGTTCATAGCGAGGAAATTACGATTCGTATAGGTCGCATAACATTGCTGGGATAGTGACGTGCGAGGTTTAGGAATCTGTATCCATGAGTGGAATGGAGGAAACAAGGAATGCGTACAGAATTGTCGTGAAGAAATCTATAGTTACGCGTGAAAAACCGGTAAGGGTTTGGAAGAAAACACACTATGATGGTTCTTGGGGAAGTAGGTTGTGGGGATGGAAGGTGGATGGAACTGGCTCAGAATCGTGCCAGCTTTCGGTATTAGTGGTAGTGAACTTTCTTGCACTACCAGAGAGCCAATTGAACCATTCTTGACTGGTACCGAAACAATATTCTGAGACTATTTGATCAATGAAGACCTCAGGTGTAAAGCATTTGCCATTGAAATTGAAAGTTTGTGCCCGTGCCATCACGCCACGCCATGCCAAATACGCGTCTTATATGTGTGCGGTAATGCTCCACGTATTCTTAACTAGATCGAGGACGAGTGGCCCACTCATTCCTGTGGAAAGCGCCCTTTTTACCGTTTGGTTAGGAGCTTGCTGGACTCCCAAGATCTGGCCCCGACGTGATGGTGGAGAGAAATGATGAACCGTGTATGAATGTAACAACTTGCATAAACTACATGTCACAAGGTACTTGAAGGCCAGTGAACCAGCCTTTGACACTCTAGTCTTTGATTTTTCAGCTGAATAAACAATGTCTTCCTTTTATAGGTGTTGAACCTTTGGCTTCCACAAAATGCGGTGTTGAATGTTTATTAGCGTCTTAAGAAGGGCTGTGGTTCCTAATATTTAATTTTAGTTCACACTTCAGATAGTTTATAGTCGCTCTGAAAACTATTTCATACATACCAAGAATTTGGTTGTATAACAAAGGCGAGCTGCTGATATTTCATTTAGTCTGCAGTCCTTCTTGGTAATTAACGTTTGGCGTAAATTTGACACCAATCATTGTAAAGTTTCGTCATATCTGAAATTGAAAATTATAAATTGATTCCGAAATATTGATTAGGGTATCGTACGTTACAGTAATGCATTAAAACCTGTTTCTTTCCCTTTGTGCCTGCTTTGTCAGATTGTCTTCCCTGTAACATTTCCTTCCACTGATCCCCTACACTATTCGGTCTCTGGCCATCGTGCTAGTTACCAAAGTCGCCCTTCCTCCTACGAATTACTGTTCAGTGTTTTCAGCCATCCGTTGAGCATTAGATATGTGATTCAGATCAGAGCCGTGTTCCTTATTGATCGCTCGGCACATTTGCTTGTGTATTTACATCTTACTTGTGCGAGATAAAAGGGATACTGAATTCAGCCCTTGTGATTAGCTTATAGAAGATTTTAGGGGAGAGACTGTTCTTTATATTCACATATAAGTCGGCAGTTCATATGTTTTCCGGTTACTTGCCAATAATCGAGTTTTCCCTTTTAGCAGTCCCTCCCTCTAAGCACAATTTACTTACAAAGAGGGTGATTTTTTTTAATATTGTAGTACTAAGGCTCACAGTAGGTCGCCGTTCTCTCACTAGGAGGGGTTATTGCATAGGTCCGGGTCTAAAATGAAATTCTGGGCACGAGCAGACCAAAAGGGGAAAAAAATGAAAGATGAGGGAGTGAGAAAGAAAAGGGGCGGAAAAGTGGCAGGATCCTAGGTCAGTGATGCTAAAGTGATTTCCTCTCTAGTAGAATTCTCTTTAACCAGCACGTAAGGCTTCAACACAGAGTTATCCTCCCCCCTTAGCCCACCAACCTTTCATTTCATCTTCCCAAGTGTTTCCGAAGCAATAAACCACTCTCCCTTCCAGTTTAAGGTGTGAGAACCGTCCGTGTTCAGGTTTGAAGGACGGTGTGTTCATTCTTTACACATACGTACACTCTTTTAAGCTCGTTCAGGTGGAATGGGCAGTGAAATATTAATAGACAGCTAACTTCGTGGTCTGCCCAGTGAAGAACACTATTCTCGTCTAATCACAGGTACCAGATATCTTCCCCAAACCATAGCTTTCTCCGTTACCCATACACATTTGGGAAGGGGATGGTATTTAACGAGGCGTTCGGCCCTGAAGCTATGTTAATAGCTGTGCTATAATCAGCATTTACAGACGATTTATACTGTTATTCTCTCTTTTATTTTGTATAGTCAGTTAAACTCCCTGTTGAAGTAAATAAGTTGTAGCGGTAACGCTATGGGTTTGTAACCTGTAGACACCTGTTTTGAACCTCAGCTGTGTTACCACCTCTGATGAATGAGGTCTTAGTGCTGTTTTTCGATCTCTTCTGGCGAATGCTGGGAAAGTAACCTCAAGTAGTTAGAGCATGCGCTGTCCCAAATCGTGACCTGCTCTCAGTTATAGTCATCTTCCCATATCGGTGGAGGCCGTGTATAATAACCTCTGCACATCAAAAGTTGCTGATAAACTTAACGTATGAAGTAATTACAAGACGAAAGTGATAGAAATCATAATTTAACCATTTCCATACTGAATATAACGTGGATATATCGTAGAATATAATTAAATCACTATAACAATACACAGACACAGTTGATTGTATTTGAACTTACTGGAAGGCTAATGAAAGACGAGATAAATCTGTCTTGGAGACTGGTCGAAATTCGATTTGTGTCAGCTTGTTGGTTTGTTATTTGTGAATTTTAAAAGTGGTTACCAAGACGACAGAATTGTCATGTAGCCTCTGTTAATGTCTCTCGAGAATGAAATGACCAGTAGGGAAATCAAAACGCATGAAAACTGCTTGCATTCATATTTATGTATTTAAATTACTTCTGTGCAAAGGACGAGGGCACACTGCGTAGACCTGTAGGACTAGGAGAATGGACTGTGGCAGCAGATTCGTACTTTGAGTTTTGCTACTGTGAGCTCCAAGTGGAGTTACAGACTTATTCAAGTTTAACCTCATCATCGACATTGCCCTTATCAGCAGCAGCACCAGCACCAGCCTCCCTTCAGGGCGGAGGAAGTCTTTCTTTTCTGGGTTTTTATCTTCCCGTCCCTTTTCTTTCACTGCCGATACCTCTTCTTGCGAGATTTCAGGTTCTTACAGCGTGCTGATGCAGGCTCAGGTCTTCTGGGACGTTACGCCGTGTCGACTGGTAAATACTTACCGTCTAGTACTTGGACTGCTCGACCCTGAAGATGAAGGCACTACGATCCTCCGAAACGTCGGTATTTACCAGTCGACACAGCGTAACAACCCAGAAGACTTGAATCTTCCTCTTCTTACTCTTGTACAATACGAAGCTTGTGTTAGGCTGTTCCCATATCCGTCCATTCTTTGAACATATTTGAACCATCGGGCTGTGTATTCCTTCATCTTATTTTCCATTAAATATATTTATAATTATTCTCGTATCATCTTCCCTAATCCTAACCGTTCTTGTGTTTCCCTTCAGTGATCGTAAAAACTTTAATTTACGAACACATGGACTGTGTCTTTGTTGTCCCTCGTCTGTACTTCCTACATTTCGGTCGCATGTAATAATACTGGAACTGTCGTCCTGTAGAATTCTTTAAATTTATATTATTCCGAAACCCGGATAAGGTAATGGGCGACGTTTGGATGCTTCGTAACGCTGGTGATCACGTGGTGTGAGCCAAACCAATCAGCGTCAGCCAAGCTTTGTTATCGGTGTTGGCTTCCTTTCGTAAGCTGCAAAGTTGCTAGACTTAAAGCAGCGAAAGATATTGTTGAGAAGGGAAAAAAGTCTTACTGGAATAAATACATAGTAATAGGTGATGTGGTAACAGTAAGAATGACGCCTTCTTGTAATCCTACGATCGATTGCAGAATATTTTTAGCATTACTGTGCGTGGGAAGTCCAAGCTGAAGCAATCTTGCTTGGAGGTTAACCACAGCAGCTCTCAGGTTCTGTCAATATATCAGTGAAATTCAGTGGCGAAGAACAGAATCGTCGCGAAGATTTGTGCAGCGACAGAGCTATAAACCTTTCAGTTGTGTAGTGCTCTGACGATCGTATATTACAAACGGAAAGTGATTCAGTTTTCGCAACGTTGTTTTTTTAACGTAGGATATTTGGAGAAAGCCCAACGTGTGAATGGTACTCAACTGTGTAAACATATATTTGGAAGTATATGTATGGAACCTCGCCGCCGCCGCCGCCTATGGACTAGCCTCACTGAGGCTCTCCCTTCTTCTTCCGTGCTTCTCAAGGCTAATACCGGGATAAAACATTCAGTAGTCTGTGAATGCAAAGTGAAACTGTTGTTATTCATGCCGTTAAGGCATATAGGCAGTTGAGGCGTGGCCCTGTTCATTCTTAACCTCGTCACTAGATGGAGGTGGAGCTTCACGTTCCAGCCTCTTCACTCCAGGTGAAAGAAACACGGAACCGATTGAGTAGGAAGCTGGTGGGCTCGAGAGCCGCTGTGGACGCTTTGGAGAACAGAATGTCTTGCCTTTACCGGGAACCGTGACCACGTTTTCTACGCCATCCAGCCCGTAGCGTACTCACAGGTTGTGACCGTCTCCTTCCAAATCCTTACGTATGGCATCAACGGTTACCTCTTCGTTTTATTCGACATTAAATAACTTGTGTGATTAAAACAGCGTCCTACAGAAACGAAAGAACTGTGTTGAATCTGTAATGAAATGCGGCGAACAGTGTTCTCGGACTGTGAAGTTTGAAATCTGTTATGTGATTAAGGGTAGGTACACATCGATGGGTGGGCCGGGATAGCGTAGTCGGTATAGCGACTCGCTACGAGCTGGACGGTCCGGGGATCGAATCCCGGTGGGGGCGAGACTTTCCGCACCCGTCCAGACCGGCCCTGGGTCCAACCCAGCCTCATGTACAATGGGTACCGGTTCTCTTTCCCGGGGGTAAAGCGGCCGGGGCGTGGCGTTGACCACCCACCCCCATCTAGCGCCGAGGTTAAAGGAAGAGTAGAGCTATACCTTTACTCCCCCTCTGGGCCTTCATGGCCTGTTCTAGGGTGAACTTTACCTTTACCTTTACACATTGATGTGGCTCAGCACAGGGCCCAGAGGTCCGTAAAAGTCAGTAAATCTTTGGCCAGCTGAGCGACTATTAGCTGTTAGTTTGGACTTCTTGTCGTGGGATTAGTACCTTTGATTGGACATCAGTTACTTTTGATTTCATGTGCCTTTCTTTTACGATATGGCGAGGAGCAATTAATGTCTTTAACCGCGGAACTGTACGTTTAGGGTCCGAAAGGGTAAAGAGGACCAATGTCATAGTTCGGATTGCGTTCACTACGAATGAAGATGTTCACTGTAGCTCACCATGCAAACAAATAGTAGCGGAACAAAGCGAAGTCATGGGGCCATGTACACAAAGCTAGATTCCCACTGCTACAAGCGAGGGTGGAGAGAGAAAGCCAGATCACAGCATCAAACACACGAACTTCCGACGTCCCATTCTCAAATCGATACTCCTCCATCAGTCATCCAGCCAGCAGCAGTCAGACAACAAAGGCAGGCTGCTAGGATAGTCATCATCCCAGACTGCACCCATGAGAGAAACAAGAGAACATTGATTTTACAAGTTTCCGACTTTCTTTTTGAAGAGGAAACTGGTATGGGTTTACGTAGCAGACGGACAGTATCTCCTGCGTCTTGTGTAGTTACGTGTTGTTCGTCATGAAGATGAGAGATTAAGCACAGTACGGTTTAGGCGAGGTCAAATGAATAAATGATTCATGAGTTTCTTTCTCTACATTTCTGATTCGCAGAGATGGAACATACAGTTGCTCGTTTTGGAGAGCAGTAGTTCTCAAACAATGATCGTCGGCCTGGCACTGTTTCACGAAATCTCTCGGTGCTCTGAGGAGAATGAGCAAGTAAAATAGTGCCTTATACAACATTCTTACATTTTAGATGTATTTAAATTGTGCCCTGTATTACCACGATCTGCTCGATGAGGATGGGATTATACGAACGTGCTGCACGTGTGGGAGTGAAGAGAAATGCATACAGAATTTTGAAAGGAAAGCTTGAAGGAAAGAGGCGACTTGGACGACGTTGACGGATGGTTGAGATTAAAATAGACCTTAGCAAAGGGCGATGGAAGGGTGTTGACTGGATTCACCTGACACGTGATAGGGACAGGTGGCGGGCTGCTGTTAATGCGGTAGTGAACCGTTTGGTGATATGTGGGAATTACTTGACTCAGCGGGTATTAAATTGTCAAGAGGAACCCTGCTCCGTTCAGTTTTAATGATACACAGTTCTTACAAGTGCAGGGCATTTCGAACCAAGCAACTGCAGGCAGTCAAGTCATTCTTGAGACAGTCTCTCAGCCGCCCGTGCAGTTTCTCACACTTTCTGGAAACAGAAGGTTCATTACCGTGTTCTGAACAGCTCGCCACGAACCCAGTCGTAAGCCAGACGAATCAAGTTCACGCCATAAAATCCATGTTTCTTAACACGCCCTTTCTGCAGTTTACCTGTACCTGTATGCATAGGTCACCCAATCATTTTCTTCACTTCAGATTTCCGCCGAAATATTTTTATCATCCTACAGTTCGAATGTGCCCTGTGCGTGCTACACGTTCCGCCCATGTTCTATTCTCCTTCATTGTGTTACCCTAGTAACATTTGATGTAGGGTATAAAATATAAATGTCCTCATTATACAGAGCAAATCAGGCCCATTCAACCCGTAGCTCGTGGGCAACGTTCCTCCCGACACAGTGTTGTGTTGCCCGCGGTTACGTTTGAAATGAGAAAACGTCTTTGACCCTTTCCCTGGCACAAACTAGATAGAACGCCGACGCAGTTTTGAAAACATATTGTGGGCATGTACATCACATTAATACATCATGTTGTAAAAGTGTGCTAAACATAGCAACACTCTAGTCTAGGTTTTGAATTGCGTTTTTTTTTTATACATTTCTCTTACTATTATCAGTATATTTTTTTGCGCATGATGTATAGAAGAATACAGAGGCAAAACTGTACATGTAATTATATGTATGCCTACTCGTCCGTCGTTCTTTGTATTGAATTTCATGTTGCCCGCATCGGACTAAATTTTGCCAAAATTCCCCGCACAACATAAAAGGTTGAGTAGGCCTGGTATGAAGTATTCTGACCCTTATACGATTCTGTCCGTATACAGAGTCTAAAAGAAATGATAAGTGGATTGTCCAGATTACTGATGTGTCTTGCATATAATTTCAATTGTTAGGGTTTCACAAGCTGGTAGTGACGTAAATTCGAAGACTGACACGATCAAAATATAGTTTTTACAAATACGAAAAAAAAAAAAAACGTAGCGGGACATCTGACGGACTGACTGGGGTTTTATTGCCTTTTCCAAACTTTTCTAGCAAATCTTACTAACTTATGTTGGAAAAATTACATTTAGCCTATTAGTAATACGTCGCCATAATATACACCTACTTGCAACAGTAAAGTGTCAACGAAAAATTCTCACCATAGTGAGGTACTTTAATTTTGCATAATTTATGTAAATTTTAAGTACCGTGCTGTAAGATGCTCGGTACCATCCCGTGTTCATCAATCAAGCTCATTGCCAGCGGCAGAATGTTTTTACTAAGCACGTCTGCAGACATGACACCGACCCGTATTGATGGTATTTTAATTAACAGAGTAAGGCCTTCAAGTATGATTGATGCCCGAAATATTAGGTATGCTAACTGCGATAATGACAAATTGTACTAATTCTAGATTTTGGTCTTCTAGTTTGATGGGTAGTTTCCAAAGTTTAGGTGGAAACTGCTGCGTCCATCTTCACTATAGAACCTTACCTACGACGTCATAACCCAGAAGTTTGCATTGTACATTTTAACCGCCATGGAACTTTTAACTCTCATATTTTTTCGTGATTTCAAAATTAAGGCGAAGGCTTTCGATTAAAAAAAAAGAGACAGTCTAGGTAATTCAAAATGTATACGTTTTATTTTAAAAACCGAGTGACCTTGAAGTTGAATAAGAAGTGAAATTCGAATTCCGAGAAGTTAAGCGAAAGGTGGGTGGTGGTGGTGGTGGTGGTGGTGGTGGTGGTGACTACGATGACATTATTATTATTATTATTATTGTTATTATTATTATGGTGATGATGGTGTGTTTATAATAGAGTGACGATAGGTGGATGTCCATATATTCTGCAAAAGGAAAACTTTAAAAATTAAATTACAGTATCGAGGATTGAATTTGAAATACAGTGTAACATTTCGCTACTCCGAATATGACAGTTCGCTACTGTTACATCCTGACGAGACACAAACTGTCACACGAAGCTTTTATCAGCAATGCGTGTGGTGTATCAGCGTGGTAGTTCAGTTAAGCTTCACAATCAGAAACTGCGTAGGAGCAGACAAAAGTTTTGTGCGTAATAATCAAACCAAACATTTCATTTTCAAAATCTAGTTTAGATACGTGTTACACTTAACAAAGCTTGCTGTTATCCCCAGATACATTTCTGCTGCGTGAATGTGTTAGTATCAGTCGTACAGAACCGATGTGAATAACCAATGCCCCCCTCCTCTTTCTCGTTCCCAGGATTCTCATTTCCTGTGCTGTTGATAGCACGTGGTAGGGTGGTGGTTGTGTATTACATGCGGGAGTTGTTGATACAAACGTTGACAAGTGTTAGGTGTGGCCGTCAGACAAAGGCGTGCCTCCCGTACGACTCAGGGACTAATACCACGTGTGATCCCATGCATGTAATGTACAGTTGGTCACCGCACGTGAGAAATACGTGTTCGGATATTACAGCTTTACACACCGCATCTAATGGCAGATCTGTCTACGTACGAAACTTGGGTGCTTGCTTTACTTTCTGAGTACATAGTGTTACTGAAAATGGGGATATTTATGTTGATTATATTACGGAAACATTCCACATTAAAAAGTCCATATTGCATCTGAAGTCTTAACTTTTAAATCTTTTAAATCCATAGCATTATTCAAACCGTAACTTCTACATCCATGTGATTGAAACCGTGAAATTGAAATCCATAAATTCCAGACACCTTTACTCTTTTAAGTTCATGGTTTGTAAGTCCATAATATTACTGAAACTGTAGATTTCAATCCGTCAGTTTTATTGGAATCGTAACTTGTAAATTATTGTTATTATTATTATTATTATTATTATTGAAACCATTATATTTCAATTTATAGAATTATCAACTGTCTCCGAATCGGTGGTTGTCGTGGTGGTCGTAATTGTGAGGGTGGGGTGGTGGTGATGTAGTATTGAAAACCTAACCTTTAAATCAAATTAAAGTAGTGACTTAAATCTGTAGCATTATTTAAGGTAGTGACTTTAAAATCCACAATTTTATTGAAACCGAATTTTGTACAAAAAAAAAGATATACAAAAGCTTGCCTCTGAATCCTGATCCGCTCACAATTACCACATCTCTTGAACCTTCGAATATGACAGTTTTGTCCACATTATGGTTTTATTCACTTGGCGCACGAGCTAAATAGCCTCGTAGTTAGCGTCACCCCGAAAGTATTTTCTCCTGATAATGGAATAATAATTAATGATATAAAAATCATTTTGTCACCTGTTCTATGTAATAGCACAAATAAGCCTACGCTGCGTTGTTTGGGGGTTGGGCTGTAGAGGTTTGTTTCTCGACAGAGGCAGAAATTAGTTCTTTACCCCAGCATCGAGACTGGTTCTGAGGCCCCTTCAGCCTCTTTTGCCGCGGATGGATACCGGGGAATCCCTGTCGCCGGAAGAAAAGCGACCGGAACGTAAATCCATCACTCACTCATATCTAGTGCCGCTGTTACGAATTCGTTAAGTTTCAACTCCATGCCCCCTATACTCCTTCGTGTTGTGGTGATGCATGACCTACTGTACGGTTATCTGTTATCATTGTCCAGTTAATGCCAGTTGCCGTAATGCTGCAGTTCCCTTGGAAGAGTGTCACTTCCTCTGGGCTAGAATGTTTGCCTCACGATTGACTGCATAAACAGTGACAGTGCAGAAAATTTTGTGACAGTGTTGGTTCATTACGACAGGATTGTGTCAAGAAGAGCAGAACAGCCATGGAATGAGAATTAGAGAATACGGTGTTGAAGTGCAGAGAGGGAAACAAGGTGAGCAGAAAGCAGAAGCAGGCTGTGTTCTTCATATCAGACCAGTCACTGTGCCAAGCTCTGTATGGTCCACTACAGGAAGTTCTTGTAACAACTTATGGCCTCTACTTCCTTTGAAACGAGGGTAACCGTAAATATAGTTTAACAATTACGTGAGGTGGTGTCTCATTCCTGTAGATAATTTCCACTGGTATATAGCAGTATTTCAAGAGTGAGCAGTTTGTTACGTACAACCTCAGAGTGTCACACCGTTGCCGTGTTTTATTTAGTATCATAATTACAGTGGGAGTCGGGATAGCGTGGTCGATGTAGCGACTGGGCTGGACGCTCGAGGGATCGTGGTTCGCTTCCCGGCAGAGGTGGGAGATTTATCTCTTTAAGCAAAACCTCTAGACTGGCCCTGGGGCCCACCCAGCCTCGTATTCAGTGGGTGTCAGGAGCAAACTCCCAAGAAATTTTGTGCACATCAAAGGTGAATAACAAGTGCAGATATATTTCTTTTGTGGACATACCATTTATTGTAACATAACTTGCGTATAATTAGCAATAAATATTTTCTGTGCCGTGTTATTTTTAATCCATAAATCTAGATCAGAAAGATTACGTGACACTGTCTGCTTAGGAAGTAAACTGTTATATATTTCGCCTTACAGTTTCTGTCCGAAATAGACATTCTTTACGGAGTACAGGAAAAATGTGTCTACTTGTTCACGTTAAGTGGGAAGAGGAATAGACCGGTACAAATCAAATTGAAACTCACATGACAAACTTCATCACGTACCAGCGGTGCGCAAGTCCCGAGCAACTAAATTTTGTATGGCGGCGACTAATAGATCTTTGTGAATCCTCAGTAAGGAACTTGCTTCATATCATCCCTCCTGGCGCCTAAAATTTTGACGTTACTCCTTGATTTTTGGAAAATTTTTGCACCCCTGTTACATACCCATGTCGAATATAATATAAATCCTTATAAGATTAGCAAAACAAAATACCAGACCAGACGGACTTAAAGACAAACAGGTACGACCTCTTCATTACGCACGCACTTGGAGCACTGAAAGCGACGAACGCATGCCCTTTCACCTCACAACTAATACCATGAATTCCGTTTATGACGTGCATGAATATAACGTTGTTCCGAATACAACGATGCATGTTGTGACCATGATACTGTTGCTTGTTGCAGAGGGAGGTGTTACAGCGCGATGTGGATCGCGAGAGGCGACTGCGGCTGGACACTGAGGTGCGGCTACGAGATTCCACGAGTGAGGCCGACCGTTGTCGAGCGAGGCTTTCCAGCCTCCAGCGCGAATTCGGAAGGTGAGAAGCACATCAGACTTGTTTAACGGCAGCTGTGCTCTAAAACTGACGTCACACGTAACATTCTAGCTCTGACTGAAAAGCGGTCGACTGGTAGGTTCACTGTATGGAATACTCTAGTCGTTTGTGTGACTGTTATTTCGTATTGATAATTACGTTATCAGTGTAATTATCAATGCATCGACACTATATACTCTATACAGGCCTGTATCTCTTGTAAAGACCGACAGACTAGTAGGTTTTACTTCACTGTATGAAGTGCTGGATCGTTTGGAGGAGTATAATTTCGTAGCTGAATTTACATAATTGCATTTCTGAAAAAATCCACAGCTCCGTAACCCCTGACAATTGGACCCATGTTTATGTGGCATTTCTGACTGGAGATGGCCCAGGAATAAGATATTGACATCATGACATTGAATTGTGAATCATTCTGTATAAGATCTATTAGAGTTTGAAGCAAAATTTGATTAATAGAATCTGCCATTGGCTACTCTACAGTAGACTTAATACATACGCATTGCAGCGACTTTCAAAAAAGAAATTGTAGTTTAAGAAATCCGACAAGATGGCTGATATTAATAGTTCTGCGATAACCATTGATATTCATAGGTATTTGTAGTCGTTCTTGTTGGCATAAGAGAATTAATCAATAGCGTGTATCAGTTACGCAAATCCAAAGCCCCAAACACAGCTTTGTCAGTCGCATTTCACATATGCAGTACACTACAATTAATATCGGTTTGCAGACTTAATTTTTAACGCGGCGTGTATTTTACGAAGTTGATGTGAAAGGATTCACACATCCATGTACTCGTACATGAAGTAGACTGGGACATTCGTACACATACGTAAAACACTTTGGCGAATCACGCATGCTTGTCACGTAAATGATATGAAAACTAAGTATACCCGTGTGTTAGGATATGCCGTTTGTAGGAAGTTAGGTAGCAGGTGATGAAAGGAATAGAGAGAGGGAAGAGCTGACAAGTGATGATGCTTAGACTGCAAGATGTTTAGTGGAGGTAATATCTAATAATAAAATAATAATAATAAATTAGGTAAATATTTTAGACAAATATTTGGCCTGAGAAATCCGAACAGGCTACCATAGTTATAACTAACGGCATGGAAACACATCCTTCTTGAGGAAATAATAGACTTTCCGCTAGTGAAGAATTGCCCCGCATTTTATAGAACCCAAAGGTTCATTACCGTGTTCACATAAGCCCGCCACTTGTCCCTATCCTGTGCCAGATAAATCCATCTCTCCCATTCCACTTCTGTAAGATCCACTTTCATATTATCTTCCCATATACGCCTAAGTCTTCACGTTTCCCCACCACTACCTTGCATGCATTTCTCTTCTCCCCATGCTTGCCACATGCCCGGTCCATCTCATCCTCCTTGCTTTGTTCAGCGTAATCATATTTGGTGAGGGGTAAAAATCATCATAAAGCTCAGCAGTAAGCAGTTTTCGCCAGTCGTCTGTGACTTCCTCCCCTCTTCGTTGCTGAATACGTTTCCCAGCACCTGTTGTCGACCAACCTCAACCTGCGTTCTTCCGTTAATGTGACAGACCAGTAATATATAATTAATAAAATAATAATAATAATAACATAATAATAAAAGCGCACTAGATTGCTAGGACACAGGTTCCTAAAATGAAGTTAACACCCCCACCCGGTCAAACCTCCTACGTAGTGAGTGACATGCTGTCATTATGTCTGCCGGCCCGAAACTGATCTGCAAGCAGTAAGGCCCAAACATTTGCATAGTGATTGTTATTGAACTGTTGTAAGGTACTGGAAGCACGTAATGGCATCTTTAAATTCGGACAAAAGATAAACACAAAGAAAGCGAGAAGCTCTAGAGCCCTCGCAGAGTAACATACATATTGATCTTCTGTCGCACGGCAATAAAATGCCTGGCCACCTGCGCCTCCCCCCAAACCTCGACCCCAATAACTCTCAGCACCGTAACGGCCTAAATCGACGGCTGTCCCGATTGCAGTCTTTCGATCACCCTGTTCGTCTAAACTGCCTAATCATGCGCCACGGTTTTTATCTGCATTTTTAAGTCTATTTCCTTAAGGAAGAATTAATATTTTGAGGTCACCGTGCTCTGTGTGTGTCTTGATTTCAACTTTTGGACCATTGTACCGATTTTCACGAAAGTTTGTATGTTTTATGCTATTGGAGTCCTCTCCAGCGTCATACTTTAATAATATGTCGGACGCACGAACTTGCGAGGTGGCAGCGACACGAGAGCGGTGCAATTTAGGGGTTCTGAAATGATGCAGTGTGGTGGTGCTGGTGGTGGTGGTGGTAGTAGTAGTAGTAGTAGTAGTAGTAGTAGTAGTAGTAGTAGTAGTAGTAGTAGTATCAGTGTCAATAGATGTGGCAGTGTATACTGTATTTCAGTCTCCCGAACATCATAGCCCTGTGTACAGTCAGTAGCTGACAAACAGTTGTTCCATCTGTTAAAACACTGTGCACGTCTGCCAGAATATCAGCCTTCTCATTCGTTACCGTTACTTTTGGGCTGGCAACCTGCCTTGAATGTATACCTCTATTCAAGTCTCTAATATCCTTGTTCGTGTTTCTTTCAAACTGATTTTGCCATTCATGTATTCCCTTCTTCGTTCCTGAAATGTCTGCTTCTGAAATATTAATGTTACGTTTTAAACATGTACGCTTATAATGGATTCTCGCTACAATGAAAATACGCCTAAACCTTGTGGATTTTACTGTCGCTAGGGATTTTAGTTTAACGAAATACTTTCAAGAGATGCATTCCTTCCGCGAAAAAGTTTTTTTTTATGACAGATTCCTCCAACGCAAATAATTGCGTTCTGTATTGTGACATTAATTTTCGAATTATTCACACATTTTCTGTCTGCTCTTTTTTTTATCCCCGCTTCTTTCTAAAGAGGTGAAGGCATTTTGAGGGGGTTTTGTATATTTTAGTACTGCCCGCAAATATTGACAGAATATCAGACAGAATTTTCCTCTTATGGCGTTACTTTTCACCTATCATATAATTTCTGCATTTCGTTTGTGTTATGTCACCACCATTACTTTATCCTTCTTTCCTGTGGCGAAAAATAGACTTTCCGTTGTCTTGGCATTTCGTATGTTGGGAGGGGGAGGAAGTATTCGTCTTTCCGTTTTATTAACGGAATGAACTGACTGATTTTTGCAATTTGAGGTGCCATACTCTGTATTTTGGGTACACGGTGGCGCAGTTAGTTGAGGCACTGCGCTACAAGGCGGAAGGTCGCGGGTTCGATTCCCGATGGAGTCATTCGAATTTTTCATAGACCTAATCCTTCTGTCTGCACTGCAGCCCTGGGTTCGACTCAGCCTCTAACAGAAATGAGTACCAGGAATACTTCCCTTGGGAGTAGGGCTGACAACCTTACCACCTTATGTGCCGATTGTCTGGAAATCTGGGAGCCTCAACCTCCTGGAACGCTAAGGGCCTGTCCAGGCCTGTAATGGGATTGCTTTACTACCTATTTACCTTTACTCTTGTATTCAGCCCGCTGCCATTATTAGTACCAGCATGACAGTCTTCAAAGTTCTGAACGATGTCAGTGATACAAAACATAGGTCACGAATTTTGTGTGGCATAATGTACCAAGTTTTTGTACACGTAATTTTCCTGTAGAGCCTTGATTAACAATGTGGTGATGGCAGGAAGTCTCCGTTTCTCTGTCCATTTGATGGAGCTAGGCCTGTTTATTGAATAAGTGCAAATGCGATTGTGAAGTTTCGTGTAGACATAGGATATACACACTTTTACAAATTGTTATGAAGCTCATTGTGATAGAAGTGTGTGCAAGTGGCTTTCAAAATAAGTTACTGTCCCAAGTTCTTCCGGGAGAATTTCTTAAAGCTGTGACGTCATATTCTTTAAATGACTGCGATCAGCACGTCGACGTTGAACCGAATGTTTTGTAATTGATTTAACCTAGCACCTGGAAAGGGATGGCTTCATGTATTGCACTGCTTTATCGATAAGTTATTTCCTTGCTCATGGGAACCTAGTTTGGCCTGCTAGTTACATCGTTACTTTCCTTGGAAATATTTTTAACATAAGAATGTGTTTTTATTTCTTGCCACGATTCTTTGAAATTCAGTTAGTTGTGAGGACATGGTAACTGCGACATTAATGAGGTCGCAATGATTTTGTAAAAATGATCACCCTTTTCGATCAGACTTCTCCGCCTACTACACAGAAGTCCATACGCATGTCTAATGCGAGCATGTCTGTTTTAATGCACTCTACCTTTCGTAGTTTGTGCAGCACTGTTTTTACTCGGAGTGCTATGGAGTAATTGAGGCTGTTTCAAAATCGCTGCAGGCTGGAGAACTTAGTGCTTAAAAGTTTTGTAATTCCATAATTCTTAAAAACCTGTCACTTCACACTGAATAAGTGTTGGCCTACTGCTGGGTGCACTAGATGTCACATACCGAACACTATTAACAGAGAATTCGGACACGAAGTTGTAAACCGTATTTACCTCTGTTCTCAAGGTGCTGTGACACATATTACACCAAGTCTGGAGCTGAATCTGCGTAACTTTCTGATACTTTCTTTGACGTATTATAACAAATGAAAATAGGAAACACTGTCAGGGGAAAGGCAGTCAGGACTCAATGTATGTGAGGCAGGGCGGGCTTCAGCGTCGCTGGCCGAACGATTAATTTCTGCCCTTCCTGGGAACCGAATCTCTGCCCTCCGGTCTCTAGCAGTGTGATACTGTCAACACTTACAAAGCATCTGGTTTCTTCTTCATATTGTGTGTGGAAACGTCATGCTGTGTGAATACCATTGCTTCTTCTTATTCAGGAGGTCAAGCCTTGGATTTCCGTCCCTGAGGACGACTGAATGAGGGCTTTCCTCTGTTTTTAGTCTATCCAGGAAAATCGGAGATTGTTTTAAAATAGGCGAACTGCCGCTTGACCACTTAAATTTCCATCATCCTGCCGTTCAAAGGTACTTTAAGTATCCTTTGCGGTTGGGAATAATTACTGTTTACGGTAAGAAACATCTGCCGGATGAAACTTAAACATTCCTTAAAGCACAAGAGTGAACACCTTCCCTTGGATTTCCTGCCCGTTTGTGCTTAGGCATGCCAGGAACCTCACACGCATAGATGGAATGGAACCCAGTTGGTTTACATCAGACTATTTATAGAGAAAGTTACTCAGTATGGCCTGTGATAGAATTCAAGATTGGTCATTTCCGTTGTAGCAGCAGCCACCTATGTTGTCAGATTGGTCAGCACGTATACCGTCAACATTGTTTTGTTTGATGACATTCAGTATGTAGGCTGGTGCGTTCTGCTGTCAGAAATCGATGTATGTGGAGAAGCAAATTGGACTGCAAATATGGGAATTTCCACTCTGTAGAGCAAAAACATTCGCGTGTTCCATATTAACTACGTGTAAATATTGGAATCTTTGAATCAAATTCTGCAAATCACTGTTTGTTAAGCCACTGTGTCTGGTTCCTCCCACGAAAAGGATTTTTTTGTGTTCCATTATGTACACGTCGCCACGCTCTGGGCGCGTGTTTCAGCTCAGAAACTCAGGTTTGGATTACATGTGTTCATGCAGAAAGTTGTCTATCAAATTTGGATTACATGTTACCTGTCTAAATCCAACTTTACATGAAGCTTATCTCGAATATTCTAGCAAAATAGACTTGTGATATTAAAAGGTTTAGGCCTGCAAGACAAAAAATGCGATCACCATTAACATTTTACTTATTCAAACATTGATGTAATTAATATTTAATTGCATAAGATAAAAATAATAGTCCATACTGTTACTAATTAGTTCTGTCAAAAGCAGAGTAGCATGTTGCTGTGATTAACGGCATTGTAGCTGTCATTTCTGCCATACAAATACAACACAATACACAGAAGAATAATAAACGAAAGATAGCGCTTGAGAGATGTGACAGTAGATTGAATTACTGTACAAAAATTGATTGAAAAGAAGCAGAGCATGCGGATGTGGCCTGGCCTGACTCAGGATAGTCTAAAAACTGTTGTTAGTGAGAATAAATCTGCGGTTCAAAATTTTTTGTATAGATTTGCCATTGCCACATTGTCAGCGATTCTGATCCATGGAGCTAGTTCGACTAAAAATCCTTTTTTGTTTGTTTGTAGGTTAGTGAAAAATGCTTGTCCGTCTGAAATGCATAGGCGGTAGACCACACGCGAGTATTAAAGCACAGGGTGCCTCTTTTATCGTGTCCCTGAACTCGGCAGCTTTATCACATAGGAAGTCTACATCCACCGCGACAACCCGAGACAGCAGCCGTGCTCAGCTGTACGTTAAAAGAGACACTCTATATGTTGAGATTCATTTTGTGAGCATGGTGTTCACTGCTACTGTTTAGTAAAGCCAGTGAATGTCTTGGGGACCCAAGCAACTATAAGCTGCTTAAAGAATATCCTGTGCCATGAAAATAATTATATACCGTGTTATTAATAGCGTATAAATCAAGTGTCCAGTGGCCGCGCGGTCTAAGGCGTGGGTCTTCGGCCGCTCGCTTTCTAGAATCGTGGGTTCGAATCCCACGGGGGGCATGGATGTTTGTCTCTTGTGAGTGTTGTGTGTTGTTGTCAGGTAGAGGCCTCTGCGACGAGCCGATCCCTCGTCCAGAGGAGTCCTACCGACTGTGGTGTGTCTCTCAGTGTGATCAAAAGAAATTACAAACCTCGACACTGAAACGGGAAAACCGGAGTAGGTAGAAGAGGACGACTAAAAAATAAAAATAAATCAAGTGGAGTTGTGTAAAACGACGCCTGAAACGCCTAAACTTCAATGGATACAAATCGGCGACAAAATAATTGTAAAGAACTGTTATCCTCTGGTAATATTTTTCATCAGAAGCAAGCGCCATTGTCATAGTCTGCCAAATTATATTATTTGTGTTCTTAATTATATTTGCAAAGCGTCGACACGACTTCGCAATTACAACATAATATCAGTCGATATTTTATTTTTATATCTTTTAATTAAGAACACTTTGTCAATATAGTGATAAAACGCTGGCCACACTGTTAAGTTTTATTGGCCAGCAGTAATGTATTTTTCCCTCCGGTTAGCCGCCGGCTCTGACGTAAATGGTGTCAACAGACTACCAGTCCACTCCCACAAATTTGGCTGCAGTCGACATAATGGCTATGAAGTTGTCAGGGGGCCCCCTTTACACTGTGTGTTAGCTAGCTGCTTTTATTAAAAACTTCGATCGGACAAACGAAACAGGAAATGGCAACCCGAATTCCGTTGCCACTATTGTGCTCTGTACAGAAATACTGCAGATGAGCTGTCCAATAATAATGGCGCTCTGCGGTGAATAGGAGCTACGTGGTTTCAACATGGTGTCGTTTTGCAGGCCTTTAAATGGACTTTCTCGTTTAGTGCGTTCTGTAGGAAGTGTATGTGCTGCCGTGAAACGAATTTTTGTGCGTCCCTGCATACAAAACGTGTTAGGTCACTTACAGCCGCATATTTGCTTTCCTGATTACTGAACACATATCTGCGAAATTTCTTACGATCAGTAGGTGTGCAGCACATAAAACTACATTTTTTTTCCAAAAAGTTACTTTTAATATTAATGTTTGGTACACAATGGCGTAGTAGGTGTAGCGACTAGGATACGGGCTCGAGTTCGAGTCCCGGCACGGTTAAGGATTTTTTTTTCTTCTTCAAATTGTCCAGACTGGCACTGGGGCCCATTCAGCTTCTTCTGTAATGCATACGGAGGCTGTTTCTCGAGGGGTAAAGCGGCCGGAGCGTGGAGCTGACCACCCACCCCTATCTAGCGCCGGGGTTAAGAATGGTTAGAGCCGTACCTCCCCTCCCCCTATATACCTACATGGCGTGTACAGGGACAACTTTACTGTAGCTTTTACACAATATGAAATACAGATGCGGTTAAGATTTACAGCTTCTTTACGAATGTCTGCTCGTCTCTATTCAATGAAATACGTAAACTGATTTGTGAATTGCGCTATTAAGAGTGTTGTCTGGGTTATCTGTGCAGTAAACAAATGCGTTGCCCAGCGAAATATACGAAGTAGCCAAACATGCTTTTGGAACATTAGCATTCCCATTTGAATCCTCTGAATTGCAGTACATTGAGTAAGTGGTACGAATATCGAATTACCGATCGCATCATTAGGTACTGTTTTGAGCAAAAGTACTTTGAAGTAAACCTCCATAGAGCAGAATGTCATATAAAAAGCTGCTGGTACCATTTTAATATTATCCTCCCATCTAGGTCTTCGTCTTCCAAATGGCCTTCTTCCTTCGCATGTTCCTACCAAAACTTTGTGTACATTTCTCATACCTCCCATGCTTGCTGTAAGTTTTTTTTGGCAAAACATGAAGCTTGAACGTGACTATTTCCCTTCCATTCTGCTCTGGAAGAAAGATAAGAGCGGCAAGAAATGAGTCTTGGAAAAGAATTTTCGTCCTTACGTGGCGCCTGTTCACTGTGTTCAGACGATACTCCGTACCGCTGTGTACGAGAAGTTGCCGCACCAGCACGGGTAACCGCGGTCGAGTTTCGGACAAAGAGCGCCGGACCAAATGGCGTGAATTATTCGATCTCTTTGTCTAAACACCACGTCGTAAAGTCATGGATGTCAAGCTCCACGCATTCTTAACGTTACCATTGCATGGAGTTGAGCAGTCAGCTTCATATTCTGCCCGGTTTATTCTTCAGGAAAGACCTGACCTGACATTTAAAGTATTAGAATTATAATTGCACTTCGGTGGGTATTTCCTACTTTATAATTCGTTAGTATTTTTCCCTTGTAAAAGTCAGATAAGGTTTGCGGCCCTGTGTACGTGACAACAGCAGTGCTTTTATGAGTGTCGTGTTAGTTACTCTTGCAAAGAGGGAGAAATGTGAGGAAAAAGGTGCATTTGACAATAATTTTGAACTTCGTGGAAAAGTGGCATAAAACTAACTAAATTTTACACTTCTCTGTAATACACTTATATAAATTTTTATTAAATCATCCAGGCTGTTGTCAAAATAAAGTGTCCGTTCACATTGCAAGCCTTACTTACAATTCGTAACACTTAAATGTCATTAATGTTTGTTTTCAGCTAATGAGAGATTGCAGGACACTTCGTCTATTGAACTTCTCAAATACCAACCAGAGACACGCTTGAAGGATCAGTACTACGCGAGATATTTCATATATAGCAGGGAAATTAGAAGGAATAAGATAAAGGAGTGATACCTTACACGGAGACTGTTTGAACTGTTTCGTTCCCTTCAAAAGACCTTACACACAAAGCCAAGAGCATGTGTTATTTTATTTTTTTATTTTCAACATAAGTGGATTGTGGCAGAACAAGTCAGTCGTGACTTGACAGGATACTAACTGTGATGTATGGTCGTATTCATGATCAGCAGATTCTCTCCCTTTTCCCGTTTCTTCTGAATACGAGCAGATCCAACCTCTGAAATGTGCAGCTTCTTTTTAGTGTTAGACGGTAGACAGTGGCTAACGTTTCAGTAGTTTATGTTCAAAACACAGTTATGTGTCCCCATAATACTTAGAGTCCTACCCTTACTGAACATGTAACTCGTACTTGGGAATGGGGATTAGAACAGTCTGTCCGAAGAACAAGCAATTTAGGTAGTTTGGTGCGGTAATATAAGTAAGGTGGAGATTAATTCAGCACAGGCAAAGGAATTGTACAGATGGTCGCGTCGGTACGGTGCTTGCTGACCATAGTGGCCAAATGCGTTTCCCGTCGCAGTAGCCAAATATTGGGGAGACAGGGTGAGGAGGAGATAGTTTGGACATTTAGATAGCGAACTATTGTTCGGAGTTTGGTAGACTCTAGAAATACATGACATGGGAAGGCGACTGATGCTTAAGCCCGGTAGACTGAACGTGGAACTGGGCTAGATTTGAAATTCAAATGTCAGGCAGCTATAGAATGCTCGCAATTAGTCGTCTTCATCGCGAACTTTGGGGTCTGTCCCCTCCCACCACTCCTAACGCTGGCTCCTCGCCCATCCGACAGCGTCTGCACCTCCGTCTCGACGCCACAATTTACGCCTTGCACTAAGCTAACTTGGCTAACAGAAGAGTAACCCTGGTTTTTTTTGCCGTTGAAAGCAATAGAGGTGTTGGTCTAAATGAACTGCTGCAGGAAAATGTCATGGTCTTAGGAAATAAGAAATAAGGGAAAATTTGTCCCTGTCCACACCGTGAAGGCATATGCAGGATTAGAGGTATAGCTCCACTCATTCTTAACTCCTGCACTAGGTGGTGATGCGTGGTCAACTTCACGCTCCGACCCTTTTACCTCCGAGGAAAGACCCCCCCCCCCTCCCCCAGTATCCATTGGGTAGGGAGATGAGTAGACCCCAGAACCGATTTGGACGTTTTGAAGGCGATAAAAATGTCTTGCCCCTGCAGGAAATAAAACCCCGGATTTTCTATCCCGTAGACTTAGGCACTATACCGACTGAACTATCCTCACTCCTGAAAAAATATGTTCGGACACAAATTGTATTGTTGCACTTTCTTAGTACGCTTGCTTCCTATTTCGGAGGTCCCAGGTTCGAATCGGGGATCGGAGGCCAGCTACCCTGACGTTCTGTACTGTTTTCCTCGTTCGCTGCATTCACAAGTCGGGCCAGTTTCTCGACATACTCGTGACTGCTGCCTTCCACACGTCGCAGCCATTCCCACCATTTTACGCTTCGAGCACAAGCTGTTGAAAAGGCGTCATAAATAATCAAGGAATAATATTAAATCAAGGAATTGTTTCGCCCCTTCATTTGTGAAGAACTAAAGAAACTGCAACACTTACGTAAAGTCCAAATTATAACACTGAGCAGGTTAGTGTGGCAGCAATACTGATGCCTTGCCTTTGAAAACTGAAATGAATCTACATTATAGCCTGTATAGATTCATATCTTACTTCACAGAGGACCCAGTGTACTTCGTTAGATGACTGAGCATTGTTTTTTGTGAACACTATACGAAATACATCAATATATTATGTGGGAAAAAATGCAGTTCTGTGTGTTAAACGTGATGGTATATATAGTGACCACTAGACTGTAAAGGATTAAACTAGGTTACGACACCACTTCATAACTGGCTTATCCGTACTGAACTTTTGTGATTATTATCACATTTAATTTCAAGCCACATAAGAACTGATGTGTTATCTTGAAATAGCACAATTAATTCCTTGGGTCGTGGCACTTAAAATGCTCACTGTAGCTGGCGGACTGATTGACTGTTTTATACGTTGTTTAACGATACTGTTTCAACTAAAAAAACTCGTACCGCTGAATGAAATGATAAAGGATTTCGCGAATGTTAAGAAGGTACGAATTCGTAAGGAGGCGTTTGTGATGTTTCAAGGTACAATCAGAATGCTTATCTTGAGAAACTTAAGAAAAGCACGAAAATGCAGGCTGTAATTCGGTCGAGTTTGAAACCGGGTGTCTCCCAAATATGTGCTGAGGTTTCCGCTACAGCTGTATCTGATTTAGACTGTTCTGATTCCATTATTCTCTTGCAACTAATTTTACAACCCCTGTTGCGCAAAATGAAATTCTGGATGTGTTTCTGAGAACGAGATACCGTAGAAATATCGTGCTGTTTTCAATAAGCAGTCTAGACACCTTTTACAGTTTGTATTTCAGAGCAATTGGTTTCGCTGTGGGAAGTCTGGATTTAAGGACTTAGCTTACGTTGCTTTCGCTATCCGTCCCTCGCCTGTTCAGTGCACGCCATTATCCCTGTATCAGAAACAAACATGAAGGTCGTTTCTAGCTACAAATGGCAACACTAAGGCTTATTGTTTTGATACTCTGCAGTTAGTAAGCTGAGCATGTACTAAAGCCCATTCTGTGGCGTCCATTGCACTATTGCGTTGTGTGTTTTTATTTTACGTCAGCAAGTCCAGTATCTTCCTCTCGAATTCCCAATTTTCATGTTACAAAATGTTGGGAAGAAAGGGGTAAGAGAGGAGCATTGACTAGCAACCTTGTAGCAAGGACCGCCAGTGGGTTTGGACAAAGATAGTCTGTGGTTCCTCGTTTTTAGGTTGTCCAATCCGTGCGTTTTTTAGACCAATGTATTTAATTTATTATACCAGCTATCTTGTGTAACTAAAAATGTGCATTTAGTTGGTATAATAAATGGAATACATTGTGGTTCCTCAGTAAAAAAAAAATAATTGCCCCACCACCTCGTATTTTGTGCAGATACAAGAAATTTAACAGGTTAGGAAATGTCGGCCAAGCGTGTTATTTCTGCCGCATTCTCTCTGCTGTTGTCCCTAGATTTTAAATTCGTGACATCTTTTAGGAAACACACAGAAGATGCGAGTGTTTAAAATGTGCCTTTTCTACGTTTTGACGAACACACTATAAGTTTGCTCGGTAGCTTAGCGACAGAGTTACAGCCGATCATAATCGTTATCTCGTAGACGGTGAGATTTACTTCGATCATAATCGATCGTCATGTTTGGATAGTAATCGTTTTTTCCGGCCTCAGCTCGTAGCGCGCAACGAACGCGTTTGAATCGTCAACTTTTCCTTCGCCCTCAAGTCGCACCGCACAAAAAAACACGGTCTGCCTCAATTGTAAGATCAGTCACGGCAACGTGCTGTAAATGAACGTATATCTTCACGGGAAGTGTTTTATTTCTGTGTGATTCTAACCAAAATCGGAAGGTATTTTAGTGGAAACTCCATATCACACACACACACACACACACACACAATATAATATATATAATATATATATATGTCTGTATGTATGTATATACAGGGCATACACAAACGAATGGTGCGGTTTTAATAGTGAACACTATTAAAACCGCACCATTCTTTTGTATATGCCCTGTGTGTATATATATTATATATATATATATATATATATATTGCACTACGTTTGTCTCTTCAAGACAAGAACTTTCTGTTGTTACTGTTGATAGGTACTGTATCTCTGTGGTAACACACTCCTTGCCATCGATTATATTTAAAAGTTTTACAATGGCAGGTTTATAAATAATTGAATATCCAATTATACAGCACGCAAGAAAGTTGCGAACCTTCGATCAATAGATAGACACTCGAAAGAATATAGCCTTCGTTGCTTTGCAGCAGAAGCATCTTCAAATAAATATGGTTTTACATTTTATTGAAAGTAATTAACAGCATGTTGCTAGAACGTACGTATTTTCTTATCACCTTGTTCCATAAAATCCCATAATAAATATAACACATTTTACTCTTAATAAATTTTCTGTCTACTGTGCGATCGCCGAGCCAGTGGATAAGTGACAGGTTATATGTCTCAGTCATATAACCAGCAGCTTTAGCCGTCTGCCTGACGTACCCGTTTATTGTTTGTATGCCTTATCTTCAGTCCAGTGGAATTTATTGCACGATTTGATGAGACTGAGAACTCGATGTGAAAATAAATTGACTTCTATCAGACACTTGTCATTTTGCAGTAAAGTTATGCACAGTGTCAGGTCTCTGTTGGACGTTCATTAATTTATCTTCACGTCGATCTCTCAGTCGCACAAGTTGACGTCATGTGATAGCACGAATATTATTAGTAAGTATGTGGATGGAAGAGGTCATGGTGCTTGAAGTGTTGTTCCATCATAAAGCTGGGTGTATTGAGGAGCAATTATAGTGTCTATAAGATTGGGGGGTGGGTCAAGAATCGAACATAGGGCCTCTAGAAGAAGAAATGCTATCAACAGAACCGTGACATCTGGAGGAATATCAGAATGACAATAGATCCACTGGACAACTAAGTCGCCAGTTACGGACTTTTATTTTATCCTTCTTCGTGACAAGGAAACCGGTATCGCTGTGTTCCTGGTTTTCTAGCAGAAGAGTTACGACGGGCTGCAGGAATGTGCTGCCACGTAACGGCAGGACTGATATGGGGGAAAAAACATCGTGCATCTTTGCAGATAAACCTTCTTGTGATAAGACTAAAGACAGAAAGAAGAAATTGAATGGTTCTGTGACAGAGGACATGGAAAGCAACAGAGGAAATCAAAACAAGCTGTCCTACAAGAATGGCAACGAATCTGAGCAATCTTGCCTTCTTGTTTCATTGCTACCTTAGATTGTTATGCATGTAAATTGTCTGTCAAGGTCAGTTCTCTCCATTTGTGATTGGAATGTTTCAAATAAAATAAAACGGAAAGGAATTCTAAGGTAAAGGTATACCTGTGCTTAATTAAGCTACGCACCACGAAGGTGTATGGGGGAGTTGATGTTTAATTGCACGCATTCTTGGTCTCGCCACTACTTGTATGAGAGTGGTCAGCTTCACGCCCTTGTCGCTTTATCCCGGGGGAAAGAGTCGCCTGTACCCATCGGGTAGGAGACTGGGTAGGTGAAGAGAAAAATATCTTGCCTGTACCGGGAATCGAAGCCACATTCCTCGGTTTTCCAGCTCGTAGCGTACACACTATACCGACTGACGTATCTCGGCTCCTCAGTGCGAAGCGTACTTAATAAAATTATATGACGTACAATTATAGGCTTATTATTGAAACAGACTATTCACCAACACATTCCTGGTTCTCTTCTCCATATGCAAGTTACGGAGTTTCCATTATTTAGAGATAAGTTTATCCTAGTTCTAACACTTTTTTTTCACGGCTGCAGAGGCATTTTCCAACAGAGTAAGTTTCCCTTTTAATCTGCATTCCGTTTTGAGTAGGTTTCACTGTATGTTGCACAGAGCACAGTGTGTCAAGACAACACATAGTAGTGAGGATTGCTTGCAAGTTATTTACACTTACTGGACAGTTTTAAAGTCTCCGTTTGTGTTTGTTAATAATTCCCTGCCATATCAAATTTCATAAGCCGATCTGTGAGTGAATTGTGTATGTACCACCGTATGTCCTGACTGTAATTTTTGCGATTTTCCTGAGCCTGTGCAGGTGCATGCCGATACGTTGGGCCTACATTCTGGTAGTTTATTTCCGCCTCCTTTCAAATCCTTATCTACAAACCGTACATAACCTTTACCGCATCTTGCTCGGTGCTATCAACACCTACAGTTAAAACACCATCGTGAAATAAGCCAAAAATTAATCAACTGTCATTCCAGCATTTGATTGCAGCTGCCTTGTCTACAGTCGCTTGGCAGCCTGGAACACACGACCTTTTGTCTTTTGCCTTGAGAGTGGCAGCAAAATTGAGAACATAAAACTGTAGGATTAATCGTAAAGTGAAGGAAGTAACAGTAATGCATTCAGTAACGCCGTGACTCTGACGCCTGGCGTCTTGCAGAACGGATATTGTCCACATTCTGCAGCCTCTCTTGCCGTGTTTCCCCTCCGCACTCAGTCGATGTATGGCTACAATGAGATCAAAGTTGATGTGTTTATGGAATAAACTCGGCTCCTTACTGCAGGCCGTTGGGGGAGGGGTGAAGGCGAAAGGGGGATGGAGAAAGCTGACTAGCTATTTCATTTTCTTCACAAACCACTTTACCTTAACTACAATAAGAAGAAAATACGCCGCAGTAAATTTTGTTTCCTCGTCTTCATTCGTTCTCAGGAGGTTCCAGTCCATTCTGTCAGTTCCTACATTTACTGTACGTTTGAACGTATCCTAATCAAAGGATTGACTGAGTGTATTCAAAAAGCTCTGAATTCCTCGCTGTATTTTGTGTTTCTCTTTTCCTGGAACACTGGACTGTCCCGTTTACTTCTGACCGTGTTGTGCGGACACCATGTCATGTGTTCGCTCCGGGACCTTCTTTTGCATATGCAAATCTTGTGTGATATTGTGGAGGTTCACTGAAAGGTTAAGTAGGCAAGGCTAAATCAGTCTATGCTTATGCGAGGAATGGTGATCTGTGAAAAGTAGTGGCACTTGCACCTGACGGTATGGTAGTAGAGAATCTTCCATGAAAATGTATATTTCCATAGCCTGTAAGGACGTTTCAGGCTTTAATGTCATGGAACGGAACACTTAACGGGCCTTGTCTAAAGACGGTCATATATCCCCATATTGAGTCCTTTCTGTCCCCACGCACTTTCACATTCTGTTGGCCAAAGATCTGTTGTAATATTTTTCTCATACGAACGCCTGATCTCTGAATTAGTGTCTCCCATCGAGGTCTTCTGATGAAATGTTGCGTATGTACTTTTAGGCTTTCTTTTACGAAGTATGAGAAAGGCGTTATAAGGAGTCCGTATCCGCCCGTCTTGTCTGTGACCTAATGTCAGCGATTAAACCGTTTGTCCGATTTTCATGAAATTGGGTGTAGGAGTTCTTTACAAAAAAAATTGTCGAGCAAGCGTGCGTTTTTATCTAAGGGCGTAAATTAATTTATACCCTACTTTCCACGTTTCTGGGTCGATACAGGTGAAAGTCGATATGGAAGATGTGCGCATAATGCCGTTGAGTAGTTTTCGGTTCGTGAAAATCGGTACAGTGAAAGCCCTGCTTTACTTCCGGGCGTACACTAAATTTTCTCCGTATTTTGTACATTTTCTTCCGATTTGGATAAAGTTTGTTACAGGAGATGTGCACAAAATGTTACTGAGTGATCAGGAGGAGCTCAGTGAAAATCGTCACAGTGAGAGCCATACCTCACTTAGGGGCGTAAATTAACTGCTGTCTGTACTATGCACATTTATTGTCTGATTTGGTTGAAATTCGGTACACGAGCTCGCGTAACGCTGTTGAGCATTTGTGCGTTTTGTGAGCTCGACACAGCGAAGGCTGCTCTTCTCTTACGGCTGCAACTGAAATTGAATCTGTCTACCATGATACTGTAGGACATCTTGAAAGTATGGAACGTCTTTGTGAAGTCTGTACTACGTCACAAGGTACACCATTCGCATTCTTGTTCTCTTTTACCCAGTGCATGTTACACGCCCCGTCAATCTCATAATTTATAATACTAAGTACCTAACAGGATTAGGTTCAGGGTATAAATTATCTGATTTGCGATCCACTCCCTGTCCTGTCTGGTGAGCGCCAGTGGCTCTTTGCACGGGAGTTACGCGATCGTGGTGAGAAACTGGCCGCTCACAGAGGTTAAGTACGCGCGAAGCTGTACTCCACTTCCCCATAGATTCACCGTTGCATCATTATGTAACTCTCGGTGTTGTTACTTCATTTCTTCTCTGCAGTATCCAGATGTCTACCTCAGCGCTGCTGTCTGTGGACATGCAGCTAGTCCGGTGTTCAATCTTAAAACTTAAGTTTGCACTTCAGTGCTAGAGAGCCGGGACAGATCAGTCGGTACATCGACTTTGCTGTGAACTGGACGACCCAAGGTCGCGGTTTGATTCCTGTCAGTGTCACGAGGTTCCTCTTCTCCGAAGCGTCCGGGCTGGCGTTGGGGCCCACTGCTGTTGAGTGGGTGACCGTAAGTAAGGTGGCGTGGGTGTGGATCTGACCGCTCGCCTCCATCTGATGCCGAAGTTAAAAATGCGTGGAGCTCTGCCTCCATCCCCTATATGCTTTTTTATGTTGATGCCTAATTAAGCACCTTTGCATGTTACCTGTCATTTTAAAGACCAGGAGACTATTACAGTTAAATTACTAAGTGAATTATTTAGGATATTGCCAGATTTTAAAACGTAACGGTCTAAGCGCAATGTAATAGCAGTAGCGGACTAATGGACAAGGAAGATTTTTTGTTGAGGAGCTGGTCGACATTTTCCACATTTTATGGAACTCGGAAGGTTTATTATTATTATTATTACAGACCTCGCCACTGGTCCTTTCCATGAGCCAGAACAATCCAATCCATAACTAAGTAACTCCAAGGAGCAGAGTCCTTCTTGAGAAGCTGACTAGTCAAGAAATTCCACGCGTTTTATGGAACCCGAAGGTTCATTACCGCACTCACAAGAGCCCGCCACCTGTCCCTATCCAATCCATACGTATTACTTATACAAATGACAGATATTCGGAGTATTTGTATTACAGTTCGTAGCCAGACGACCCGGACCCCCACTGTAAAGTGCTCGTGAATGAACTGCCCAAGTTGAATTGGAGATTCCGGCGTATATTACTGAAGTGTTTCACGAAGCGTGCTGTTTGTACCGACCGCGACGGTAAGATAACCACTGATAGTGACCCAGGGTGAAGAGGTCCAGTCGTCAGATTTACAAATGCGTTCTTCGCGATTGTTATACTTTATTGGTTTTTATGTTAATTTATTGGAGGTAGAGTTTATTGTTGTAAAGATAATCATATTACGGACACAAAGCACAGTCAGAGATTAACTTTCCTTGTACTGCTCGTAACTTATGTCGAAGAATGTTCTTTGAACAAGAAGCCGGTTTCTTTTCATAAGAAAATCGAAGTTTGGTTTCCGTTTCATGTAAGTTAATGATTATAGTTGGTCAGTTTAAATCTGAATTAAATTGCTTTGACAACTGTAATATAGGGTACTAATACGAAATTTTAATATAAGATCGGTTAAGTACGAGGGTCAGTCAGAAAGTGAGTTTATATGGCGTATAATTTCGTAACCAAAGAAACTGCACGATTTGGGATTATGTCAGAGGAGTTCATCGCCCAGGGATCATCACGTGTTTAGCGTTGAAGCAGCGTGTTGCCTGCCGCGAGTTCAAAGGTGATCGCGAGGTGGAAACCATTGTGACACGATGGCAGATAACACATGACAAAGACTTTTCGACAGAGAATATAAAATATCAATCCATGATTAGATAAATGCCACAGATATGGCAGGGACTGTTTGACAAGGTAGTGGGACGGTAGAACATTTAAATCTGAACTCTCGTAGGGCGGAAAATAAATAACCCGAAATACAGGCGTTGTAAACTTCTTTTCTGACCGAGCGTCATGTTTTGGTAATGAAACGTGTGGATAGACAGACGGAGGGACACGAACCCCTCCTCCTGTACACGTTTACTTGCACGGCGTGCAAGGAGCGCGTCGCGTCCCAGCATGACACTTCCTCTCCAGCAGCAAGACACGCCGAGTTTTCTGAACTGACGGTGTAACCAGGTTAAGACTATTTGCAGCCTCCTGCTTATTCTGAAATCTCCTTCCACATCCCTTCCTCTTCTAACACACTGGTCTTTCATGTTTCAGCAAATTTGAGTGGCATCCAGCAGTACCGGTGGTTGTTGGCGGACGTGACGGAATGCTCTGATAAAACAGGGGTTGCCTTATCGACGGGGGAGGGGGGTTGGTTTCGCATATGAAGGGTGAGTGAAACTTTAATAATGGTTGCCAGGTGCTGAGTTAGAAGTGGGGGATGATCATAATAATATGACAACAATGGGGTGGGAGTAGAGGGATGGCGAAGGAAGGAAAGGGGGTTCGCAGATAAGGAGCTGATTTTGTTGGTGAATGGCATCAGGCTAATGAAGCAGCGGCGAAGCACTCGAGGAAGAGTCTTGACTCTAAACAGGGGGTAGGTGCTGCTTTCTGAGGGCTGTGTCACCCCTCATTCGTAGACGTCCCGGTCTTCTGTCCCCTTGCGAACTTGTCTAAAATATAAGGATAAATAGACCAGCTGGGAGACGGGATTTATATGAGGGGTTGAGGTGGTACCGCCTGTGGAATATAGAGGGTGCTGGGGTCTTGTTGTTATTCCTGCATTAAGATGATGTTACGAAGTTATTGGAAAAGGAGAGAGCAGTCAGCAATCTTGCAAACAAAAGGAAGTTGAGTGAAGCAATGGTATTCTATGTGATTGATGGGAATATTTAATGTGATATTAAAGTTTTACTTGTCACTGGTACAGAAATTATTTAACGAATTACCACTTCAGTATCTCGGGAAATATTAAAATTTCTAGCTCTTCATCCTCCCTCTTCTGATCAGAAGATGAAGCATGCATATTTGAAATGCAGTATTTCAGAGTACATGCAAAAGTATGCTACGTTAATATTAATTTTATCCCCAGAATTTAATAAGTTCTACAGGCAAGTATGAAAACGCCTGGGAACCTCAAAATTAAAACACATTATCATTAACATAATAATAATTATTATTATTAATATTAATAATATTATTATTATTATTATAAGATTACAAATTACCAAGCAGTTGGACCGGTTTCGGACCGTTCTGACCTCGGTTATCTACTTGTCTTTTCAACGGTCGTCATTAATGTGCGTTCTGTAATCTGTACTTCATTTTTCATTTCCGGACCCGTCATTCTGCACTCTGGCAACGTAACAGTCATTTTCTTTGCTAGTCCAAATTTTGGCCAATGCAGATATGGAGTTTACTTCATCCGAAATGTCATGTTTTCTTTTAGTTTTTTTCTTGTATTCTGCGTATTTGCGGGCGATCTCACGCATTTCGTGGCAGCATCTGTGACACTGAGTTTAGATTTGTTCTCTATTGTCCAGGTTTGACTATCATACAAGAGGGACTGACGAGCTAGCGTGTTATATGTTCTTATTCCTATGTGTTTCTGAACTTTCCTTGGCTTAAATGCATTGTTTATCATACCTGTAACTTTTATAAACCTTGGTGTGTTATTTCTTTGCATTTTGTTTTTATATGTTAAGTGTACTCTTGAGGTCATTGAAGTTGTAACTTTGTATTTTTATTACTGGTCACTGTGATAGGAAGTTCAAGTGCCTAACCCTAAATTCTGTAAATTTACAGATACAACAGTCAGAAGTTTTAACGAACAAGAATATAATTATGTATAATACCGAATGTGAGTCGCACCCTTCGTGTGAGTGAGTCACGCCCTGATTGCCATGGTTACCACTGCTGCCATGTATTCTGTGAGATACGCGCTGAGGATGAAGATGAAGTTTAGCATCGAGCATGATTGCTGTGGTTACCGAGTGTGACTCACTGGGGATGAAGACAAACGGAGCCGTGGGATGGCGCGTAAATACTACGGCAGGCCGGCACGTGGCGAGTCGGATCATTAGGTTCCAAGCGCAATTTTTATCGGTGTTCTTAACGTTTTAGGCCTAAAGCAGGCACTAAACCCACTGTGGGTATTCCATTAGACTTCTTAAAATCAGTTTTAGGTGCAGGACAAAAGCGGCCACTTCCAATGCCCGTAGAATCGCGATTCATAGAGACAGTGCTTCACTTGACAGTACTGAAACCATGAGTTTTATACAGCATTTTGTTACATTGGAGACATGTGGAAGTGATGGAATAATGTTTACTTATGGTACACGAATAAACTGGAAAGTTCGTCGGCCAAGAAGGTGGATTTTAATGTAGCTAACATTCTGAATGCTCGTACTTCTAAATGTGACCGCTGATAGTTACTACACATTAGTTTAGTAATTAAAGGGTTTAGAGAGCTATTGCGACCGCCTCCATTAACCTCTGAAAGACACACACACAGACACATATGCATGCATACATACATACATACATACATACACACTAACATACACATGCATGCATACATACATACATACATACATACGTACATACATACACATGCATGCATAAGTACACACATACATACATACGTACATACATACATACATACATACATACATAGTCGTACATTACAGGCATACAGTAGATACATACCTGGTACTTAAAACACTAGCTGGCAGTGTAGTAATAATAAAGTGCCAGAAAAGTAGAGTACGGCCAACTCTCGAAACGTCTGTGTATAAAACTTACCTCAGGCAATGGGCTTTGTCCAGTAGGCCTGTAGTTACTGCAGCATAGCAAGTCAGCGTGACGGTGTAAGCAGTACAGCAAACAGCCACGAAATCCAGCAGTGAATTGTAACAGAGCCAACAGCCTGTCGTGCCTGTTTGCACCGCAGCTATAAGAACCTAAGCAAGTGCGGTTTGCCTAATGAATTGTACTAGCAATATGTTATTATCTGAGATCTGCTTGTGGAGTGTGTCCCGTGCCGTATATGCACAGGTATTACAGCTATTGACAGAAGCGACATATTTGCTGCGACGCTAAAGCAAGCAAGGAAACCCAGCAGGCTGTAGGAAATGAACAAACGATTAACTGTAAATAGACAGTACGACTAAAGTCTAGTAATTTACTTTTTGCAACGACGGGAAATCCACCTGGCGCTTATTGAGTTTGACCTCTAATTTTAACGTCCAAAGTGAACCAACAGGAGAGAGTCTGAACGATCATCGGAATTTTCCTTTATTTTATAAGGAAAATTGTTAAGCGCATCGTGATATCCGTGTATCCGGTCTATGTGGACAGACTGGCCGATGTTTGTGAAATGGACGGCATGTCGCAAGAGGCAGGGGCACGTTTTTTAATTGCCATCAATGCAAATGAAATTTCAAATGTAAAGGGATCTTCAGTTCAAGGCAAAACTTGAGAATATTACTGACAGGCTTATGAATAATATGAAACTTCCTTCATGTTCTGATAATGCATGCAACGTGGCCATTTTATGTACTGAATACTGAACGGAATATTAAGGATCCGCGGTGTGGTCTTTCTAGTCAGAGGGTGTGAAATTTGCAGACAATTAAGCTCAGACATACCCTGCCTTCTGCTTATTGGTATTTCAGCATTAATTATAGGAACTGCAATAAAACACTATTTTATTGGTGTAGTACATTTATCTCAAAGTTCCTCTTCTATAGGAAGGTAAAGACAGAGTTGTCCTTCTGCATCCCATGAAGGTATATGGTTCAGTAGAGGTGTAGCTCCACTCATTCTTAACCCCTGCTCTAGATAGGGTGAGTGGTCAGCTTCACGCCCCGACCGCGTTACTCCCAGGGAAAGAGCCCCCGGAAGCGTTGACTAGGAGGCTGTGTGTGCCCCATACCCGGCCTAGACGCTATGGAGAAGCGATTTCTAAACGTTTGATCGACGTCTTCATTATTGCTCCTGCTGTCTGCTCTCACAGCCACGACCCCCTCTCTTAGGAGCCCTAATCAATTGCCTATTGTCCGACAACAGCCTTATTGGTTGTACAAGCAATTCAGATGGCGGTAACCACCATCTTTCACTGTCAACACGTGTCTCCTTGCAGTAAGAAGAAAGACTAGCAATACTGGCACACAGACCCTGTGGTCAGCACTCGAAACTAAACTTGCTGGCACTCTATCCCGAATAACGTAGCAGCTCGTGCAACCGACTGGTGTAGCACTTCAGACGCTGGCAAATATATTGCGGTTTGTTATTTTGACGTGTCTATTTAACGATGAAAGTATGCAGGACGAAGCGCTCGTAGCCTTATTTGAGATCCTGTAATGGTATTGTCTGTTGGGACTGAGGAAAACTTCAGAGAACTAAGTCTAGGTTGTATACGGGCAAAAGTGTAGATCCGGTATTGGTGGTGGGGGTGGCGGCGCTGATAATGGTCATTGTAGTAGTAGTAGTAGCAGCGCAAGGTGAAGTTGTCCCTGTGCACGTCAAGAGTGGCCATACAGCCCAGCACATACTTAACTTCGCCACTAGATGAGATGAGTAGTCAGTTTCACTCTCCGGCCCCTTTACCCCTCAGGAAAACCATACAATACCCATTCTGTGTGAGGCTAGATGGTCCGCAGAGCCTTTAGAAGTGGTCAAATGTGTTGCGCTTATCGGAAATCGAATCACGATTTCTCGGTTGTCCAATCCATAGCGTGGTCACTACACTGTCCACGCTGTCCCGGCTCCTGTAGTATAGTAGTAGTAGTAGTAGTAGTAGTAGTAGTAGTATGTAGTATGTGTTGTTGTTTATAGTTGTAGTAGTTGTTGTTGTAAAGTTGTCACATTATTCAAAACCTGTTTCCTGGAATGACTGCAGCAGAGCCCTTCTTATATTCACACTCACTATGTTAACAAGAAGTCCCCTCCTTAAAAAAAATTCCAATATTTATGCCGTGCTCTAAACACCCCAACACTCGGCCCTGTACTGAGCCAGATAAGTCCATCCCACGCCCTCACACCGTTTCTTTAAATCTTATTTTAATATCCTGTCTACGAGTACTCGCAGGTATTCGGAGTGGTGTCGTTCCTTCCGGTTTTCCGCTTTAATTGATGCTTGCCCAACCTCTGCTAACGTTGAGCTGAATAACTCAGTCAGGGAATCAGCTTGACGGGTGTTTGATTCCGGACAATGGCAATGATTTTGCTTAACTACAGCTAGCGAATCGACTCTGAGACGCGCACAGCTTTCTAGCCAAATCGGTCCTTACTGGAAGCTTCTTTTTTACCCGGCGGTAAAATGGCTGAGAGTGAGATTCACCAAGTCCATCAAGAGGCGAGGTTAGGTCTAAAATTGTGCCCTGTTTTACGCCGCCCTCTCTGTAAGGTCTTACTGCTTTTGCCTAAGGGCCCAGAGGCAACGTAACTTCATTCTGTTCGTGGTATGTTAATAATGAAACTACTGCACGTGTACTGACAATACCAAAGAATGTTTGTTGTGTTAACACCATATTTATTATGACAGGCACATCATTATGTGGACATGTGTGACTGGGTTGGGAGGTATTCCGTCCATGTTGTCTGTGCGTCTTTTTTCACGCTGGGTAAATTCCTGTTTTCATATCTTCCGATCTGATTTTCAATTCATGAACCACATGGATATCATGGTGCTGTCTGCGGAACGCCACGAACAATGTTTATGCCATAATTTTAACTAGGAATTATATCACCCAAACGATGGATAAAACAGTTTCTATTGTGGATCCAGTTAGTAGTTGGGAGGATGATAAAAATTATCTCGAGAGTGAGGTCGGCAGAAAATATGAAAACAACCTAATAGCATCGTCAGTTTTCAACCAAATATTTATATTTTAAAACTCAATAGGTGCTATTGTCTTGCAGTTTGATTGCTTCGGATTCAGTACCGTATGACCGTGGGTTCAAACCCCGGTGCGAACCACCCCGAGATGCAGAAATTTGGTCTGCATGTTTGGCTACCGATCCAATTTGTATGGAGATTAGGAAGAAGGTGCAGTTATAGTAATAGCGCGCATCTTCTTTCGTTAGACAAAATGTACCGAAATTGCTTAGTTAAAGTGTGGACGTGCAGAGAAGCTACAAGTTCAATCCCTGTGACAAGAGTCCGCAAAGGAGTTTTACCTAGCTTGGTGATTAAACATTGGGAAACGACCTTTGTGTCCGCCAGCACTTAACTGTTGGGACACCTCGGGTGCTAGTCACGTGGTCTACGTAATAGGAAATATGAAAAGATCAGCGTTTCCAGCAGAACCAGAGCCTCGCGGCGTCAGCGATGGACCAACCAGCAAGGTTTACTTAGAATACTTCGAAAGTTGCTGTGTAAGGCAAAGTTGTGCCGGGCTCGAGCATCCGTATTTGGCATTCGGATTCACATTCTTGTACGTACTTGTTCTCGGGTTGTACGGACGAAAGACCGACAAGTTTTAACGCGAGCTTCTGTAAGCTCGAGGTGGCTATCGATTTCTTCTTTCAGAAGCGTCGTGATGCTTTGCAAAGACCTGCTTCAAGAAATACGTGTAGCATGTTTAATTTGGAAAAGTTCTGTGACTCTCTTGAGTTAGATTCTGTGCCTTGTTAATAAACAGTTTGCTGTGGTTCTTAGAGACTACTCGTGCAGTAGTGTAAAGGAATCTCGACAAAGTGTGTCGAATAGCAGGTAATTATCGACCACGCAGTATACTAAGCCATTAACATAGTCTGACTTAAAAGAACTCTAAAACATTACAGTTTTTGCTGATAAAATTTGGAAAGTGATATAAAAATAAGAATGGTACTGGATATGTGTACTTACCGTACATTACATTTCTTATTATGTGGTATGATTTCCACTGTGATCTTTGTGGGCATATATAAGCCTCCATTGTATTTACATCGCACTTGGCTCTGTGTGACAACGTCAGTTACTATATAAGCCACCCGGAATGAACAACATGAATTTCCTTTCCTGAAGCTTGGCACTAATTCTAGAATTATGAAAGCCGAAACACCGTGGCGAGGAAGAGCCATTGAAAATGCGTATGTGAATTTGTGAAAGAGAAATATCTTCGTAATTCCAGATTTTCCACTGAAACTTCAAACAGGCATTGCATTAGTAAACTTATAATCCTGTTTGTTTGCAGGATGGAGGAGACAGTTCGGTCCATGCTGCAGTACAAGGCACGCAGTGAGCAACTGAAGCAAGAAAAAACCAGCCTTACCGTCGCTTACGAGGTGAGTCACCACTACCATATGGGGGACACCCCCCTCCGACACGTGGTCAATATGGCTCCCCCCCCCCCAAATTTTGCCTTGAGGACAATGAATTGGATGCTAACTGGGGTGATTGTAGATATTTCCAATGGAATTCATGCCCTTTAAATTTCGGAGTCACGCGGTTCGTTACGAAAATGTCGTGGGATCAGTACATATGTTATGGCTTGGTGTCGAATGTGCAGTAACGATAAGGTATGAACAACATTAGTCCTATAGTGGAACTGTAGGGTAACGCGGGGTTCCCTCCAAACGGCTGGGGAAAGTTAAAGCCGCAGGCCTGCTGTTATAACACCTCCGTACGAGCGAGCGTGGCGGTAAGCGGGTAGCACTTCTGTGCTGTTATAACACCTCCGTACGAGCGAGCGTGGCGGTAAGCGGGTAGCACTTCTGTGCTGTTATAACACCTCCGTACGAGCGAGCGTGGCGGTAAGCGGGTAGCACTTCTGTGCTGTTATAACACCTCCGTACGAGCGAGCGTGGCGGTAAGCGGGTAGCACTTCTGTGCTGTTATAACACCTCCGTACGAGCGAGCGTGGCGGTAAGCGGGTAGCTCTTCTGTGCTGTTATAACACCTCCGTACGAGCGAGCGTGGCGGTAAGCGGTAGCACTTCTGTGCTGTTATAACACCTCCGTACGAGCGAGCGTGGCGGTAAGCGGGTAGCTCTTCTGTGCTGTTATAACACCTCCGTACGAGCGAGCGTGGCGGTAAGCGGGTAGCACTTCTGTGCTGTTATAACACCTCCGTACGAGCGAGCGTGGCGGTAAGCGGGTAGCACTTCTGTGCTGTTATAACACCTCCGTACGAGCGAGCGTGGCGGTAAGCGGGTAGCACTTCTGTGCTGTTATAACACCTCCGTACGAGCGAGCGTGGCGGTAAGCGGGTAGCACTCTGTGCTGTTATAACACCTCCGTAAGAGCGAGCGTGGCGGTAAGCGGGTAGCACTTCTGTGCTGTTATAACACCTCCGTACGAGCGAGCGTGGCGGTAAGCGGGTAGCACTTCTGTGCTGTTATAACACCTCCGTACGAGCGATCGTGGCGGTAAGCGGGTAGCACTTCTGTGCTGTTATAACACCTCCGTACGAGCGAGCGTGGCGGTAAGCGGGTAGCACTTCTGTGCTGTTATAACACCTCCGTACGAGCGAGCGTGGCGGTAAGCGGGTAGCACTTCTGTGCTGTTATAACACCTCCGTACGAGCGAGCGTGGCGGTAAGCGGGTAGCACTTCTGTGCTGTTATAACACCTCCGTACGAGCGAGCGTGGCGGTAAGCGGGTAGCACTTCTGCCTTTTATTTTGGAGATCCCGCATTCGCCTCTCGGTTACACTGACTGAAATTCTTTATGGGTTTCCTCAGTCCCTCCAGGCAAATGCCTGAATTGTACCTTACATTAGGCCATGGTGGCTTTCCCCACCTCCCCACCGACACACCCTTTAAACTTCACGTTCGCCAGTCATGTTATAATTCGACAGTAGCTATATAGCATGAGATACTGACAGCATCGTTAAATAAACTACATTTAAATAAATAAATGTGCCGTAGGCCGTACGTTACTTCGGCCTATCCAGATTTAACTACGGGCGCATTTTAATTAAAAACGGTAGTCCTTATTGTTTCAGTGTGGGCGTCGTTTGAAGGTTTTATTATGCCAGTGATATGAGCTTCAGGATATTCACGTACTTCGGTGCCTAGTTGGCTGTGTGCTTTATTGTTGCCTGAGCTTTCAGGGACGGTCATTTATGTAAATATTTTGACAGGCTGCTTTAAGAGGGAGCCAGTGCGAATGGTCGATGTTGCAGAAATCAATGGTTAAAATAAAGAAATTTACAACTGAGCTAAAAATCGTATGGACACGCTCATGTACATTTCAGGAAAACTGGAAAATATTTTGTCACTGAAGGACAGGACAAATTGACAAACAGCTACTGAGAATTTAACTGGACCGGGATGAATAAGTCAGTAAGTCATTGATACACTCAGCCATCTAGTCTGTTGGCGTAAACGATTTAGCTGTAGCGTGGCAGCTGAGTCATTTATTGTGAGAGACTGTACTTGCTATCCACGGTGACTGTGAAGATTTATTTCTCGTGGGATGTGACGTCGTGTATCTTGATGGACAATTTACAACTTTTCGGAAGAACGTTGTGACGTGTCTGTACCGCAAGTTACACGGTTATACATCCCAGAAGATAGCAGTTTTCACTAACTCGGTTTTGTACTGTGGTGCATTAGATTGGTGTCATTATGATGCTGTAATTTAATTGCTGAAATATTAAGGTGAGATCGCAAGTTCCGCAGCGAGTAAAGTATATATTTTCACCTGACATGCTTGAGAGGGAAGATTTCTCACAACAGATCCCCGAAATCGGCTACAGATCTGTCTATGCAGGATTTGTGGTGAACGAAATAGCAATGCGATGACAGTGTATGCTGTTACTTCAGTCTTGCCCTACTGATTACCATTCCACTTGTGCTCTTTACCCAGGATAGGTAAATATTTGACGATCGGTGGTCGTATGGGGCAATTTTGAAGTGGCAGCGAGCCGTCAGTCCACGCCAGGAAATTCAAGTAGGATTATTAAGCACGTTATTTGCATGCACGGAACATTATTCACACCCATACACAGATGGTAACGTTAAGACAGTCATTTAAAGGAACATATCTGGAGTCTACTCCACTATACTATTTTATATCTAGTGTTGAGCGTGCTAATAATGAAATAGTAAGAAAGAGGAGAGGCCGCTCGGAAGACGTAGTCGTAGACTGGAGGATAATATTAACACTGATCTTTCATTAAACGGTTGGGGGAGCGTGGACTAGATTTATCTGGATCAGGATAGGGGCAGGTGAACGTGGTGATGAACCTTCGGGCTTCACAGAACGCACGGAATTCTTGACTAGCTGATGAAGTATTGGCTTCTCAAGAAGGACTCTGATCTGTGGAGTGCACGAGTTAGTTAGTCAGTTAGTTAGCTAGCTCGTTGTTAGTTTGTTTGTTGGTTGGTTTTGTTTGTTATTTTTTGTGGAGAAGGGCCCCGCAGCAGATTCTACGGACGCACCGCAGCCTTAAGGCTTACTGTGCAACCCTGTGATGAAGATGATTTGTTTTATTTCAGTTTTCCAAGTAATGGAGCACCGGTGGAATGAAATTGACAGGGGAAAACCTGTCCCAGTGCCATTTTGTCCATCACAAATCCCACGTGGACTGACCCGGGATCGAAACCGGGCCTCCGCGGTGAGAGGCCGGCGACTAACCGCCTAAGCCATGGCACGGCCTCTGGTTAGTTAGTTAGTTAGTTAGTTAAGAAAGTGAAAGTGACAGAAGCTGTATTACTTCCTCCTGTCTAAAGCGCCCAGACCTGCTCTGCGTCCAGCCCATCCTCCCATTTTTCAGTGCCTACCGTGGACTCTTTCCCCGCGATTAAAGCGACCGGGTCGTGAAGCTGACCACTCACCTCCATCTAGTACTGAGACTAAGAATGAGTGTAACTGTACCTCCATTCCCCCATGTGCCTTCATGGCATGCATATGACTTTTATTTATTTCACATGCACTTATCCAATTTATTTTGTGACATTATAATGTACGACATACCTACGGAAAACCACAACCCTGCCGGGATTTGACGATACATGGCCTCGTATGCGGGTGATGTGGCAAGCCTCGGTGTGGACGCAAGAATGTAGCGCTGTTGTCAAATATTCATTTGAACATCACATAACAGTACAGAGACAGAATACACACCATAGTACAGTCAGGGACATCTAGTAATGAAGTAGAACTCGCAGGTAAAACGGACCTCTGTTAACAGGTCACTGTTGGCCAGTGTTGTGTAGAGGCGGACGGCGCTGAGCGCAATGCATAGGAACATAAAATCCCCGCTTTATTATAAAACTGAGAAATGGCCGCCACGGGTCGTATTTCGCCCATCCAAGCTCTTCCTTCATCCCTCACCAAATGTACAGCTTTTGCATTTTCACAGTATCGATCCCCAGATGAGTGTTCTCCACTTATGTGGCACTTGGCCGGAAAGAGAGTAAAAAAGGATTAGTTTCGTACGTAAAATCTCGGTAGATGCTGCATTGTAAGAGCGTTTCTCAGCCTCTTTGTCTTGAAAGTTCGTCGCACCTCAGACCTGCTGCCTTATTAATGATTCCCCTCTTCTTCCATCGCTCAAAATCAGGAGAGCGCCTCTACTTGTAATCACCCCGGGACAGTTTCATTATTCTTTTGTATATGTGTTACAAACTTATACTGCCGTCATTACCTGTAATGGCTAGTCTTTATCGGTAAACATGATTACCACAATGAAAGAACGAAAAGTTTTAAATGAATGAAGCACTAAAGTACACAAAGTTACGTAGAATTTTATCCTGTTTTATGTCGGTGTGAAACTTAGTCTTTCGCCTATGGTAAGAAAAAGGATTGAGATTGTTTAAGAACAGGAAGTAATAGGAGGATAGGGACAGTACGTAATGTACAGCTTTATAATTTGTCCTCCTAACCAATCGTCGAATGTTATTAGGATGATAGTGTTAAGCAGGTTGAGCTGGACGGAGAGATGGGAAACGCACACAAATTTGAATAGGCAGTCTGAAATTGAGACACCACTTGGGAGACTAGACATAGGTTGATGGATGATATTGAGATATGTCTTAGACAAGGCGATGGGAAGATGTGTAGAGGGTCCGTCTGGCTGAGGACAGGAACCAGTGGCGGGCTGATGTGAACAGGTAATGAATCTTCGAGTTCCATCAAATACGAATAATTTATTGTTTAGTTTAGCGACTGTCAGTTTTTGAAGGACTTTGCGTCGTAGGATTTGTTGACTTGCATCATAAGCTGGACGATTTTCGTTTGGTTGTTTGTTATTGTAAATTCTCGTGACTCTGAGTTGCGTCATAAAATTGCAACAGATTGTGTCTGGCAAGTAAGTGGTACAGCAAACCAACGCACGCACAAACACACCGACTTCCCATAATTCTCTAGAGAGGTAGAGAAAAACCTGAGCTGAGTTATCGACCCCATGGGGACAGGGTCAAGAAGACCCCCTAGGGTTTGAAATGCGATAATAAATCTTTTAAATGGCCGAGAATATCAAAATATAACTGGAGACTGCGGGCACACACAAAGCATTTACCAATCCCACACAGCAGTTTAACAAAAGTGAACCAATAAATGGCTACTGAATGGATTCTGTTTTTGGAACGATATTGTGTCTTGCAATATTAAATCTTCCTCCCTGAATTCTTCTTATTTACAAACCCATCTTATTGTGTTTCCATAGTTACAGTTTATTGCTGAAACGTCTGTACTAGTTGATAAATGATTGGGAATGTTTCATTCACTGTTGATCTAAAAAAAAAAACTAAATGAATGAAGACCGGATGCTCGGTTTCCGAGCTAAGTTTCAAACCCATTACTTCTTGGATATGATGTAGGAATGCTAACCAACCACTTTGGGACGGTGAGTGGCTTGCAGTATCTGACGACACATAGATAACCCCTCAATATACAGTTTGCTGTTCGAGCTGCAGTTACACAAAAATTCTAATTAAATGGGAAGATTAAAAGCAATATTTTTGTGGGTGCGGATTTGAAAGGAGGCTGCTGTGACCCATTGCAACATACTGTCCCATAATTCGCCTGGAAAGAGGGCGGAAAAAACTGGCGACCTCAGTATTTCCTTCAGTTACCTGAATTTCAAGCCGGGTACTTTCCGAATACAAGTCTACAGAGTTCTGCTGTGTGTAACTCGTAATTGCGTGAAGATAAATGTGAGCTTTCCCTTACGGATGTGTACAGTGAGGCTTTTTCTTTTATGAGCGCAGACTGAACGTAAGAGTGTAGCGCTAGGGCCAACACATAAAGCATAAGCATTCAGCATTGTTGAAGATACACTAGTCGACCACAGTTTATTAAAATTTATTCAAAGTCATGTGATTTGGAAGACAAATGTTTGCCATTATTGTGGAACATTACAACGAAGTTACTCTTTAAAAAAAACCCTTTAGATATCGTCCATCAAGATTGATGCACTGCTGCGTTGTCTTAGGAAACATCCTGTATAGTGCATGTGTACCGGTTATACGTTGCACAGGGCTATACTTTGCATGGTAAGACAGCGTTGACGGGTTTGTGTAGGGTGTTGTATATCATGTCTCGGGTGTTTCTCAAGCCTTATTAATTTATAACAAGTGTTCCCCTCACATAATGAAGGGTAAGAACCATTAACGTAATTTATGAACCCTCTGAGAGTGTGATCGTACGTACGGTATGGGCCTGCTTACAGCTGAAGGTGAGCGGTGCAGACTGTACACGGTCATAAACGTTTAGGTGTGCCACTTGGATCAATATGCATCTGTGTGTGTGTGTAATGATGTTGTAAACTGTGAAGTCGTGTAATAACGTAGCCTTTTAGCACAGCCGAGTTTATTATTAATGGACTTACGTACTGTCAATCGATAACTACATGTTTCGGCTCATGTGAGCCAACATCACTTTAACCAGAGAGGATGTATGTCACAAAGTCTCTAATTTTGCGTAGTTGTTAAGATCTGTAGCCTTGCTAGCATTACGTATGGACAGTAGGTACTGTTTACGGCATTGCACCGAGTTTCATTGTAATTCACTTTAACGCTGTTTGCGCGGTACACGATTCAAGGCATAACGGCGTGGTATAACGATGTGCTATGATAGAACGGTGGTCGTTTGCATACTTTTAAGGCGTTTGAGTAGCTATGTGAATCACATTTACTGCCGCGACATCACACTCGGTCTGTAATGCGCTGCCATCACTTGTGGAGGAACTTTATTCCAAAGGCCTGATAATCATCCCCGCAACGGAGTATGACTGAGTGGATGTGTGGATTTTGGTAGCAGTTATGGACAGCATCAAACGGTGGCAGCCATAAATGTCAGTAAGAAATACGTGTATTTGAGTCTGTATTGCAGTCTCGGCCTTTGCTGCTCCGAGGGGGTTAATGGGTGTCTCAACATCTAGAGAGCACTATCAAGGGTTTGAGATACCTAATCCAAAGTAATTGTTGTTAATTTTATGTTCACATTGCTTTCTTCTGTAGCGAATAATTGGCAAGTTACTGTTTACTTAATGACATTTTAAGCTTTTAACGCCCAGTGGTAACTATATATACCACCAGGTATAATATTTAACAACTGTTCCTTCCACCCACTTAATGTGTTTCTGTGTTTTTGCATGGGCCTAAGAAGAAACGGCGATTATTTTCCTGTATAACATTAACTGATTTATTTTGTATAATGAAGTCTGAGTTTATACTGCGCGGTATGAACTGAATCTTCAAACATAATGCAGCTTAATTTTTGTCTTTCAAGGGTTAATACTGATTTTTACTGCGTGGTTCTGTGGCTCGCGATCTCTATGAAATGTCATGGGCCCACGAGGAAAAAAAAAAATTATTCCTCCCCCTGATATAAAATTGGCATTATGTGCAGTAGTCAACGTACAGCGTGGGGAGCGTTCATTCAGCATTGTTGAAGATACACTAGTCGACCACAGTTTATTAAAATTTATTCAAAGTTATGTGAATTGGAAGACAAATGTTTGCCATTATTGAGGAACATTACAACGAAGTTACTCTTTAAAAAAACACCCTTTAGATATCGTCCATCAAGATTGATGCACTGATGTCCATTACGCGGATATGGCAGGTGATACGGCATTTCTTTCTTCAGAAATTCCTAGTTTGAAGTTGCGTACGTCTGCCGAACGTGTCAGAAACACTCTTCTTTTCAAATATCCCCATAAAAATAAATCACAAGCCGACAGGTCGGGCGAACGAGCTGGCAAGAAATGTCGCTATAGACGTCGTTATTTTCGGAAAAGTCTAAGGCACGATTGCCAGCCGACTTCAGATACGTGTTTTTATTAAATGGCGTCCCCAGCTGACCCTATAGCAAACTTAGTTTCCATGCTGTCTGCGGGGCTACCCGAGTACTACGTGAATCAAAATGATGAATGAACGCTGCACCAACCGGTATTACGTCTGTATTATCCTGTTTACAAACGATACGTACTTTAAAATCGACTTCTGGAGATTCTTTCGTTGATGTGATTGAAGCGTAATCACTTGCGAAGATTAACGTATTTATGAATGTTGTCAGGGGCACGCGGTGGCGCAGTTGGTTGAGGCACTACGCACAAGCCGAATCGTCGCGGTTCGATCCCGATAGTGTCACTGGAATTTTTCATAATCGTTTCGGTCGCACTATGGCCCTGGGGTCGACTCAGCCTCTAACAGAAATGAGTACCAGGAATCTTTCCTGGGGGGTAAAGGCGGCCGGTGCGTAGGGCTGACAACCTTACCACCTTCATGTGCCGATTGTCTAGAAATCTGGGAGCCTCAACCTCCTGGAACCCTAAGGGCCTGTCCAGGCATGTAAGGGGATTGCTAAAGAAATGAAATGTTGTCAATTCAACTTATTACTTGAAATGATTTACGCAGTAAATTATTTCCGTTTCCTTCTGTGGGAATTAACCGAACTCCAGTAACACTTGAAATGCTACGCTACTGCTGCATCGGTTCGAAAGCAATTCTTTCCCTGTGTGTCTTGTGTATGACAGTCCTACCTGTGTTGACACTTCAAGCCAACCATTTAAATAACCCTTCATACTGAATGCGTGAGTTACCGATAAAATAAAAATGAAATAAAGTAATTTGCTGCTGCTGAAAATGATCAACACGACAGGAGATAAATGCAAGATGCTTATTGTTATAAAATTATTTTCATCCCTGAAATAGTTACTGGTTATTAGACCGTTCGGTTGGTCCTTAAACAGAATTAATTCCCCTCTGTTACCCTAGATTTATAAATTACGTCACACTCATTGCGGAGTGTTGTTCCCAAAACTCGAAGGATAAAGGGATGTTAGTGTTGGGAAGGAGGGGGGGGGGGTAGTAGGTGGCTCAAGGAGATTAGCGTCTGCTCAAGGGTCGTTTGTAATTCCTTTCGGCAGCCCATAATTTACCTTCCCCCGCGCCCGAGTATGAGGACTAACCCACCGTATTAAGGGTTCAGAGAATATCACTTTGTATAAGCAAGTACCGAGATCGCCGCGCTGTGGTAGCGCTTGTCTTGAAGGCATTATACGAGAACATTGAAGCTCTAATTAGTTTATCAATTATTCTGAGCCTCAAACAGCGTGTTCGGAGCTTAGTCCTGTAGGGTACAGCGGCAGAGGGCCCTTTCTTACTTTACGCGTCCGTGGAGAAAAATAATTAACTTGTCAAACTCTTCTTCCATCAGAAGGAAATGAAGTGGTGACTGTTCTCTGGACACGTGCTTCGTGTTTGTAGTGTAGATGTGAATTGCTTCTGCGATACATACACGGCGTAATTAAGATACCTGATTATGATTCGTCTGGCTCAGCCTCGCGTTATGTTGAACCTGTTTATTGTTTGAGGCAGTGTTTCTCAACCTGTGTGCCGTGGCAATTTAAATTCAGATTCATTTATTCACATTTGACAGTGATTCATAAGGTACGATAAGATCAGCGAGATCGTGTTTCTACAATGTGCTAATAATCCTTGCTTATTTTAATGAATTAATTAAGAAATTCGTTGACCATAATCCTTCGGCTGCAGCTGACACTAACTCAACTTTTCAACCAACTCTCCATCTTTTATGGAACGTGAAGGTTCAATACCGCGTTCTCAAGAGTCTTCAGACGGTTTATTGCATTACACACCCCCACAGTCTTTTTCTCTAACACATATCATCCCATATACGCACCGGACTCCCAAGTGATAGACACAATGGACATGATGGATGGATGGTAATATAATTGTCGAAATCGGTCTCATGTAAGAGACTCGAATAGCAGTAGTGTATTTTTACGACCTTAGTTACAAATCAGGAGATAACAAGTTATTTTTTTCTGCTGATGTATTTTCGTCTTATACGCATATTCGTTTGAGGATAACGAGGGGAGAAACTTTTATATTCAATAAAGCTTAAGTTTCTGATCTCAGTTTCCCATAAAGGAAAGGAAATTACATTTTTAATAGCCACTGAGGCTGAAGCTGCTACTGCATACAAATCTACGTGTAAAGCAGTGGTGTCCAAAGTGAGACACGAAATAATGTGGGTAAAAGTGAACTTGTTTATGTGTCTAAACCGGGTATCCACACATTTTCAAAAAATCTGGGAGCTACCTCCAAATTGTAGGCGCCAGGAAGGCGACATGAAGCAAGTTCCATATTAAGGCCCCACAATCTGAAGTGAACTCTGACCCTCACTGCTATGTGGCGCTTTCTGTTTGGTGTGCCTGAACTGACATACATTTGTATGTAAGGAAAAACTGCAGTAGTTATGCAGAAGATATCAGGCGCCAAGGCTCCTGGGATCTGTGCCTCCATGGTCCAAACGCTACGCCGGAAGACGCAAGAGGGTATCGAGGAAAACGCTTCAAGTAATATAAGTGCTCAAGGCCGGTGCACGTACACCGTTTTTAACATGCGGTGAGACTGCGTTGGAGCGGGGCGCTGTAGCCTCTACAGTTCAAAACCTAACCGCAATAATGTACATCATGGCGACACAAGCGTTATTGGAGGTATGATTGCAATACGCAACTGCTTAAGAAACGTTTACGATCTGCAGCGTCTAACCGCACGTTAGAAAAACTGTGTGCAAACGTGCTAATGTCTTAGTTTATATACTGCGTTACCACCATTGTCTATGCTGAGTACTTCCGAGACAAATAGACAAGAAGTCACTGGGAGAAGGGAGAAAGTTCAGCTTGAATTTTAAGCCTGCGTACAGGCTTCAAAGCACCCGTTCCTTGCGGTTGTAAATAAAGTACCAACATGGCGAACCGACATGAGCGTTATTGGAAGGCATGAAAATATTGCAAAAATAGCAACAGGGTGCTAAGAAATCTGTTTACGTTTCTGTTCAGCGTCTAAAAATGACGTATGTAAAACTTAGTGCTAATAGTTGTATGTTTCTTAGTTTATTTAATGACGCCTTATCCACACCATATTTTACATATCGTGGAATAAGAGAATTGTAGTGAATCATAAATTGGGGAACTTGGCAATAGGCGGTTATGGATTATTTAGGTATTATTGCACCTTTCGCCTTGAGGTACTGAGGCTAACCGAATTACGAGCTGGGAATCAAACCTGCAACCTCCCAATACGAATCGTGATTGTTCGTCAGTACGTGGCGACATTTGGTTTTAGTAATGAAGTACGTGAGAAATTCTTGTTTGATATGTATACGAAACCTTCCCTTTTGTTTTAAGAATTACAAACACTGTGACTGATCGAAACGTTGACCTTATGTTCGAAAACTTTACGTAGTAAAAATTAATGCACAAAGGTCGCCAAGGTATGTCGTCAGTCACTAATGAGCAGGCTACCGCTTCTCTGCATACAGACGGGTGCATCTGGAAGACATTAGCTGTTCCCGGAAATTCTTATTCTGTCTAAAAAAAAAGTAGGATGGCAGAACAAGCGTCATCACTCTTCAGCGTTCAGTAAGGTGTACAGTATACGTATTGGGGTCTGAGTGACAATGTTATACTCATCAAAACGGTACACCGTGATAAGCGGCAACTTCTCCACCTCCTCTGTTCAGCGGATAGTCTAAACCTTGGCTGTAGGCGCATACACCAGGCTTGCCAGCGCTGAGCCTCTACGTTTGTTTGCATTCTTTGCATGAAGTGAATAAAGTAAGTGGAGGTCGTGTCAGAGTCTTCGTGTTTGTACAATTTCTGAAGCGATTTTCATGGATTTGAGATGGGAATATGCACTGAATGTTATTAGGCTTCTTTATTTGGGTTCCCGTGAGTCCTCCTCTACATGACGGTAAAGTCTAAGTTTTATCACTTTTCTTAAAACGGGGTTTTATACAAACTCTGTGCGTATTGCATACGATATAGATCTTATTAGAATTGAACATCTTTAGTATGGTGTATATTTAACGAAACGTGCGAAAAAGTCACAATTTCAGAACAGCAGTAAGAAATCACAGTCACGTTCACGAAGAAATGAACAGCAGATTAAATTCGGGGAATCCTGCTGCAATTCGTTTCCGGATTGTTTGTCCTGAATTCCTTACTTAAAAACCTCGAAATTAAAATATAGAAAACTATACGGTTTATTTTTTATATATTATATATATATATATATATTATCTCTCGCTCTGAGGAAAGAATGCAGACTTAGAAGAAATTTTGACTGACGAAAAGAAGTAACAGAAGGTTGGAGGGCATTACATGTTGATAATCCTCATCGTTTGCACTCTTCGCCAAATACTATTTCTGCGATGATATCAAGAAGGATGCTATCGACAGGCATTTAGCACACTTGCAAGTAAACTTCTGCTCTGTTCGGTTAGGATTCTTAATTTATGGACTTTTTCTTGTTACCTCCCATTCAGAAAAAGCACGGTATTTCAGAACCTGTATCTGTTCCACCCTCTTATTAAAGGACAAGGGGGCGCTTACGCAGTTATGTCCGACAGAGGGTTGCTCTCATTCAACAAGTTTATTTGCTGATTAAGACCTGTGTTGCTTTCTTTTGATTTGCATCAACAGAATTACTCTGTCTGCAGTTAATGATATGAAGACCTAAGACTGTTTTCAAGAACAGTTTCTATTCTTTGTGTGGGTTTTGGATAAATGTCTGTAGTGCTGAGTTTTACGACTAGCGTTCCTATTCGGGAACCATTTTTGGACACCCCTGTATTGTTTGCGAAGGTGCTGTTCGGTACTTCCGCGTCACGTTTCGCTGTGGAACGGAGTGGATATAATACCACAGATTGTTTCGTTTCATAACTATTATCCTCACATCAGTGGAGATTTATGTATCTCTGGCAAACAGTTTTCTTTGTCCTACCACCGCATTGGAGTAGGAGTAGTATAGTAGTATGTGAAACCCTGGCAGACCTTTTAATGGTTCTACATGATACAAAGTTCCTTGTTAAGGGTAACGGTATATGCGTTAAGATTGCTTTAGCATAATGCATGTCTTCTACGTTTGTAGTTAAGACTCTCAGTCCTGGTAAAGCTGGGCCACTTTGACGCCTGAAGAACCTGACTGCGTTACTTGGTATTTAACAATTGTGTGGGATGTACCGGGTATTGGGCTGTAGGTTCCTCCGAAACTTTGGTGCCATCTACCAAACTACGTGGCCTATATCCTGTAAGAACATAGCGTTCTATTTGTTGAGAATACAGACACACAGTGCGAGCTTCACCACTGCCTGTCACTCAGTTTCCCCACAGTCAGTTATGATGACCCGATTGTGACGAATGACGTGACTGAACGTCGCTGTCACGTGGTTAGTGCTGCGGTTTTGCTTTAAGGAGTGTCAGTGTGTAACCTGGATATCCTGACAGATTTGTTGTTTTTCTTGGCAGCCTTCAGGTAAGGGTAGGGTGCCTCAAATTAGGCCGTGACTGCTACAGTCCACATCCTGCCCAATTCATTGCTCACTAATTACCCTGCCTTTCGATGTTGTACACTGTGGGCTATTTGAAGCGTCACACAGCTAACCAAGACTAACCGCATACGTGATACTGCGTGATTATCGACTTTAAATAAATGATATTATTGCATTTTAGAAAGTTCTCGCACGGGTGATGGATGTGTGTTTACATTTCTGCGCTTTCACAGATCATAACGTATAAAATGAGTACATAATAATGAGATGGTGTATATCCGGCCACTTCTTTCATCTGTGATTGATTCCTATTAAATGTTGTATTTTTATACACCGAAAATTGAGAAACGAACTCATTTTTAGCTCTTTTTAGAACAGTATAACCCCTGCCTTAAGTAAATCTCAACGTTATCGATATTCGAAAAGCTGTCCGACAATCCGGTAACATGGTACGTGGCAACCAATATGTAAGTGGTAACATGGTACGTGGCAACCAATATGTAAGTTACCAGAACCTAATCAACTCCCGTCTGAAGAATGAGAGAATGAAAACGTTAGGCCAATAACCCCTTCACGGACAAAAACACTTAGCACTCAGGAAACGCTCCGCTGAATACGTTGCAAAATAGGCCAATGAAGCGGAAACCTTCTGCAATTCAAAATCGGCGTCTACGCCGAAACCGACAACGATATCGAAGATGGCCCTTGTGATGGCGGTGCGGTATGATACGAGAGCAATAATGGGGCACCATCGGCAGAAGTACATGCGTGTTTTATACACGAAAACTGTAAAAAAAGTCCTTTCGCGTTCGGCTCCATTCGCATTTGTTCTGACGCTCTTTCACGCACGCAAGTATAATAGTCGTCTGTCTCATTGCTCTTCAAGGGACACTAATCGAAATTCGTTCTGAGTGTACACAAGATTTTTCGTTGGATCTGAAGTCTCCGAGTTTGCGCATGAGTTTCGCTGGTCATCCGTCTTTGGATAGAGGACCGTTACATTTGCGTGCGTGAAAAGGCGAGCGAACAAAGCCGAGTGCGGCCGGAAATAGTCGAAGTCTCCGGGAAATATGCTTACTGTATCTAAGCCGATAGCTAAAAATTGCTCAAGACGATATTGCAATATTCATTAACGTTTATTTACGGGTGCATCCGCTCAGCTGAAATAAAACTACTGCCATTTATGTAACAACTGTCACGGCGCCCTTTTTTAGAAAATTTACGTGCGTAGACATTTGTGCTACTTTCAACTCACGTTTTAAATCGTGTTAAAAGGATCCTGTATATAGGGACAAGACATACTTTGCGAGCGGAAGGCTATTTCGCAGCGCGGTGCACCTATGGGAATTGACAGACGCATCACTGGAGACGCGGTGGATCGTGTGAAGTAGGGTTGGGAGGTTATGCAGAAAGATTGGTTATAATGCCTGCACGGAATAGCGCTTATGACCAGAGTTAAAGGGCACCCTAACAATCCCTAACCACCCCATACTATTACAAACCCTTCTACCACACCCCTTCCTCTAAGTGGTAATAATCGATGCGAACTCTCTGTCCTCCTAATGGGGAATCCCTGCAAACAACCAGCGACGTTGCCAAATCAGAATGAAACAATGACTATTAAAGTATGAACATCGCCGCATTGCTTTCTTGCTTTGCTTTTTAATCTGGTCTGGCTTCAAAGTGGAGCGAGTCACTGCACAGATATCTTGGGGGGGGGGGGGATGTTATGATCTCATTACTTTCGTGGGGTCGGGATCGTTAAACTAATGTTTTATAATGTGGCATACTTGATTTAGATAACGGTGAAGTGGCTATTTTAAAGAGCAAGCTGGAAATGACTTGTAATACACGCAAGAAGGACTCAACTGGAGTTTAATTACTGTTGAAAAAAATTGTTAGAAGTGCTCTGTTTTCTTAAGTTGTGTTTCTGGTTGGTCGCTCGACCGGATGTTCCATCCTTCATCCCATTACTAGCAGTGCAAAGAGCCCACTGACACTGAAGGCTGACGGCAGCTTTTATCGTGGTTCTCTCCATACCGTCTGTGACGTGCTGGGACAGTGCCTTGGAACAGGGCACGGCAATCTCTCAACATCACTCTTTACAGATCATAATTCAGTGTTACATAAACGTTGCAGTTAAAGGAGTGATTACGAGGAGAATTGTGTTATAAGTTCACCCATTAATTTTGCAAGTAACGAAGCCTGGTTTCTGTTTATCCAGATAAAATATAAATTGAACTGTTGAAGACTATTTGGTATTGTGGCAATAATACACGTAAAAGTAAAGTAAAGTTTACCCTAGAACATGCCATGAAGGCCCAGAGGGGAAGTAGAGGTATAGCTCTACTCTTTCTTTAACCTCGGCACTAGATGGGGGTGGGTGGTCAACGCCACGCCCCGGCCGCTTTACCCCCGGGAATGACCCAGTACCCATTGTTAGGAGGCTGGGTAGGCCCCAGGGCCGGTCTGGACGGGTGCCGAAAATCTCGCCCCCACCGGGATTCGATCCCCGGACCGTCCAGCCCGTAGCGAGTCGCTATACCGACTGAGCTATCCCGGTCCACCAATAATACACGTAGTGATGAATAATATGATTCTTCTGGCTTATTTCACTATCATTCTTAACTGTATAGCGTGGGTGGTTGGAATATTAGGGAATGGTGAAATGAAAGAGGCTTGGAAGGAAATGGCCGTGGCCTACTCGAGATACTCTCTGCAACTGAGGAAACGCACAAAAACTACTTCAGGTTAGACGCAAGTCTAAACAATACCGTCACACCACTGTTCAGGATATGTTGAATGGTGATAATGACAATCATTATGTTGGCGATGATAATAAGCATAAAATATCAACATGAATTTTAGTTAATATGTAGCCTGGCAAACCACCCTATCTTATTCTCCCCCAAAAATGAAAGTTAAGACGTGAAGATTATTATTATTATTATTAAATTGTCCCCCTGCATGCCATCCAAGGATATGAGGGAGTAGAGGTATAGCTGCACTCAGTAGAGGTATAGCTGCACTCAGTAGAGGTATAGCTGCACTCAGTAGGGTATAGCTCACTCAGTAGAGGTATAGCTTGCACTCAGGTAGGTATAGCTGCACTCAGTAGAGGTATAGCTGCACTCAGTAGATGTATAGCTGCACTCAGTAGGGTATAGCTGCACTCAGTAGAGGTATAACTGCACTCAGTAGGGATAGCTGCACTCAGTAGAGGTATTAGCTGCACTCAGTAGATGTATAGCTGCACTCAGTAGAGGTATAGCTGCACTCAGTAGAGGTATAGCTGCACTCAGTAAGGTATAACTGCACTCAGTAATGGTATAGCTGCACTCAGTGAGGTTATAGCTGCACTACATAATTTAAGCTGCACTCAGTAGAGGTATAGCTGCACTCAGTAGAGGTATAGCTGCACTCAGTAGAGGTATAACTGCACTCAGTAGAGGTATAGCTGCACTCAGTAGAGGTATAACTGCACTCAGTAGAGGTATAGCTGCACTCAGTCTCAAAACTAGGTGCAGGTGAGTTGCTTCACACACCGCCGCTTTACCCCAGGGGAAAAAGTCCTCAGTACCGATTGCATAGGAAGTTGGATGGGCTGCAGAGACGGTTTGGGTAATTAGAAGCAGAACCACGAGTCGTTGGCCGTTCTGAGGGCAGGCTTGGTGAGAAGAAATACTTGTTCGGGCTTTATAAAAGCTGGGAAGTTCATGTACTGACGGTGTTCGTGGAGTTCGTATTAGTTAAGTCGGTAGAACGTAGTGTTACGAGGCAAGTAGATCGTAGTCATATAATGCTCGTATCTCCTTACATCGTTAGATAGGTACTACCCGCTTTTAGAATGGCTAATTTTAATGTAAGTGCTTTAACAATTACATTGGCATTCGCCTCCCGTTCTGTTTAAAACATTTCTGATTTGTTAAATCTTTCTATAAAACAAACCATTTTTCAAAAGAACCATATAAAGTAAAATCATAACGAGATGTGAAGGATAACATAATCACGGTTCATATGCACAAATACGAATGTACGTAACGTACATATATATACGTACGTACGTACATACAGACTTACATACATAACATACATACATACATACACACACATATACATACATAATATACTACGTACTTACATACATACACATATACATACATTATATACGTGCGTACATACATACATACGAGATATGTCTACTATGCGCGCGCGCACACATGGGCATATCTTTGCCATAATGAACGATCTGCTGTGCCGTGAATTATTGAGTCAATTCTACTGCTCCGTCCGTTTGAAAATATAAAATTCTGAATGTGTTTAGTCTAATCACTTTTAATTAGAGCCCTGAGTTTAGTTGAATTATTTGTCTGTTTGGTGTAATTAATCATTTAATTCCATAATTTTTCTTTGCAAGTTATCTGTTTGTTGTTTGAGAGGGCAAGGCCAGTGTGCCAGTGCACCACGCAGCCTCCATGTTGAGCTCATGCTGCACCGCAACTAATTGACCGTCGTGTTTGTTGTGCTGTGTGTGAAATGTGACGTCAACAAACAACAAGCGAACGTTTTCAGGAAAATCTTGGAGACACCTCGACTTAAGTGTTTTACGACTTTGCAGCTTTTATAATCTAACATTCCTTAGACGCATTCAATCTTCAGAACCTTGGTCATACCAGAAGAAATAAGGGAGGTCAGTGGATACATACGAGTATGTGCCATTGTCTGTCACCGAGACAGTGGCTAAAACTGCAGTAGTTCTATTGTTACATAACTACATAGCAGTGATTTGGTTACCGGTACTTCCGTTGTGATTTGCTTTCAACATCTCAACATCCATAAATATCCTGCGCATTTGACTTGTGTGGGCTGGACGCTCCGGAGAGCGAACCCCGGTGGGGGACGAGATTTTCCGCGCCCGTGCAGACCGGCCCTGGGGTCCACCCAGCTCCTGTACAATGGGTATCAAGTCTCTTTCCCGGGGTAAAGCTGCCGGGGCGTGACCGTAACCACCCACCCCCCTAGCGCCAAGGTTGAGGAAAGGAGAGCTATACCTTTACTTCCCCTCTGGGCCTTCATGGCCTGTTCTAGGGTGAACTTTCCTTTTTTTGCCTTTATTGTGACTTGTGTAGTTTGGTTGCTTTTCAGCCGTAGATCTGTATGCGCAATAAATGAGCTCCAAGACAAATTAGTGTTGCTGTATCTGAAATAAGGCACTTGTAAAGTAATAATTTAAAGGTAAAGCATTTAAGCGTCATATGTGCTTAAATGAGTTATATTCAGTATATTTGGAATTTCAGGCTTCCGCCGCGATGTTGATGAGATCTGCGCTCTTCTGGATATTACGCGGCGTCGTGTGGTAATTGTTTACCGACGTTTCGGGACAACGTGTCGGTCCCATCTTCACGTGTCCGAGTAGGAAAGAAAGCCAACAACCTATAACGTAGATTCTGGAAAGTACGGCGGGGTAGCAATCTGTAGGCGTGATCCGTACTTTCCAGAATCTGCTTTATAGGTTGTTGGCTTTCTTTCCTACTCGGACTCTTGACCCGTGAAGATGGGACTGACACGTCCCGAAACGTCGGTAAACAATTACCACACGACGCCGCGTAATATCCCAGAAGAGCGCAGATCTCTATATTCAGTATATTTGGAATTAAAGATATCTGGAATTGACTTGAAAATGACTAATTTTAGTCGAAGCATGTAGTCGTGGTTCATATCAATCAATAAACATAACTTGATGTTTGTACTTATATTATCTGCGAAATTGGGTTGTAGGTGTATTCGTTTATACACGGCAACATGATTTGTGAGTGCATCTGGTTAATTTATTTCTGAAGAACTGCCCTCGATTTAAAACAGCAGAGTTGTTCTTGACTTCTGCGCAATGTAACATCAGACAATTAAACACAGTGTTGCACTACCGTCCTACTGGGACCGAATCCCTTGAAGCCAACAATCAAAAATTTGCATGTTGTTAGGACAGTGATGCACGTAACAGCAAACACGCCTCAGCAGCTTCCGGCTCAGTGGATGGCAACACTGCACAACTGCTGTGTTAGTGTGGTTGCGTACAAATAAGGGGAGAGAAGCCCTAAACCCCGTGTACACTATTCCTGTGGTTGTGCGGGCTAAGGTAGCTAGTCCGAGTAATAAGAGTGTGCACTCTCTTCCTTTTATTTTTCATTTGCTGGCAAGACGAGTGCTGGTGACTTGATGGGTGGGGGGAGGATGAAATGTGCGCGGGAGATGGTGGGAGCAGGGGGTACAAAAGTGAAGATTAGCAAGTATCCACCCCCGTGTAGTTGTACCCTCTCACATGAACTACCCTTATTGATCCCCGTATCACGGAAGTGACGTTAGGGGGTGTTTCTCCCTTTTCCTTTTTTACCTACCCCTCCCCTGTCACAGTATTTAGCAGTAACACACATCTCCTAGCCCCGTGTCTCAAAGTTATATGTATGGGGAGTCCAGAGATCACCACCTTGTGTGTAGCATAGAGATTGATTGTGGAAATGCGTGTTACAGTAAGCAGTGTGTCTTACATGCGTAGAAACATTACTGTGCACACGGTGCAATGTCTGTTTATATTTGGCTCGTACAAACACCACCCTTTGTGACGATGACTTTGCTCCCATAAAAGCAAGAAATTTCGTAGCTGTTCTATACGAGGTGTTGAACGTTACTCTTTCACAAAAAATTTCCCAACAAAATAAAACTTATAGTTTCTTATCAAATTTTCAGTTTGTCTGAAGAACGTACCGGTCAGTAAATTTCGAATTTGCATATTTCTTTCGTACTTCTCAGTACTAATTTTCGATTGCAAAATAGTTCAGATACCTGTAGCTCATATTTTGTAGGTTGAAATGTCCAAGTATCCTCTGCTCATAATCTTTATTTTTTTTTCCAATGGCTCGACAGCCCCTTGGGGGCCTAGGGCACCTCATTTTTCGAGGTTTCACGATCACACTTTTTTTAGACACACCACATTCGGTAGGACTCCTCTGGACGAGGGACCAGCCCGTCGCAGAGACCTCTACCTGACAAACACAACACTCACAAGAGACAGACATCCATGCCCCCGGTGGGATTCGAACCCACAATCCCAGTAAGCGAGCGGCCGCAGACCCACGCCTTAGACCGCACGGCCACTGCGATCGGCTCATAATATTTATACTATATTTAAATGTCACTGCCTTTATTAACATAGTGTACATTAGTACTTGATTGAAAATTCTTTACCGACATAGTTGTGTAGCCTGTAATTCGTAGTAAGACATCGATGGGTAATTCTTCCTTGTCGAAAAGAAATTGTTCAGAACTTCGTAACAGATCTGCGAAAGTAACTCCAGACATGTAACAACCGAGGACTGCTGAAGAATATCCTGAGCCGTGCAAATAGTTAGTTGGACTCGAAAGTGACCATTCTTATACCTGTAGTAGAGCTTAGAAGACCAGATCCTTCATTGTTAAATTTTTGATCCACAAAGTTATATATTTGGAGGTAACAAGATAATTAAATTTTCAGCCACGTAATTAAGCTTAATGGTGAGTGTTCACACACGGACTTAGTGTGACATCCCCTGATGATGTGCGTATAAAGATGCAGTGTTGGTGTAGTTGTAATTGACTGGGAGAAAGCCCGAGAGCTCGGAGAACAACCTCCCTGCAGTGCCACTTTGTCACCACAAATTTGACTTGGACTGTTCTAGGTTTGAGCCAGGGCCTCCCAGGTGAGAAGACGGCGACCACCCGCCTGAACCATAGCCTTTTGTTAATTATTTATCGTAGTGCAAGATAAGCCACCCAGCTCTCTGTTGGCAAGACCTTCAGTCTCTGAGGCTAACAGCACTTCCAAATTAATAATTATTAATTGTAAGGCTTACAATATGAGACGGTCTGTGACTGTGTATGTGTGTGTATGGTGTCTATGTATGTGTGTGTATGGTGTCTATGTATGTGTGTGTATGGTGTCTGTGTATGTGTGTGTATGGTGTCTATGTATGTGTGTGTATGGTGTCTATGTATGTGTGTGTATGGTGTCTGTGTATGTGTGTATGGTGTCTATGTATGTGTGTGTATGGTGTCTATGTATGTGTGTGTATGGTGTCTATGTATGTGTGTGTATGGTGTCTGTGTATGTGTGTGTATGGTGTCTATGTATGTGTGTGTATGGTGTTGTGTTGTGTGTGTTATGGTGTCTATGTATGTGTGTATGGTGTCTGTGTATGTGTGTATGGTGTCTATGTATGTGTGTATGGTGTCTGTGTATGTGTGTGTATGGTGTCTGTGTATGTGTGTGTATGGTGTCTATGTATGTGTGTGCATGGTGTCTGTGTATGTGTGTGTATGGTGTCTATGTATGTGTGTGTATGGTGTCTGTGTATGTGTGTATGGTGTCTATGTATGTGTGTGTATGGTGTCTATGTATGTTAAAGTCTTTCTCACGCAGTATCGGTTTTCACATACTTATGCATATAGCGCCTTTGTGGTCTGTGAGTTGGAGAACAGAAGAATAGTGGTTCGATTGCTGGCAGGGACAAGCCTTATTTTTCTTCTTTGTTTGCAAAGCGTACAGAACGACTGTGAGGTGCTTCCAGCCTTCTACTCAGTGGGTACCGGGAGACCCTTTCTCCGGCTCAAAGCGGCCGGATCGTGAAGCTGACCACTGAACCCCATCTAGTGTCAAGGTGAAGAATTAGTTGAGCTATACCTCCACTACTCCATACGCCTTTATGACGTGTACTGGGATAATTTCCTAATTCATGTTATGCTTTTACCGCTTGTTTTCCTGTCCCGCCCCTCGAAATAACATCCGTCCGTAATAGACTAATATACGGTGTTCCCTTTTCATAGGGCGAGTTAATAGAATAAATCACGATGAGCTGTTAATGCAGCACACGCTCTAAAGGTGTTAAACTTCGTTTTTATTGTTCCGAAAATTTTTATATTTGGCTTTCGGAACGAAACCAGACCCCATTTATCCGTTCGTCCCATTTCGAGCACATTCTTAATGTTATAAGGTAAGTGATCGCTTTCTAACGTTCATAATGTCTTCAGCTTGAAGATTCTTGTCTTCGCGGATATGTTGCACTGTAGACTGGTATGGTACAAACGTTTTGGAACGCCGTACTGTTGTACCTTAACGGTTGTCCGTTCTTCTTGGATTACTCTGAAGACGGAGGTGGTTCTTTTCTCCGAAACGGTGGAATCTGTATGCCAATTAACAAGGCGTCACATCGCAGAAGACGGGAATTTTTTTGTCAGCATAGCTGTGCAAATCTCAAACGATTAGCTACTTTCAGCGTCTTTCTCTTACACGTAATGCCTGTGGCGCGAAGCAATGTCAGCAGGAATTAAAATGTCGTTTCGCCATGTGACCAGTTAGTCTTCCGGAACTCTTTTGTGTTCCACTGGGCATGCGCGTTTGGTTCATGCCATAACTAACTGCGTGGTGCGGGGTCGTAAGTGAGCAGTTTTGAGGTAATGTCCGCGAAAGTTGTCTCGTAGTTGCCCGCCGGTCTCGCAAGAAGGCGTTCTGCTGTCAAGAAAATCCGTAGATAAAGTTCTCCCTAGAACGGGCCATGAAGGGCCAGTAGGGGAGTAGAGGTATAGCTCTACTCTTTCTTTAACCCTGGCACTAGATGAGGGTGGGTAGTCAACTCCACGCCTCGGCCGCTTTACCCTAGGGAAAGAGATCCGGAACCCATTGTATAGGAGGCTGGGTGGGCCCCAGGGCCGGTCTGGACATGTGCGGAAAATCTCGCCCCGACCGGGATTCGATCCCCGGACCGTCCAACCCTTAGCGAGTCGCTATACTGACTACGCTAAGTACTCTACGGAAAATCCATAGAGTACTTCCTTAATAATAATAATAATAATAAATAAATAATAATAATAATAATTGTAGCTATTGCTTACCAATGTCGCTGTACGCCAGGCTATGATCATGTTGCCGAACGATCGGAGCGAAGTATTGTTTTTCCACCCGACCCGTACACATCCACCTTCCGTTTCCACCCCACCCCCTTCCCTCTTCCCCCCCTCCACCATTCGGCTGCCTGAATAACTTGCGTGTACTGTGCTCATTGTCAGTAAATTCCCCATAATTTATGGAACCCGGACATTTATATAAGGGCTTCAAAAAGCCACCATTAAACCCTATCCTGAGCCAGTTCAATCCAGTTCATATTTTCATGACCCTGTTCCTAACATCTGTTTTAGTGTTATCCACTCTTCTACGGCCAAGTCCCTCGAGTAGTAGGTATGTTTCCATTACATTTTTGTGAACAGTGTGTGTCCGCGCGCGCGTTTCCCCATGCGTGCTACGTATTCCTCCTAATCTTTCTTGGCTTCGTTGTCTTAATGATACTTTTCTTCCCCATGGCTCGACAGCTCTAATGGGCCTAGGCGTCCCCATTACTGAGGTTTCGAGATCACACTCTGTTATACACACACACTCGGTAGGACTCCTCTGGACGAGTGATCGGCCAGTCGCAGAGACCTCTACCTGACGACACACAACACTCATAAGGCACAGACATCCATGCCTCCGGCGGGATTCGAATCCGCAATCCCAGCAAGCGAGCGGTCGTAGACCCATGCCTTAGACCGCGCGGCCACCGGAATCAGTTCCTAATAATGTTAGACGAAGATTAAAAATTATGAAGCCCTTTGTGTCATTTTCTCCAGTTACGTGCCCCTTTTCCTCCATGTCATCTCTCTAGACCCTCATAATAGAACACGAGAAGAGTAAAAATAATAGCGTTTAGCTTTATGTAATTGTGTCTTATCATTTGTCTTCTCTGTTCAAGGGTTCAAACAAGATGGCGGGTGGCTGTTTGCCGCGCGGTACTCAGGATCGTGACGTTGACGAAAATTAAACCAGTAAAGCTCAGTCTTCCGTATACCCGTAATTCCTTTCGCGACTTAAAATTTTCTTGCGTTCTTTCAGTGACTTTTACTTTTCTTTAAAAATTGAAGAACAAAGCCCGACAGTGTCACACTTCCTAAATACAAGCCAGTGATTTTACATTTAACACTTCAAAGACTGAAGTTAATCCAAATTACATGCAACAGTTCAGTTCCTACTTTACAGTGAACACCCACAGCACCATTATATAGCTGAACCAGTTAATGCTGTTTAGGCAAATAATAATTGTTATTACAAGAATCATACGTAACATAAAATACACTCTGTGGGAAAAGTGCAATGTTTTTGAGTGTTAAACATGGTGGTACATATACTAACCAGTGAACTTCAAACGGTCACGGTGACCTTACGAACGGTTCTGCCAAATCGAAATAATTCGCTGCTGATGTTTAGTATTACAGTGCTTCAAGTTCGAGTAGGTTTAGCGATTTCGCAAACTTGTGGCTGTGTCTCTCTACCAAACTTGTCGCTGTGTCTCTCTACCAAACTTGTCGCTGTGTCTCTCTACCAAATTTGTCGCTGTCTCTCTCTACCAAACTTGTCGCTGTCTCTCTCTACCAAATTTGTCGCTGTGTCTCTCTACCAACTTGTCGCTGTGTCTCTCTGCCAAACTTGTCGCTGTGTCTCTCTCCCAAACTGTCGCTGTGTCTCTCTACCAAACTTGTCGCTGTGTCTCTCTACAAACTTGTCCTGTGTCTCTCTACAACTTGTCGCTGTGTCTCTCTACCAAACTTGTCGCTGTCTCTCTCTACCAAATTTGTCGCTGTGTCTCTCTACCAAACTTGTCGCTGTGTCTCTCTGCCAACTGTCGCTGTGTCTCTCTGCAACTGTCGCTGTCTCTCTCTACCAAACTTGTCGCTTTGTCTCTCTACAAACTGTCGCTGTTTCTATAACAAACTTGTCGCTGTGTCTCTCTACCAAACTTGTCGCTGTGTCTCTCTACAACTGTCGCTGTGTCTCTCTACAACTGTCGCTGTGTCTCATTACCAAACGCCATCGTGTATGAATCATAGTGCACGTGGTTGAAACGACTGTTGGTAATGATGACCGTATATCGAGATGCTGTGCTCATAGCATATTACTTCTTGTTGCAGACTCGCATCCACCAGTTCCAAAACAGCATCACCAAACTGGGGCAGGAGAACGAGGCCCTCAGGAAACAGATCTGCGTCCTCGAGGCTGCGGTGAGTTGCTCCCCGTCCTCATTGCTACATTTGTGTCGTCCATGGATTAAACTGAAGCTTGTTTCGACTTCTCAGTCGTATTATGAATAGTCTCCCTTTCATTTCGTAAATAAGTGCGTGTCCTTGTTTATCCTCTTCATATGCGTTAGCCATTTCCTTCTCTAATTGTGTTACTTCTCGTACTGAATGATTATTTGGCACCTTATGATTATCTTCCTTTTCAGTTGTGTCTAATAGATTACATCCTCCAGCAATTTTAAAAAATTTAATTTCCTCTGATTTTATTGTACTAATATTTCTGTTCTTCCTAACCCACGTCTGACTTATATATAAACGTGTGGGAATTGCTGCCGCGGTACAGTATTTCAGGTTGGCCTGTTTCTTTACTTGTCTTTAATACAGTCAATTCTGCTGTTACGCGTGTTTCGTTAACGCGAATTGGCTTTAATGCGATTGATGAATAGGTGAACGTTCTTTGTACAACGCGAACTTTCGCATATGCGTGTTGGCTGTTACGGAATTTCAGCGACGATTGTGAAGATACAAGGTTGGATGACGGGCCAAACTTTCTCTGATCTGACTGTATTTTTGTAACGCGATTTTCTATAACTCGAGGTCTCATAAGAACGCAACTGTCGCATTATAACAGGACTGCACTGTGTTTGTCTTCCCACTTCTTCCTTGGTACTGATATATTTTATTACTAACATTGTAAGAATCGTTAGGTTTGAGGTTCTCAAAACGGTGTTGAAATTCAAGTTTTCTGGGATGTTACACGATATCGATTGGTAAACATTTATCGACGTTTAGGAGTTCGCTGCTTCCATCTTCAGGGTCTAAGCAGGCTTAGAACCTGAAGACACAGCGTCATGTCCATCATGAGAATTGTCTGACTTCAGCGTTGTAACACAGACAGATGGTAATATAAGTGTTTTAATTTTATGAAGCACCTGAGTGTGAAGCAGTCATACATCATCTGGCGTTGTTTACTGAATACAGATAATTCCATTGCTCGGGTGTTCATGTGATACACGCAGTAAACTCAGAAGTTTTGCAGCATGTAACCATGAATAGATTGGTCTCAGGGTCCAGTCAGCTGGATTGTGTAATTAAATTCTTAAGCGCCCTTCTCCTTCCAAAAACACGTTTTTTGTCGCTGACGCGGCCTTTTAGTTACGTAGTACCCTTACTTGTGAACAGCTTAGCTTCGGGATTCAGAAAATACGATCTTAATATGATTTGAAAAAATCTGTGGTCTTCTGGGTAATTATACGGCGTCGTGTGGTAATTATTTACCGACGTTTCGGGACAACGTATCGGTCCCATCTTCACGGGTCAAGATTCCAAGTAGTAGCTTTCCTACTTGGAATCTTGACCCGTGAAGATGGGACCGATACGTTGTCCCGAAACGTCGGTAAATAATTACCACACGATGCCGTGTAATTACCCGGAAGACCACAGATTTCATCAACATCGCGGCGGAAGCCTGAAATCAAGGTTAATATGATTTCTTGGCGCCCATGATGCGTCTAGCAGATTCCCTGAACAGCTTTCTTTTATTTTAGTATACCTACAGACCTTTTTGTAACGTATTTCCAGAGTACTGCGACTTTGTCCGCTTTAGATAGGTTTCCTTTTAATAGAGATATTTACGTCTGGTAAAATAAATATCTCATACGAACTTATGACTCCCAAGTCATCCCACATGTGTAAATACAGTAGCACTGAGCAGTACACATACATTTCTGTCTTCCCTTCTGCCTGTCTTTATTATTTCCAGTACTTTAAATTATTCTTGCACGTGAATTTTTGGCGGGTTTGTTGAATCATTTTCTGTTTTGTAACAGGAATCCACTTTCTCACATAAATTCAAGGGAAACAGTTAGAGGAATATAAAAGAGTAATATTCAAGTTGCTGTTATTTCATGTTGTTAGTTTCCGTTTATGCGTTCATCTGTCTTTTCATTGAAAGTAATTAGCATGCCTCGATTCCGTTTTCTCGAGAGCAGATAAATTGTCAGACAAAAGCAGATTTCTGCTTTATGTAGGTGTCACTATATTAAAGAATTAAGTCACGGAGATTGGATTGCGCAGTCAGTTAAGTGACTGGCTGAGCGAGCTAATTTCTGGCGTTTGATTTCTCGCAGGGACAAAAACATTTTTATTTGCCTTCACATCCAGGCCACTACTGAGCTATGCATAGTAACGAAGGACTGATTGCTCGGGAGGAAAGTGGTCGGAGCGGGAAGTGGCCATTCGCCTCCATCTAGTGTCGAGGTCTAGAAGTGAACCTCAGTCTCCCAAATCTAGCATGCCGCAAATTTTTGCTGCATCCTCGCAACTTAGAGCAGAAGAGTTATGTTAGTAGAATATATTAACGTTGTGAGTTCTCCATCCTGCAGCTTTGCATGCTTTGCAGTTCGCTCCCACGTTCCAGTGTGAGTTTACTTGTGGCTTAATGACGCCATCCGTGTATAGCGTCGAATGATTTGGTGAATTGGACAGGACGCGGAGACAGGCAGCCATGCCTCATGTACGTGCAATCTAGGTATTAGCGTGGAGTGACGGAGGAAAACCGCCAGAAACCTCAGTCAGGATAACCGGTGTCCCAGCCTTGATTCGAGATGGGCGTCTTCTGAATACAAAGCAAAAGCGTTACCACTTTCGTCAGGTTGCTCGGTTTAAAAATCTGTATTGGTCTTTCCTTATACTGATAGCTTACGTCTTTTTCAGTTGCCTTTGGGTGAATATATGAATGTCGTGTTAGGGCCCTCTATTCTTTCGCTATGAGAATACACGCTGATTTCTATTTATTGACCAAATAAGCAGCCCCTATGAAGTCTGTTCATATTGTAGTCTTCCAGGTTACGCCATACCACGTTCCAAGCTACACAATGTCATAACTCAGAAGACCGCAATATGGATCTTCACCACCGTGTAAACCGCAAACCTCATATGACGCTTGCTTCCTTCTCCTTATTCAATTTTGAAGTCCATAAGATCCCAATCATTACTATCTAGAGCAGCTCTCACTGTTTCCCTGCTATTTCGTCTGTATTTATCAAAAATACCCGTGGGCAGTATACGTCACTCATAAAATACCGCTAAAAGAAGTCGGGAGATCGTGATGGACGAATAATATGTCTGAATCGCGACCTAAGACATCGAGCAGGCCCGTTTGATTTGTATTCGTGAGGTACCCGTTTTGAATCTCGACCGGAACATCGACTATCCTGTCCCGAGGTTCTTCGTGGTTTTTCTTGATCCCTCCAGTCACCTGCCGGATATTCCCTTGAAGTAGACCACGGCCGCTTCCATTCACATTTTTTTCAGTTATGCTGTTTACTGGTATCCCATCGTGCAGCACTATATACTCTGCGTGCTGACAGCGTCGTCATATAAACTGCAAGTAAACAAAATAAGCGATATACGACATTGTGGATATAATTTATTGCCGTCTGTTCTTGAAACTTCGCAATGTTGCAAATGGTGTGATGGATTAAGAGAAGAAACTGTGTTAATTCCTGCCGCAAAGAGTGGCGTGTTTTAGGTTCCGTAAGCCTGAGCTCTCTGGGTTCCAGAGAGCCGGTTGTCCTGCCGGTGCAGAACCTGCTGATTGTTGCAGGGTGCTGGCGAAGTGCAGAACACACTGTTGGAGAGGCTACGCGACCTCGAGGCAGAGAACTGTAATCTGACGAGAGATGCGGAACTGCAGAGGCGTCAGTATGAACGGTGCCTGGACGATGTCGCGAACCAAGTAGTGCGCGCTCTGCTCACACAGAAGGTGGGTGCCGTGTGTGTGCTGTGCATTGCACGATGTCTTACATGATACCGTGCGCAATCGCCACAAGCGATATTCAGTGTAATTATAGTTAAGAATATAAGGACAGCTGTATGAATAATCTTAGTCGACAAGCGAACGTTTCTGAAAAAAAAATACATCAACACGGCCAGTGGTGTGTGTGTGTTTTATCTTTGTGTGTGTGTGTGTGTGTGTGTGTGTGGTGCTAATTCTTTCCGGTAAGCAGTAACTTCCGCTTTTCCTGCCTTGCATTCTCTCAGATCACAGGACAAACTAACAACAAGACCAAAACGGTTTACTGCAGTATTGCTTTCTGTTACGGCCATACGTCCGCAGTGCCTGTAGGAGGCTAAGGAATGTTAGAGAAATTATTTCTCGCCCTATTTCTGAAAATAGTAATTTGAAATTGATTAAATACATAATGTAAATTTCACCTGACATGCTTCCTTGTTGTTACGTGTACTTTTTTCTTCTCTCTCATTCTGAATTTCCTGCAAACTGTTCTCCTGTAACATGCAAATTGCAGTAAAGCAGGGGGAAAAACGTTTATTTAAGAAGGTGACTTTTGCGTAATGACACTTTTACGCAACACCGTAACAGCACGGAGGCAAGTCAGATCTGGTGTTCCCTCGACCCCTAAACTGAAAGTGGAGACTGAAAAATGTAATAAAATGACGTTGTCCTGTATTTCAGAAGGGCTGCCTAGCAGGAAGGTCTTCCACACACACTCAGTGCACTGGCGTTAATTACTGGCCATATGTTTTCAGTGGCGAAGTGTACAAATTATTAGGTTCCACATTATGTAATTTTTTCCACCCTCCTCTCACGTCTTCCTTTTCAGATTCACATTTTCTCGTCAGCACTTTTTAAACAGCTTTAGCCCATTCCTGCTCCCTTATGATGAGAGACCAAATTTGAGACCCATGTAAAGCAGTTAACATTTTATAACATACAGGCCTGTATGTATCTTAACAGGGCAGTAATAATCTTAGACTGAGTAGTAGCAAGCACTTGCCGACTGAATTATGTTCTTAACTTCATCTTGAATATGACTTCGTACTTACACATTCTCAAACAATTCTGATTATATATTTATTGGTTAGTGGCCTTGAATTCCACCCTAATGCTAAGGTTTTAGGCCTGTAGAACTAACCTGCTCGTCAGATAAACAAACTATATGAGCCTAACTTTGGTAGTGGCAGCTATTGTATCGTTATTCAAACTTCGCCCCATCTTCAAAATCTCGTTTGTGTACCAAGTGAAGGCGAGGTCGGTGCAAGGTAGCAGAGGCTTTGTACAGAATGTCGTACACCTTGTATACTGTCGCGGTTAATATTTTCAGTGTCTGTCACGTACACTGTCTTACGTGGCTTTTGAAAGTCTGTCAAATTCGAGTCGTCTTCTCTGCGACACGTTCAACAATTTAGTTTTGTATTGTTCATTACGCTGAAGAAGGCTTTTATTGCGACAAATTGCACCGTCGTTACAAAAAGAATCAGTTTTTGCTCCGAGGGTCCGTGATTCTAATACAGCTCGTAGAGCTGTCTCAAATCACCACAAAGACGGCGCAACATGTAGCACATCAGTTGGTTAGTTGCTTGGTTGCTTAGTTGGTCGGCCAGTCATTTGCTGACTCGTTGTATGGATAGTTAATGGTGCTGCTATAGACGACTCAACTGCACTGGTTATGTGAGATTGTAAACAAGACATAAAACTCGAAACTAAAATGATAATATTCTTTACTTTGACCTGAACTGTTCATACGAGTATAGTGGAGATTCTTCCTCAATGCCCATACCGTCTTCAGTTCTTTTCTTCAATTAGTGGCTCTTCCGTCACCAGTCTTGGTGTTTACATCCACATCTTTCGATTTTCAGAATTAGGTGCGGCCAATAATGCGCACCTAATGTAACGATTATTCAGCCAGAACTCGGTTTGCAAAGCCTCGTTTAGGGTAATAGTACGTATAGGTCATCTCTTAGTGTCTAGCCGATGAACTTTTCACGCGGAAAGCTAAAAGCGATTCTTTTGCCGCTTTTAGAACGATAGCGATAATGGATTGTCGGAGGAAGCAAAATATACATATCCTGCCCTTTCTACCACACGTAGAGTAGGCTCATCCGCAGCAAAGCTGTGTTCTTCACTAGCACTAAACTAAAAGCTGGCTTACACCTATCTAATATGATGTTGTATTAAGGTAGGCCAGGATCTATGTCGCCTATCCTACCACTTTTAAGCTCTGCTACTGGCAGGAGAAGGATGTGAAGCGTATATTTTGAGTATCGGGGCATCCTTAGCTAGGGTAAAGTGACCAGAGCATCAAGTTGACCACACGCCGCCTTCTACCACTGAAGTTAAGAGGCATGACACGACGATTAAAAGGGTTAAATTTTCTGTACAATTTAATCCTAGCAATAGCAATAGCAATAACAATACCAGTAGCAATGAGTATACAGGCAGTTGCTTAGACAAAGGGAAAGATTTGCGGTTAACTGCGCAGCCATCTACTTGGTGTGGATCTCTCTTGAAAGTCGATAGTCCCTCGACTGTCGAGGAAGTTTCCCGCCTTTTACGGAGCCTAAAATCCCATTATCCTGTCCACAAAATCCCTGCGCTTTATTCTATCAAAAATTAGTTGAATACAGTCAGAAATTGCTGCTGTATTTCCTCAGAATATTGTTAATTTTTATACCATGCATTATGCTCCCACTTGCAGCTAGATCTCTTAAGTTCTTTCCATACTAACATTTTGTATGCATTTCCTGTTCCCTTGTACGTGCTACATGCCCTGCCCATTTGTTGTTTGATGAACAATGTACATATTAAACGCCCCATGATGTAATTTTCCCAGTCCCCAAATTTACCTTTCCTAAATACGTAGAGGAAATTTTTCTTGCAAAGCTGTTAATCTCTAAGCTGCTCATGCAATTTCCTGCTTCTGTGGAACTCGAAGGTCCATTACCCGGCTCACAGCAGTCCCTATCCTAACGCAGCTGAATCCTCACGCTGTATTCCCTTAACCCTTTAAAGCTTAGTGGTTACTTTGTATATCACCGGGTTTAACATTCAGAAAGTGCACCTTCTGCCCACACACTGCATTTATGCTTGAAGGTATCTCAGAACAAACAGCGATTATTTCTCTTTACAAACATTAACTGAATGGTTTTCATAGCCGAGGCAGTGTGTGTACGAAATGATTCTTTGTTTGCAATTCAGGTTAATTTTCGTCTTTGCTCTGCTAGCAGCTTATAACCGTAGTCAGTTAAGTGACTGACACATAAGGTTACCTACATAATATTACGAAGTAAATAAGTTTTAAAAAAATAATTAAACAATTTGTCCTTTGAGAAGCAAACAATTTAGGCAGGTAAATTGGAAGCGTTTATTTAAAATTCAGATTCAAGTGGCATTGCTAATACGTTTATGAAGTTGTGCTCAGTGTTAGTCATGCCTGCTGTGTGACTATGAGATTCGTTTCTGAAGGCTTTGTTAAAAAATGATAATCCAAAAATCATTTTTACGCAGTGGACATTGAAAAACAGAAGTGCTAGATGTTCAGACATAATGTAAGACCGCCTAGTTGTATTCTGCAGCTTGCTTCTGCGCTGCTGTTTCTTACGTAAGCTTTCATGTATTCACGGTGATGAGTGTCCACATTGTTTTTGTGGGGTTGTATTGTCATGTAGTGTTGAAGGTGCCTGCCGACGTCGCCCTCAAGATGGAAATGGGATGCAGTGGGAAACCATTTTCATATTTGGTCTAAAAGCCAACTTACACTTCGCTGAGCGACTGACAGGATTTTAGTGCATTTATTTATTCGTCGTGACAAGTCTTACATAATGGCAGTACGTTTGTGCGTAACGTCCTATCTTTCTCCAAGACTTCACGGTGTCACACCACAGCAGTACACATTTTGAGCTGCTCTTAATGGAGAGGAGATAGGAGAACTCGATACAAAACCTGTAACACTATCGTTACATCCCATCAGTACAGCATCTAACTCCTGTCACCTTTGCTTCAGGCGCTGCACCACTGACATGTCCAGTGTGAAACCTCAAACAGCCGAGAAGCTAAATTAGGCCCTTTTACTACCTACACCAGTGATCATCGTGCAGCTACAATTTTATGGATTCTCCACCTCCGTTTTTCGTCCACGTCTGCCTTATCTTTGCTGTAATTAGGAACTGGAGTAAATTCTCAGACCTCTAGTGGTCCGTGGTACTGAATTCATATCTTCTTTCAACTAAATTACGATAAGGTAAAAAGATGTCCCTGAGCCATGGCGTGACCATATATCGACCAGGTTTTGCCGCCCGTCGGAACACACCATAATGATGGGGACGGAAATAGTCTCTGAATCTCCGGATCTTTACTGCGTATCCACACATGGAGTTTGCTTGGAACACCGCAAGGAAAGAGACCGTTTGAAAGGCCTTGGCTTAGACGAGAGGATTACATTAAAATTTATCTTAAAAGTAAGATGCGAGGTCATGGATCTACTTCATTTGGTTCAGGACAGGTGCCGTGAATACGGTGATGAACCTGTGGGTCCCATAAAATGTGGCGTAATTCTTGATTATCTAAAAACCTACTGCCTTCTCAAGAACGACTGTGCTTCATAGACTTTAGATGTTCCGTTAGATTAAAAAACGTGTAAGCTGAATTATTTGTAAGTATTAATACATTTAGACTCTCTTTCGTGGATCGCCTCATGGGCCGCAGTTTGTCACGGTTATATACATGTCAGTCTGAATTTAATGTGTTCCATGGTAACATGTACAGGGTCTGCGGGAGGAGATAGTCGCGCTGCAGAGACGCATCAAGGAACTGGAAGCTCAGAACCGTGCACTGGCCTCTGTGCTGGTGCAGCAGTTGCAACAGGGCTCCCCAGGAGAGGTTGGAGGCGCCGGGGACGAGCCACTTGTGGGGCACAGTGCTGTCTCGGTAAGTGTGTGTGTTTCACCTCAGTCTGTTCTGACGCACCCTACCTTATTCGTTGTAAACCCAAACACTGAAACACGATCCCTACCAAGTACTTTTTACGCGCGTTCTCAAAATTGTGAAAAGCGACTGTTAGCTCCGTCATGCCTGTCTGTCGTTCTGTCTGTCTGTCTGTCCGCATGGAACAACTCGGCTGCCAGTGGACAGATTTTCATGAAATTTTATATTTGAGTATTTTTCGAAAATGTGTCGAGAAAATTCAAGTTTCATTTAAATCTGACAAGAATGATGGATACTTTACATGAAGACGTGTGCATATTTATGATGTCTCGCTAAATTCTTCTTAGAATGAGAAAAGTTTCAGAGGATGCTTGTGGAGAATGTTGTAATGCTATATACTGACTCACGTGTTGTTTAACCCTTTGCAAGGGGAAGGTCGAATAATAAGTTTAAACCTTTTAAATACCAAGATTAACATGATTTATATTTAAAAATTCATTTTGTACCGCGCAGCAAACACCGTCTCTGGGCGTATAAGAAATTCAAACACAACCAACATATTTATTTCAAATCAGCACACATTAGTTCAAGTCAGCTACATGTTTCAGCCACATATGGTCATCATCAGGCTGGCACACATGAATGACAATAAGTACACAGTTACGTTAGGATTGAGATCTCAACGCTTTACGTAAGTATTTGTATAAAGTACACACATATCATGGGGGCACGCGGTAGCGCATTTGGTTGAGGCACTGCTCTACAAGCCGGAAGGTCGCGGGTTCGATTCCCGATAGTGTCACTGGAATTTTTCATTGACATAATCCTTTCGGTCGCACTATGGCCCTTGGGTCGACTCAGCCTCTAACAGAAATGAGTACCAGGAATACTTCCTGGGGGGTAAAGGCGGCCGGTGCGTAGGGCTGACAACCTTACCACCTTCATGTGCCGATTGTCTAGAAATCTGGGAGCCTCAACCTCCTGGAACCCTAAGGGCCTGTCCAGGCCTGTAATGGGGTTGCTTTACCTATTTTACCTTTTTACATACATATCACACATACGGCTATCCAACTTGTCAGCAAAATCACGAACAAATCTCGGTTTGATAGCTGCATCTCCGCCGACTGCGATGATTTCGTGGTTGATGTAACATTACTGATGGGCGGGACGGGCAAACAAATTCTGTCGTCAACTTCGAAGCCACTAAATCACGTTGGAGGACAGCTGATTAATTCTGGGGTTATTTATCAATGCCGCTTCAACTACGCCGATTCTATAGCTTCGAATGAAATGTAAGAATGTTTGCGAGGTAAGGATTTGGAAGGAAACTGTCTTATCACATTTTGTTTTTGGCATTCGGCTAGAAAATTTGAGGAAAACCACGAAATATTGTAATTAGGAGCCCGTCGAAGATTCGAACTGGGTAGCTTCTTAATGCAGGTTTAGAGGGTTATGCATGTCAGGAGAGGGAAGCGTGAGTCAACTATTGATTGTTCGGAGAGCCTGCATGAAGTCACGCCATTCGAGGTCAAGTTTCCCAAATATTCATAAAATGCTGTGGAACATAACATTGATATGACTTCGAGAGATTAGGTCTCCTGCTGTTATGCAAATTGTTGTAATTAGCAGCCGAATACGAAAGCAAGATGGAATCTAATTCATCCATTCACGTGCTCATAGACAGTTTAATACGGAACGTGGTGGCTTAAACAGAATGTGTCCCTAACTTCCTACTCAGAGCGTGTCACGAGCAGTTCTGGAATGCTTATCGAACGGTCCTGTGCACGTGCAGTGGCATGTTATTCGATTACCTGGTTTTTGTAGCTTACGTTACCTCACCTTTATAGTATTTATCTGTGCTTGGGAAATAGTGTGGCAAATGTGAGAATGCTGTTAGAGCGGTTATGAAGTTGTGAATGTACTGCATCGGCTGAGTGTAGATTGGCTGTTGTGGTTGTGGTGTTTAACGGATTTCTTGAACTATGGAGTGACATTGTTGACTGATCACAGAAGCCCATGTATATCCATGTATACCTCTGTGTGTGTGTGTGTGTGTGTGTGTATATACACTCCCCGAATTACACCGAGGAATAATGATTTGGTTCCCTGCGTGAGGAGAAGATTTTTCGCTTCTCTCGAGCATCCAGACTCCAGGACCCACCCACCCTCCTATTCAGTGGGGTCTCTTTATCCGGGGGTAAAGCGACCGAGACGTGAAGCTGACCACTCATCTCCATTTAGTGCCGAGATTGAGAATGAATGGAGCTCTATTTCCACCCCCATATGCCTTCATGGCGTGGTGCTTAATTAAGCACAGGGACAACTTCACGTTTGCCATCATAATTAGGGATATGACTCCTAAAGTCTGTTTTTTAAAGGTTACCGGTAAGGCACATTAAGTCGAGCCAAGAGCGTGTCACTCTGCTTCGTTATGCCTTGATTTAAATATTCATATTTTTTGCAGCAAAAACTTGCATTTCTACCAGAATCTGGATTTTGCGTTTCTATTTATTATTTTTTTATATTTATCATGTGATTAGATTTCTTATTTCAGGCATTCGCACTATATATATATATGGGGCGAAATTGTCACTAAAATTTCGGAAATTAGATATATTCTCCCTGTGTAATTTTCGTGCACGTCTCGAAAATCCGGTATTCAAGTTAAATCTGTAGCCACTTAACAAAGTGCATGGAACGTCTGCTCTGTACTTCCGTAGAGAAAACGAAAACCGATGAAGACCGGTATCACTACTAGTAGCTTAGCACTGACGTATGTAGTCTAGCCTCAATCATTTAAGCCAGTCACAACAGCAGATAAATTTATTGGAACTGTACTTATGTGAGAATCGATATGGGATTGCAGATTGTAAAGGTACAGATTGCTAGTACGAAAGGAGGTAATGTATCAATCATTTTGTGATGACGTGGGTTCAGCACTGCAGATAACCTACTTGTTGCTTCTCTCCATACTGTAGTACAGTAATGCATGAAATATGATTGGTCTCTCTGAATTAAATTTTGTGAAATATCGTATCTAAGCTGCACTTAGAGGTCAGATTGTCTTCTTTCGTTCTTTTGCTCGTCGTTTCCTCGTCTGGCTGTATGTCGCCCTCTGATTGTGATGCTAATACAAATACTGTATGTCGCCCTCTGACTGTGATGCTAATACAAATACTGTATGTCGCCCTCTGACTGTGATGCTAATACAAATACTGTATGTCGCCCTCTGACTGTGATGCTAATGCAAATACTGTATGTCGCCCTCTGTGATGCTAATACAAATACTGTATGTCGCCCTCTGACTGTGATGCTCATACAAATACTGTATGTCGCCCTCTGACTGTGATGCTAATACAAATACTGTATGTCGCCCTCTGTGATGCTAATACAAATACTGTATGTCGCCCTCTGACTGTGATGCTAATACAAATACTGTATGTCGCCCTCTGACTGTGATGCTAATACAAATACTGTATGTCGCCCTCTGAACTTGATGCTAATACAAATACTGTATGTCGCCCTCTGACTGTGATTCTAATACAAATACTGTATGTCGCCCTCTGACTGTGATGCTAATACAAATACTGTATGTCGCCCTCTGTGATGCTAATACAAATACGTATGTCGCCCTCTGAACGTGATGCTAATACAAATACTGTATGTCGCCCTCTGAACGTGATGCTAATACAAATACTGTATGTCGCCCTCTGACTGTGATGCTAATACAAATACTGTATGTCGCCCTCTGTGATGCTAATACAAATATGTGTGTCGCCCTCTGACTGTGATGCTAATACAAATATGTGTGTCGCCCTCTGACTGTGATGCTAATACAAATACTGTGTGTCACCCTCTGACTGTGATGCTAATACAAATACTGTATGTCGCCCTCTGACTGTGATGCTAATACAAATACTGTATGTCGCCCTCTGACTGTGATGCTAATGCAAATACTGTATGTCGCCCTCTGTGATGCTAATACAAATACTGTATGTCGCCCTCTGACTGTGATGCTATACAAATACTGTATGTCGCCCTCTGACTGTGATGCTAATACAAATACTGTATGTCGCCCTCTGACTGTGATGCTAATGCAAATACTGTATGTCGCCCTCTGTGATGCTATACAAATACTGTATGTCGCCCTCTGACTGTGATGCTCATACAAATACTGTATGTCGCCCTCTGTGATGCTAATACAAATACTGTATGTGCCCTCTGACTGTGATGCTAATACAAATACTGTATGTCGCCCTCTGACTGTGATGCTAATACAAATACTGTATGTCGCCCTCTGAACTTGATGCTAATACAAATACTGTATGTCGCCCTCTGACTGTGATGCTAATACAAATACTGTATGTCGCCCTCTGACTGTGATGCTAATACAAATACAAATACTGTATGTCGCCCTCTCACCGTGATGCTAATTCAAATACTGTATGTCGCCCTCTGACTGTGATGCTAATACAAATACTGTATGCCGCCCTCTGACTGTGATGCTAATACAAATACTGTATGTCGCCCTCTGACTGTGATGCTAATACAAATACTGTATGTCGCCCTCTGTTCTAATAATGATGTCCTCCAGTTTAGAGTTATCGTAGCTTCATTATTTGGCGACTTATTCTCCATAATTTGTGATGGTCCTGTAAGGCTCCGCCAGACAAATTCGTTCTTGACAGAACTCTTGTAGTACAGTAACAGTATAGTTCCGAATAATTCCTGTTATCAAAACAGTAAATATTGCATCAAATAATGTGTGGTGAGATCTGTAAGCTAGAACGTTTAGCTGTGAAAAATATTAAGAGGGAAGTCTGCCGATGGTAAAAAAAGGTCCAACAATACACGGTAGGGGAATAGTAAGATGGGGACTTTTTGAGAGACGCCTAACTTTTGTATCCTATGGTGTAAGTGAAACACGTTGATATGAGAAATTTAAATATTGTATAAGATTATTTGAGGACGCTTTTTCAACTGCAGGCATTTTTGCGTGGAACGAGATAGGAAAATTATAATGAATGGTAATTTGTGTAATGATCTGGAAGGAATGATCATAGTGTATTTGAAGATACTACCTCTGCATTCGCCTACAGAAACTGAGGAATACCAAAAAGAAATCTTAGTATGGTGAGCACCCTTGTCAGTGATCTAACCACCTACCTTTCCTGTTACCGCTACACCAAACTGCTTGGTAAAATATGGTCTTTTCACTCATTATTTTCAGAATTTAGCACTTCCCGGGTTGTACACTCCCAGCACTTGTCCTGCAGATACTCCCATGACATCGGACACATCGGTGTCTACCCAGAGCAGTAGCGACCTTGTCACTCCAGACGACGATCTGTTCAAGAGACGGCATCACCAGGAACTGATCACCCCAACAAGCAGCGACCTAGCAACACCAGACGACGACATGCCAAAATCGTGTTTGAGGAGGCAACAGGTGACTCCAACCAGCAGTGACCTGGCGACACCCGAGGAGGACGTAGCGAAGACTAGCAAGCTGAGGAAGCACCAGCATGTATTGGGCAAGTTGTCCTGGGAGGACCGGCCTGTGGATTCCAGGGAGAAAGTGGTATCTGCTGGAGCCCTGTTGACTAGCCTCAAGTCAGCGGCTCTTGCGGACCCCAGCATGTTGTGGCTCCCTCTGCAGAGGCCACGGTCACTCAACCTTCAGCTTCGTGGTAACAGTACTGGTCAGCAGGTAGCAGCACTGGCGGCTGTCACAGCTAGTAAATGTCGCCAACATCGCCACAGTAGACCTCTGATTGGTAAGCTATATATAAGGGAACTTCAACTGTGTCTGTGTTAAGTTCCCATTTACACGTTTCTTCCAAGGCGTTTCATTCACCCGGGAAGGAAAATGCAGATGACTAAGAATTATGTACGTTTCTTGTTGCCACCATAGCTCAGATTGTTGGTCGCCAATTTTTCACCACTGTGACCCAGTTACGATCCAGGGCGATCCATGTGGAATTTGTTATCAGCACCAGCACAAAGTGGCACTGGGATAGCCTTTTCTCCATGCATCTCAATTTACCCCTCTGTCATCTTCAGGCACTGGTATAATAGATCCATCTGGGACAACAGTACCAAGGGAATCAGTCTCATTCCATTGTTGTTGTTGTTTCTTCTTCTTCTTCCTTCTTCTTGCTGTTATTGTTGTTGCTGCTGTTGTCGTCGTCTTCATTGTCGTCGGCTATATGTTCATACCCCATCCACAGAATAGAGAACAAAATAGTCACAATGTAACAGCAGCCAGTAAATCCATTGAAAATGTGACCAAGTACAAATATTTGAGAATGACACTGACATATCAAAATTTTATGCAAGAAGAAACTAAGAGCAGATTAAACTCGGGGGAATACTTGCAACTGTTTGTCCTCAGAACCTGAAGGTTAAAATACACACAACTATAACTTTGCCTTAATAATGTACATCTTCCATGCAATTGATAAACATATACAAGTTTATAACCAACAAATTGCACTTATTAAGAATAAAAAATTTAATCTAAATTTCCAGATTTACCACTCAATTTCACTCAAAGAGATTCTACTATTTCAAGATGTTTGGTTGCAGAAGATTTCACTAAATTTCTTGTTTTAAATTTTAACATATTTTTATATAGTACTAGACACAGATGTTTTAATTGTCTGCTACAATTATATATTTTATCATTCACTTGTGACAAAGCTGTATAACAATGTGGTATACGTATTTTAAGTATTGATGCTCCCTGAAGATGGCTATAGGCAAATAGCCGAAACATTCTTAAAAGCGCAATGTGCTTGTTATAAACATGTATATATACTTTTCCCTGTTGTTTTATATGGGTGTGAAACTTGGTCTCTCACATTAAGGGAAGAACATGGGCTGAGAGTATTTGAGTAAAGGATTCTGAGGCAGAAATTTGGATCTAAGAGAGAGAAAATGTCAGGGGGCTAGAGAAAATTGCACATCATGAGAAACTATATGATTTGTACTCATTGCCATATATTATAAGGGTGTTCAAATTGAGGAGGATGAGAGGGATGGGACATGTGGCATGCCTAGGAGAGAAGAAAAATACATGCATGGTTTTAATTGTAAAGCCAGAAGCAAAAAACCACTAGGCATAGATGGGAGAGAAATACTGAAATGGACTTTAAAGAAATAGGATGGGAGTATATGGACTGATTCATGTAGCTGAAGACAGGGACAAGTGGTGGACTGTTGTGAACAAGGTAATGAACCTTCAGATTGCATAAAACGTGGGAAATTTCTTGACTAGCTGAAGACCTATGAGCCTCTGAAGAACTGTGCTGCATGGAGTTAATTATTATTGTTACTACTACTACTACTACTACTACTATACTATTATTATTATTATTATTATTAATATTACTGCTGCTGCTACTGCTAGTGCTGTTGCTATTATTGTTGCTGTTTTTAGTAATCATGATCATTAATCATCAATGTAATTTCTGCCCCCCTCCCCAGGGGGGGGGATGGCAAATAAATAACATTTGTGGATCGTCCAGCCCACATATTATTTCAGTCATGCATTTCAAGACATTCACCTGTAATGTTACGTATTGATATAAGTACAATTTTGTGCATATTTGTGTGTGTTGATTTATCGAAGTTAGGTAGTTGATCAACACATTAGGCATCAACCTGCTGGCTGACAGTCGTTGGTGTGAAGGATGTTCAACAAATAAGGTTCCCTAGATCAAAATAATTAAATCACAAGTCATTACAAGATGAAATTTAGGCCAACTATTCCACTGAAGTATTGTTATTTTCAACATAATCCCCAATCACACTGATGCATTTGTCTCATCTTGGCACCAGTCTGAAAATTCCATTGTTGCAGATTTCCAGCTCTTTCATTCACACCCATTCATGAAGACCATTTCCACTTCCTCATTGTTGTGACCTCCCAGATATTCCTTCGGTTTTCCAAAATCAGTTCCTCCATTCATGCTGAGTTCACATCCATCCTTGATAGGCTGGTCCAACTACTGTGATCATGACCATGGATGTCTATTTGATCATTTTCAAATTCTCTGCACCATTTTTGTACATGCAGCCTCTCATTATGCCATCACCATACACCTCTATCAAGGAGCAGTGAATTTTAATTGGGGAAACTGAATCACACTCCAGACTTCTTCACAGGATCAATTTTTCTGTGTTATTGCCATCAACTTATCCTGTGAATAGAATCTGACTGACTGACTGACTCTTGCACCATTTTTGCATGGTACCATACTAAAAGTACTGCCTCCTACCAAACAATAAAATGCTTGCTCGAAAGTTGCAGACAAAGGAAATTTACATATTGAACAGTCCTTATATAATCTTAGTTTCTGAGTTTTCATGAGTCACAGAGTTCAGTCATTGTATAAGTGTATTTACATACATTTCATCATATTTTTTTTATTATATTTGGGTTGTTACATACAGCATTGTCTCTTATGTGTGGCTATTTTCTAAAGAATCATTGCCACTGATAGCAAAGCCACGGTCCTTGCATCCCTCAAAAATGTCTCCCATATTCATATTATTCGTTCACCTCTGTCTCTGTCTTCTGAGTTACCATTTTCCAAAAGATTTACTTGCCAAAATTCTATCGCTGTGATGGACTAATGGTTTGCATATACAATTTGACAATGGAAGGGTTCCAGTTTCAGTTTAACTGATACAAAGAATACAAAAAATAAAGCAATATAAAATATCAGTATAATGAGACAAACCACCTAAAGATGAAGTCTCATATACTACATTAATGCTTTCTGTGCTATGTACAAAATATATTGCTTTGAAACCAGCCCTTCTTTCCTGAATGTCTATTGAGGGTAGCAATATCCGTCAAAAAACCCCTGGTCTCCCTTCTCTTGACACCTCAAGCTAATCATTTTCAGCATTCCACAAACTGAATTTTAAGTCACCAAGAGGACAAAACAAAAGACTGTTGTTCAAAATTGTACTACGGATGGGTTAAACGTACCTCTCACAAAAGACAGTAGCCAACATATTATCTGTATACTTACTGAATACATTATATTGCATTGTCTCTTTTGTTCCTGTTGCTTCAGCACACGTATCTGGTAGCAAGGTGCCCTCTGTTATCAGCAACAATAACAATGCCATTGTAATGGAGGATGAGGGCAGTGAGAGCCCTGAGAGTGGAAACAGGGATGAGGGCTACTCAACCATGTCTAGTGATGTGCAGGGAGAGGCACTTCGTTCAGGAGACCAGCCTGTCTCTGTAACCACTTCTTGTAACAACGGGACATCAACCAGCGCAGGGGACTGGAAGATCTCAAGGAAGCCACTGACGAGACTGACATGTCAACTGTTGTATCAGTTTCTGGGACATTTGCTGGCACGGCTTCATCACCAACAGCAATTGTAGAATGCAGTGGCTCTGGTACTACTGTGTCACCCAGCCCTGGAGGCAGACTTTTGGTTGTAGAGGATGCGTGTGATCCTGATGTACTTTACATACCTCTAGGCCTTGCCCTGGGTCTGAGTACAGGCAACCCACGACACAGCTTCCCACCCTCTCGGGATCTGCTCCCATATCAGCATATCATGAGGAGCTTTTCTGACTCACACCTGTGTCTCAAAATCACAACTGCACCATCTCCTTCACCAGTTTATAACCGTGAACACTCATCATTTTCACTGTCATCCACGGTGTCATCATCGCCATCTGTGCTTCTTCTTGATGTCCTGACATCAGCAAGTGCAGGTGAAGTGGCTCAGAAACAATCTCATCCTCTAAGAAGGACAAAGGCAACCACCAGCTTGCTGGCAACAGCCCTTAACGATAATCAGGAATCTCTAGAGGAGGATGACACGCACAGCAACAGTGGCAGTTGGTGCAGTAGTGGAGATGTGGTGGTGGAGGGGTGCTGGTGGGATGCTGACTACGTGCAGCATTGGCTTCGGCTAGATGACACCCGCAGTGCACTCCAGCAGCAACATCGGGACCTCATGGAGCTTGAGTACGACCAAGCAGAACTAGAGGACTGGAGCATGTCATTGTCATGTGAGGACATCGCTTCTTCTGCTGCATCTGTGGCATCAGGTGCAGCATCTTCAGCAGATTCATCATCCTGGAAGCGACCAGGTACAATGATGAATGACAGTCTGACTCCAGGACAACAGTATAGTACAATGCTGCCTAGTATTCAGGAGAACAATGCTCTGGAACTGGAAGAAGATTCCAGTGAATGTCTTTGGAATAATGCAAGCTATCTAATCGACCATAGGAGTGGTGGAAGTGAACTGATGGCATTATTGATGGATGATGGAGATCAAAGTGGAGATAACAGCTCAGGACAGAAGAACAGTTGGCCCTATGGTAACAGAAACATTGGTGGAATTGGTGGAGGAAATTATAGCTTAGCCTCCCCTGGAGGCAGTTGGTCAAGTACAGGAACAAATTCAGAAGAGTGCTGTCATTCATATGATTGTTCTTACAATGGTTGCAGTGGCAGCGGGACGGGTGGCTGTCAAGAAAATTCATCTAAACGCTCTTCAGCAGCTATGAGTGGCTGCAGCGATGATGCCGCAAGCACGGAGTCGCCAGCTGTTGTTGGAACTGATTTTACACGTGACTTTTACCGTCTTGTCAAATTCGAAAGTACAAAGTCTCTGGCCTCTACATCATCGAGAAGTCTAGCAGGCGGCACATGTGTGTCTGATGGTGGCGGATCTCTCACGTGGCGTCAGGGTCCTGATGTATCCAGTATGGCTGCCATGCCTTTGTCTGAGGATCGTGAACAAGCTCTGCAGAGTGTCCTTAACTTTATAGCAGAACAGCAGCAGTATTGTGCATCTCGAGAAGAGCAGGATTCCGTTAAGGAACAAAGCAGTACAAGTTCACTGGACAGACCTGGATCACAGGAGTGTGATAGTTGTCAGAGAAGCAATGATGATAATCTTGCAGCTTGCCCAGGTCAACAAACATGCTCAATGCCAGCAGTGTCAGAAACCAAAGATGTATCGGGCCTGACGTTACGGTGGCATTCTTCTGTTGAAAATTATGATCCTAAAAATATTGTTGAAGGGCAAGATTCTGCAGACAGAAGTGTACAATTCACTGAAGAAGACTGCTCAAAGTCAAATACACAGGGCACACATACCTGCTCAAATTTGCAAGAGGATGACAAGAGTGTTCCTGGTGATGAGGATACAGCAGCAAATGGTGACAGCTTTGAGGAGCAGATTCACACCATCATAGAGCTGGATACTGTAGACCAGGTGTACGCCTCTCCTCTGGAAGAAAACGAGATTCAGAACTCATCAAACAAGAAGGGGAGATGTTCAGAGGTACAGCTCAATGAACAAAACTCATCCTCAACAAAGAAAATGCAGCAGAATAACAAAGTTATTCATGAACTTAAAGAAGAACAGTGTATAGATTTGAAAGAGATTTTGAAACCACACTTCCAGGAGGCTTATGCTGATGGAAATGAGAGTAGTGGAGAGGGCATCTGCTTAACAATGCAAGCTCCTGTTGCAGAAGTGGAATCTTTGTCTCTCTTAAAAGACATACAGCAACAGCAGTGTGATGACCAGAAGATTGGTGCTAACAATCTGCAAGCTGAACATGAAGGCCATTTGGGTAAAATCAGTCTTAGTGGCAGGTCTTTTGACAGGGACAGGGATGGCAGTGGAGAAACCCATGCTGTGAAAGGGAAATATGTGCAGGACAGTGATGTGGTATGTGAAAGTATGGAAGAAAAAACTAGTAAAGATGGAAATGATGAGGTTGGTGATGCAGATAATCATGTTACATCTCTGCATTGTCCTGGTAGTTCACAGCTGCCGCTGGGCCAGTGTTCCAAAGGTTTGGTGCACAGTCCGCAGTGTAGTGGTGTCAGTGTAGGATGTTGTCGGGTGGGGGAAGTGCTAGTGACTGTGATAGAAGAGGAAGATGAACATGCATCATCATCCATGGAAACAAGCAGCTGCAGAGAGATGACTGAATCAATGACGTCTACAGTGTCTACTCCTGACACTGTAGTGAGTCCAGCCACACGCAGAACCCAACAGCAGCATTTGTTAGATTTATCAGTGTCTCAGACAAGTGTTGCTGGCAGTATTAGTTCTGGAAGTAATGGTGGTAGTGTGATTGTGACAGATGCATCCACACATGCATGGTCAGTGAGTTTTCATGAACGTGCCACTTCCAAGGATGTGATTGATGAACTCAACAGGATGATACGTAAAGGTGAGGATGGTGCAGTTTCAGTGTCCAGTGGAAGTTCAGGTACTATAGCAGCTAGCAGTGAAGGAGATGCAGCTAGTGCAATGGGAGCGAAGCTTGATGTGGCCTGCTGTTGTCCTACTGGTTGGGTCCATGTGGAACGTGACATAGATTTTACTGATCCCAAGGTGAGTAACCTTTTGCATGTATCACACAATTCATAGTAGAAAAAGCAACGTGTCACAGTGTGATTTTTAGTTCAGCAGTTTCATAGCTGGAAGGTAGTTTTCTGCGTATGTGGCTCTCACTCACTAGCAAACATACAGAAGTTCACTTTTGTGCTGTACTGGATTTGGTAGTTTTCAGTGACATGTTTCTTGTTAGATATCAGTAATTGATTAATGTCATAAGTGACAAGTTATAAATCATGATAAACATAAATTGAGTTGAAAAGAAATAAAAATTGCTTTAATGCCACTATAAACCAGTTTCCTTTCAACTTATGTGTCACCTGTTAAGCACTAAACATGTTTTAATATAGAACATCATAATTTGGTGGAGCTAAATATGCATTATTTGGCTTGTCTGCCTACAATGTTTCTATGAAGGGTACAGATATTCGTGGAAACTTTTATGCCATGTGTCAGTGTTTTATAAGATAAACTGGTTTTGAGTAAACTGATTACCTGAGCAAGGTTTGATGCTTCTGCTGCTGTGTAGTTGAAGCCTTCACTCTTCTGGGATATTACATGGCATAGGTCAATGTTTTGTTACCCTTGAAGATGGGACAGATAAGTTGTCACAAAATGTCTGTAAACAACTACCAAGCTACGCCACGTAACATTACAGAGGAGCAAAATCATAATCTTTGGTTTTGGCTGTATTTAAAGATATACACAAAGATAGCTTACTGAGGTTCCATACATTCCAGTGCTCTGGCACCTGAAAAATAATAGGCTAATGAAACTAACATTTTAATCTCAGTTAATTTCATTTCTTTCGTTTAAGAAATTTGGGATATGAAAAACCACTAACAGTTTTAACATATATCTGATTCTCACCAGAAATCACTCTTTGCAGCTGATGATAAAGTATCTATGGTCATTTATTCTCATACATTTTTATGTCATTCTAACCACTGAAATAAAATGATTTCTTCTCCTCTTCCTCATACTTATGTTTCTCCAGTACTTTGAGCACTGGATGGTTTGAAACCCACTTCAAGGTTCAGAAGTGAAGTTGTTTCTTTTTTTTAATCTACTTTTATGTCTTGCTACAAGGTAGGTCAATATTTCTTTTTCCTTTTTAAAATCTTGTTTTTGAATAAATTTTATTTAATTTGCTTGTCATTTGTGTCTGTCGTTTAAGGGGCCCTATGTGTAGGTTTTTAATTCTAGCTGCATGCACTCTTCTGTTTGATCAATAATTTCTCATGTTGTTACACATTTAGTTGATAATCTATATGCACTTGTTTATTTTCTACCAGTTGTATGATTCCTGTTACTGGCCTGTTCTAAGTAACAATCCTGCAAAAATACTTCATTCCTTACATTCATAAATTAATTTTCAAATTTGACATCTCACTTCATGTTCACGTTGTGTGGTTGCTGTGTGTTCAGGCACGAGCGAATTTGCTGGATGTGATGCTAGCATCGAGTGGCAGCTCAGGGGCGAGCAGTAGCAGCAGCAGTAGTGACAGCGGTGATGAGCCCGCAGACTACCAGCACCTCCATAGACTGCACAGGTTTCGCCGTCAGAAGAAAGGTAACGCTGCCAGCTCTTCGCCATTGAGAGAATTATCCATGCCAGTAGTATTCAGGGCCGAAACGGGAACATTGTAAAGTCATTTGGAGCATGAAGGCACCCTTGTAAACTGCAAATAGTAATGTAGTATGTGTTCTTGTTTAATTTAACTTTCCTGTTCTTGTTTACTTTCACTTCCTCCCCCCCCCTTCCCCACCTAAAGTGGTGTTGTATCGACTTTCATAATGAGAACCCAACTTTCAAATTGGTGTTTGTGTTTTTTATGTTTTTAATTAAATAAAACATACATTTCCATAGAAGTTGTTACCATACCTCACATTCACAGTCTCCTCCCATATACCATTAATGTAGTTAAAATTAAGCCTGATGGCAGTAGACACATTGCAGTTGTAGTGTTACCTGCAGTGTGACAGTGAACAAAGTCAGTATGTTGGAAGCATTAGTCTAACATCAGCAGCTGTTATAATATTGAGTGTATGCATTTCTCAACTTTTCATCTCTTTCACTAGCTACCCTGATGTTTAAAATGTTTGGTTTGCATGTTAATTGCTTATCTGAATGAACTCTTCTTGTGAGCACAGTACACACCCACACAACTTCTATAAAGAAGCTGTAGTCAGTGTAAGGTTAATTTTGACTTCATGCCAAAGTTCACATTCAGGAATAGGTAAAGAGAAAATAAATGTACTGTCAGTGTGCTTGTGCAGAATTAGGAACACTTTTTGTTGTTCATCATGGTTGCTTTGTGTAACATCTGCAGATCCTTGGACACATACAAGGGTCATTCTGTGACCTTCAGAACATGTTCTGTTACCATGCTTCCTATAGAAATATGTAAAAGTTACAGATTGTTGTTGTTGTAACAGTTAGGCCTATGGATCATCCATTAGATGTGGAAGGCCATGTTTCCTTAGTACAAATGATAAACTTCCTCCTGTACCGTCCCATCATGCTCTGTAATCACTTGTCTTCGTGGTGTGAAACAAAATTAAACAGCCGTGCCCTGCTCCTCGTATGGGAATCGAGTACTTGCTTTAAACTAACATGTAGCCAAATGCGAGATCTGAGACAGCGGTGTTGCTCAAGATTCAAATCTTATGGAATGTTACGCTGTGTTGACTGGTAAGTAGTTACGGAAATTTCGGAGGATTATACTGGCTTATTCGGTGCAGAATCTTTTGTCTTCCAGTTTGCTATCCAAAACTATAAAGATGAAAATATACAGAACTATAATTTTGCCTGTTGTTTTGTATGGGTGTGAAACTTGGTCTCTCACATTGAGGAAGGAACAGAGGCTGGCAGTGCTCGAGAATAGGGTGCTGAGGAAGATATTTGGGCCTAAGAGGGACAAGATGACAGGGGAGTGGAGAAGACTGCATAGTGAGGAGCTTTATGATCTGTACGTCTCACCAAATATTAATCGGGTGATCAAATCAAGAAGAATGAGATGGCTGGGGTATGTAGCACGTGTGGGAGACAGGAGAGTTGCATACAGGGTTTTAGTGGAGAAACCTGATGGAAAACGACCACTTGGAGGACCTAGGCTTAGGTGGGAGGATAATACTAAATTAGATCTTCAAGAAGTGGGATGGGGGGCATGAACTGAACTGGTCTGGCCTAGGATATGGTCAGGTGGCCGGCTCCTGTGAATGCGATACTGAACCTCGGGGTTCCATAAAATGCGGGGGATTTCTTGACTAGCTAATGATCTGTTAGCTTCTCAAGAAGGACTCTGGCTCCATGGAGTTACTTAATAACTGTCTCAGATCGCTTCCCGTCGGCTCGCGTAACTTACAAAACCTAACAGAAGTTCGACGTGCAATGAACAACGTGTATGTTAGATGTAACGCATGTCTGCGAGCGGAAGGACATTAACTGTGCTGCGTGCTCGTGGCAGATCGGAATAGCGTCGAGGGCTGCGCTGCTTGCTGTCACACGAAACGGTCGTGAGTAAAGAAGGGATTTGAGTTGTCAGCTAAAATAATGTCTCTGTATATTTTTGTGAACACCTGTGCCTATTTTTCGAAGTGGAGAAATCGATAAATTCAAGCGGCATAGCTGTCTTGACTTCAGGCTTCCGCCGCGATGTTGATGAGATCTGCGCTCTTCTGGATATTACGCGGCGTCGTGTGGTAATTGTTTACTGACGTTTCGGGACAACGTGTCGGTCCCATCTGCACGGTCAAGAGTCCGAGTAGGTGCCCATAGAGGTGTACTAACCTTTATTTCAGGCTTCCGCCGCGATGTTGATGAGATCTGCGCTCTTCTGGGATATTACGCGGCGTCGTGTGGTAATTGTTTACTGACGTTTCGGGACAACGTATCGGTCCCATCTTCAAGGTCAAGAGTCAGAGTAGGACTCTCGACGTTTCAGGACAACGTATCGGTCCCATTTTCACGGGTCAAGAGTACGAGTAGGACTCTTGACCCGTGAAAATGGGACTGGTACGTTGTCCCGAAACGTCGGTAAGCAATTACTACACGACGCCGCGTAATATCCCAGAAGAGCGCAGATCTCAGCATAGCTTCTTTGGTGTTTTCTTCATTTTCTCCTGGCAGAATAAATGACATCGACGTATCTGTCGACCTCTAAGCAGCTATGCAAAATATCGCACAAACTCACTTCACATTCTAGTGAACTACACCGAAAGTGCACTTGCGGTGCGAAATGTTGACCTTCTCACGACGATTGCCGTCTTCTGGGCTCTGACACAGCGTAGTGTGGTTGAAAGTTATCAGAATCTGGAAGGAATCTGCTGCGGACGTTTCCTCTTCTCTACAATATTGGCGTAGCGGTAATGTTCGTCAGTAATGACAGAACGTAGCAGTTATGTTCATCAGTAAGAACAGAACGTAGTTGTGATGTGGGTTAGTAACAACGTACCTATCAAGTGCGTGAATACAGAACGTAGCAGTGATGACGTGCCGTATGAACGTAATAAAATTAGCAGTGAGAATGGAGTGTCGTTACCTCTTTACAACGTTCTGGTGTTTGACACAATGCACGTCACGGCCTAAAGCGACATACGATGTAATATTAAGCACATAACCACTCAAGGAACATCCCGCTTCGGTGACGAGGAACAGATGGGAGGATATTAAGGTGGCTATTAAAGAAATACTTTGTGAAGGTATAAACTGCATTTAAGTGAGACTGTTATGAACATTTGGTGTGTATAAAAGGCTCACATTTTCCTGACCAGCTAAGCGAGTTATCGCCTCCAGGCAGTTATTAAGCTAATTTAAAGAACCATTGGCACATCCAACCATGATATATAACGAAATGTTACATTGTATGTCATTTATACGCATAAGTATTTAATTTCAACAAAAGACCATCTGGGACATGAACTGTAACTTTCTGGAAGGTGGCTTAATATTTCCTTGCCGCCTTCTCCTCGGTTATCCACCAAAACTGCCTATTCACCCCATTTGCCCCTCATCCCACCCACACGCCAAATCTAAAATTTCACTATTCTAGCAGCAAAGTTACTTGTTTAAGCTACCAAGTTCTTTGTTACGTATTATTCCAATTGCCCACACTGTCGGTCTTTGGGCCAAATATTTGCTTCAACATTTCCTTTTTAAGGTATTTATAATGCATGTACTTCCCTTGTAGTCGGAGTAACAGACTTGTATTTCACACAAAACAAGTGGCAAAATCGAATGCTGATAACCAGACTGCCGTCTCGGTAAGCTGGTATCCATCATTTTTCCAGTTCACAGGCGTGCGAGATCTGGGTTTCCACAGCGTTGATGGTGAGGTTTCGGGTCTTCTGGGATGTTACTCTTTGTAGCAGGTAATTTAACACACCGCGACGTTTCGAAGGGACATAGCGCCTTCATCCTCAAGGATTGACAGGTCCTTCTAGAACCTACCAACCCTTGGAGATGTCCCTTCGAAAAGTAGGGATATGCTTAATTACCCGCTGCACAGTGTAACATCCTACAAGACCGTAATGCTGAATTTTATGGGCTTCTGGGTTGTGACGCCTTGTGGTTTCTAAGATACGAATCAACGTATCGGAATAACTTACTGCCTCCATTTTCATGGCTCTTCTACCCTGGAAATGGAGGCAGGAGGTTCCTCTAAAACGTCGGTATCTACGTACGTAAAGTGAACGCTTGGTGAATTAAACAGTTTCCAAGCGACCAAACAGCGACATACTTAGTTGTCACATGCGAAGGTCAGCCCCTGACCAAATATACCTCGTACCTAGACCGGTACATGACATAGAATATAAACAGAATCAAAATTCAATTAAACTTTTGACACTGGACTGCCCCTGTGAGTTACATGCATGTCTTGTGCCACAACTTCGCATCTTAAACCCACGAAAATTACAGTTGTTACGTGGCGGTTTATAATTTTTTCTAATTACGCAAATGAAATTTCTTATTTGCATTCTGCAAATAAACTGGCATCCATCTTAGCTTTCACTTTCTAGCATCGGCTACCCGAGAGCAGCTGGGGTGCTGAGGTACCCCGTATCGACTCCTCGCCCGTCCATCATTGGACGGGATGACTTCTTTGTCCGCTACGGTGACAAAGAGCGAGAGGCTGTCGCAAGCTTTGATTTCTTAGAGGATATCTCAACCACATCAGTCAGCGGTGCTTCTTCCTGCGATACACTTGGCTCATCCCAGAAACTGCCAGCAGCCCCTCAGCCACCACAGATCTCCAGACTACAAAATCAACAGCAGCACCAGCAACCTCCCAAGAAACAGCCGGTACAATCGGAACAAGAAACGACAACCCCTAGCAGTGAGGACAGCGATGATCGCACGGGAGGGCAGTTGTCATTCAGCGACTCTTGTGCTGCTAGCTTCTCAGGTTCCTCCGCTAGTCTTGAAAACCAGGAACAGTAATCAGCCATCTTGTCATAAGTGGATGTTTGTCCCAAAAGGCTTTAAAATAAGCTGAACTAGTCCCACAATCAATCAACCTGTACTTTTTAAGTTTCCTCTTTCAGTATCAACCCCAAACACAAATTTATTTATCCATACATGAGAGTGGAATCACATGCAGACTTCATGTATTCATATTCATCAAAAGCTCATCATGGTCACACTAATATTCTCCGACACAATCAGATTCTTTGCTAGTCATGCCTCTACTTTTAACTGCATACGGAATGAATAATGCAATATTCTCCGATTTTCGTTTTGGAAGGTTTAAGGAACGGTCAATTAAATTCATCCTTGGAGTACAGACAAGGGTCCTTTCAACATCTCTGTCCACATAGAGCTGTTTATATACTGCATGCATGCAAGAATGCAAGGTTGAAGCTAAAATATGAGTTTTAAAAATTAATAATGTAAGAATACAGGGTCATCCAGCAGGAGACAAATCCTGTGTCCCTACCCTCCCCTTAACCATCACTTCTTACTCATCAGCACCAATCTCATACATGTTTAAGTAACATTGCTCCTCTGATGTTTGATACTAATTTAAAAAGGCTACAGCCATTGTCTGGGAAGGCTGAAAAAAGTCTACATTGTAACTGTTACAATAAACAAATCATACTCTTAAATTAGGAAAGTGAAATGTATGGAAGTACAAGTCAGGATAAACAATTCGAGTGAAATGTGTAAAATGTCTGTTTATAAGGTACCCATGTTACAATAGTTCATTTGTGCTTTAATGGAAATGTGTTTGCAATTCTGAAGAAATAAATAAAAAATGTATTATATTTATGAAATAAGAAGTACTTGAAAACAGGAAAAATCATACTCTATATGAAAGCATTACAGGTTTTTAACATAAACTTACTTTACTGGACACTTAGCATGCAGATTTTAGAGGGTAAAATTGTGAATACGCTGTATACACAGCAGCCGCATAAAGGTTAACACAAAAGTTGATGATTACTCAGATGTTCTGAACATCTCATATAGTCAACAAATTTAAGTACAAGTTAAATTAATTTCTGAAATCAAACCATGTATTACATTCCTGAAATTTGAGGCATATAAAATATGCCTCTTTTAAATTTGGAAAGTACACAGTGGCCATCTTCATATCTAACACTTTTATCATGTACAATATTGTGCAGTGGCCCTACTTTTACAAGGAATGGTCAAGCATTGACATTTGTAAGTGCAACAGAATAATTTCAAGCTGAATACTTCTGGATATCTGTTACCTCCCTGTAAATTTTCCATTGCTGTTGCTATTAACCTATCAAGATGTACTTCATACAGTTTTAAAGAAATCTGGCACTAGCCCTTTACAGATTTCTACTCTTGGCAACTTGTGCCACAAAATGAAAAGCACATATGAACATCAGTTGTAAACATTTTGAGAGATGCTGTCCAAAAATTATACGGAAGTGTTGCATTTTGTATCGATGAAATTAACTTTGCAAATCCTTTGATCCATATGTATACAGTGCTTTTTTTTTTACCTCCGTTCCCCAGTGTGCTTTTGTTAATACAGTTCCTGTAGTAATGTGCATAGAACCACCAGATATTACTTGACATGCATTATAGAATAACTACAAAGAAATTTTTAAAAATCAAAATAAACATGTATACTTCAACTCTTCACCGAATTCCATAACAGACAATAGGCTTCCATGATATAATTCTACATTATATTGGCCTAATTTTGAAAGCTGTTGAGCTTACAACTAAGACTGTATGAAATGAAAACCATTAGGCATGAATGAAAGAATGAGTGAGGGGGTGAACGGAAGTGAAATATGCAGCAAAGGGAACAGAGCAGCTAAATTGTGATAAGCCAGCGGAATGGCACACTAGGTCTCCTGTACATGAATCTATTGACAAAGATCATGATTCATATGGCACTGTGGTGGGTAACTGCTTTTACACTTGTATAACAACTTTGCATATATACTTGCTGCCTGCAAAGCATAATGTACTGACACTTGAGAGTTCTCAGATGGAACACTAAATCCAAAGCTATGCAGACCACCTAGTTCATTTTATTCACATTGGGTATCTATGGTTATGGTTAATTGTACTTCTTTTCAAATGAAAATCCTCCATCAGTTACTTCACTTGTACATATCAGTGTGGAAACTTGCAACTGCCATTACTTGAAAAATAAATTTCTGGCTGAAACTGTCATGAGAGAGAAGTAAAAGTTCCACATGATCAATGTCACACACCAGAGCAAGTCAGTGTCATTTATTGCCACACATCAGTGGGTCTAAGAACACTAGTCAACAAGGTTTGACATGGATGAAAACAACTGTTTAACATGTCTTATCTACCAACAATAATTCAGTCCAAAAGTTTAGAAAGACCATATCATTAAGACTTCCACATCATATTATGGTGACTTGGCACATATTGACAGTACTATGTACAAGACACAATACAAAGTTCTGTAAACTTTGTCACAAAGACTGCTTATAACTGCAGTCATTTTAGGCTGACTTGATTTTCTTTTTTACCTAGCAGTGTGTTCATGGCTGCCTCATTCTGAAACAAAAATACTTGCAAAATATCAGGATCTCAATCTGCACAGAGGTCCAGGAAGTGTAACTATACATGTAATTGGCCCCCCCCCCCCCCCTCCAAGACTAAAATTGATACACAGATTTCAGTGATGATTTTGTGATTTTTTCCTTCTCGCTCTATTGGAAGTAACATTTCTCAGTAGTTATTACATTATATTTGGTTTTTACTTGGAGGAACTTGCTTTACAACATTTAAACCTGTCGCAAAATTCGACAGTGCATATTTATAGTTAAAGTTTAAGCAGACTATAGAAGTGAAGGAATATTTATATAACTTTGCTCATTATCACCTGCGACTGTATACTTTGGAGAAGAAATGTGACTGCTGCTCTTCTGCAGTTAAGTGCAGTGAGAATCAAACTTGTTCTCTCTAATCAAGTTTAATGGCATGTTGTCAACAAAATTCTGGCAATATTTCTGACAACTTACTTGTGCCTGAATTGTGAAGTTCAATTCATCCCATTTTCAAAGAATTGTAAATCTTTTTATAAAATCTGCACATATTTTCATTTGGCTGATGGAATTATGTTACTATAAATTCCAAAATAGGCAAGATATTGCAATTCATCTAGGCACTTCACGTTATTTGTTGTAGTAACTTCATTTCAGAGTTCAAAAACACAATAAACACATGTGTTAGTGTTTCTGCAACTGAAATGGCAATTTCAGACAAACTGAATTGGCAGAGAAGAGAACAAATTTTGTGTAACACAGAAAAGATACTGCTTAATTAAGATTTCTTGTTATTCTTCTCCATCTCCATCGTGAGTCAAGACAATACAAAACTGTCAGTTACATGTTCCTAGCCACAACAAACTTCTTACATATCATTCTTCTTGACTTGGTCCAGGAAAGTATCAGCCTGAAGCAGATGGAAACAGTAGATGAAAATCTTCCTCATATTTTCCCCAGTCACAATCTCATTCTGTATGAAGATTAGTATCATGGATGACCAAGTCTCTTAACAGCCACAATCAAAATCTTCATGTGACCAAAATTAGTTTTTCTTTTAATGACAGTAAAACATTTTGGAGCCTGTTGTAAAATTTCAGTACTGTTTATTTATCAGATTGTCAAACCATGTCACTCAGCCACAACTTGATAACAGTTCTGACTGACATAAAGCATGGTTTTAAATATAAGGACCATGGTTCTGTTGTGTTTATGAAAAATAAAATTGTAATGAACAGAAAACTAAATTAGGACAAAAAATATCAGAGTATCACACAATTACAATGATCTGAAAGCTAATACCCCTCACTGCCATATAATTTACAACCACTCATAAATTATACACAACCTCTAGTTTGACTACAGTACAGTATGAAAAATGTGTGAACAACACTTTTGTTGCAAAATCTATTGTGTTTACTAAGGTATAGCACAACTTCATCGGCTCACGGAACATGCACTGCTTATACTGTTACCTGTGTAAGAATGTGTGTAAAATACTTTACTCTCAAAGGGACAAAAAGAAAAAATGCATACAATTCATTTCATTGCATTCTAAATAAATCTGAATTCTTTCTTCTTACACTGATGTAAAATTAAGGGTAATTAGTGTTCCATTTTTTACTGCATATGATTTTATCAGTTTCCCTCTCCTGATTCTGGGAGAAATGTAAGACTGATTATCACATTCCACTTTGAATTTTCTGGAGAACAGTTACCCACTAGTATTTCAACACAAACATGCAAATTTACTGTATGAAACTACCAATTTACAGGTTATGCCCCCATACTTGCAAATTTACTTGCACCTACATATGACCCAGTTCAAGCATGTACGGGGACCTACCACTCTGCTGGGTTTGCCTGTATGCTGCTTCCATGTAACCCCATGTACTATGAACAATTCATTTATATGGATCATATATATTGGGGCTTGAATTGTCCAAGTAATTACACATAATTCAAAAAAGACATGGTGGTACTTGAATATAGCAGAAGTGTATTATTTACTTTATTGTATTAATAATTATTTAAATTATCAGTATAAGTATTGGGATATGTAACAATAATAACCATTTTACCATTATGGCAATGGCACTACATCCCAATGTTTGTAGGTAGGCCTAAGTGCAGTTTTTATCATCTATTTTATGTGTGGGGTAAACAAAATCGTCTCCAGCTAGACGGAAATGCCACGTGTGTATTTTGTACTGTAAATAGTTTATATATTAGAAGATAATCAGTGTAGGTTCGGTTTAGTAATCTGTTGTCTTCATTCAGAAGCATACCTTTGTCTAGTGAAGGGCTGTTGTGAACGTCACCATTTTCTTTGTATGTGCTAAGCAACTTGACGCATGACTTCCAGACCACTTAAAAGATGATGATTTCTTCTACCAAGGTACCCATAGTCTACTACAGGAACATACTGAGATTTTGTTCAATCTATCATTTATTCTGAACTGTGTAAATTTATACACAAATCAAAAATTTTCAAATTGTGATTCTCGTCACTATATAGTGTATTTATTAATACATTCATGTTTAAAGTTTTACTTCCAGAATGTTATAACACAGAATGATGATACAATAGAATAAAACTGAAAATTCACATGAAAGCAGAATATTTTCAACATCAGCCACTTCTGTTAAGCACGCATCCTAAGTTATTAAAATTAAGAATGTAACATTACACAAAGGCTTTATGAATACTGTAATCATAAGAATATTATTTCATTCCTTATAATTGTCCCCATAACAAGACAAATTTTTGTAAAAATCAACAAAGTTGGAAAATCCTGTAAGTATGAATTATAATATGCCAGTATGGAAGTACTGATCAGGGGCTCACATGTTACTTGCCAGTCGAAAACTTAATTAATATCATACACTTTTACAGCATTTACATCATCAAAAACTGGCCCGATATTTAATCAACATCATAACCAATGGACACGACATGCAACAATATGGATCCTTGAATTAAGGAAAGGAATCATACAGTGTAGTAACTTACACAGTTCTGGTGGTTAGAGTACCAACAGCATTTTCAGTCTCTGTTTACAGGCTTTGTCAAATATCTGGAGTGAAAATATCACGTTTGTCAACAGACTGACATATCTTACCACTATTATATACGTACATATAACATTTAACTTTAAATTCCAGAAAATGAAAATGCTTGGGGGGGTAATTATGTTCAAACCAGCAGTTCCCAATGACAGAACTGTAAGTGAAATGAGCTTACTAAAGGGGGGGGGGGGGGGGGGGGGGGGGAGATTAAATGACTGATCCATTGTCCTTTTCATTAATATTGCAATGAAATACCATTTAGTAGGCTGTTACAACAAAGTGGATTCATTTTACTGAGTTCCAGTCTTATTTCACAAAACTTATGTTTTAAAAACTTACGATGCACAAATGATCACAATAATAATAATAATGTTAATTAAATAGTGCGGAGGACGATCCAGGGCTGCTGATAGAATTTTTCGTGGGACCGATCTCCGATGGGGCCTCAAGTAGGCCCTTCAATACACTGTAACAAAGCATTAGATGGTGTATATCATAACTCATAAAACTTTGTTAGCTTTTGTTTTTCAAGCTCTTACTTCATGAAATTACCATGTGAGTAACAAAATTGGTACCTTTTAAAGCAAAGTTTAGAAATGGTATTTTTGTTTCCATATGTTGCTTGCTATTTATCTTTCAGTTGGTGAATATGTAACCACTGCCATTTTAACTTCACCTTTTACCTGTGTGGGGACACAATTACAAAGGGCTGTCTACGGGAATCTGCCACAAACATCAAATGTCCTCACAGGTGCCTCGAAACTGTCATCTGCTCATGCAGAGGCTACTGGGAACTGCTGGTTTATTGAGAAGGGAATTTCACTTTGGTTGCTTAGCATCTACAAATATATTACCTGAAGCAAACAAACAATGGATACTTTTGAGTATATGAAACTAGTGTCATAATATTCTAAGTTTTCGAAATCCAAGTAACTGGACATGCATGCAATCCAGGAACTGTTTCACATCGGCTTAAGTTGCTGTGTAACTTTTACTCTCAACTTCTTGTGTCATTATGGACATTGCAATTCTTGACTGTTTACTTCTGTGTCTGTTACATATTTATTGTTATCATTCATACTCTTTCTCTTCTGAAGAACTCCTATTTGTCTGGATGTGCTGTCCGTGAAGTCATATTTTTATATAGCACTACGATAGGTACTTAAATGTACAAAGTGTAGGTTATAAAATATATATTGTTCCTAATCAGCGTTTCATTTACCTTTAGAACTGTACATTACTCCCACCCTGGTCTGTCATCTTTTACAGACACACCCCTATTATGCAGCTTCGGGTATGCAATTTTAGGCTCACAAATTTTCCAAAAAAATATTAAAATAATAAAATGTTTGAAACCTGTGCCAAATTTTGGTGCATAAGAAGGGGTGCATATATCCTCTGTATTTCATAAGACATTATTTTGGGAAGAAGGTCCTTGGAATTCAACCCCTCCCCCACTGCAAGCCCAATATGTCTTGTGTGATGAATATTATATTCTTGTGTAACAGTATATATTTACTGTTCATACAAAACACAGAAATTCCTTCAGGTAAAACAGATATAACTAGAAAATAAACTGGACAATTTGTTTATCTGTATTTTATTTACTGTCAGTAATTCAGACTACAGCAATATACACACCTAAGATTGGGTGCCATCAACAAGAGAGAAATTTTTAAATAAAAATTGTGACAAGGACTATGAAGATCTAAAACCAAGACAGTCAGTCGAACTGTCACAGATTAAGTTGCCGATTGATTGAGATCACTGTATCCAACAGGCCCTACTAAGCAGGTGTCTCCCCACCATTTTACATGATGATGGAAAGAGACCAGTTTCCAAAATGCTGTTCATTCTTTTAAACACTGCACAATAGACAAAGTTTAAATCTGAGTGATTCTAAGTGTGATGTAACACTGTCAAAAGCATACAGAATTCAGCTGAACTACCCTGCAGACATACCTTGGACTGTGAGTAGAAAAAAATACATATTTATTGTTGGATACTTGAAAATAAAAAGGGAGCATATCATATTAACTTTCATCATTCTCTAGACTGTTTTTTACAGGAACATGATCAACCTCCAATACAGGAAGGGTAGCAGGTGGTCCATCTGTTTCTACCTATACAAACACACACAGCGATTGGGTAGGAAGGTCTGGAGACCTCCAACCCACCCCAAAATTGAGCGTTTGTCACGTTATCAGACGCCATTTGGACAGGGAAAGGGCACAGGGAATACATTCACTGCTAACACTATAGCTGTTCTACTGTTTATGATAGAACATTCTATTATTACAATGGTAAGCATATCTTGGTTTCTGCTTGTATAGCACTATTTAGCATCTATATTCTGCAGGTGTTCCTATCAGGAGGGTGATCTGTAACACACTATGTGGTAGCTATGCTGGTGATGGATGAATATGAAACAAATGTGGGCAGTAGGCCTACAGGTAATCAATGGTTTGCTTTTTTGTCTGCTGCTGTTGTCACCGGTTATTTTACATGAACTTAAGCTTTCACAGGTCCCCAGTTCGGTGTCATGCAACATGTTTCATTCAGGACTAACACACACAGCACAGCTTAGAATATTCAGCAGCCTGTATGTGTAAGTTCAGCGTGGGTTTACAAATGTCTTGGCATAAATTTCAGGATGTGAACAGTTCCACATACGAAAACTACATGCACAAGACAAGCAGGTTCAATAAAAAGAAGAGGAAGATGAAAAAATAATCACAATGGTGCTCACTAAAGAGAAATTGGATAAAACTGTTCCTCGACTTCAACATTCTCCTTGAATACTCCTTACACACCTTGTGCAGGAGTTCATGGTTTCCAAGTTTAAAGTTAACTTTATTTTGAAAGAACAACACATGATTGAAGACTTCTAATGTAGGTGCCAGGAATGACTACATAACCAGAGAGAGCACTTCCAGCAGCTAGTATAATAAAGGGTTTTTGTATTGGTGGGGAATTACAATGTGGAAGTGTATCATATTTCAGACTTTGAAAATGGCAACCAGTTTCATCACCCATCAAATACTAGAAGAGTACTGGAAATAGGACAACCTTAAAATATGAGAGGAGGTTCATGGAGTTATTTCTGATGCCCCACAACTTTCATTTATTCGAAGTAACATGTAATAATGGCTGATACACCATAATGCCCTATGGAGTGTGAAATTTCAGAACTATGTATATATAGTGGGAATCCTTTCATTTTTGGATAGCAAAATAAGTGAAAATAACTTTTCATACATTCAAAGTATAAATATAATGATTTCTGAAATGACAGTTCATTAAAGCCACCTACAAACTATTTTCTAATAATGGGTTCATTTATTTTTAAATGTCATAATGCAGACATCCTCTGGAATGGAAATGTGAAGTTTCAATCTTACAGAAATGAAACATTACAAAAACAAAAATGGCAAAAGATACACCAGTACTTAATTGTCATTTCAGTGTATGTAATGCAAGCGCACTGATGCTGCTACACCGTACCTCGTCGTTCTTTGTTCTTGATGGAACTGGCCAAACATAGAGCAAATACGACACCAGTGATCTGGAACAGAAACAAAATGCACATGGTTTGTCATCTGTCACACTGTAAGAAATGGTTTCCCCATTGTGCCTACTAACTGATTATAATGACAGAGTATGTGGTTGAGAAATTATGAAGTGGCTCGATCTGGACTTACAGAAAATCAGTGGCCTCTTGCCTGTTTCTCCACTATCTTTGATTACTTCATTAATGTGTAACCTACCAAAGGACATATCTGTGATTCATACAGTTAATACTGCAAACCGGCAAGAACTCTTAGCTTAGGATGTTGGGAAACACACTGGCCAGGCTGTGACAAAATTCTAATGCAGACAACAGATGCCAAGTAAATGAATGATTTCACATGTTTCAGACCTCAATAACAAAAGAGACGACTTTCACATTGTGTTCACCGTGCATCTTGACATTAATTTTCAGTTTTTTAACCAACGAATGCACTTTTATTTTAGTATTTCTGTTCAATTAACCCTACATGTTTCGGCCGCGACCCGGCCATCATCAGGGGTACACTGATAAGTTCACTTCACTGTTCACTGGTCCATTTGGTATTATCACAAAACCGTTCCACAGATTTTGTTAAACCAAATGGACGCATTTGGTTTGTTAAATTTTTTCTTTGATATTCCAGTAGTGATATATAGGTTTTGCCTGTTGGGCACTGATAAATTTCACGGTAACGGTTCTGTGATAATACCAAATGGACCAGTGAAGAGTGAAGTGAACTTATCAGTGTACCCCCGATGTTGGCCGGGCCGCAGCCGAAACATATGTAGGGTTAACTGAACAGAAATACGAAAATAAAAGTGCATTCATTGGTTACAAAACTGAAAAACAGACAACACTGAAAACATTCAGGGTATGTGTTATGATAAACACCTCCGCAGTCAACATATAGCCCCCTCCACACGCGCACCCAGAGACAGAAATCCTATATCCTAGCACACAGTTTACTAAACCTTCTACAGATGACGGAAAATGTCTCGGTAAGATGTCATCCAGTCACAAACTGTATCCTCTTACATACTAGTAAACTGTTAGCAACATGTAATCCATGTAGACAAGGACTGGCTACTAATTCTATATGCCTGGTAACCCCAGCATAAGCAGTATATGTATGTACCTCTACTACTCCAACTGCAATAGCAAGTGCACCAAGCAGAAGGCCAATGCCATTAAGCAGCTCTACCAGTTTATCCACACAACCGATCTGGAAAACTTGATGTGCTCCTTCACTGTAGTTGTCGCACTGTCCGTCAGGATTTACACAGCAACCCTTTGGTGGTTTTAAACCTTTGCCCTGCCAGTACTGAGGTCCATCAACACCACAGCATTCAAGCTAATGAGACAAACAGTCACAACAGTTAAATTCTGAAAAGATGTTCTAATCACAGACACTTGCTTGTTGTTTCACCAGATTCTCTTCTGGTGGGGTATATGGACACACTGTCACCTCCCTCATCCAGACTGACACAGCTTCAAGCCTGAAATCCCTCAAAAGTAATGCTTTGAAGTTCAGTTCCTACTTCACAGAAAACACACCGTCTTCTCTTTTGGGAAATCACAGTGAAGAATCGAAAACCCTTGGATACAATGCAGTACTTTTAATATTAAATCAATGGTAATAGAGTAGTCACTGTGTGTTATATAGTTAATAATTTGGCTGCCCTACAACCAATCATTAATTTTTAAAATCTTATGACACTCGACCTTTACCATGGTTTACACTTAAAATCACCTTACAATCAGGCAAATGTATTGCTGTGTAGATGTTTCCCTTATTTTCAGCAGCTGGACATGAGTTGGTGATTCAGGTGCTCACTCGTCATGAAGGATACATCTGCCATGCAGTACACAGTTTCAGATGGAACTTAATGTAAGTTCCATGTTGGATATAACAGAAACCATACAAATGTACATTAAAACATGAAAATTTAAATAGCTCTGCTCCCAGTATTCCCACATGAGACATTTTCCAAATACAGGCATACCCCGACTTACAACACTTCGCACTTACGACGTTTTAAATTGCCACCATACCCCAAAATTGAGGCGCTTGCTTCGCAGTTATGACACCTTAGCGACATGATGCTACTGCTCAAATCGGCTTCCACCACTTGGTGTCACTGTCGTCAGTTCGCTTACAAACACGTTTCGCTTTGCATCTCTGTGATACACTCTGTGATTAAGTGAATATTATTAAACTGCTTACATTATAACTTTTATTTTACTGTTTTTGTTGTGATTAAAATTAAAAAAAAAAAACATAATAATGCACTGCTTCGAGTTGCGACGATTTTCGAGTTACAACAGTGGCCTGGAACCTAATGTGTCATAAGTGCGGGGTATGCCTGTACTCTGTTTTTGCACACGCTGTTTTACAAAAGAATACCAAGTGAATAACAAGTCGGAGCTTAATCTTCTAGAATATGAGGCCATGTTGAGTGGTCATTTGTTACCTATGTTTCAGATGGGCCTGCTGCCTCCGCCTTCAGGGTAATCAAAGGAGAAAACGTTCTGTTATGTAGGAAAGGGGCGGTTAGGCAGTAGCTGTAGTGAGCCAACTGGGGGCAAGTGTTGTGGGATGGGCAGTCATGTGAAGAGCCTCCTAGAGGCAAAGGAAGTGGAATAAAGCTGTGACAGTAAGGAGCAAATGAAGAAATGCAGCAAGAAGGAGAGCTTACTAATGACAAAGGACCAACAGATACAGACTCTCCTTCCTCTTGACCTTCTTCAGTTGGCTCTCCTTCCTCAGTCCCTTAAATTTGTCATTAGCTTTCCTTCTCCCTGTGTTTCATTTGTTCCTTCCTCCCACAGTTTTATACTACTTTCTTTGCATCTAGAAGGCTCTACATCTGACTTTCCTCACCCCAGAACAACTCTCCTCCTACTGGCTCACTGTAACTATCACCTTATCCCTGTCTTTCCCTATATAATGCTACAATTTCTCCAAGGAACATATTCTTCTTCACTACCCTGAAGACCGAGAAAGCAAGCTCCTCTGACATATAGGTAAAAATTACCAATCATTAGGGCGTCATATCCCAGAAGACTGTAACCTTCATTAACAACAATGTGAAAACCTCAAATCACACAAATTCCCTTCTAAAATGTCACTATTATTTACATGTCAACTCCTAAATTTGTATGGCACCGGACACACTCAGTTCATACAGGAGAAACCACACATTTTTCTATCACAATTATGATGTCTGCTTTAACGTTCTCGTGGGCAAACAAGAACACTTCAGATGACATCGCAATGACCAAGGCTACATGGCTGATCTGATTCAAAGTCTTATTCCTGTCTTTTAAGTGTATTCACATCCCTGCAGAACACCTATTATAATCACTGTCCACCCATCTGTTCGCCCACATGTATTGACTAAGGAACTGTTGTCAAATGGACTTTCATGAAACTTTATATGAGACAGTTTTATGAGAAACTGTTGATCTGATTCACTTCAGTTTTCACTGGTGAAGAGTTAACTTCCACAGCTGATCTCAAGAGTGAACAAGTTTTATGTGATTTACAGAGTATCATTTCTCTTTCTCGCATCAGTTACATTTTGTTTTCTTACACATAATCTGTAAATCATGGATGTTAGCATGTCACTGAAAAGTCTGTCAAACGCACCTTGTTAAGTGTATGCTGTGCACTCCTACACCCAGATTTTTTTTTTTATATGAGAAAATTTTAATTTCTAAATTTGAGTCTTAAAGTGTTTGCTACAATACAGGCCTACTGTGACAATGTCAAGAAAAGCAACCACATCCAACAAGCCTGTACTTCTGGTTGTGAAATATATTAGGCCTTTCACAAATGTGGACCTTACTATTATCAACCACAGTAAACAGAAACTCGTAATTAGCACGTTGATTTTCCATTACGTATTTATTTACTTAAAATGTTGTACTTATTATTTAATTTATTTGTGTGTTTATTTTTTATTCATTCATTCATTTATGCACTTTGCTGTGAGCATGTATGTGTACAATTTCACAGCAAGAACATAACCCAACTATAGGCAACTGTGTGTTACTGTTATGCTTTACTTGTAACCTACAGCACCTACACACTGTATTTATGATTTCAAAATAAATGTTTCCAAATTGTTACACACTTATACGCAACCTTTTTCGACCTTCTTCCTCATTTAAACAGCTGTCAAAATATGAGCTTAGGTCACACAAATCTGAAGCTCACAGACATAATAGCATGTCTAGGCATTTAAACAAACATTACATCATAACATTTTAACACACTTTTATTCAGGACAATAGTTGCACAGGATAACCCTTATTTATGTGTATGAAAACTGGCCCAAATATCTGCAGCATGCAGCAGTGACTTACATTGCTCTGCAAGTTATTGACTTCGTTGACTATGGTTTCATCACCATTGACATATTCATCAAAAGTATCCGTGATACTCTTATTGATTGCTTGCTCCCAGCTATCTCCACCTCTGTTCACAAAGGCCACTATTCCTATGGCAATCTCAATGATCAGGATTACCAGCAGGAACACTGCAAACTGAAAACAATGCACTTTATTGCAACACAGCAGGCCTATATGAAAACTTGAGCTACTTCGTTTCACACACTTTCATACAGGATAGATGGTTTTTATTTGCAGAAACATTTTATATTTATGGGCCATGTCATCCCATTTACACAATTCATGTTTTGAAGAAGATCCCAGAATCTAAGCCAGTTATATGGAGTTATCTCCCTTTAAAAGGTAATAGCTGCTAAGTTAGCCAAGAAATACACCACCTTTTTGAACCCCACTACCACATTCAAAACAGCATGAAGACTAGTCAGAATCTGAACTACACACTCACATCCTATTTCGGTCAGATCCAATATAGATTTATCCTCCTGCCTATGCTTAGGTCTTTAATGTGGCTTGTCCCTTCAAATTTTCCAACTACACATTTGCAGCTAGCACACAAACCTTTGGTGTTAAGATGGCATATAGCGACTAGTTTGTGGCAGATCTGGTTTAATGGTGAATGTGATTCTGGAATACAATTGGCTCATACAAACCTGAACATAACTGCCATGTGCATGTCAAATGGGGGGTCAGTGCCATAAACAGGGAGTGGGGTATCAACTGTATGCCACACTGGCAAATATGTGATACTGAGAAACTCTGTTACAGCACTATTTACAAGGACTGTGTAATTTCAGAACCAATCTGATTAGCCACGTCATTTCTGCACTACTGCACAGAATTGTTGTAATAATATTACTGCTCTGACAAAATATGAAACATATATTTAAGTGATTAAGTAGATATGTCAAAGCCAGGTTCACATTGCCACCAAATTAGATTTTAGTCAAAATACAACAATTATCAAAGTTTATGTCAAAGAAATTTAACATGTAACTCAGCAACTCATGACTCCAATACTCATACTGCATCTCACAGCAAACTACTTTGTTCAACCAGTCCTGGCCTTAGGCACTCATGTTAACTATGTGGATATGGGAGACTGCAGTGCAGACACACAAATCAGATTATCTGAGACCATATGTGTAAGTTTATATCTTAAATTCCAAATGGTTATGTACACAATACATAGCAACCTAAATATTATACGCTAAAAAAGGCAACAAGTTATTTGGGGACATGATCCAGCACATGGACCACAGATTTTATATACTAAAAGAATAAAAATACTCAATAGTCACTACGTAAATAATGTTGAACACTGTACTATTAATGAAAACAAACTACACCCTTGACTTTTAGGAGGCAATAAGAGAAGTGCTCAAAATACTTAAAATTTTGAATAAAACAGTCCAATGTACACCATGGCTATGTTCAGATAGTAACACCAACACACTTTATCAACATTTACTTTCTGATATACACAAGGTAATAAAGAGAGCTCATTGTAACTCCAAGAAGATATGTACGTAAATGAAAGTGAATATTTTAATGGACACTCACATTGTGGAGTACCTAGTAGACACCTTTACTATTTTCATGTACTGTATCTACCAGTGAGCAAGCCTTTGAGGAAGGATGAGAGCAGGTACTATTTCATGCATGTCCAAAGAAGCTGAGAACTTGAATCACAGCTCAGGGTATCACGTTATATCATTATTAATAACAGCACTTTATTTTGTTTGTATAGCAATGAATACATTCAGTCCTGTGAACTGATTGTTCTTGGACGGCTTGATCCTGAAAGATGAAGGCATTACAACAGTCCTTCTAAGCAATGGGAATTACTCGCCCAATGACAGTGTCTCAACTCACAAGACTTGAATCTTCAGCAACACCACCACTGAGAACGACAAGTTTTGAACTGGTAAGTATCTAATAATTCTGAATTACATGGTTTGTTTGCAAAACTTTCAACCATCAGTCACTTTGCACCAAACACACATATGGCCCCAAACATGTATAATTGATTCTTCAGAATACACTTATAAAATATAAAATTTACTGTATAAAAGTGCATCTTACTGTAACAATCATGCAGTGGCTCTCCCGGATGGCACCACAACATCCATAGAAAGCAATGATGAAAACAATGGATCCAACAACGATCAGAGCAATAGGAGACGCTGAAATATTCACATCACTCTGCACTTTGTCCATATAGTAGTCAACTTTGTCGATATTGGCATAGGTGAGCGCACCAGCGATCAGTACAGCCAGACCACATAACTGCAACAAAAACACACACTCTGTAGCTAACTGATCAGGAAAAGCAATAAAGCCTAAGGAAAAAGAAGCAGTTTCAAATGACAGTTCACTAGCATTCCTACTGCATGTCACAGCATAAACTATTTTCCTCAGATCTCACTCATTAAGTACTCAATAAATTTACAAAAAAAGAAGTTTGAAACAAACGTGACATTTCACAACACAGTAAACACGTCTTACAATTTGTTAACTTTTTATACAATCCATTTTATATTAATTTGACAAAATTCCACATGATAATATAGAGGCAATGGTTTGAAGAGACTTTCTGTTCCTATTACTATGTTTTTATTTTACTTATTCATCTACATTTATTTATATTTACTTATTTATTCGCATGTTATTTATTTATTTCTTTATTCATTTATTTCTTTATTTATTGCAGTTAATGAGAAGAGAAAACAGAATGTGACATGTCATGGCATATTATTTGTGAAACACATTTGAATTAAAGATGTTGGGGCTTGCGTCACGTAACGCCAGGTAAGATACAATTAAAATGCAGTAGTAGTAGTAGTAGTAGTAGTAGTATATAGTAGTGTGTGTATATAGTTTATAGTAGTGTATATATGAGTGGTGGTATATTATGTCGTATGACGGTCAGTACAAGCGATAATCAACAAGACAGAAACCTGAAAACGAGCTTTTCTTTTAGGGGGGCAGGGGGGAGGCGGAGAGCGCAGACTCAGGTGGAACAGTTGGACTATCCTCCCGTACGTTGGGTCGACCCACAACTTGTACAGGCGCGTCACGGCTAGGCTGTCTACAAAACAGTGCAGCGTGGTACAGGGTACGCTTAACCGAGCACGGCAGTTTTATCCTGCATCCGGGAAATCCCGTGTGAGCTGCGGTGCCATGGGGCACGATAAAAGGGACACTATAGTGGAGGCACAACGTTCTTCATAAAATGAACAGATGCACAGTCAAAGTGTTCGATATATCGCCAGTAAAAGGGGTGATTTTAGATTCAAAGGTTTGTGCGCGCATTTATTATCATTTACTGTTATCAAGTTTTAAATAACGTGGGCTACAGCACTCGCCTTCGCTCCTGCGTTTCAGTCTCGTCTTCCTTTCAAGCAAAATTCACCCCTAAGGATGAACATGTAAGGAAGTTTAAACACAAAGGCAATAAATGATTTTATGACAATTGTTTTGGAATATCCATTTTGGATGGTATCATTACTGTTTCGTGATTCAAAATACTGCGGCTAAGCTTACATTTAAAGAAAGGTTATTCAGTGGTTTGTTACGAGTGAAAAATGCTACAACAAGGGCACTGATCTCAACCGTTACGTAGTCACGTTTAACGCAGGCCGTGATATAAGTCAGGTACTTAGCGGCTTGCTGCTGCCTCTCATAACTAATCAGCTCGTTGTAACAGAGCACTTGTTGCTTTCGTAATGTTCCGTGCGACGACAGTACCGTCCACAACAGCCGTAACAGATCATCTCGCTTCTCCGATTTCTACTACTGCATGCAAATTCACAAGTAGAAACTACGGAAACTGATGGTCCGGCGAAAAATAAGAATAATCCGTTGGCGAAAAAAGGACTGCGGACCTCCATGACCAATCCCACCGATTCCGTCAGCACCAAAAAGTACTGTGTGTCTTGTCAACACAAATCAGGTAGTGCACCGCGGCGTTGTCAAGTGTTTAATGGTCTAGGGAGGAACGTCTTCCGAATGAAGTAGAGCAACCTGCAGGAAATGCAGGCTGAGCTCTGTTCAGCTTTCCAAGAACGAATGGACCAGTTAGTTTGGCTGTCGATAAGACGTTGGATGCAATGGAATGGTGAGGATTGTTGGTCATACATGGGTGCTGGTGTGGAGTTGGTTAGCCCGCTGATGTACCTGGGTGGCGACGGTTGGGAAACCGACGCCTATATTCAACCGTTGCTCATGCATCCCTATCACAGAGTTCGTAAACAAAATGACTGCGTCACGACTGCGCACTCGGCATTTGTGAACTGCATGTTCACCGCCGCTCACGACGACGTAATTACGTCCAAAGAGCCACCTGGCACAGAACCTTTTTTTCACGACAACCGAACACAAATTACTTGCCGACTGTTTGGGTGTGTACACATGGCAAGGGAATATACGCAACGGTTGAGGTTTTGACCCCTGTTGATGTATTTTTCACTCCAAGTAAGTCATTGAATAATCACCTGAAATTAGGCGGACGTGTCGTCATTATCACTGTCCTCTATCTGGATTCTGCAGTAATATTATCGTCTTTTTAATGAAGTCTCCATATTGTAACCGGACTTCGAGTCCAGCCTGGGAAACTTTGATGAAAATAATAACAATGTGTGTGGCGAAGGGTTCGAGTTCCTCACCCCCACTACCCAAAAGGACGGAAACCCTATGGCGGGGGAAGCAGTATTTAAAAAACAGAGCTATCAGCAGGGGGCATGGACCCACTGTTTACAAGCTGGAGACTTGAGACTGTGATGTTGAAGGTCATTAACTGGACAAGCTCATGCAGCTGCGTTAAGTAGGGTCGGCACGTTTTAGTGTCAAAATCACTGCAAGAAGGGTAGAAAAGGGACACTCTTGAAAATTACTTGGCTTTGCTAAGCAAGCAATTCTTCCTAGCATTCACAGAACCTTGAACCCAGCGTTCAGGTTTCAAGCAAAAGGGAACAACCCCCACATCATAGAAGGAACAAAACTTTTAGAGGAGGATGGTGGAGACCCCAATACTGGAGACAGTCGATGTAGGTCTGGAGAGGCAGTCAGCCCATGCGTGCAGTCATTAGTATAACACACAAAATTTGAACAGAATAAACGTACATAAAAAAACCAATTTTGACTCGATGAACACACCACTGTATAATCCCATGAGATCGTCTTAACCGCTGAGTAGTTCAGTAACAATATATTCGACATCCCTTCGCATCAAACGCAAGCAGTTACGCATGTAACTTACAAAGCAGTCAGTTCAGTGACTACAACGAAGAACAGTTTCCGTTAGAAATAACGTCACTGATCATCAATTGATAAACCGGATGCGCGGACAAAAATGGAAGGTGCGCCCTTCCGGTTACATGCCCATTCCTCTGAGGAAAAACGCTATGTGCTACATCATAGTCCTTCCGGTAATTTATACATTTGTGTGACTTCTCTTGGTTCGACTTCATGACACGTGTTCTTAATTTAAATCATCGAAACTCCTAAAAAGAGCGCTTGTAAAAAAGGGAAAACTTTATGTGCCTTTGTCACCGGTGTTTGGCAAGAAAATAACAGAAATTTGAAGCCTTTTCCGTTAGTCCTAGGCTGGATAACCCCGTTTAAATTTATTTACGCCTCTAGACAAGTCTCTAATATTCCTGAAACCAGTACACTTAATAATAAGCCACAGACCTGTTAGAAGGAAGACATTTGTTCAGCGCTCAATCAGGCGCATTAAACTGATAAGTAAAAAAACAAACTGTTGACCAGGCGAATGTCTACATCGTCGATATAGTAAGTCCTAGTCTTTCTCACGCCCACAACAAGAAAACCACGTCCGGGTGGTGGGAATTCAAGCCAGTTGAGTTGTCCGGCCTGTAATCGTCGCATAACGCAGTTCCCTGTTTCTAAAACCCGGCAGACAGCCAAACATGTATTTAACTGTTTCCTCAAAACACAAGCAAACTTTGCGCTTCTGTTCCTGGAAATGTTGCTGTAGATATATAAACAAAAGTCGACTAGTTTTAGAACTAGCGACGTAGCAGGGCATAACCACGACCAGTTTATACTTCGATGTAACCTTCCTGATTTCATTGCCCGAAGGATTCTACGGCTGGCCCGATTTTGAGTGGTAGGGGAGGGGAACTACTGTTCTACTGGTAACAGATTGGCAACAATAAGCGTGGTGCGGCGGAACCATCGAGTACCTTAGCAACATCAAGCACGCAACACGCCACATATGTAACCACTTTCTGAAGTAGGCCCACACCTCACTCATCTCATCGTCAATCAGAAGTGCAAATACATCAGTTCCCTGTAAAATGTAAAACACCTGTCAACGTGTACGCTTTGCGAAATCTTCATCAGCCACTCTCGAACAATTCGTATCACGACTGTAGAACATATGAGCTGGGGAAACACAGTGATGATGCTCCATGTAACAGACAGCGCTGGTCGACCGATATATCGACCGATAGATTGTGGATCTCGTAGTGTCCGCAAAACAATTCAACATAATGCTCCTTTTACAAACGTAGGCGTTGCGAAGCTAGCTACCGCCAAGGAAGCGAATGGGCAGGGACACGGATATACACCTTATTAAAGTAGGAAATACAGTCAAGTTTAACAGTAAAGCAGGCAGCTCATGTCCGTCCGCCCGTCCGTTTCACCTAATGTCTAATCTCGGGAAGTCTTACCGGATTTCAATGGAATGTGGTATTCCACAATTTAATTTCAGTTCATACCGTTCTAATATCTCGCCTGAATCTGACAATCAAATGTTCTCAAAAGCGATGTGCTGTACAAGAAATTAGCACACAGTCATACCCCGATATAGCACCACCCAATATAGCGCCACCCGCACTATAACGCCACAAATTGAAGCGAACAAACAGTGGCGCTATATCGGGGTTTTACTGTACATATAACATATAATACAGATATCATTATATCTGTAACGTTTGACTGTACATATAACATATAATACAGACATAATTACATCTGTAACGTTTTACCGTACATATAACATATAATACAGACTCATTACATCTGCAACGTTTGACTGTACATATAACATATAATACAGACATCATTACATCTGTAACGTTTTACTGTACATATAACATGTAATACAGACATAATTACATCTGTAACGTTTGACTGTAAATATAACATATAATATAGACATCATTACATCTGTAACGTTTGACTGTACATATAACATATAATACAGACATCATTACATCTGTAACGTTTGACTGTACATATAACATATAATACAGACATCATTACGTCTGTAACGTTTGACTGTACATATAACATATAATACAGACATCATTACATCTGTAACTTATTCAGACCGTGTTTGATACGGTGGATAAACATTTAAAGAAAAATACGGATAAATAATCCAAGACTATGCAGTGGATGTATGTAGTCCAATGAACTTAGCAATGCCGGATTTGCACATCTGTCCGGACAAAAAAAACGCAGAAATTGCATTTAAAACAAAACACGTGTACGGCATCAGTGTGTCCCCCGCTCTTATGACGCCGGACTCGTAAAGTCATCTGGGCGCTTTCACACGGTCGTTCGCCAAGCCACGCGACTTCGACCCACCTGCCAGCTTACCCAAGAGGAACGAGCCTACATGGGAAATCATTGATCATGTTGGAAACTTACGACGTACCTGCTGTTTGTTTATTTATAGATTACATAAGGGCACTGTCAATGTCGTGGACAAATTGATAGATTTATTTTGACTGTCTGGCGTTTATAAACTTAATATTATTCATTCCGTACATTTTAACTTTGTATTTAAAGTCCGACACATGTACAATATTCATTCCGTACATTTCAACTTCCGACACATGTACAATTGTACATGTGTCGGACTTTAAATATAAAGTTAAAATGTACGAAATGAATAATATTAAGTCGTGGACAAACTTATAACGTCGACGGTTGGGATGATGGGTGACGATTGTTCGAAAAGTGAATCACAAATTGGAGGGACGAGTACGAAAGCGGTTGTGTGGCCTAATTTCAGGCATCATCCCCGTGTTTGTCTCGAGGGACTGACAAAAGGCATGAACAACCATGTCTGCGTGTCGGGACCGAGATTCGAGCATGTCAGAAGCGTTACCGACTGAACCAAATTTATTGGAATTAATTACTGTAACGTTGCTGTTTGAAGAAATCTGAGGACAAGATCGGTTGCATCCGACGTTAACTACTCGATCGACTGCTGGTGTTTGGAACAGTTAACTACAAAAAAAAAAGTACCCAAAATGGCCTAATTTCCATGCAGATAAGACACTGTATTAGTCAGGATGGCATTATTCTGTGGAATGCTGCAAAATGGTAGCTTGAATGTGTCGAAGGAACAGCAGGACGCATTCACTCTCACTGACAGCATATGCCTAATACGTGTGGTACAGTGCAACGACCGGTTTCAACGCGATACATCTCGTGCGCGGTACGAAAACTCTATGTTATTCGAGGGAGTCCGTTTGTCGACAATTCGGGAACCGATTACCCCGTAACACGGCATACCCCAGATGAACGGAAGCCTCGGCTACACCGTGCCAAAACCTGGCAACTCCATGCTATTCCTTTTAAGCTGCGATGAATAGCCACGGCATTCCAGGCCATATGTTGGAAACACTTCATTCAGTCTGTTCTTACAACGGACACTCCAAGGTCAAGGCCCAGACCCAAACGCCACGCCGTGAACTAAAATCCCCGTCACGACAACCGCCACGTCAAAACCTTATGAGAAGGTCGGTTGGCTCAAAGCTGAAATATCTAACCTTGGGTAGGCCAAACTAGTTAAATGCACACACTGTTTTGAACGTAGGCACATTCCAGAATGGGGCGGGGAGGAATGATCATGCCCCACAACGTATCGACTGAAATTCATAATATACTTTATTGGCACGAAACGATGAAAAACACGACGGAAGTCGTTATTTCCGAAAGTAGAGAAGGCCCAAATATGAGCTACCATCTTGTTTTTGGGTTACTAGGCGAAGGCTACTGCACCAGTTCAAAGGCAAGACAGAACGTTCGTTTGGCTCTGATGATTTAGCATGGGCATTACAATACTGGCAACGAAATTTAAAAAAATTGTCACTTTACAAAAAAAAATCAACCTGTCGCGAAGTCGGATCCAAATGTGGTGTGAAAAATCCGGGGTTCGAATCCCGGCAAGGGCAAGATATCTCACTCTTCTCCATCTAGACCCCAGGTTAAGAATGTGTGGCGCTATAAGTCTTCTCCCCCCATACAGCTTCGCAGAGTGCGCCGGGACTTCACGTTTTATCTTTTTAATCAAAGTTTGGTTGAAATGTGGGTTCGTTTTTAAGGGAGGTCACACCGCTAAGTAAAGACTCTTACAGGTATGAACTGCAACGGACAGACAGTACAATAGGAACATTACAGCGTGTAGAGGTCTGTTCACGAACAGTACGCCACTATCAATACAATTCCAAAGTCATTATTAGATTTCTTGCAATAATGTGGAAGTCACGCACCTTCAGAAAAATTGAACTCGACAAAACAAAGACCAACAGCTCAAGTCCACTCATTAACGCTGACTGCCGAGCCCTTCACCGGCGCTGCACTCTTATGAGAAGTCGCGTTGTGTAACAGCGGGTCTGACCGGATGCTGTACCGTACACAGCACTAGCCATGCACTAACATCCCTAGCCTCAATGTTACATTACACGGACATTTCCCATCTTGTTGACCTCGCACCTGCCATAAATAAGCATGAAGGCTAATGGTAAAAGCAATTCCATCACAGGCCTGGAAAGACCCTTAGGGTTCGAGGAGGTTGAGGCTCCCAGATTTCTAAGACAATCGGCACATGAAGGTGGTAATGTTGTCAGCCCTACGCACCGGCCGCCTTTACCCCCCATGAAATATTCCTGGTACTCATTTCTGTTAGAGGCTGAGTCGACCCCAGGGCCATAGTGCGGCCGGAAGGATTATGTCAATGAAAAATTCCAATGACACCATCGGGAATCGAACCCGCGACGTTCCGGTTTGTAGCGTAGTGCCTCAACCAACTGCGCCACCGCGTGCCCTGAAGGCTAATGGGGTACGCAAAATTGTGAAAATCGCATTCGGAAAATATGAAACTCGACACAGAAGATGCACACGCTCCGGCCCTTCATATTAGACCTCTCGCTAAGAACTGCAGTTCCTTAGCTTCACCATATCAGGATCATTATGCTGCGTACACTGCGTCATGCAAATTCGGATTATTAATTAAAGGGACTGTGAAAATGAGTTCATTCGTAGCGGTGAAACATCCGAGAACAGTTCTTTGGAGCAACCTAGTGTTACGCCGCCTTCTCGAAGGTGATAACGTAGATTGACCTCTCTGAGGAACCTGATGCCTCAACATCAAGGTAAATCAATTCGTCTACCCGGACTACATACACGGCACCACAACCCAGGGGATCGTCTTTCAGTCATCGCCATGACCCGCGAGCCCTCATCTGTAATGTTTCGCTACACGAGTAACAAGACCAACTGCCAGTAATGTTTAAATATAACAAATATGTAAAAATTTTTTATAATTTTTATAATTCTTATAATTTTAATTCTGTATTCTACATATTCCCTAGAAGTTTAAAGTTGAACTCACTGGGAACAACAGTTTTATCGAAATGGTGTTTTACTCTAAGAGGATGTACAAGCTTTTATAATTGATGTATAGTCTATTGTAAAGTCTTTGACCCCCTGAGGATGGCCGGTAACCGGTCGAAACATACGTAGGGGTATACGATATTATTGTAAGAATATAGTGCATGTGTTGGTAAAGTGAAGCCTATGATTGGCAATATGATGCACGGTGAATACAATGTGAAAAAACAAAAAAAACTGTTGTGAAACTCGCGCATCAACAAGTATTCCATTGGGCGTCACGCGTGACGTCGCCCTGTGAGTCACGCGGTTGACGATTATGCAACATCGCTCTTGTAACACGAGCTGCCTCCATCTTGTCATGAACATGTGACAAACTTTCAGCAGGCACAGTGACATCACGCGAGTACTATGAACACTGACCTCAGGGTCTGCCGTATCAAAAGAGATGGAACCCTAAGGGCGTGTCCAGGCCTGTCATGGGATTGCTTTTACCTTTACCTAAATGTAGTAGTGTGTCAGACACACAACTTTCCAACAGACGTTTCCCTTCATCGGCACTCATTAACAGTGTTTCTTTGGTAAATGAATATGCACAGAACACGTAAAGGACACAAAAAATTACCACGCCTAGTGATGTCGGCAACCATGACTGGTCGATGCGTTTTTGTTTTCTATGGCGGCAACAGTCATGTCAGAATATGTATCACAAACGAGATCTCCGGAGGAGTTCCAATTTTCAAATATGTATATTATGCTATTTCAATCTTCTCTCCACCAGGTAAAATCCCTTTATGAAATCTGCACAGAATGTATAGAGAGATTGGGTAACTCCAGCTGCGGAAGGGGACAGACACAGCCAGTCAGCCATCCACCTAACCACAGGCACCTGCAGACGACCTCGCTTGCTATCACGCCTACCATATCCACTGTACAGGTATGATCCGAATACAGTACGGCCTGACGCGAGACTTGAACGGTCCGGGGATCGAATCCCGGTGGAGGCGAGATTTTCCGCACCCGTCCAAACCGGCCCTGGGGCCCACCCAGCCCCCTGTACAATGGGTACTGGGTCTCTTTCCTGCGGGTAAAGCGGCCGGGGCGTGGAGTTGACCACCCACCCTCATCAAGTGCCAGGGTTAAAGAAATAGTACAGCTATACCTCTACTCCCCTCTGGGCTTCGTGGCCTGTTCTAGGGAGAACTTTACCTTTTACCTGACGCGAGTTTTGTCCACTGCCGGTTAATTCGACGTACGCAGGTGCATGAAGACTTGTGGAAGGCAGTCTGTTTTCAAGCATCAACGACACGCGTACAGTTAAGTTTGAACGGTAAATTCGATAGACAGTACATATAAACAGTTTGCTTCTTGTGTAAATAAGCTACACCCTGTAACATTTTACTCCTGAGTCCCGAATATGACCTTGTCTTTCTTCTGTTACCGTTTGGGAGAATAATTTTTGCGTTGTTCGTTGCAAGTAAAATTTGAGAATCGGGATATTTCGTTTAAAGTATTTTTCGTTGTAGCAGGAAGTTTTGTTTTGTTTTGTATGCGACCCTGCGCATGACAGCACCACCGTCAGTGCAATGGACGCTTTAACCTCAGAGGTGTGTGTGTGTTTTAATATTGCTGAAAAAGAGTTCTTAGTATCACCCGAAGAGGCATATTTTCAGCATCTAGTTGTGTAGCTGTCAACTATATATTTTGCTGTGCACTGCGAGAGCATTCGTGTGACCAGACCGTTAAATGCTCTCTGCCTCAGTGTTATCAACAGAGAATGAACTTAAAATGGCCATACGAGAATTAAACAAGGCAGGCACAGTTCTTCACGAAGAAACTGTCAGACACAGAAAACTGAAAGGTAACACTTGAACGAGTTCATTGTTTTGTCAAATTAAAATCAACCTTACAGTGGTTACAACGGACAACTCGCCATTCTGCCAGCTGAGTGCATTTGTGTTCCGTATGATTCTCACAACAGTTATGTCCCTGTACAGCTTTAACTGAATGGTCTTCATTATCGAGACGGAGTGTGTTCACTGTCCGGTAAGAACTCACTCTTTGAATACAATTCAGGCTAATCTGGTCTTTAAAAGGTTCATTCTTTTAAAGTCACATGAGAGAGGGCAGATGTAAATGGTTATAAATGAGAGGTGCATTCTGGTTTGTTCGTAATTTCAACTACACCAGTGTACTTATGAACTTCGGAATATACCTACGTACTTCATGACAATAATTTTAATGCATATTCTCAAATATTACGCAAAATGTCTCGCATTGCGGACAGTATGCCTCTACAAAACACAACGTCCATTATACTGACTCCTCAACATAAGAGTTATTAACAAACTTTAATGTCAGTTTAAGAAAAGACTCTTTATAAGAAGCCTGGCGTTAATATTAGCGTTTCCAGAACAATTCGCCGAATACCAATCAGAGAGAATGAAAATTTCAAGCGAAGTTCCAAATAATTGGAAAACATGAATTTCCTGTTGGGTGAATTTTCGTCACGTCATGCAGTCCCTCAATCAGAAATAACAGCTAAGTTTTTAGCCAGCGCTCTCCACTGATATGCGCTGTGTATTTTCGTAACCTGTTCTTATGTTCGGATCGAACTCCCTCGGTTCCTTTGTCAGAACCAGTGTTAACGTAGTAGTATTAGTTTTTGTTGTTGTTCCAGAGAATAAATTCTGTCACTTCATCACAGGTTGTTAATTTTCGAAGTTGTACATAATTCGGTGCGGATGGCGTAGATTTGTTGAAACAGCTGATGATACAGGGCAATAAAGGTCATTCAGATCGTTTGCTCATTGATCAACTTCGCTGTGCTGAACTGCTGGTCTCAAGTAATTCATTGATTGTAATTAATTCCAACAAATTGGTACATTTAGCAACGAAATCCAGTGGTTGATGGTCGGCCTTCAATTGTAAGTGATCCTCAGGTCTAAAATGACCTTCGGGCCGCCACTGGCAGGAGCAAGGAAGTGCAGAGATTGACTCAGACGACAGCGAAATGGACCGAGACGATACAGGCCGTGACACTATAGGCCTATGACTATTGAACGTACCTAATTCAGGGAGAAAAATCTTAACAATCCAAGGCGAATTAAATGACCATGTACAAGACAAATCGGTCCAAGAATCAAACAGGGCTTCTTAGTTTCAGATTACGAGGATGGAAACTTATAGACCTTACTCCAAACCGGGAGCCCGGGGAGCTATTGACAAGGATGCGCGAATTTATATGCGCACAAAGCACCATCATTTTGGTCTCTATTTAGTTTCAACAAAATATGTAGCGTGAGTAATAAGTTCTGTGTCGTCGGTTCGACATCATTATCGATGTTTCATTCGTGACCCATGGGGTATATTATTCCACCTATAGAGGGGTAGATTTATCGTGTCCCCAAGCGTTGAAAAAATTATACCGGCGTCCGTAGGGGCGACCGCCGACGTTATGCATCTTATTGTTGCTTATACTTGAACGGCTGGAATTGGCACGGACTTTGTAGGCCACTCTCACACAGGACACTACTTGCGATACGACTGCAATGCGATGAAGATACGACACGTACGATACGCGTCTCGCATTGCTTCAGTATGATAATATCAGACAAAGACAAAGGGGACATATTTGTTATCTGGTGGATGACGACACTGAAAGAAAAACGCAACAAAGGTGGTCACAGGGCTTTGTAAAGTCAATAATCGGCGACGCTTTACTTGTACGATGCAATTCGTCTTCAAGGCGTTTCTTACGCACAAGAAAAACTCCACTTATCTTCTAGAAAACAACCTTTTTTCCTCCAATAAAGGGGAGCATTACGTGGTCGATTATAAAACTGACACCCATGTATACGGGTTATAGCTTGCAAGACAGCTACAGCAGCCTTCACAGCGTTATTTTATACGTGTACAGTGTGTGTTCGTGTTGTTACACCTGTGGCCGATAACGAAACATTAACACGTAAACTTAACCCAGCAACTGTTGCGTGATTGTGGGTCATCAGAATTATTTTCCAGCTATGTATTCTGCAAACTGGATCAAACGGGTATAAGCAGTGCCAAATATAATAAACTTTCCATTAAACGTGACTGTAAACACATACAGTGCTAGCTTAATGCACGTGTTCTCGTACGAATTTCTGGCATCCGTCATGGGTATGAAGTTTCATTCAGTGACGATCGTTTGACTGACTAATAAGTGATGCCTGGTTTATTTAACCATGTGTTTTCAAGTTCTCTCAAGTTTCTATTCGGTTACTGATTAGTCCTATTGTCGCCATTGCCCGTTGTCAGGCGTTCCTCAGGAAGCAAAGAAAACGCTTATGTGGCGATCACACCCGTTTGTCCGTCTGTGACCTAATGTCAGCGACTAAACCGTATTTTCGTGGAACCCGGTATAGGAGTTCTTCACATAAACGCTGTCGGGCAGCCATGAGTGAAATCGGTTCCAATCATACTTTACTTCGGAGCGCAAATTAATTTCTAACCGTAAGTCCCGTATTTCTTGACCGATTTGGGTGAAATGCGGTGCAGAAAAGATCTCCACGTGATACCGTTAAGAACTAATGTGTTTCGTGACAATGGGTACCGTGAAAACCGTACTTTACTTAAGGGCGTAAATCTAACACGGTTTGCCCGCATTCTCTAGTCTTGCTCCGTTTGAGATAAAATTTTGTACAGGAGATGGCCACAAAAATATATTAAGCGACTTAAGTTACGTGAAAACCAGACTTTACTTTGGGGCGTAAATCAGCTTCTATCCATACTTTACACACTGACTGCCCGATTTGGCTGAAATTTGGTGTAAACAAGAAGGAATCTGCGTTAAGGCCTTGGGAAACAGATGGGTCTATGTGAATAACTGAGAACTACAATTCAGATACCATGAACCACAGGTATTATGTCGCGTGACGAACTATACACCAGTGTTAGTCGGGTATTGTTATCACTACTCTACTATCGTCACGCGAGTGGGAGACGTTGCTACGTCATTCCGATGTGGTTACGACAGTAAAACTCATTACAGCGAATGTACATCACACCCAAATAAAGCATCCAGTAATAAGTAATGTGAAGCCGATAATAAAAATGCTTTATGAAAATAATACTGGACGCTGAGCGATATTCCTAACTTTCCAACACTGGACAACTTCGAATGAAAGCAAGCAATCTCGCAACCTCGCAATCTTGTACACCCCCCCCCCCCCCCCCCACCCACTCGCGAGCACGACAAACCATCACACCTGCTTTCTTGTCTGATTTAAACTGTAGTTTAATGGCAGATATTAAATTATAAACATGTAAAACTGCTACACAAAACTGCTTTCTCCCAGCCGTCTTGTTGCAGCATGAGAACGAACAGCCTATTAGGTTCAAGTGTCATCGATGGCAACATATGAGTCATGGGCAGCGACTGCTTCTGATGGCTTCTAGGCTAGCGCTTGGAAGACACAGGGTCGGTTACGGGGTATGTGGGCAAGAAGCTGTGGCTGGAACTAGCAACAGTAAGTCACAATGCTGACAGCGTCTAGAGCGCGCGCACGACAGCTGGTAACGAACGCAATGTCTGGGACAGTCATTATTTGACATTCTAATTTTAGTTCACACAAAAGGGATGTGTGGTGGTTAAGACAAAATTTACCCAACGATTCGTCCGAATTTAACATTACAAAAGCTGCTTATAACGGAATTCGAATCACGTCAACATTTTTAACTCAGTACAGGGGGGCATCACTCTACTCGAATCTTTTCGCGTGACGGCAGGCAGGGTAGCACACTTAGAGAAGATGCTGGAAATGTCTTCCTTTGTACCACATGCGGTACCATTAAGAAAGTCTGCATTTTTGCCCACACTGTGTATGTATGTCTCGTAGGATTATCCAATAAACACTGATTACTTCCCTTTAACAGTCCCCGCCTGATCTTCATAGGGGAGACGGCATGTTCTGTGAGGTACGAATTGAGGTTTTATACACAATTCAGATTAATGTTAGTCTCTAAAGCAGTGTTTCCCAACCTTTTTTACATGGAGTATCCCCTATGTATGAAAACATTTACAAAGCCACAAAAAGCTGACAGTGGCGACTGTTCTGTCGCCACCGGCGAGGCGGCTCTGTAACAAACGGAAAGGAACACAGATACAGCACTGCTAAATGTAGCCTTAAATACGAACTTACCAGAACAAAACAAAAGAGCTGCTGGTACTGCCAGATGCCGGACAAACGATCGCGAGATATTTCGTGGTATATTTCGAATTTTTTGTGGTATTTCAAATTTTTTTATGTATTCCGTGGTTTCTGGTGGAACCCTGGTTGTGAAACAATGCTCTGAAGGGTTAACCTTGAACCAACCAACTGCGAGTAGTAGAATTCTTCCGGACAGTCATTCTGCTGGAACAGCAATTGACGGCCTTTTATGGAACCCGCCGTCACAAGCATCGACAGTCCACATCCAGTTTCTTTTAAGCTCCACTTTATTACCTACGGCAAGCTGTCCCGTGCCCTCTCTTCCTGTCGGCTTTTCCCAATTAGAAGCGAGCATACATTTCTCATTTCATATCCTCTTACGCACCTCATGTGCTCCGCCTATCTTGTCCTGCTCATCTGATTACCTTAATTAAGCGTTTCCCAGACTTTTTTCGTCACGGAACACTTTTTAACTTAGTAAATATTTACGTATGTTTTGTGGTCCATCATTTATCAAATAAAAGCGCAACACGTTAGTAACCAAATGAAGTGTTCTTATAAAAATTATTATATGAACAGTAACTTAAACTATGATCAAAAATGCTAAATTCAATTTAATAAAAAGTCTATGACTTTTTTGGTTTCGCGATTTTTTACGGAACACCTATTCACATCTCGCTGAACACAGTTTGGGAAACGCTGCCCTAATTACATGTAGTGAAATACAGCAAGTACGTACACTGTTTTTATAGCTCCTTTAGGCATTATCTGGCCGTGAATATAATCAGAAATAGATAAAGCGACAAGAAATATGAGATTATGTGAACGGAATTTATGTCTGGGAGTGGAAAGTTCGACACACACATGTTCAAAAAAATCACATAGGGCCACATCGACTACAGCATGTAGAATATCAGCGTGGGTTATGTGTTAGACGCTACTGGAGGAACTCCGAGAGAGACAAGATGTCCGCCTCAGTCCGCATCTGCTGACGTTGGTATTTATAGTGAGCCGGAATCCAGATCCTCATTCCTTCACACTATTTATATAACATGCGCATTACGGCTCCTGCATATGCACTCAGCAGGCACCAACCAGGTCTGAAACTCGGTCGCGTTACTGGCGTTTTGTTATGGGTAGCCTATCCAACAAATCAAATTCCGCGATAGTACAGCAAAGACTCCCACGACTGCCTGCTTCCAAAACGTTACCTACTGACAAGTCATGACCATCCTCTCGTCACATTTCACGCTATTCTGTGCTGCTGATACAGAGCTTTAAAACGTCCTAAGATCATTCAGTATAACTTAATGTTATACATACTCCGTGCAGTTGTCGTCCACACGTTTTATTTCCAACTACTAGACAAAGCTAGTTTTTACGCTCCTACATGTTTCGGCTTCCTACTGTAGCCATCATCAGGGAGTTTACAATATTATAAAGACATAAGCAGCCTATTTCGGTAAATTGTAAACATATATATATATAATTCAGTTTTTACATGTCATTTGAGGTATAGTATTACTAAAATTGTCCCGATTAAAATTAAAATACAAGTGAAGTATTTAAACATAAAATGTTACAACGTAAAAACCTGTCTCCAAACATCTTGCAGTATTGCACATCTCCTGCTTTTGATATCGCCCTCAAAATTTGGAATCCCAGCCACGGCGTATCACGTGACATCCCTCCCTCTACCTGCTTCCAGATGTCTCACCAGTCCATCATATTAATCAGAGTCTACACACGTACCAATACCATAAGGAGTAACATTTCGCATTTGTCATTCATGATGAAACCCGTGACTGACACCCCAAACAACAAAAGAGGTCGTTTCAACGACTTCCATCCCTCGCAACGCATGAACATCCTTCATGCTCATACTTGCATTCGAATGCAGCTTGCGTACAAACATCACACCAAACAGGCCTTAACAGCTTTTATCTATAACTGACTCTGAGCAGACACCCTCCCTCTTGCTATAATAGACCGTCTATATATTGGTGCTGTTACAACGAAACATAAGCCACGTGCACGGAAGATCGCGAACATACACCATCCACTTACGACTATTCATACTTACGCCATGACAGTCGGTGAGCCCCCCGCGACTGGTCGATACAATGCGCACGCGTACGAGTCGATGGCGTCCGGTCGCTCAGCTTTCCTTTCTTCAGCTTACTACAGCGCTGTATACACTACTGTATTTGGTCGTCCGACCGATGTTTACGTTTTGCTGCTTTACTGTGGGCCACTCGATGCATGTGTAAGGTACTTCCCACTTAGCGACATGATCGTTGGAACGGACCCCCGTCGTACCGGGAGCGTCTTTAATTATGCTTTGTCAGTATGCAGTAAAGGATAAAAATCATGGACTTATTAAAAGGGGTTTCGCGTGTCTTTACATCATTCAGTTGCTGTTTTGTAGTACTTACTAAAATCAAAATATACAGAACTACAATTTGGCCTGTTCTCTTATGTGGGTGTGAAACTTGGGTCACCCACACTGAGTGAAGAACACGGACTGAGGGTGTTCGAAAACAGGGTGCTCAGGAACATAATGGGCCTAAGAGGGGAGAGGTAATAGGGGACTAGAAGAGATTACGTAATGAGGAGCTTCATGATTTGTGCTCCTCACCAAACATTCGACAGATCAAATCAAAGAGGATAAGATGGGAGGGGACACGTGAATACAGGGTGTCGATGAGGAAACAATACCTAGACTTAGACGGGAGGCAATATTAAAATGGATAATGAATAACACGGGGAGGGGATGTGGCCTTGATTTATCTGGCTCAGAACAGGGACATGTCTCGTGCTGTTGTGAATACGGTAATGAAACTTGGGGTTCCATATGATGGGGAAAATTTTTTTCACTAGTTGAGAAAACATCAGCTTCTCAAGAAGGACTCGGCTCCGTGGAGTTACTCACTGATTCATTTTAGTTTTTCCAAAAAGGTTTTGGAGAATTCTTAACAGCATGTTTAATAAGGAACGGACAAACGGGATCACATACGTGAGTAATTTTGTTGCACTCAGCTCACTGTTAAAACCACCTGGCCCAGTTGCACTTCACTGCTTGACAGTGTGACACCGTTACAAAAGTTGGCCGACCCCTGTCTTAGTCTCATTAACTTCCTGTATTTGTCATGCAGGCCTAATGGTCAATAATCTGTGAAGATTAGATAACCGCTATCTACTAACGAGGGACTATATCTATAGATAAGCGAAAGAAAACAACTTTCGTCAGCAGTTTTCGCAACTGAATTCCATCCATAAAGAAAAATATAGAGAAGCAGCTTAAAAACTGTTTTCTTTAGATACTAACACGTCGATTGTTATGCAAAGTATTAAGTACTCTGTTTCGAACTTTATGTCTTGCTACAAACACCAGGATCGCAACTTATGGCTACTCTTGTTTGTGACTTCTTTCCGTTACTCTGTCGCACGGGTGAGCTGTCGGGTTTAACGGGCTACGTCAATACAGCAACCGAGCCAACAGAAAGTGGTACCCGATAGTCGCCAGATGAAATAATGATCGTTTATACTTTCGATATAACATGGAAACATTAAAGCAGCTGTGAAATTAATAATAAAAATTCTCACTGGTTATTAAGGAACCCATTCCTTTTCAAACTCCTGACGGAAACATCGACATTCCGATAGCGACTTTGCTTCACTTCCCCTCCTCTCTCTTCTTCTTCTTCGTCCTCAACCAGTATGGATTAGGCCCTCTGGCCTGTTCCAATTCAAAATTAATTCCGCAAATCGTTTTTAAATATTTGGCAGGACTCCTTTGGCCACAAGACCATCCATGCCCCGGGTAGAATTTGAACCCGCAATCCAAGTTTTCCAACGGAAGACAGTACACCGCACGGCCACTGTGATCGACCATATTATCGATTGGCCTATATTTTCAACATAACATTTATGTCCGTGTTCCGAGGTCAAAAGCTCCATCACTGCAGCAGTTTCAAAACGACCGTGTTGGCGATAGTGTGGCACTCAGTCTATTGATATTTTGCAAGTACATGGGGTCAGTGATTCTAAAAACTAGACCCTAATACCACAACAGTCAACCTTTTTTTAGTATTACAGTTGATCCATCAAATATGGTGCGGGAAAAAAAGCCTACACGATTTTCAGTCTTTGATGCTGCGCAAGCCCGACATAGACGCTGATCTAGGATATTCCGGCTCGCTTGTGCATGTTCACAGCGTCATAATTTTAAAAGCCTGCATTATTCCGCACATGCCGGTATGTTCACATTCCATCACACATGCACATAATTAAGCAAGAAGAATTGAAAGTTTAAGTCTGCTTCAATTTGACGTACTTAGGAATTTAACAGACACGTTCAATTCCTGCTTTTAATGTACTTTATTCGGAATCTGTACTTTGAAAATAATAAACCGTCAGTTTCAACTGAAAATTTTATTGAAATTATTACTCAACACGCCCTTCGAATACCTTCTTCACAAACAAAACCCACTGTCGCTCAGAACAATACCCGAGTTTGATAACAGACCTACCACGTACTTCGCAAACCCAACCGTGCATGCAAAAGTATGTGTGTGAACTAGTGTTTCCTTTTCGTCTGTGGTTTGTGCGTGGTCCCCTCACTGACCCCCACGCCCGCTACCAGTATAGGGTTGTTCATGTAATACTTGTACAGTATACTTGACAATACAATTTACGAACAATGAATATTAGAGATTATGGTAGAAATGGCAGTGCAAAATGCTGTTTTCTAATGGGAACGGTAATTGTAAACGTGTTAAGTGAAGTGTGCAAATAAATACGGCGATGCCAAACACAGTTCTCGAGTAAGACCATAACAATTACAGTAAAGAAAGTGAAAGGAGCCATCTGTGTACAGCAGAAACAGTTTTATGCATTTCCTTCGATTCAGACATAGCTGAAAAGCAAAACACGCTGCGACGCTCTTCACTCTGATACTAGTACGACAGTACGGCCTCCACATTACACGACCTTCATGACGAAAGAGACGATGTACCCGTCTCACCCTAACTGTGACTTCCAGTATCTCATACAGGCATGAAAACGCTCTGTTACGTGTCCTGGGAATGAACTGGCCTGAATATTGTTGTGAATCAAAACGGTCGACAGTGAACGCTGCTTAAATTGACAGCCGCGACGCAGTTTTGTCTTGTTTTATGTAACTTACAGTACTGACTGTCGAAGTCGCTTGGTTATGTAACGTGCGATACACGAGCCCTTGAACCCACGGTCTATACATTTTTAAAGCACTGGTCTCAAATTATTTTCGTGACAACCGGCAATTACCCGTTTTTACGGACAAATGTTTCAAACGCAAAAGCTTTTTGCCATTTCACTGCCGCTAACCCTCTGAAGCTTTGTGGTTACGTACCGCCAGTTTTAGCACTAAAAACTCGGCATTTCATCCACATTATGTACCCCTGTCCCTTATCCTCACAATAAGCATCCATTACTTGCCTAAACAGCATTCACAGTTTGGTCTTTCTAATAGAAGAACACTGTGTTATCTGTGAGGCACCAACAGACTCTTTACACACAATGTGGATTAATTGTAGTAATCACCGTAGGTCCAGGTTCGATCCCAGGCCAGTCGATGTGAGATTTATGGTGGACAAAGTGGCACTCGGCCAGGTTTTTCTCCGCGTACTTCAGTTGTCCCTGTCACTATCATTCCACCAATGCTCCATAGTCATCTTCATTTTAATACTACCTCTTATCAGAAGGTCAAGCGAGCGAAGTCCTGAGGCCTTGGACCTCGAGTACTTTCACATATTTTTGTCTTCAAAGGGTCAACCCTATGTTGTTCCGTACAAGACACAAAGCATATTGTTATGCATTACATGGAATGTCATTCTCATGGTAATGTCGCATTCGCAACAGTACTTTGCCGGTGCTGACACGTATAATCAAATGGTGTCACGTCCTTCGCGTGAAAGGAAAACGAAAAATACTTGAACATAATTGCAGGCAGAACCAACCTTCAAATGACGCCTACCGTGCGGAAACGTCAGCACTTGAGTCTACCGTGCTTAAATCACAGCGCATAACGACTTACGAAGTCTTACACTTGGCGTGCCGCAGGATTATATTAGAAAGATACATCACTTAGTAAGCAAGGGTTAGTATTGTCCCGTTTTCCCCGGACATGTCCTCTTTTTCGACCCAAACATTTCTGTCGGACGGGTTTTTTAAATTTTCAGGTTTATGAGTATTTGTTACTTCTTAAAGCTTTTGCATATTTTAATGGTACCAAAACTTTATACAGAAATTCATTACTATATATTATATTATAATCGTCGGAATGTCTCGTAAAATTTCGGCGCGGAAATTCTAAATAACTTGAACATGCTTAAAGCAAGTCTGCCCCTGAATTTCATACCCATGAACTTGAAAGGGCTATCAGCAGAGAAGCGCTGAGACACTTGTATTTAATAAATATGTGACTATTTATATGACATCTATTTCAGCCCCCTTTTTCGATGATACGATATCCTTTCTGTGGTTGGTAAATGCCCTCTTTTCGTGTGATGGATATATGGCAACCCTTTACGGGTGCGCTGCATATTTCATCAGGGTGTGCACCCAAGGAACTTCTTTATTTTTTAGAAGGCAAACATTTATTGAATACTCAAAAGTAAATTATTTTTATTCACCAAACAAACTAAATAAACTAAAACTTAACTGAACTTTTTAAAATTAAGAACTAAACTCCACTTAGAAATACAAACTTCAAACATGAGGCACAAAATACCACATTTTGAGACAGTAGGGTGCGCCTAGCACACCTGACACACCCCATGTGCAAGCCTATGGGTAACCCTACACTAAGCCTATATGGAAATCGTCAGGAGATACTTTGCAAATCTGGCTGTCATTACATTTCTTCTATGTACAGTCAAGTACTGGCCTTCTTCCTTTGTGTGGAAACGTTACGCTACTAGTGATCCTCCCTCCCTCCCCCCACTCTCTCCGATGCCTCGGCCAACAACCTCCAAACAAACAAATTTTCATGTACGCTCGTACCACTGCAACTCCCTGTTAACCATACCAAACCAACAGGGTAAGAACTTAGGAGGCTGATGAGGCAACACAAACACTCAACTTCGTAGCCGGGGGCAGGAGGGGTGCATGGAATTTGCAAAATACGAAAGACAAAGAGGCTGTCAACCCACTAAAAAACGCGCGACACCCTGCCGCACCAACGTGTTGCCTCTGCTGAACCACCGTGGTTAGAAACAACCCATTTTCAACAAATATATGTATATGCGAGATGTTTTGTTCAATGTTATAGTGCGCATTACGCAGATTTTGTGGTCCTGACAAAGGCACTTTTTATACTTATGCATACATAAAGCCACAGCATATGTATAATAGAGCATTATATACGTATATAAACGTATGCACCCGCACTGCAAGCCGCTGCACCCACTGTGTTCATGGTTTGGCTACGGGCCTGCAGCCACTTCACACATGGTCCCGAACTATCCATGGGCCTTACATTACAAAAACCAAAAACATGGCGACCACTCATCGAAAAGTTATGTAGCGGACATCTTGTGGCAATAGTACATTCACCATTTTCGTTAAAACTGTAATATTTTCTGCGGAAACAGATCATAAACGTACCGCGAATTTTATGGGGCACATTTCTTTATTAACTACAAATACGACGCAGCAAACTTTTGAGGCGGTCTTAAAATTTCCAGGCAGATGCGATTTCGAATCTAACATGACGAACTGGAAGATATCCGCGCAAGTAATTTATACTTCCTTGCAGCTTCAAGATTACGGTCTTCTGGGGGTGCGACACCGTGTAGTCTTATCCCTATGCACCAAACCAGACGACACATCGCACAAGACCGTAACACATTCACATTCTTACACGGCTTAGTTTAAAATCATGCCACACTTGTCCATAACTTGCCCAGAGGCACGGGCATTTTGTGAGACGAATTTCGTCGCTGACCTCTCTTAACAAAACAAAAATACGTTTTGCACACATAAGAAGTTATTTTCCTTTACCCAAAACAAGCTCTCCCCCCCCCCCACCCACAATGTCACCGGTACTTTTCTACACAGAAATGTAAACCAGTGGCACTAACAATAACGTCATGACAGCATCCTACCAACATTCTTTCACTTTCGTGGACTGTAGCAAATCCCATCACCACTTGCTCTTCGCGCAAGTTCGTGCATTCCCGTCATTTAATTGTAACTCGTACTGATTTTTATACTGGTAATAATCCTTCACAGTAATTAACTTACCGCAAACACCAAGTTGAATATAAACAAAAGATATTTCACTGTTGTAGTGCCACACCCCATGTTGAACCGCTACCAAAAATTGTCCTCGTAAAACACAGCACTGACCACTCACTGCCTCACGAAGAATGACGCCTTCCCCAGCTACGCCGCTTCTTTTGTCCAACTGGCAACAAGCACGCGCAACCGGTTGCGCTCGCAGCTCAACTCGAGTGGTGGCTGCGTACGTTCGGCTCTTGGAATCGCCTACATGGCGACCTATACAGCATTAATACCCCACAAGTAAAACCACGTGAGGATGTTTCATTTGCCAGTGACGCATACACGTTTCGCCGTGTTGATAGCTGTGCACTTACGTAAAGAAACCGGCAATTATTCTTTGCTTCTGGGGGGTTTCGGTGGCCGCCGCACTGTGTTTCGTAATTATGTACCCCATAGGTCATTCTTATTATTATATGCACGAGACTTCTATTGTGCACGTTATTAGTGCTAGCGTTAGCATTATTGTGTTGCTGTATTGACGCGTGTGTGGGGTACCTGGTTTGAAGCAGTACGGACTGCGGACAAGAGAGGGCACGAGGAGAAAATTTTATGTAATTGAAAAACTGTTCAGTAATTATCAATTATCGCTGCACACACTGCATAGCTGTTCCAAAACACGGAACAAGTTTATTGTTGATAGTAAGCGACATCGGAATTTTGTGTAACATGTCCGAATTATTTACAATTAAGTCAGACGTGACACACGAAAATCCTATGTTATGTAGGTGTTAAAATGTACACAGAGTCGAATTTGGAGTGGGTCCACCTCGGCTTTCAGATACAGTAACTCTGCAATAGCAGCAAATACGAGACAATTCAATAAGAAGTAAATACAAAATTTTAGAAATTAAAATTGGGTTTTATTACTGGTGCGACATACAAACACTGACACGGACAGAGCAGGTTACAGTAATCGATATTTACTCATCATTCCGTCGTGACGACTCACTTCACTGTTTACAGTACTACGTTCCCTTCCCAACGCAAGTTTTAGTCATTTCAAACGTCAACACATAATAAAAATCTTGGATAGTCTAGCCAGTTATGTTCCACAAACCCATAAATTAGTTCCCATAACTTCGTCTCCTAAGACAAATCCAGCTGTTCCCGTTTTGTACGCCTTTGAGATGACTGGAATGCTGTACTGTGAAACCAGAGGGTTAGAGTAGGAGAATGGTATAGTTTAGTTTCTTTATCATATAACCACACACTTTTGTCTGCGTGCTTATAGAGTGAAGGCTGATCAGACGAACGTCTGAGAGTTGTAGTGTTTTATATATATTGCTCTTTGTGGTTGCCAACCCACGATTGCCATTTAAGCCATTTGATCATTTCCTGCATAATACGCTAACCGCTCGGCTAATACATTCAGAAATAACCACTAACATCTGGGGTTACGACAATTCTCCAGATTAGGTTTGGGGGTTTCTGTAATGGGTTGATCTCTGCATACGTATAAACAGACGTAACGTGGAACGAATAGTGGAAACCTTCAAGCACAAGGAGCAGAATAAAGCCGATACTCCAATAATATTCCATACGGAAGTACGACACTTGGTCCGGAAACTTAAACCACGCACAGCGCCAGGCGGCGACGGGATAACCAACATTCTCTTACGACAGATTTCCTCTCAGGCGCTCAGACATTTGACTCATCTGTATAACGCTTCGCTGCGCCTAGGATACTTTCCGAATAACTGGAAACACGCTGTAGTTCTGGCCCTACCGAAGCCGAAGAAACCGCCTTCCGACCCTAAAACTTACCGCCCGATCAGTCTTCAACCTGCCCTCAGCAAGCTTCTGGAAAGAATTGTGGTCAAACGAGTGGTCCGACATGCGCATAGGGAAGGAATAATTCCGCATGAACAATTCGGCTTCCGGAAAAAACATTCAACCACAGCGCAATTAGCTCGGCTAACTGAGTATATCACCCATGGTTTCAGTGTCCACAAGCATACGGGACTGGTATTGATAGACTTGGAGAAAGCTTATGACATAGTCTGGGTGAGCGGGTTGCTGTATAAATTAATACAGTACAACTTCCCAAGATATCTCCTCCATTTCCTTAAGTCATATCTCAGACAGGAAGTTTGCAGTTACTGTTGCTGGTTTTTCGTCAACACAAAAAACTCTCACGGCCGGGCTCCTACAAGGAGCAGTCCTCTCACCTATCCTTTGACTATCTATACGTCTGATTTTCCACGTAACCCCTTCGTACAAACAGCCATGTATGCCGACGACACAGCGCTATTTACCCAATCCTGGCGCCCAGATACGATTTCCCGCCGTCTATCACAAGCACTCGCTCGCATCACCGCCTATTTCTCTCAATGGCGACTTAAAGTCAGTATTGAAAAAACGGACGCTATACTCTTCACTAAAAGACGACCTGCCCACCCAGCTCCACTCAGGATGGATGGAACAACGATTCCTTGGGCACCGGAGGTTACTTATTTGGGACTACATCTCACGCCCACGCTGAACTACTCCCATCAAGCGACGGACCGGTACGGCGCTTGGGAATCTCATAAAACTTTTCCCTCTCCTGGCCAGGGACTCAACATTGTCACCATCAACGAAGCTTCTTTTATACACAACTTCTATCCGATCTACATTGTCGTACGCTGCCCCGGTTTGGTGTTCCATTAGTGACTCCACATATCAACAACTGCAAATAGTACAGAATAAATGGTTGAGGGTCATCTCTAACTCTCCGAAATGTACACCCAACACTAGCCTACACTCCTCTTTGGACATCGACTATATTCGTACGTATATTCTGAAAATAGCAGCCCGATTTTACGATCAGTGCAAATCACACACTAACCCCCTCATTGGGGCCATAGGACAATACGAGCTGTCGACTTACACTCTATGTACAAAAGATATATGCATAAAAGACCGACACATGCCTTGCTGTAATTAGAGTAGAGTTAGTGGGTAGTGTTTTTTGATATAGTTAGAATTTTTCACTACAGCTACTTAGATGCCATTCCTTATACGTATAGGTTTCCGAAGCAGTTGGTTAATGGAACAATTGTATGATCTGTATATAATATGCCGGTTGGTATGATGTATACAAGGAAGGAGAAAAATAAAGGTTCTTTTTTTAAAAAAAAAAAACCTGTAAGACCAAGGTGTACACCATGTGGCCCCCTTGACCTACGGTTGCGCCCAGCCTGAGACTTTTTAGCAAAAGAATTTTTACCTAATTAGCCAGCACATACTAACCAGTAGGCCAGTACGGCCTAACCACCTGCCCGCCGCTACCGTTATGTCGCTGTATGCCACTAGGTGTCACTGAATTAAATTTTTCAGTACTAATGAAATCCACAGCTGAAATAGCTGACATGCTATATTTTATCACTGCTACCAAAAATACCAATTCGTACGGATTTTTTATTATGTGGATCACTAGTAAAAGAGCTTGTAGACCCCTGCTATAAGGTAATTAATTCCCGTGGTGGAGGGTCAACTTGATAGGCCTAGAAAAAGCTTCCAGACACTCGAGCTTAGGTACCATGTCGTGAAGGTGTAGAGCAGTGGTTCCCAAACTTTTTCGGTCCACCGCCCCCTTGGTTCCATATACACATCCACAGCGCCCCCTACCTTTTTTAAAAAACATAAATGCGCTTTTGTTTCCACTTTTATTTTATATTTAAAAAATCGTTTAAATAAAATTATAAGAGTTAAACTTAATGTTTTATGTGTTAATTAATAAATTGAAATTTATTATATTTTTTATGATTAACAATAATTCATGTAGCAATAGTTCATTAAAAAATAATATGTGCTTGAATTAGATTCATAAATTAAAATACTAAGAAATTTAGTTCATTTTTTATTTTTAACACAAAAATTACTTTATTTGAATTTTATTATAAAAATAAATGCACTACTTATCTACTAGCGCCCCCCTGTGATAATAATAGCACTCCCTTCCACTTCTCGTACCTATTAGCGCCCACCTCGTTAATCCCACCGCCCCCCAGGGGGCGGTACCGCCCACTTTGGGAACCACTGGTGTAGCGGGAAGGCAGATAAACTTCCACGGACTCTATAACATCGGCAGTAGGCGGAGTTCAGTGGTCAGCAACCGTCGTTGCCTGGGCTTTGCTGCGTGGCCCTCAGAAAGGAATGTGGTCCGAAAAGATAAAACTTCCTGCCCCAACCACTGTATATACTCAGCTGTCTAAACTGACAAAAATAGCGACTCAGCTGCAACGCTAAGGACCGCTTTGCAGCGTTTTCCAGGAACTGTACAGGGCCAAACAGTAACACAACTGTTGCGTTTGAGGCGGAACAGTACTGCAGGAAGGTTGAGTCACCCCAAGCCACTACAGCTGGTCACAGGCGGAATGACGTATTTCATTATCAGCTAGGATCAGAAACGTTTCTCGTAGCCATGGCATCCAGACCGTTCTGGGAACCACCCAGCTTCCTACCCACGCACGTCAGCAGAGTGCTCTGCTCTCGGAGGGCACAGCGGCCTGGTTCTTACGCGTATCGCTCACCTCTGTCGTGCAGAGGATTACATTCGACTCTTATCATGTTGCCATGTGATGAAGCAAGCAAAGTGAAAATTATATTTTTACAGATGGACAAATATTGTTCTAGGAAACACCTTTCCTGTAACCATGGCGACGCCTATGGTTATCACAGTTTTGCTTAATATTTCTTATCTGCTTTATTTTTGCCCTCTGGTAGCTACGGAAACGATTCACCTGGCGTTGAAAAACTGTCGCCAAATTGCTCGTATTAGAGTTTATTCCTCCATCATTAAAACGGATCTTCAAGAGGTGGAATGGGGGGCATGGACTGGATTGATATGGCTCAGGATAGGGACAGGTGGCGGGCTCTTGTGAATGCGGTAATGAACCTTCGGGTTCCATAAAACGCGGGAATTTCTTGACTAGCTGACGACCTGCTAGCTTCTCAAGAAGGACTCTGCTCCATGGAGTTAGTTAGTTAGTTAGTTAGAGTTTATTCCTCACTAGCCAATGTTTGCAAGCAGTACTGGCGGTACGCATTAGGCAAACTAGGCAGTCGCCTAGGCCGCCAGAGATTCAGAACAATCTGTGTTACAAATTATGTAATCTAAGTAAAAATGCGTAAACGTAATTACGAACGGAACACTGTCTAGGAATGGTAACAATTATGTTAAAAAAACTTGCCGAGGGAGTGGTTTATTAAAATGACAGTGTTGCTGAGGGACAGGTTTTATTCAAATTACAGTAGTTCCCTCTCAGAACCAAACAGACGCATCGGGTTGGATAGAGAGGTCCGGTCAGGATGGAGAAATATACCATTAACGTTGCGTGCCGATGGCTGTGGCCTTGCGGTCTGCTTAATTGCGGGGATCGCGGGTTCGAATTCCGCTGAGGGCATGGATGTTCGTCTGTTGTGTTTGTTGTGTGTTGTGTAGGTAGCGGACTCTGCGACGGGCTGATCACTCGTTCAGAGGAGTCCTACAGTGTGTGTGTCTAATTGTGTGTGATCTAGCAACCTCAAAATGAGGCGGTTTGGGCCCGATTAGGGCTGTAGCGCGACAGAAAAAAAAAAGTAACAATGCATGTAATATCCATTTATTTCTCTACAAGTTTCTACTTTCGAGATATAAGAGAACTGTATTACTATGCATGTGTGCCTACATGATTTATGTTAGATATATATGCAGATATCTTAACATTTAGCGCACGAAATAAACCAGCAATTCTTGTCTCCAAATTTCGTACTGGGATATTCTCAGTCGAAATTTGCATGCTTGTATAGCACTTGTAATTAATGGGCATCATCACTCGGATGAATTTGCAAGACAGCATTGCCGTGTGCAGATAACGCAATTCACTGAATTCACAAGGGCTGCAGGTTAGTCTGGTAGCACTATAGAAAAAAAATCAGAGGAGAAGTAGTAGTTACAGAACTGTAACATGGGGAAATTCTTCAACCAGAAAACACCTGTTCCGCTATTACGTAGCACGTTTCAGAGTATATGAAGATACGTTTGCGGTCCGGGATGGCGTAGTCAGTACAGCGCCTCGTACCGGGTTGGACGGTCCGGGGATCGAATCCTGTGGCGCGAGATACTCCATACCCGTCCAGACCAACCCTGGGGCTCACCCAGCCTCCTGTACAGTGGTTACTGGGTTTCTTTTCTGGGGGTTAAGCGGCCGGGGCTCGGTGTTGACCACCCACCCACATCTAGCGCCGAGGTTACAGAAATAGTAGAGCTATACCTTTACTCCCCCCCCTTTGTGCTTTCATGGCATGTTATGGGGTAAACTTTGCCTTTTTACCTTTATAGAGATACGTTTGTTTCAATCCATTACGTAATGGGGACTAAAAGTTGGGAGCATGATGGACGAATCCGCTATCTTGAGCAAGAAATCAGCCTTTGTTATCTGCATTAGAAGTGCTCCCCGATTCCTAGAAACTTAACACACATTTTCGACTTCGTGGAACTGAATAAGAGGCCTGCCTCGCCAAATTCGACGTTTAGCGGTTAGCAGTGTGAACGTTCGATTGGTAATAATGTCTTCACTCCCACTAGGAATTCGCTGTTGCTGAAAGATGTCTCCCGCTTAATATTTCTAATAAAAAATGGACGTTCTCTTATTTTCTCTCGAAAGGTTTCGTTCCTATTTCAGCTGTGAGAGTAAAGCACCATGCTGCTATAACGACAAGTACATTGCGCCTTACTGAAAAGAGAAATATCCAGGCTCGACTTGGAATGGAAGCACAGTTTCTAAGCCATTGGAAGTTTCAGACAGGTACATGGCATCACTGGCACTGGAAATTATTTGACATATTTTCTTACAGACTGGGGATAATTTTTATATTACGTTTATCTTTATAATGGCATAATTTTCAAGGCACAGGAATTTTCCGGAAGGAAAGTGTTACCCGTGGAGCCCGTATCGAATACGCAGGTTGAGGAGAGAACTTTTTCTGTTACTGTTTACAAAATGTAACATTGGTTTCTCTACCTCTTCTTGTTTGTTCACAGTAAAATTTCGAAATGTACTATTCTTTTTAATAAACCTATATATTTTTCTTCTAGTTTTTTTAATATAACCCACACACAAAAATGCTTACAACATAATCTTTATGTATTATTAGACGCGTGTGTTTGTTGTATCGCTTTAACAGCCCGCTAACTTCACTTTCAGTTTCACATGAAGCGGATGTTACTGTGGATAAACATTAAGGTCGTCACGCAACGATCAAAGTGTTGGTTCCGATAAAAAAAAATTCCGCCTACATTACTTGACTTTTATGCAAATAAGATATACTGACATAGCACCAAATATGACCTCTATGTTGCAGGTTACATTTGTGCACTGTGTACAAAGAACACTGAAATTTCCTACTGTTCACCATATGCCTAAGCACCACGCCATATAAGGCTTGTGGGGGTCGTAAGTAAGCAAATAAATGTTAGTGGTCATTTTTACGCCTCGTTCCGCTTGCCCCAAGGAAATGACACCCAAAGAGAAATGAAGGTGGTTCCTAGAGCAGTAGGATATGGTGGCGAAGAGAAAAATCCGGGCCCGCTCTCAGAAATTGCAAATTAAATGCATGAGATTAGGCCGTGCCATGGCTCAGGCTGTTAGTCGCCGGTCTCTCACCGCGGAGGCGTGGGTTCGATCCCGGATCAGTCTGTGTGGGATTTGTGGTGGACAAAGTGGCACTGGACAGGTTTGTCCCCGAGTACTTCGGTTTTCCCCCGTCAATTTCATTACACCGGCGCTCCATTACACGGAATAACGACAAAAACTAATCATCTTCATCACAAGGTTGCACAATAAGCCTTAAGGCTGCGGTGCGTCCGTAGCTTCTGCTGCGGGGCCTTTCACACAAAAAAATTCATGAAGTTATCTGTACCATATACGAACATGAGGAACTTAAGGAAAATAGAATGAAGTGTAAAGAACGGAGGAAAGGTGGCAAGATGGAAACGTACAAGTAAGGATAAGTGGAAATACGTACAGTTTAGGGTAAATTTTTGGCCCGAAATTTTCAAATTGCGTTCTGGATCATAAATACACTGGGTATGTGCTGTGCGTATATTTTTGTAGAAGTATATTTGTTGAATGTAAGTCTGCCTGAAACGCCGGAATACTGATGTCCTCTAGGAATCCGATATTGGCAGGTTTTACTGTACAGCCCCAGGCATCTTGTGACTGTCTAAGGCACTGACGCAATACTCTCATATGAAGAAGCCTAGTTATTTTCAGTGATTTAGGACTGCATTCTAATAGTTTATGTCACGTCATAAAATTACACGTGACCGAGAGATTAAGAGTACACTTTGAACAGTGGTGACATATGTCACTGACGCTTGCTTGTAAATTATTGAGATAAGTTGGCGCTGAAGAGATAAATCAGCAAAAATATTTTATCAAAAACCCGCATTTTCTTTAACTTACAGCGCACTCTGGGTAAACGTATGTACCTATAGAGGTAAAAAGACGATTCAGCAATAACTGAAACAAATCCTTCATAGCTGGAACAAATTACGTTTCACCACACTTCGCACGTGGGGCATTCTTGGTGTTACATTGGCACGGACTCGTTTCTTGTAACAAACAACTCAATAAACTCGATCAGCAATGCATGAATCTGGGAGTATATTAGGCTTTCACAGCGGTGTAGTTGAGGACCCGTTTTTCTGGGATGTAGCTCCGCGTTACTGCATGATTGATGCCAGGCATTTCGATGCAGCGTGACGGTCTCCTCTTCAAGGGTCTAAAAGTCCATGACCCTAGAGGATGAGACGACTACTTTGTCTATAAGCGTCGGGCATCACTAACCCAATGACGCGGCGCCATATCTTAAGACGAAACTTAGATCTCAGTAAATTACTTCCTGAATCTATTCTTCATAGGGAGAATCTTAGCACATCTTTTTTCAAATATCGGTTGTGGCTCATCTATACTGGGACTTGCCTTTCATCTCATTTTAAGTTAAAATCTCTCATGATGTTTTATATATAGTGTACTTTTATTTTATTTCCGTTTCTTCTTTCTGTTTTTCTTCCTCCTATAGGAGAGTTTGTTATCACACTGGCTAACGGTGGCAGATTCGTTGTCATGTTACCTCTGTTGCATAATACGTAACAAATGCAGGAGTTTAGGCATATTACACTCCCCACAACCTACATAAGAGTAAGAATAAGGCAAGCTTACACTTTTCAGAATACATGTAATGTTTGAATCAATTCACATAATGTTCCTGTGAACAATAATTCTTAACTAATACGTAAAAACGAGAAAGAATTACGTATAGACTGAAAAATGCGTGCTTCCCTTGATCGCAGTCTTTGGTACGAACTACCTTCAATCACTGCCATATATTAGTCTTTTAAATAATAACTTGTCCGATGTCTTGTCATGTTGCCAACATTCGAAATGCGCTAAGAACAGTCAGTCATGTCCGTCATGTTGCCCAACGTCCCCGTTAGGCAGATTGCGCGTCTTTGATTGAGGCAGAACACAAGGAGTTAATCACCTATCGCCTTGTCGACAATCAGCTGGCCGTGAGTTCACATAGCATGTTTGTGTTCAGAGTCATCACTATTTTCGAGTGCATACTGACAGATATTCAACTCTTGCTGCAGACGTACCCGTTTTGTGTAATTTTTGTACATCGCTGGCCTTTGTGTTCCTTTATTACATGAAGGTAAGTCAAAAGTAGACGTAGTGTTACAAGTTTTTGCAAGATTATCACAGAGTGGGTAGATGGATGTTTTTTTCCGTATACTTAAATAATCGTCATGTCTCAGAGTATTTAGTCCAAACGTTTGCTGGTTTTACAACAATAAAATAATTTCGGGTGGTCATTAAAGAATTCCTGCAGCGCGTCTTTCATTTCAGCGTCAAGGGGAAAATTTTTCAACGAAATGCTATTTTGTGTTTTATTCCAATATGCTAATTGAGTTTTTCCATTAACTGTTTGAAGCCTGGTGTTAAGAATGTGTACCAGCTGATGTGACATTCATAAATTGTGCATTTTGTCACACAATTAATAAATGTGTCTCGAAAGGTTCTCACAAGATTCAAAGATTAGTTTCCAAAATGCTTTAACTGACTGGTCTTTACATCGTGCAATGGAGACGGATTGTGTTTTCTGTGAAGTACGACCTGAAGTTTACATCAATTTAAAGGAAATTTAGTCTTAAAATTGTCACTGTAAACAAACATTGCAGTATTCATTCACCCTCTCTTGAATCTGCGGACCCTATCATAAGCTGCTCTGTGTCTCATGCATTTATCGCCATATTGAATTGCCATAACAGTCTGCCATTTGTTTCTATCCTGAGACAGATGGGTCCAGTCCACATCCTTAACTTTCTGCTTGTTTGAGCCCCACTTGATACTATTCTGCCATTCACACCTACGTCTCTCAAGTGGTCCACTTCCTTCAGGATTTCAACCGCAATTTGTATGTATTTCTCACCTCGCCTGTGTATAATACACACCCAGCGCTTGTCTTTTCTTTAATTTAATCATCCTCGTACTATTTAGTGAAGAATACAAACCATGAGCCTTCACGCTGCGTAATTTTCTGGGCAAGGAAATATTAAGGCTAGTCGAAGTAGGTCTGTGTCTATAGAAAAACTAGGATATATTTCCTGGGGAAACTGTTTTGAATATCATATTGACGGGAGTTATAGATGAATAATCTGCACTGGCCCGCTAACATACTAGCAACCGCTTGAATTGCTACCAAGGCAATACTTGTTCACAGTTCTTGGTTTTGTGTTCGTTCCATATTCGAGCGTTTATGCCAAGTTGACTGTGTTCTTTCTTCCAGTTACAGAAAGGAATGCTTTGTGTGAGAAATGACAATAATATCAGTAGTTAGATATTGTAATGACACTCAACAGGGTGAGGTAGCGGTTACACTCTAGGCCTGTTTTGAAAAGTTTCCGGTTCGAAACGCGGCCGAGACACCGGCTATTTGACTGACAGGTTTTCGTGGTCTTCTTCAGTCCCTGCAGGTAAAACCCAGAGAGTACCTAAATTAAACAACGACCTCTTCATTCCGTATTACCATTCATCAGTCATACTGCCATCGACGCTATGAGCATATAATCCAAATCACTGCGTCGTAAAATAATCCACATTAAAGTAAAGTAGAGTCGTGTTAGTAAAATCAATCATCAGTGTATTTGTATGTGTCGGTATGCATGTAGTTTAAAGTATATTTAAGAAGGAAATGGTACGAAAACAGTAATACAGCATATGCAGTAGTGTGCAGTATACAAAACAGTAATACAGCATATGCAGTAGTGTGCAGTATACAAAACAGTAATACAGCATATGCAGTAGTGTGCAGTATACAAAAGAGTAATACAGCATTTGCAGTATTGTGCAGTATACAAAACAGTAATACAGCATATGCAGTAGTGTGCAGTATACAAAACAGTAATACAGCATATGCAGTATTGTGCAGTATACAAAACAGTAATACAGCATATGCAGTAGTGTGCAGTATACAAAACAGTAATACAGCATATGCAATAGTGTGCAGTATACAAAACAGTAATACAGCATATGCAGTAGTGTGCAGTATACAAAACAGTAATACAGCATATGCAGTATTGTGCAGTATACAAAACAGTAATACAGCATATGCAGTAGTGTGCAGTATACAAAACAGTAATACAGCATATACAGTAGTGTGCAGTATACAAAACAGTAATACAGCATATGCAGTAGTGTGCAGTATACAAAACAGTAATACAGCATATGCAGTAGTGTGCAGTATACAAAACAGTAATACAGCATATGCAGTAGTGTGCAGTATACAAAACAGTAATACAGCATATACAGTAGTGTGCAGTATACAAAACAGTAATACAGCATATATAGTAGTGTGCAGTATACAAAACAGTAATACAGCATATACAGTAGTGTGCAGTATACAAAACAGTAATACAGCATATGCAGTAGTGTGCAGTATACAAAACAGTAATACAGCATATACAGTAGTGTGCAGTATACAAAACAGTAATACAGCATATACAGTAGTGTGCAGTATACAAAACAGTAATACAGCATATACAGTAGTGTGCAGTATACAAAACAGTAATACAGCATATACAGTAGTGTGCAGTATACAAAACAGTAATACAGCATATACAGTAGTGTGCAGTATACAAAACAGTAATACAGCATATACAGTAGTGTGCAGTATACAAAACAGTAATACAGCATATACAGTAGTGTGCAGTATACAAAACAGTAATACAGCATATACAGTAGTGTGCAGTATACAAAACAGTAATACAGCATATACAGTAGTGTGCAGTATACAAAACAGTAATACAGCATATACAGTAGTGTGCAGTATACAAAACAGTAATACAGCATATACAGTAGTGTGCAGTATACAAAACAGAACAATGTAATTTAGCAATAATAAAATACTGGGTCTGGTAGCTCACTGTTCGATGCTGGAGGCTCTTCCTCTTCTCTTCTGAAGAACCTGGTTACGGGTAACTGCCTTTCTTTTCGCATTAACTCATTGTATGGGTTTTAATATGGGCGCAAATCCTCTTCGGGTGTCCGATTAGTTTTCATTTATTTTTTTGAAGCCGACCGCGTGTACGCGAAAGCGCTTAAAATATTTCGCGTAAAAGGGGACTGTTCTGTAATGTTGAGATAAATGCTGACTCTGTTGATTTGTGACCGATTCTATCATAAGGGACGAATACCAGTAAGCTGTAATTAAATATGTATATATACACATATAGAAGCATTGCAACAGATGTAATTTTTGGAGTACAAAGAAAAATTTACACTTCTCTAAAATACAGACTCGCAATCAGTGCTTTACTGCATAACTTTGGTACTTTTACGGTATATTTTAAAAGAAATATTATTTTCCTATAAAGAGTCCAGTCTAATAAAATTAATGGAAGCTACTTTTGCACAAAGAGAATTACGGGTTTTTAAATGTTATAACTTGTTCTTTGTAAAAAAAAAAAAGAGGTAGTAAGCTATCGTAGGCTACCCTCAGAACACAGCTTTCTATAAACATGTATGTATCTAGGTATTAGCTTACATACACTCTCACGTCTATGCGGATTTATTTTCTGCTGGTAACACCTGAAAATGTGTTATAATTGAATTTTTCATAGTACTTTTTATTCAGCTCCAAGATTAATATCATGACACTTTTTTTAATTTTATTTATTGGTTGATTTAAAATATGAATGACAAACTGACACAAAAATAACAAGAAAACAATAGTAAAAATATTACTAATAGTACTATTAATACTACTACTTCTATACTACTACTAACAACAGTAAATTGCTATAACATTGTCATTGCCATAAATTTTTGGAGTAATAGTTATGAATTAAAGCGATCTTACATATCTCCCCATCGAAATCCCTTGGCTAATGCATGCTCTTATAGGCTTTCAAATATTTGTTTTCGCTTCTTCGTGCGCAATGCATTCTTTGGGTACTGGTCACCTTCCTTCCTTTCAGAATGTACTGGTCAACTTCCTTCCTTTCAGAATGTACTGGTCACCTTCTTTCCTTTCAGAATGTACTGGTCAACTTCCTTCCTTTCAGAATGTACTGGTCACCCTCCTTCCTTTCAGAATGTACTGGTCACCTGCCTTCCTTTCAGAATGTACTGGTCACCTGCCTTCCTTTCAGAATGTACTGGTCACCTGCCTTCCTTTCAGAATGTACACGTCGTTCATTTCTAAGATCTAAATATCAGCTTTCCGACATTGTTAATATATTTCCATTCTATTTCTTCCCTATTTATAGGCGTGCAAATTCAGCTGCTCACCTAAGAGAATGCATTCATATATACCAAAATTTTCTTCCACAAATCTGTCCTTTTTCTGGCTTCTGATCCGCTGAAATAACAGTTATTTTTATTGTCTTATTCACTTTTGCCTAGCCTTAAGAGTTGTATTCTTAATATTATTTGTTGTGGTATTTATTCTCTAGGGTTTTATTAATGTTTTAAAACCCCATCGTTTATACAAAAGTTGAATGTAGTTTTGGAATCATTATCTTGTACGAATGGGTAATACTGTGTCAAGAATTTCGTGGAATGCATAAGGATATTCCGTAACCAATCTATATCTATCAAAAGAAAGGAACTTAATATAAATAGACAAGACCTCACTTCAAAGTAAAAGAGTGCGTTAAACGATATTGTAAAATTCCCCGGCAGTAGAGCTAATAGGTTAGGACGTAAAAAAAATGGATCATGAGCAAATAATGAAGTGATTATTTTTATTGCCATATAAATATCCTATATGAAAGTAATTTGTTTACATAAGACTATTTTCGAGAAACTTAAATAATCCAGGATATCCCAGTAGAGCGCCGATCCCAGTGGCCGCACGGTCTAAGGCGTGGGTCTACGGCCGCTCGCTTACTGTGATTGCGGGTTTGCATCCCGCCGAAGGCATGGATGTCTGTCTCTTGTGAGTGTTGTGTGTTGTCAGGTAGAGGGCTCTGCGACGAGCTGGTCCCTCGTCCAGAGGAGTCCTACCGAGTGTGGTGTGTCTAAAAAGTGTGATCGTGAAGCCTCAAAAAATGAGGCGGCATAGACCCCCAAGGGGTTGTCGAGCCATTGAAAAATAAAATCCCAGTAGAGCATAGAATCCTGGCAGAGGCAATACAATGGTGTCAGAACTTGCTGTGGGGCTGTGGCCTCCTATCCAGTGGGCATAAAGAGCACTTTTTCTGGAAGATACATCGGCCAGCGCTTGACGCTGACCTCACCTCCAGCTAGTGTTGGGTTTAAGAATGCATGAAGCTATAAATCGACTTCTTCGTACGTTTTATAACGAGGTGCTTAATTGAGCATAGGGGCAGTTTTAATTTCACTTACAGTCTTTGATACACATAAAAGTGTCAAATGTCGGTGTACTTCACACAATTGCCGTTCTTCCTGGCAGCAAAGAGGAATGTTGTAGGATGAAAATTTTTGTATCAGAAGATACAGTACCTGTCTTTAAGCATAATAGTTTGATTTATCTAACTTACAAGTTGGTCTGAGAAGGTGAAGACGGGGTCAATAAACATTCTGTTTACTGTAACACTTTGAAACCCCCAAGAGGATTTCAGAATAGCGTGCTCGGATTATTTACCGGCAGCATACGTATAAAATTTATTATTATTATTATTATTATTAGTATTAGTATTAGTATTAGTATTCATCTTGGTAGATCTACAATACGCCACGTGAAGGCAATTTTTTATTTTCACAAACCCTCACTTTTGTGTGTTATTTAAAGACATTATCAATTGCTGAGATCATATAGCGTCGGTGATAGATGAGTTGATAAGCATGGAGAACAGGTGGAATGATACTGACAGGGGAAAATTGAAATACTCGAAGCAAAATTGTCCCAGTGCCCCTTTGAGCACCCTAAATTCCCCATGGACTGGCACTGAAAACAGGCCTCTGTAATGAGTGGCCGGCAACTAACCGCCTGAGCCTTGACGCGGCTCCACAGTCACTGTCACAGTCAGGCTGTCTGGTCCAAAGTCACTCCTATATGGTCCCATCTGCCCCCCGGCACCAGAGGAAAAAATTACATATCCCTGATTTTAAGAAGTCTGTTTTTTTTAGAACTTTGTAAGACCGAATTTAAATATTCGTCAAAATCCAGTAGTCCGCTGAGATCGATAAGAATGTGGGTGGATTCTCTTGTGGATACATAAGCTACAGATTGTTAGCTTTACATCTCTTGTGACGCTCGATTTCGAAGTTTGCTTCTTCGCACTTCGTTCTTGAGTGAATTTGAGAAACACAGCGAGCAGAGAACTCCAGAAATCTGAAAAGAGAATCGTGTTATGTGCAGAATGAGCTACAAAAGAGAACAGTGTTATGTGCAGAATGAGCTACAAAAGAGAACAGTGTTATGTGCAGAATGAGCTACAAAAGAGAACAGTGTTCTGTGCAGAATGAGCTACAAAATAGAAGAGTGTTATGTGCAGAATGAGCTACAAAAGAGAACAGTGTTATGTGCAGAATGAGCTACAAAAGAGAACAGTGTTATGTGCAGAATGAGCTACAAAAGAGAACAGTGTTATGTGCAGAATCAGCTACTAAACAAAAGGCATGTATATACAGTACATCAAAGACACTGGTCTTGCTGCAACTGTTAGAGCCGGTTTGGCTCTCGGCCGTATAACGTCAGAGTAAGGTTTTTGCAGGTCTGCCTGTCACTCCAGGCGAATTCCAATGTAATTCTTACAAATAGGTCACGACCGCCTCCTGTCAATCCCGTATCATTCGTAATCATTTTCCCGTTTCATTCGACGATATATAACCTCAAAAACCGGGACAAAGAAAGAGATGGCGCTGTTAATTAACCAACAGATCAGTAGTTCGTAGCCTGCAGGTTCGATAAACGCACACACAAAGATTAACAGGGACAACACAGTCTTATATCTGGAACTAACATGAGCCACTTCGTGTTTCCTTCTAAGATCAGCTTTAGCCCTTTTGTTTTCAGTGACGCAAGTAGGAACAAGAAGAAAATTCTGCTAGGCCTGCCAGGAACCGATGTGGTCGAGATGCAGGGGCTGCAGTGTCACACAGCTACGTGTATGTTAGATGAACTTAGACGAATACATTTTGTTCTGTAAGAAGCGCCATTGTTTTCATTATGGGAACAGAAAACCCATTACAGCAAAGTTCCGTTAACTCAATTTGTTCTCTGTCAGCAAACTAAGGGCACGCCACAGAAGCTGTGAGATTTATTTACGTTGTGAAAACAGATTACATGAAAGTGACTGAGACGGGACATGTAGAGATGCAAACACAAAAGCAGATGTAACTATATCAACAATATTGCATTCTAGCTGGAGAAAATAGCTCGGTAGCTGGTTACCGGATAGAACGTTGTAGTTCGAATCTCTACAGGTATTTTTATCATCGTCACTCTGTTTAGACCATCGCTGGGGCTCACCCAGCCTCCTATGCAATCAGTTCCTCAGGCGTAAAGCGGTCTGAGCGTCAAGCTAACTACTCACCTCTGTCCAGTTCTAGAATACCTGGAGCATTGCCTTTACGCCTTGCAACAAAACGAGTAAGCTTTGCACGTGTTTCTTAATTGCAGTTCTACTGCTTTGGTTCAATAGCATCGAATGACAAGGTGAGTGCAAATGATCAATTAGAAGCATTTAGGCTTCGTGGCCTATTTTAAGTTATTATCTCAGAATATTTTCAGGGATTGTAGAAATCTTAAAAACCTCAGTTGCAATAGCCGGCCACCTTGCCAAGAATTAACCCATAAATGACGCTAGGGTTTAACTTCCACTTGCTGTCCAGTGCGGTAACCTTAAATGCATTCACTACCGTACACTGCACCGTGGCCGGCAGCATGTGAAGAATTAAAAGTCCATACGTTGCACCGAGGCCTTCATAACACAAAGCGGGAGGTGCTGCGTTACACTTACTTGTCCGATAGCCATCGCAATGGATAGCAGAGCCACCCACAGCAGCCGTTCTTGAACATCTTGCGCCAGGGACACGAGACATCCGCGCTGTGATAAGGAGTGGCACGATCCCTCGTGCTGGTTCGCTGACACGCAGCATGACCAGTCCACCTTTCCAGTTCGGCGGTAGTCAGCAGGCCCGTCAATGCCGCAGCAGTGCAACTAAGAGAGTCAGTTGGTCTATGCAACACTTTATCAACATGCAGGGAACAAGGACTGCTCCGGCCACAGGATGGATGATCGAGGTTCGACTTTCGTCAGCAGTAGGATTTTTCCTTTCGTCACCACTTTCAGACCGCCTCTGACCACCCCCATGCTTTCTATGAAGTGGGTACCAGCAACCTGTTCTTTGTGGTTTAAGCGGCCGAGGCGCGCAATTGGCCACACGCCTCCATCTACTACAGAGGTTCAGACTGTCAGACGCTATACCTCCACCCCCACAGTTTTTCATTATGTGGTAGGCCTACTTAGTTAAGCACAGAGACACTTCACCATTACGTTCCTAGAGATGCTAATTGGGTTCTAATAACTGAGTTCAGGTAAGAGAGAGCAGACAACAGAGATGTGTTTTTTTTAAGTCGGTGTGTAGCTGTTGACTGGTTGGTTGTGGTAAGAACAGTGCAGATACAGGAAAGGGAAAAATTTGATGTAATAGGCCCTACAAGTTGGGAGTATATGAAATAAATTTGATCATATAGGAGGGATGTGGGCTGGGATAGCGTAGTAGGGATAGTGACCAGACTTCGAGCTGGATGATCGAGAAATCATGGCTCGATTCCCGGCATGGGCCAGAGATTTGTTTCTTTTCCGAAGTGCCAAGACTGTCTCTTTCCAAACGGATAAAGCGGCCGGGACATGAAGCTGTCTGCTAATCTCATTTAGTGTCCAGTTTCATAATTAGTGGAGTTATAACTCAACTACCCCATGTGCCTTCGTAACCTGCATAGCGACTACTTTAACTTTACCGTTTAGGAAGAAAGAAAGATACGTGTTTCCCCCAAAATAATTCATGAATATTAGTCCTGAAACTTCCATGCATGCGATGGAGAGACTGCTTTATAACATTTTCATAAATTCGATAGCTTTAAAATAAGTCTTAACATATTGAATAGTCGTATTTTAAAGGTTCTTAGATATAATCATAGAAATTAACAATGTATCCTATACAGGTTAAATAGCTTAATCCATTATGGTAATGATGTTGATGGTGGTGGTGGTTTTGATGATGATGATATGAAATATAGTTGACAGTTTATAGTAGACAGATGGTTTATGGTAGAGTGCTGGAACTATTACCTGCTGTTGTAAGGACTTCCAGTTTTCAGCGACAGCTTCATTCGTGGTGTAAGATGAGAGCGATACCTCCATAGCTTTGGCCATTTCGTCTTCGAAGTTGGCCCGCGATATCAGGGCCCATACAGCGGCTCCAAACTCGCTGAAGATTATCGCTATCAGGAACACTAAAAACTAGCAAACCAAGGAGAAGGTAGTCTAAAAAAGGGAGGAAATTAAATTCAATTAGGGAAAAAGTATCGCAATGTGCAATGCAAACTGTCCATATGAAGAAAACAATGAAGAGTGACCACATGATGAGGGCAGTAATGAAAATTGTACACATAGACAGAACAGTCAATATTGGCGATACAAAGAAAAGTAAGACATCCCCAATTCCAGTCTTTTTCATATCCTACTAAGCGTAATCACAATTTAATCGCCGTAAGTGACTATACAAAGAGGAGAAAAAATTAAAGCTGTCAACATGAAGAGACGTAAGTCTTAAATATCGAGACGTCTAAATTCAACTAGGAAAGGCGTGTAAAGACAATGAAACCTAGTCCGAACCAAAAAATAATAGTATAATTATAAATGGAAATTAACAGCCAATAAGCCAACAGTTCGGTGTTAAACATTTTATTGTTATAACTGTTAAGGGCCTCCCTCCTCCCCAGACATAAAACGGAAGATTAATTATTACGATTAACAACCTTTAAAGCTGCATATGTAGGCACATATGTGTCTCATAATGATAGGATGACTGTGTGAATGATGGCTTTAAGAGATGTGCAAGTGAGAGTTGTGGTGTTACTGCAATATATTATTTGCTTGGAATTTGTTTGAAGAGACTTCTTGAAATCGAGTATCTTCATAACGTTCAGTCGTTCTCTGCTACAAGTGTCAAAACTGAGGCTTAACGAATATGCTGCAAGTGTTAATCATTCTATCACGAAGCCTGATAAGATGAAGTCGATGACGGTGATAATGATGATGATGATGATGATGATGATGATGATGGCGAACATGAAGGCAAAGAAGAAAAAGTAAAAAAAGGAACAAGTCGGTGCAGAAGAAGAAGAAGATTTCTATTTCAAGTTACACAATGTTCTCCAGAAACGTAAGCTTCGTATGAATATAAATTATGCTGTATTCTTGCCGTTCTGTGGCTGTGCCAACAAGTGACGATATACAGGTAGCCCTCGGTTTACGACTGTTTGTTTTGCAACGATTCACAGTAACGACGGTATTGAAACCAGAAGGCCAAAAATATAAACAAAACTATAGAAAATTTAAAAAATGCGAACTATATATATCGGATATGATGTAAAGAAACAGCACAGCCAATCAGAGATGAGCGCTATTCCCAGCCACCAAATAAGCCAATCAGGGATGAGGTGCCTGGAGATGCGAGGAGAGGAACACTTACTTCGCTTGTTGGTGTACTACTGTTGGGCCACTATGCTGCAGTGTCAATTTGTGAGTGCTAATTTAAAATTGTTGATTAAATGAATAAAATAAGAGCCGCCATGTCTAGTAAAGCAGTGCAGTGAAGCCCAGTGAATGTGAAAATGTCGCTAAAACGTGACGTGGGTCTATCACGTTGGAAAAGAAGATGGAGGTAAAACTTTTGGCCTGGGCGTCGAACATATCAAAGTAATGTTGTAATCGATCACAATTAAATTGGGAGTTAAGCATAAGTTTTATTACTATAATTGTTGAAATTAAGGAAATGCACTGGAAATTTTGTAAATTTTAAAATAACTAGAAAGAAACATGGATGTAGTTAAGGAGACATAAATTGTTTACAGCGACCGTAAAGTGAGAAAAGAAAGGTCAGAAGCCACTGCAAGAATACAGAGGGGTGAAAAGGTCGAAGGAGAAAATACACAGTTTTGCCTTTTTGAAATTAGGACAGACTGATTGAACATGGGGCAGTGACAAGGATTAATGGGGGAGTAGGAGACAGAAGTCTGAATAGATTTCATTAGAGGACAGCGGACTAAGGTCATAATTTTCGTGGAGGCTTTTCCAAATTTGTTACGGTCGCACATTAAAAATTTCCAGTAACAGAGGTAGTTGAACTTAGGGTGACAGATATACAAACATAGAGGGGAATTGAATTTTAGCCAATAGGAAATTAAGTTACAAATTTGAAACTATTCCACATATTGTAAAAACTGGCAACTGTAAGCATGAACCAATAAGAAGTCGAATATAAATTAAAAAGGGAGGTCTTTAAAATTTGAGTGGAAGAGACCAGTAATTGAAAAGTTAGTTAGTCGTGTGCAGCGGTTGCAATCAGAGGGAAGTGCCTACCGTCTTTGACATCAGTAAAAAGTTGTGCAATACAATAGATAAACCAATGAAGTATTGCAAAGGGCAGATAAGTGAAATCTTACAAGGCTACATCCACTTACAGTGTTTGTTAAGTGTACTAAAGTGTAATTCTAAATAAAATGAAAGTATTTCTCTTTGAGTGCCAGTTAGTGTTCAATTGATTACAATTTGATTCCGGTGAGCAGAACCACTTAGATTCCCGAGGTGAGAGAGTCCGCATGCTACCAAACTGAGAGCCAGGCAATATACATAAAGGTACGTACAGTTACAATGTACAGAATTAAATTTTTTATTTAAATACATTTAGTTTGGTTATGTTATACTGTATTGTGGGCCGGAATAGCGTAGTCGGTATAGCGACTCGCTACGGGCTGGACGGTACGAGAATCGAATCCCGGTGGGGGCGAGATTTTCCGTATCCGTCCAGACCGGCCCTGAAGCCCACCCAGCCTCCTGTACAATGGGTATCAGGTTATTCCCGGGGGTAGAGCGGCCGGGGCGTGGCGTTGACCACCCCATCTAGCGCCGAGGTTAAAGAAAGAGTAGAACTGTACCTCTACTTCCCCTCTGAGCCTTCATGGTCTGTTCTAGGGCGAACTTTACCTTTACCTTTGTACTGTATTACATTTAATTTATATTCATTAAAATTTTGTTTTTACATTCGTAACATTTATTTCAGAGCTTTAAATATAACAACATTATATTATGTCAGTTTTGAGGGGATAGCGTAGTCGGTATAGTGACTCGCTATGAGCTGGACTGTCCGGGGATCGAATCCCGGTGGGGGCGAGATTTTTCGCAGCCGTCCAGACCGACCCTGGGGCCTACCCAGCCTCCTATACAATGGGTACCGAGTCTCTTTCCCCGGGCCGGGGCGTGGAGTTGACCACCCACCCTCATCTAGTGCCAGGGTTAAAGAAAGAGTAGAGCTATACCTCTGCTCCCCCTCTGGGCCTTCGCGGCCTGTTGTAGGGAGAACTTTACTTTTACCTTTTTTACGCCAGTTTTGAGAGGGGCCTGGAACGTAACTCATTGACTTCCCATTGACTTACATTCCATAATTAGGTTCATTTTACACGGATTTTTTTTCGACAGTGCCTTCAGGAAAGGAACCCTGTCGTAAACCGAGGGCTACTTGAACTTCAATGTCTTGGTTCACGTACCGTGTACAAGCGGCAGGCATTTCCCTCCATGGCTGCATACCAGCCCAGTGCTGCCACAAAACACGCCGTCAGCCCGGTAATACCAAGCATCATCACAGGAGCAAAGACATTGCTGGGCAGGAAGTCCGTATGTGTGCAGAAGTAGATGTAGTTGACAGCACTGAAGACCGTCACAGAAACTCCGGACACCTGTTAGTGTAATTGTTTCGTACAGTTATCACGATACTATTGCAAGATGCAAACACTTCACTGTTACGCTTATTCAAGGTAAGTTCCAATAGAGTTGTTAGGTTTCCCTAGCAGACAAATTTCAAGATGATACATTATTTTATATTTTGCCTGCCCTATCTTTACAACAGAAGAAACTGAAACATAACCTAACCCAATGCGGTCTTTATAGTTTTGCATACCTCATTATACTCGTATTAGTCTCGTTATTTGTTTATCGCAAATTAGGTCTGCTGTTGCGAAACTGGACGCACTATGACATGCAGTCTTTATCAGTGTCCATCTTGTATCATAACGAAAACACATGAACACAAAATAGACTGCAATTAAAAGTGGTAAATGTATGATGCGTTAGTTATTCTAGGCAGCGCAATCTTGAATCAAACATGCGTCATTTGTCGGTCCGCCTTGAAGAGAGGAGTGTCCGACTCTAGCACCTGAGTCCTGGCTTACAAAATAAAATAAGTGTATCTACTTATACGAGGCTGTAATCAAGAGAGGGATTACCTGTATTAGTTAGTGCGTCCCGTGTATAGACCTTCTTGTCATAACCATGGGCTGAGTACGTCAAAGGTCATTAATGGGAGTGTAACAAGACACACTGGCAGGTCTTGCAGAGAGCCGGGATAGCGTGGGCTGTACAGTGACTAGGCTACGGACTGGACGATCTGGGGTTCGTATCCCGACATGGGCAACAGATTTACCGATTCTCCAAAAGTCAACACAGTTTCTGTGACACACCCAGCCTCCTATTCAATGGGTACCAGGGACTCCTTCCATGGGACTAAAGCGGCCGGGCCTGAAGCTGACTACCAGCTTTAATCTGGTGTCGAGGTGAAGAATGACTGGAACTATACCTCCACTCCCCCCATAGGACCGTGCCTTCATGGCGTGAACAGGGACATATTTACCTTTTTGCAGAACTTGTGTAGTGTGGGGAGAAAGTAAAGTGAACTTATTCATTTCAAGTCCAGCCCAGTACCGGGTTAGAAGGAAATTTACAAATCGAAGATGCTCAGTTTAATGTGCAAGGTGTTTGGGCCTGTCGCAAAACTGAGAGGGAATGGAGCATAGATGAAATGACGATTGTCAGGTAAAAACCAAAATAATTCGAAAAACCATCTTGTCCCAGTGTCACTTCATCCACCAAAACCCCATATTAATTGCGCTGCTATAAAACCCGGGCCTCCGCGTTGAAATGTTGGCCTTAAACAGCGATATTATAGTTTAAAAGATAGAAACAATCACGATATTGGAATAAAGTATCACAGCCAAAATGTGGGGAAAGTACGATGAAGATCCTCACGAGCCAGTGACACAGGACCTTCAGCATTGGGACAGCTCCCCACGGGGCAACCAAACGCGGGATACGCTTCTCGTATAATTCTATAGCGAGCTGGTAAAATTAAGAGCCAGTGTCCACGACATTGCGGCAAATGATCAGAGCCACATCATCGTCGAAGCAGACATTGTGATTGTCAAAGGAACATAGCAAGTAAATCCCTTCGGTGTATGAAGTCAAGTGAGCAATTCAGAATACATATTACATAAAAAGAAACTTCGTGATGTATAGGTATAAGTCACTAAGATAAAAGGCAAAAAAGTAGTAGTCCCTATACACGCCATTCAGGCGTATGGGGGGAGTAGATGCATAGCTCCACTCATTAACTTCTGCACTAGATGTACGTGAGTGGTCAGTTTTATGCCGCAGCTTCTTTACCCCTGGAAAGAGCAAAGATGCCCATTGAATAGGAGACTGGTTAGGCGTCGGAGTCGGTCTGGACCTTATGGAGAAGGGATGAACCTTTTGCCTCTGCCGGGATTTGAAACCCGGATCATCCGGGCCGTAGCCTGGTCACTATATTGACTACAATATCCCGGATCCCATAGGTCACTAATATTGTTACGGCAATGAAACCAGAGGTTACAATGATCTGGTCACTTAACTAGAAGGGGGGGAGATAAAAATACATACATAATTTTGGTTGGAAACCTTAGAAAATTGCCTTTCCTAGGATAAGAATGTATCATTAAGGGAGGTCTTATGGAATCAATTTTTATGGATGGGAATTGGATGAAACTGGCTCATAGTCACACCGTTTAGTAGTCTTGAACCTTCTTGTTCTGCTATCAGAAAACTCGTTCTTCCGAACAAAATTAAAAATTATTTGAATGAGGTCAGAATATAAGTGTCAAAATTTTCTGTAGGATCAGCTGATGTAACGGCGATTTTATAAATAGGGTTTATCATCCAACTAAAGACATTGCTTTTTCATTACCAGTGATAGTAATTATGTTGAACTTGAGTAGATATAAATTATAACAAATTAAGAAACCAACACAATACAAAAAAAAAGTAAAGTAAATTTGGAACAGGCCGTGCCATATCTCAGGCGGTTAGTCGCCGGCCTGTCACCGCGGAGGCCCGGGTTCGATCCCGGGTCAGTCCATGTGGGATTTGTGGTGGACAAAGTGGCACTGGGACAAGTTTTTTCCCCGAGTACTTCGGTTTTCCCCTGTCAATTTTATTCCACCGGTGCTCCATTATACGGAAAAAAGAAAAAACACACTAATACTAATCATCTTCATCACAGGGTTGCAGAATAAGCCTTAAGGCTGCGGTGCGTCCGTGGCATCTGCTGCGGCACCCTTCTCCAAAATAAATCCACTCTCCTACATGTTTCGACCCTGCAGTGACATCTTCATGGAGAAGAATTAATGTTAACGGAAGTTACGGAATTTATAAAACAATAATTTTAAAGATATCTTAGTCTGTAGATAAATTGAGACATTTTTAATCTTTCAGGCTAATTTTTATGTCACACACAAGTACACAGACGCACAAAAGCCGAGCTCCAGAAACCGACATATGTCATTGATATTTCGCACGCATGCGAAAGCCCACATAGAAACAGGCAAGAGGATTAGCATGTCGGTCAAGTAGCCTCTATGAAAAAGAGACTGATAAGTACATTACATAAGGACATTTATATAACGTGCGATAAATAACTGTTTATGACGGGCCATGTACATAGATACCGAGCACATGAGGCACGCCACGTATATTTGAACGTTCCTAATATCGTGACCTGTTTTATACTTCAAAAGAGTATTTCCGTCCTTAGTAGTAAGGATTACATTTCTGTTTTTTACATTTCAAATAACATTAGGCCTACTGAGTGAAAGGGACTTACGTAATACGTGGAAAATGAAAACTTCACTAATGTGCATCAGTTCACTTGACGTATAAAATTTACACTAATATAAATTTGGTCCCTGTAGATAGACCTTCAGGGCCGAAACATGTGAGAGAATGGAAAAAAAAATGGTTTATCCTAAACGTATTTTATTAATTGCAATTTGTGATAAGTAGAAGTGACACTTCAAATTGTAAGGTTGGTTAAATGTGAATTAAAAAAATCACTGATAATTCTGAAAATTAAAGGATATCGCGGTCGATTGGCTAGAACTGTTGATTCCCATTTAAGAGGTCCCGGACTGAAATATCGGCCCAGAATCCGGACATCCCGATCGGGGTTTTCATGGTTTTCTTCAGTCCCTCCTGTCAAATTTCGGGATTTTGCTACAGATCAGGCAACAGCCTTTTCTCTCCATACCATTTACAATTTATCGTTCACCAACCAACCTGCCACTCGTGGCTGTAGGGTGAGCTATTTACCGCATTTTTAAGAATGGCCAATAATTAATTAAATAAATTAATAAAGTAAGATAAACTGCGAATTAAATAAAATCCACAAAATTAGCTTTATGATTATAATACAGGACGGTGAAGGTAAGTAATTCATGTGTCACGATAAACCTACAATTGGATACAGGTCTTACGTAATTACTAGAATAATGTAAACAGTTAAAACTATTACGCGACTATGACGGATAAACTCTAGGGTCTAACCTGTGGTGTCTGACCTTGCAACATAAACACACACATACAGGCGCACAAATATGCCTATACATAATTATATACTTGCCGTTTGTAAACTTTCCATGTACAGATGTTCTGTCTGCGTTGTTTGAATAGCAGCTTTCTTAAAATCACATATATCTGCTCAAATCTTTAACAGGCTTATATCGTTTTCATAGCTTCACGCACCAAATAGTTTAACAACAATTGAATTTACTATCACAACTTACCCCGAATATGACTGTAAAAGCAAGGACAACAAATTTCAGACATCGTGTAGAATACGCCATTTTATTTGACTGATAAGTTAGAAGCGGTGTGTGGTAAACAAGTCGCAGGCAACAAGGCAAACCATAAATCAGGTGCCGGTAACTGTTCAATAGATCATTCGATTCTTCGTCGGTGTATCAGTCAAGACCGCAACAAGATGTACGTTTGTTAAAATTATCTTGCTGTTTTTAGACTTATTGTCACTTCATCTGTTTTGTACTCAGTGTTCGGATGTTAATTACTTCCGAAGTTTCCATAAGTTGTGAATTTGCTGTACCACCTTGTAAATTTTCTCGTAACTCTTTATCTGTCTCTGAGATAAGGAAACATAGCAACTCAAAGTTGTCTGCCCTTATTACCTCTTCTCAGTTAAGTTTAACTAGAATCAATGTTTCCGGCCTTCCATATGCTCTCACAGACTTCTACGTACCGAATTACAAATTGTACGAAACTGTGCATTCCTTACATAAAAATTCGTTAACAAGAAACTAAATTTTTCATTAATTCAAAAGCAATAATTTTAAGCGCTGTCTGAAACGATACATTATTATAAACTACAGGGTCAGCGTTGACTGCCAGTGTGTCTCCTGTCATGTTGCGTGTTCATAAAGAAGGAGGACCACAAAAGTCCTTGTCGAAAAATTTGAAAGCAAAAACTATTTGGGGAACTGAAAAATATACTTAACAGAAATGGGAGTGCAGTTGTGGATTAGATTCATCTGGCTCGTGGTGGTATGATCCGGAGGCGGGATTTTCTGAGGACGATAAGAAAACTTCGTTTTCCATAAAAAGCCGGAAACAGGTTGATCGACTACATGACTATCAGCTTCTCAAACATAAACACCTGAAAGGAGTTAGGTAGTTAGTTAAAATAATTAGCACTATTCGTACTAGGATTTGTGCAATATATACTAATAATTTACTTTATAAATTTTAACCTTCTCATCCCGAAAGAAAAATTCCGAACCCTACTTAATATATGAAAATAAACAAAGTTATTCGACACTACCATCACTCTGTTCCCACTGCCTTTATCCCAGATTGTGACCTTAATTATTCAAGTGCTGATTTTTGTAAAAGGAGTCTTAACACATCTCTGTTGTTCTCCTGTAATGTAGAGTTCTGATCGATGTTTATCAAAACTGTATTGGTGTAGTGGAACGGAACGGTATGAGACTTCGTGTGTCACACTAACAATAATGAAAGACCCTAAGATCTATACAAAAGTAATTGGTCTTAAGAGCGAGGAAGTAACACGAGGGTGAAAAAATGAAATAAGGACTTGTATAATTCGTAGAATTCAGCAAATTTTATGTCTTAATCTTCATCTGTAATTAACTCAGCTTACTGTAACAAAGAGAGGGGGTTCCAGAATGAGTTTCCAGCATTCTTATATGGAAACTTCTGGCTAAGGGAATGTGTCCTCGATAGAAAAACGGGGTGGATGGAAATTCTTCTTGCAAGGAAAACAACGCCCGAAATAAAAGCCCTTGGAGTTGTACGAAAGTCTGGTAACACTTCCACACAGATACGTGTCCTGCATAAACTTAGAATGCGAGTGTGGAGGTAGCGACAGCCGTATAGCTGACGATTGCGATTGCTCGCTCTCTGCTGGGAGATGGCGCTGAGTCACGGGGCAATCGAAGCCTGACATTTAGAAGGAAATTACTGCATTCATATGCAGTGGTTAATAAGGATCAATATGGAACCTTATTGACCCTTGAACATAAAGACAGTTCATCTCTTGGAAAGGTCGGGATCCGATGACGCCGTGACGCAGCGCCATATCTCACATTAATGGGATCATCCATTTGGAATGGATCAGTCATATCAGGCAAGGGTAAATATGTGCAACTTGGACCTGAGAACACATTGAAGTAGGGCCTGGAATTGTCAGATATTTTGGAAACACAGAGACATAGCTCAATAACAATCCTAAGGGGAATAGTATGAATAGCTTATAGTAGTAATAACAGAAAGAAAAGGAAACAGATGGAAAACGAATAAGTGATATGTATCGGTGTAAGTCAAAGCAAGAGACGTAGCAGTAAGTGATGACAAATACACAGCGTAAGACAGTTACGTGCCAGCTGCTTATGTCATCTAGCTACGTAGGGTCCAAGTTCAAAACTCCGAATAATGTCACGTTTTCTCGTTCTCCACCCATCAACAGTACATCAACAACCTGCTGGAGTGAATGACTTTATCTGCTATATATATATATATATTACTATACTTGTATTTTATTCTACTTTATATATGGATGTATTTGTAAGGTGTGGATGTTTTTGTAAGGTGTGGATGCTTTTGTAAGGAGTGGATGATTTTGTAAGGTGTGGATGCTTTTGTAAGGAGTGGATGCTTTTGTAAGGTGTGGATGTTTTTGTAAGGTGTGGATGTTTTTGTAAGGAGTGGATGCTTTTGTAAGGTGTGGATGTTTTTGTAAGGTGTGGATGTTTTTGTAAGGTGTGGATGCTTTTGTAAGGAGTGGATGATTTTGTAAGGTGTGGATGCTTTTGTAAGGAGTGGATGCTTTTGTAAGGTGTGGATGTTTTTGTAAGGTGTGGATGTTTTTGTAAGGTGTGGATGCTTTTGTAAGGAGTGGATGATTTTGTAAGGTGTGGATGCTTTTGTAAGGAGTGGATGCTTTTGTAAGGTGTGGATGTTTTTGTAAGGTGTGGATGCTTTTGTAAGGAGTGGATGCTTTTGTAAGGTGTGGATGTTTTTGTAAGGTGTGGATGTTTTTGTAAGGTGTGGATGCTTTTGTAAGGAGTGGATGATTTTGTAAGGTGTGGATGCTTCTGTAAGGAGTGGATGCTTTTGTAAGGTGTGGATGTTTTTGTAAGGTGTGGATGTTTTTGTAAGGTGTGGATGCTTTTGTAAGGAGTGGATGATTTTGTAAGGAGTGGATGCTTTTGTAAGGTGTGGATGTTTTTGTAAGGTGTGGATGCTTTTGTAAGGAGTGGATGATTTTGTAAGGTGTGGATGCTTTTGTAAGGAGTGGATGCTTTTGTAAGGTGTGGATGTTTTTGTAAGGTGTGGATGTTTTTGTAAGGTGACGTGCTACAGGGCATGATTGATAGACTAATTGAAATTGGAAGACGCTATGGAATGGAAATGAATGTGGGAAAAACTAAAGTAATGAAAATCTCAAGGCAACCATCCCCAATGAAAATTATGATAGATCAAAAACAATTGGAGAATGTGGAATATTTCAATTATTTGGGTAGCATGATAACAAGTGATGCAAGGTGTACACGTGAAATTAAATCCAGAATTGCCATGGCAAAAACAGCATTCAACAAGAAGAAAAATCTTTTCACCAGCAAACTGGAATTAAATTTAAGGAAGAAACTAGTAAAGTGCTACATTTGGAGCATAGCTTTGTATGGTGCTGAAACGTGGACACTTCGGAAAGTAGATCAGAAGTATCTGGAAAGTTTTGAAATGTGGTGCTGGAGAAGAATGGAGAAGATCAGTTGGACCGATCGTGTGAGAAATGAAGAAGTATTACACAGAGTCAAGGAGGAGAGGAATATACTACATACAATAAAAAGAAGAAAGGCTAACTGGATTGGTCACATCTTGCGTAGAAACTGCCTTCTGAAACACGTGATTGAAGGAAAGTTAGAAGGAAGGATAGAAATGACGGGACGACGAGGGAGAAGACGTAAGCAGCTACTGGATGACCTTAAGGAAAAGAAAAGATACTGGAAATTGAAAGAGGAAGCACTAGATCGCACCCTGTGGAGAACTCGCTTTGGAAGAGGCTACGGACCTGTCGTAAGACAGACTACAGAATGAATGAATGGATGCTTTTGTAAGGAGTGGATGCTTTTGTAAGGTGTGGATGTTTTTGTAAGGTGTGGATGCTTTTGTAAGGAGTGGATGCTTTTGTAAGGTGTGGATGTTTTTGTAAGGTGTGGATGTTTTTGTAAGGTGTGGATGTTTTTGTAAGGAGTGGATGCTTTTGTAAGGTGTGGATGTTTTTGTAAGGTGTGGATGCTTTTGTAAGGAGTGGATGATTTTGTAAGGTGTGGATGCTTTTGTAAGGAGTGGATGCTTTTGTAAGGTGTGGATGCTTTTGTAAGGAGTGGATGCTTTTGTAAGGTGTGGATGTTTTTTGTAAGGTGTGGATGCTTTTGTAAGGAGTGGATGCTTTTGTAAGGTGTGGATGTTTTTGTAAGGTGTGGATGTTTTTGTAAGGTGTGGATGTTTTTGTAAGGAGTGGATGCTTTTGTAAGGTGTGGATGTTTTTGTAAGGTGTGGATGCTTTTGTAAGGAGTGGATGATTTTGTAAGGTGTGGATGCTTTTGTAAGGAGTGGATGCTTTTGTAAGGTGTGGATGTTTTTGTAAGGTGTGGATGTTTTTGTAAGGAGTGGATGCTTTTGTAAGGAGTGGATGCTTTTGTAAGGTGTGGATGTTTTTGTAAGGTGTGGATGTTTTTGTAAGGTGTGGATGCTTTTGTAAGGAGTGGATGATTTTGTAAGGTGTGGATGCTTCTGTAAGGAGTGGATGCTTTTGTAAGGTGTGGATGTTTTTGTAAGGTGTGGATGTTTTTGTAAGGTGTGGATGCTTTTGTAAGGAGTGGATGATTTTGTAAGGAGTGGATGCTTTTGTAAGGTGTGGATGTTTTTGTAATGTGTGTACGGTGTTCTAATGTATGTACTTGTATTTACTGTATGTATTTGGTTTTGTAACTGTGTATAATTTGTTTTGTATTGTTACCTTTATGTATATTATATGTCCATTTGTATTGTGTGTACTAGTGTAAGGACTACTGCCACCGGGTGAAAACCCAATTGCAGTAAATAATAATAATAATAATAATAATAAAATAATATCGCACACCTGATTGAGATAATTACTTAAGCAATTTCAACTGCTTTGTAAATCCAAATTTACATTTTTGTAGCAACTGAAGGCCTGAAGATGGCCTATATGGTCGAAACATGTCGTCTTTTTTAATGTTATTGTGTCATTAGTTATAGTCTAATAAAATAATATAGTTGTGGGAAGGGCAATTAATAACTGCCATTTCATTAATTACATTGGGATGTACAACGTGAAGTTGATGACATGTTTATTTGTCCAGTGTTTTAATGCAAACACTTCGACGTAGGGCTCCAGGAATGCAGCGTAACTTGGTCAAATCTACTCGCACACATTTTCTTTTAGACTTAATACAAATGTACATATCTGATTCAAAAGTCACTTTCCGTAAACCGCCATGGTATTCTTTCAGGCGCTTGTCGGCGCGGCTTCTAGAAATCAGTTTAACTTAAAATATGCCTACATCCGTTTTTTGTAATAGTCTGTGAAAAGTCAAAGTTGAACGTGAAATATTAAGAACAGATAACAAATCTCTCCCCCGTCCAAGGAATCCCTCCGAACACCAACAAACAGATTTCAGGGATCCATGTGTGATTTTTGATGGACAACGTGACACTGGACAATTCTCTCTTACCAGTAACTGCGTGTCACTCAGTGGTCCAACCCATGTTTCGTTAATGTACTATCGAGACGTGCCGATTGTCTAGAAAGTCTGGGAGCCTCAACCTTCTAGAGCCCTCAGGGCCTGCAGGGATTGCTTTACCTTTACCTTTACTATCGAGGCTGTCTACACTCTATAATACCCTTGGTTTGAAAGTAACACGTTGATGACGTCACAGCCACCGGTTTTCATGGTTACGATACAAGCCCTTTACTGAGTGAATAGAGAGAGGGAATATATATATGGATATAAAGGCAGTGGCCTCACAGTTTACCGCTGTCCGTGGTTGCGACAGAGTCTAGTGGACGTAATGATTCGAGTTGGTCCCTCATCTGCAGTTAAGAAAATGTGTAATTCCATTTTTTCGAATTCTTTTTGGCATTGCCGTTTGCGTAAGCTTCAATTAAACATTCAGTAATAATACGGAGATGGAAGCTGTTGGTAAGATTTACAGTTGGTGTTTTGCTGAGCAAGTGAGCTTCATTTTGTCCTTTCTAATAGGACTGTTGTAGTGGACTAAACATTTTTTTTCGAGTCCTTCCGAATTCTTGTTCGGAATGTTACTTGAATACACGAGCTGCACTGAAGTATTCAACGCTCATGGTGACATGTCGAACGTTCTTGATGCAAGTGAAGCTTTGTGTTTTGTTTTATATGCATAATGAACAGAGTCCCGTACAGTTTTTTTCTACCAAATGGGACTGCTGTAACGAAGTTAGGTACTTTTGCTATGCAATAGCTGTCACACATGCGCAGGAATTTTTGTCTAAGTAGACGTAACTCTTTTCTATAATTTAACAAATTCCCTTTGATATTTCAACGGGCTTCTTGCTAGTATAATTGTAATAATGACACCGTCGTTAAATACAACACAAAAGATACAAAATAGGATGGATGGATAGATAGATAGACAGACAGATAGATAGATACATAGATAGATAGACAGACAGATAGATGGATGGATGGAGGGACGAACGCGCTATATATATATATATATATATATATATATATATAGGAGAGAGAGAGAGGAGGGTGCTCCTGTTTTTCTGATTTTAACTGAAATCGGGGTGTAACGACAAAATTTGTGAGACCAGCAACAAATTTCATGAAATCGGAGCTCGAGTTATTGCCTGAGTACGGACGGACAGACGAGCGCCCAGTGCAGCTTTAACAGGCCTTCTACAGAGTTGCGAAAATGCCTAAAAATTATTTCTCCACGTCATTTGCGCAGAGAAAGCCCCTTAAACAATGGGCATATCCGACGCAATAGTGTAGCATGGATTCATCAGAAGGTCTGTACGTAAAACGCCATAGCCTAGAGACTGATTATCATAACCTGGGGTTTCTTGGCATTTCATAATTTTACTTCTCCAGCGGGCAACACGGCGGCCACAGAACTGGCTGAGCCATCGAAGACGAATTGGACATGTAAAATAGTATGCAGATGTCTGTCAGAGGGCAGGAGTACACAGACCGTGTTCCCACAGTTTGTTGCATGAACATGCAGGTAGCGAATGCCACTAGGCGGTCGTAACTAACTGGGTACATAGTTTAAGCATTACGTTTTTCTAATAAAATAAAATACAACTGACACGACAGCTGATTTTTGAGATTTTCTGTGCATTTTCCATTAACATGAAATGTAACTTGTGTACATACTAGCGTCATTCTTCTGGACTGAAGATGGAGGTAGCAGGCTGTTCCGAAACGTTTGCAAATTTATACCAGAATGGATGGGATCACGTCACATAAAAAACAATAGCTATCAGACATCATCATCATAGGAATCTTAAAGCACATCCCTGCTTGTTATGGTAGTCATGAAGCAAGCAAAGTGTGGCCTCGGTAGCGCAGTAGGCAGCGCGTAAGTCTCATAATCTTAAGGTCGTGAGTTCGATCCTCACCCGGGGCACATTTTTTATTACCATAATCTATCTTTAAGTTTAGTAGCATGCAGCGTGTCTGATCATCTGAAAGTGGCGAGATCAACCTTCCTGTATGTTATGGTTTTATTAGCATAACCACTACAGATTTACGGGATATTTGTACACACGTTTCAAATGTCAGTGAAATTTAAGACTGTCAATACACTGTTCTGCGGTACATGTGCGGAGCAATGGCCAATAGAATAAAAAGGCAAATAGGTGTTGGATGCCCAAAGAAAACGTGATACTATAGGTCCCAACTTTGGCTCGTGTACAGTCTTCGAAGTGAGCATTTTAATGCAGTTCAATAAGATCCTGTGCTTCATTTGCGGATAAGGCATTTCCACGTAGTGAAATCTTTTGGGTCTTCGCTCTTCTGGGATGTTAACGCAGCATTGCTTTGTAGTTACCTAACCGGCATTTCGTGAGGGCCTGTCTGTCCCATCTTCAAGGGCCAAGAAGAATGCAGGGAACAGTTGACGCGATATTGTATAAGGGGTGGTGTGGGTGGCTTGTCTACTTTACTTGAGAACCAATCGCCCGCCCGCCCACACCATCTCCTATATAATATCTCATCCACCAGATTTCGGCATTCTTTTTGGACTGACTGACTCTTGAAGAAAGGACCGATAGGCCAACCCGAAACGTCGGTAACCAACTACCAGCGAACGCTATGTAACATCCAGAAGGAGGAAGACCACAACTACACCGCGGCGGAAGCCTCAAATCTCACACAGTAAAATTTTTGTTACCGGTACCGTGTGCCAGGTTTTGTGGCAATGTACTACTGCTGCCGAGGGCCGGAATAAGGGGCGGGCCAGCCAGGCAGCTGCTAGCGGCGCCAGCCTATAAGGGGCGCTAAGACGTCACTGGAATAGTGGGAAATATGGTGCTAGTAAACTCAGGTTTCCACACATGAAATAATTTCTCTGAAAATTATCCGCATTTTGGGCACGCACGAACAGAGACATTTGCCAACCTTCTCCTAGGCCGAAAACGTTTAAAGAGTATCGGTCTGAAGGGGCGCCAAATTATTAGCCTATCCGGTGCGCCCACGTGTCTCGGTCCGGCCCTATTGCTGCTAAATAAGTTTCATTATGCTGTAGTACATGGCATATAAACACTTAACTGATGCAAGGAAGCCAGCAAATATAATCACAGTTGTGAATAGATCAGTACATGCTCTAACCATCACTGTATATTTCGGTTAAGAAGAATATTATTCATTCCTTTTTTCGTACAACCTGTACTAACTTGAACGCTATCATTTTCCTTGAATTCACCAAGTGCAATTTCAACCTGTAACCTGCAGCCCGCCCTCGGCCACTGGAAAAAATTACTGACTCTTAACTTTTAGTGAGTACCACCTACCAAGTGGGTTTAACAACAAACGGTGAGGCTTAGCTCTACAATATAACGTATAAACATGCAACGAAGTCAATTATTGAGGGATCTGACACTGGACCTGTGCCTGGGATAGCTCTTTCTCTCTTAACCAACTGTCAGTGAGTAGATAACTTCTCGTCCCCTCAAATAAAAAAGGTGAAAGTTCCACTTCCCGAAAATTTGTGATCTTTTTCTGAATGCAAGGCGATCCTACATATAGTGTAGTCCTTTCGGAATACGAGCTGTGTCCATAAGGAATGAATTTCCGTTCAGAGATTGTGAAATTTGAGGTTCTCACGGCGGTGACTCTGCAGATTACCGTGTTCTGGGATGGCATGCTGTGTAACCTGCAGATGAAAGCAGCAGATTTTTCGAGAAGGTCGATATATATGTACCAGACAAAATGGCGTTACATTCCAGAAGACAGTTATTTTTGTTTCGAAGATTGTTTCCATCGTCATTGGGGATTGAAAAGGGAACGACACTTCCGTTTTATGGAAAGGGTTAGCCTTCTAAATCCCAGTAGTAACTACATGTACCATCTGCTCGAAAATAAGAAACTGGGTTTTGCAACGCAATGTATTTATGTGTTTCGTATGATTCTCGGCATAATTTCTGATTATTTCGCTGTACAGTCAAGTATAAAGACTGTGTTTTCTCTAATGCAGAACTGCATTTTTATTGTAATGTAGACGAATGCCAGTTATAAAAAGGCGATGAATATGAATTTTAACAACGTCAGTTAATTTAGGGCTTCATTTGAAGACGTAAATAAACTTTTATGTTTATTTTTACTACATATATATCAAAACGTACAGCACTGCAGATAAAAGTTATAGTTTTTGAAGATATGAGTATTTTATATCAAACATGTGTTTATAACATGCGAATCCTTAAAATTTAGCGGAATTTCTCTTGGGTTCAGAGAATGCCGATTGAGCTCTACGCATACATATCTCATTACTCGTCGGTGTTACCATGGTTTCTTCCACATCACCGCGTGTTTATGACTCACTGATGTGCAGTGTGTTTGAAGTGGCGAATAGTCGTACCACAGATACTAGATAATCTGTGCCACAGATAGAGTGGTCCACTCATCCGTGTCGTAGATGGCGATACTGAAACGACACAATTCAATATGTCTCCAGCTAGGATTGTCAAACATGTAGTAATGCTTTGTTTCTTAAACGTGTGTTTGTCTTATGAACACTGTGAGTATAGATGGTAGGGAACTGTGTGTGTGTATATTTGTAAATGCACTAGCGAAGTGTGAAGACAAGACTGGTTATATAGTTTCAAGAAGTGTGTGTGTGTGGTAATTGAAGTTGACGTAGTATAGGCAGAGGACGTATTCTTCTATCACACGTATTAGAACAGTAATGTACAGTAAGGGCTGAATAATTCCTTTTCTTTTTTCAGATGCTCTCTCGAGTGACAAAGTTTGTTCTCTAAGTGGCAGAAAGCGAAGAATTAGAATAAGAGAACGCGACGAATCTGCAGTTACAATAAAAGAGACTAGGTCTTTTGATGAATGGCACGGTGTCGTTGAATACATATGTCGCTTTGAAGTTAAAAGTGAAAACGACGATGGTTTAATTGCTGTGATTCAGAATCTCTCATTTAGATCCAATGAATCTGGCTGTATAGATTACATCCAGGTAAATAAACAGTCCTATTTACAGTTGATTTAAAGGCGTTGGGAGACGCATGTTTATCGCTTGTAATGCTTCACTCTTTACCATCCTTTATTCAAGAATACTAGTATCTGTGCAACAGAAGCAATATGTGTGAATTAGAATTGTAATTTAATTTACATGTATGTGTAGCTGCTCTTACCGTGCCTGGTCTAAAGGAAACCATAATGAACGTGGTTGGCCAACTGAAGTGACGGAAGTTTCTGTCGCTGGTACAGAAACTGCGTGCCTAACCTTAGTAAAGCACACCTCGGTTTTTAGTATCTTCGGTGAGGTAATATGAAGGCTGTTATGTATATTAGCAGCTATGACTTGCCTTTGTGACAAAAATTAAGCCTCATGGGCTAGCCATTATGTATGTTGGCAGTCATGACTTGAGTTTGTCACTAGAATGAAACTATCTGTGGCACTAACATAGGGTAGACAGTGCATACATTTCCCATGTAAGACCTAGCTGTTCCCTTCTTTCTCTAACACTTAGTGTGTGCTTCTTTCCTTACCAAAGCAATATTGGTTAGTGAATATGGCAGTGTAGCCATAATGCCTGTATGTACCACTGTGCCATTCTTTGCTCTTGCATTGTATTGAATTCAAACCATATTACAGTAGGGTTGACAACACGTATAATTACAGAAAGTCAAATCACAGTTGCCTACATAGATAAAAATACACAATGTAATCCACCAAGGTTAACCTTTGAAGTTGTAAGTAGGGTATTTGGAAAGTAATGCTTCCACACAGGTGTCTCACACAAGTGGTGTGACCTTGACGTGGTACTTGTGCCAACTTGTTCACTGTTCCTTTGGCTTTAATTTGCCATGGGGTACAGCTTGGTAAACTGAGTGGTTTGCATTGTAGTCCATGCAAAATTGATGACTTGTTCTCCACCATGTCGAAGTGCATCAAACGGCAAGCTGTTATTGACTTTTTATGCACAAGAATGAAACTCCTGGCAGAATTCACCAGCGATTATTGGCATTCTGTGGTGAAGATACTGTCAATGTAAGTACTGTGCATCGTTGGGTGATAAACTCAAGGTATACTGGCAGAAATTTGAATCTGAATGACCATCTGTGGTCTGGAAGGCCTGTCGCTGCAACTCGCAATTTGAACATGCAAAAATTCAATGAAATTATTGAAGAAAGTGGACGAAAATCAACTCTTGACTTGGGTGAAGACCCTAAAGAAGCTGAAAGAACAGATCAGTCATGTTTGTTGGGGGGGGGGGGGAAGCTGATGTTTCTTCAACGTGATAATGCCAGACCCCACACTAGTGCTGCCACTTCAGTGTCAATAGAAAGAGCATCAGATTTTAAGTTGTTCCACACACTCCCTACTGCCCGGATTTGGCACCGCCTGACTTCTGGTTGTTTGCAGCTCCCAAGACACATCTCAAAGGAATTCCTTACACATGTGATGAAGAAATGGTTTCAAGAACAGCCTGAAGAATTCTACACTGACAGGTTCGAAAAACTAGTTCAGCGCTGGTGCGTTGTATCCAACTAGAGGGACGCTATGTTGGAAAATTAGGTATAGAAACAAAATACACATTGTAAGCTTTATTTTGTGTTTTGTTTCATTTCAATACCGTGTCTAGATGTAAAGATACAAATATGGAGGCCTTACTTTCCAAAAACCATACATGGTAGTAATAGGTAACATGAATAAAAAAAAACGCATGTAATGGAATAAACAATGGTTAGGCTTTGAGTTCTCATATTGCTGACAGAAGGTCAGGTACCACTTGCCAACTTGCAAAAACGGTGGGTAGGTTTTACATTTAATTGTATTTGCAGAAAGTGCAGTCATATGTGCCAACCTACATAAAGGTTAGGTGTTGAGGTTTTATTTTGTTCACAGAAGTTAAATTCATGGCTGCTAATGTACATGTTTTGTTAGTGACAGAAAGTGAACTTATGGCTGCTGTTTAGTGAAGGTACAAAAAAGTGTGACCAGCCATGGTTGGGCTCTCAGGTGCGTAAAGTGCATTGGCATATATTTCATTTATGTTGTGGTGGACAAGTGCTACAGTTTTACTATTGTTTTAGCAATTTTAACAATACTACTATTGTACAATTTTATACAAGTGATAACAACGAATGTAATATTACCGTACACAGCCTGATTGTTCTGATGTAACTCAAGAACATTGGTCTATGTAAAAACTTCAATGATCCCCCTGATGATGGCAATGTAAAAGTGCCGAAATGCATATTGGGGTAATCTTTTAATAAAGAAATCAATGACAAAACTTGTTTTGGTGCATTTGTTGGTGTGAGTTAATCAAGTGCTAAGAGGGTTACACTGAAATAAACAGATATGTTGTGAAGAAGGGAATTGAGTGTTTACAATCAAGTTTTTGAAGAGAGCTGAGGGAAGTAAACAGTCAAAACCAAGTAACTGTGTTAATCTTGGGGCTTGGTATCTTAATCCTTTTATTACATTCATCTGACTCTTTCATGTTCCAGTAACTTGCATTTTTCCCAGTCTCTCTTCTTTTTTACTCATTCTGTACATAATATTCTCATGATCATTTGTTTTGTGTTGTTTCGTTAATGTGGCCATTGCGAAGACTGCGGACACACTGAAGTCTGATCCAATCAAATAAAAATGTTTGTATTTGTAGGTGATAATGAAGATGTTTGTGATCCAAGTTAGTAGACTGTATGTTGTCATATTCATAAGTGGGTGGTCCACAGAACAGTTGTATGAGTTTCTGACAGCATCTGTTAAAGATAAAGCAGAAGAAAGACCATCAATCAGAACTTAAGCATTGACAAAGAATTGTTTGTCAATAACATGGTACATGTTTTGGCCTATACAGTGATGATCAGGTAAAAAAAACTATGTAAACAACTGTACAATTGCACAGAATATGTAGGTTTTTGACAAATAAATAATTTTGTCAATGTGTAAGTTGTGATTGACAGTCTTTCTTTCTCCTTTATCTGTATTACAATCACAACGGGATGTTCCAACCAAAGTTCGCATCTGTTAAAGTGGCCTGCTGTGTTATGATGTACTGAAATGAGCCACACAACCAAAGTAGCTGATTGTAAATGAAGCTGCAGATCATGTTTACATCAGTCCATTGAGAATGTCCAGCATAATATTCCTGTAACCTACGTAACTGGCTGAGTTATTTTTCGTGTTCCTGGAAATTTTAATGTGTAATGAATCTTATTCATTGTTGTAGTTTTCATTTTGCTTACCGGTGGGGACAAGATTTTCAGCACCCGCCCAGACCGGCCCTGGGGCTTACCCAGCCTCCTGTACAATGGGTACCGGGTCATTCCCGGGGGTAAAGCGGCCGGGGTGTGGCATTGACCACCCACCCCCATCTAGCGCCGAGGTTAAGGAAAGAGTAGGGGTAGTAGTAATCTGTGGAGTAGGGCTATACCTCTACTCCCCCTCTGGGCGTTCATGGCCTGTTCTAGGGTGAACTTTACCCTTACTTTACCTTTATGCCTTTCTTAAATATGTCCTTCAAAACTTCCACTGGGTAATCAATGGTCTCCTGCTGCCTTTCCGTTTTTTTTTTTAAGTTTATAAATTTCTGCCATCTCAATTATTCTGTTCACTTCTTTTACCCATATCTAACCAAAAAAGTGCTTTCCTTGTAAAATCTATCTCCAGTTTCTTCTCATTTTAATCTCCCCCCAAATAAATACATTCTTACTCTCCGTTGGTCCATTTTATACCATGTTTTATTGATTCCGTTTTTTTATCCCTCTATACAATAATGGGGCACGCGGTGGCGCAGCTGGTTGAGACACTGTGCTACAAGCCGGAAGGTTGCGGGTTTGATTCCTGGTGGTGTCATTGGAATTGACATAATCCGTTCGGCCACACTATGACCCTGGGGTCGACTCAGCCTCTAACAGAAATGAGTACCAGGAATATTTCCTGGGGGGGGGGGTAAAGGCGGCCACCTGACAACCTTTCCACCTTCATGTGCTGATTGTCTAGAAATCTGGGAGCCTCAACCTCCTAGAACCCAAAGGGCCTGTCCAGGCCTGTAATGAGATTGCTTTACCTTTTACCTCTATACAATAATTGTTGAGCATCTTTAGTTTCCAGCATTTTTTATTTTCATTGCACATTTTTTCCTAATTTTCACTGTCCCTTTTTCACTTATTCCAAAAACTTTCATTACCTCTTTTTTCTCATTTATGTTGATTGGGATACCAGCTCTTCCCGACACTACCTATCCAGAATAAAAATTCCAATTATGAACTACTCTGTTATTTTTTGCCCTTAGAGTCCTGTCTCTTATCCTCATACAATATATATACATCAGACCTTGCCTTTTGTAGACCTTCATTGCCCTCTTTTTCAGAACATTAAATTTGCTTTTTTTTATCAATATGTGTACCATATTGCAATCACTTTTGACTTTAAATGTCCAAGTAATTATCAGTGCTGTATGAACACAGTATATGGTCTGTTACTCTTTACTCAGTTTTTAATGAATGCAATTCTCTTATTGTTCCTTCCCACTCTGTCTTTCCATTATCGCTCAAGATTTCAAATTACATTAGCTCTAAAAAATTAGCGTCTCTTGGCATTGTAACCCCATTACTACACAGATTGGATGTCAATCATATTGTTTGCCTGTTTATTTCTGCTTGTTACTAACAGTGTTTTTTTTGCAGTTGCTACACATTGTACACTGGCTCCTGCCATGTTCTTCTGAGATAGGGTTTCCACTTTGTGTGGCACTTCCTTGACTCATTATAACACTTCACACAGTTCATCTAATGGACATTGATATTGTGGATGTTTTCAGATGTTTTGCTATCCATAATGCCAAAGTAGTTCTATAAAATATTAATATAAATTATTGTCACTGGGGAAGACAGGTGCCAAGAATAATGGATGATGGCTCTGGTCCCTTTTCTAATTTGCATAAATATTGTTTGCCCTCACCATTGAACATTTATGTGGATTGTGGGTGTCTAGTACATTAATGTTCCCATAACAGTATTAGCAATTCACTTGGATCTTAATATGCAAAGCAGCAGGGATATATAATTGTGTTTGAGTGAAAGCTTGCTTCTGAGGTAACAGACCAATGGGATAGAGTTCTAAGAATGACATTTATAGTCCACATCTCCGTTTTATTTTATAGTTTACACGGAAAAATGGATCGAAAAGCAGAAAGTACTGTGGCCAGATCCATTCTTTCAAGCAAATACCTGAGGATGTGGAGGTGCCAGATGGGGACATGGGAGCAGTCCTTGATCCACGTGGAGAATTGGACACTACTATATATGTGGCCAAAATAAAGTTACATCCGAATGAAAGGCTGGATCTTGAAATTGTGTATACATCATTTAAAGGTACTTTTCAGATACAAATTAAGTGAATTATATAAATGGTAACATATCTGAGAATGTGGTTTAAGACTGTAGTGTTAATTGACAGGTAAGGTATTATATCACATTTCGTGAAATGATTAAGCCTGCTGTCAACTTCATGCAGCATTTATAATGAGGTGAGTTTAGGGGTTCAAATCCATCCACAATGCCTTACACATCACAGAAATGTTTTATTGTATGCCATAATTAGTTGGAACAGACAAGTTTTTTGCTGAAAATGTTAGAAGTTTCCAACAGATAATTTGTGAATCTAGTATTAGAAACAGCAAAGAGAAGAAAGTTTGGTGGTTTCAGTGGGGAGACATGCATTACAATGGAGATTAGGGAATGCAAAGTGGATTGAACTGACTCATGATATGGTCCAGTGATGAGCTTTTATGACATCAAACTATTGACTGCTTATTACACTGTTGTAGTGATGTGTATGTGCAGTCCAGCTGGCATTTGGTTGATACCGACTCTGTTTGCCCTGAGTTAAAGTCTGACCATCAGCTCCTTAGTACCAGACAATTTAAAATCCCCTATTCCCTGATGATAAATTTAATGAAAATTTTGTTTGAATGTTGTATTCACACAAGCGTGTCACTTGTCCCTTTCCTGAGCCAGATGAATCCAGTCGTGCTCTCCCTAATTATATAAGATCAATTTTAATATTATCATCCCATATATTCTTAGGCCTAACAAGTGGTCTCCTTCCTTCAGGTTTCACTACCAAAACTCTGTCCATATTTTTCTTCTCCTTGATATATGCCACATGCCCTTCTGATCCCATCGCCCTTGAGTTGATCACCTGGTTGGTATTTAATGAAGAGTAGTCTCCTTTAAGTCCCTCCTAGACCCAAATGTTGTACTCGGCACCTTGTTCTTGAACATCCTCAGCCTATGTTTTTCCCTTAATGTGAGAGTTAAAGTTTCACATCCATGTAAACAACAAGCAAAATTTGAAAAACTGGTATGTATAAAATTTAGAACTCATTAAGTTCTATGGCTTTTACTGAGACTTTTTCAGTATGGTGTATATTTAATGAGGAAGGAAGACATTTATTTTCTGTGAAATTTAATTTGGTTAGCTGAACAGCAGTGGATTTATTTCTCACTAAATGAGCATTAAGGCAAATGAGGTATGTAAAATAGCCAAGTATGCTTGTGGAAGGTATGTGTACTACATTGGAATCCACTAGTCCTTGTTGCTATAATAGTGAGATGAATATTTGAGCATGGAAGATATTTCTGGCATCTGCTCTTTGCTGGGTTATCTCATGAACGTGTTAATTGGCCCCCAGTTTGCTACTGAATCATATTTTTTCCACAGTGGAAGTTTTATATGCTTGACAGAATGGTGAAAATCATTAAATTTATGCAGCAACCATCATCAGATAGTTACATTTAGGTAATGTACTTTTGACTCATAATTTGGTATTGAAAATAATTTCATGTGGTGCAGAAGAACGGAATTCTACTTGTTAAGAAAATGCTTATTCCGAGATGTGAAATTTGTTCATTTTCAGAGTGTTCGGGACGTGACAGTACTTATGAGAGTTGTTTTCCATACTCGGATGTATGTATTTGGAGAGGGCTTTTTAATGACAACTATGTCAACTGTCCCATGAATTGTTTTGATGAAGGTGGTTGCTATAGAGCACCAGGTAAGTGGTCAGAAGTAGGTGTGATTATTATATTAGGCATGGAATTGACACATATGAAAACATTAGTGTGATTTTTAAAGATGTGATGTTTGTTGGTTTTCTAGTTTGTCGACAGTCTTCACACTCTAGCATCCTTACCAGTAACATTTTGTACATGGAGGAGGAGCAACTGTAGAAATTATGGGCATTTTTATTAAAAAATCCTTATATTAATCAGGAGTGGAAGATTGTGTGAATATTTTTTTTCCTCTGTCAATATTACAATATACTGTAGCTAAAACATTATGAAGAACTGACACTGAAATTAAAGTAAATTTTGTTCATGTAATTGAAGAAGAAAGAATATTTGTAGTAAGAATTCTGTTCTCATCCTAAAACTACAGCAGTATTTACACATGCTATAACAGTTGTAGCTAATGTATATGCTGGCAAGAGTAAAGAGTAATTCGCCTAATATCTCTGGGTATTCTGTATTAGGTGCATGGTATAAATCAGGTAGTGGCCTTGCAACTAAAATATTGTATTTGAACTACAAAATTCTACTTTCTAGGAGGCGAAAGGACGTCAGATATTGGCATAAGAGCAACAGTAGGAGCTGTAGCATCAATTTTATTAGCATTCATACTATTTATTGCCTTTCTGTGGCTCTTGAGACGTGGCAAAAAACTCTGTTGGTCAAATGCATACAGCAGTGGGTCTCATCCAACACCTCCCACTTCAAGGGTTGACATGCACCCACATTTGCAGGATGAAGAGTTGATGAATTACCCTACACCATCTGCACCACTAGATTCCCAGGAAAGTTCCCCAGTTACCATAACTCAAGATAAAGACTTGCCCCCACCATATGAATCTCTTTTTCCAGGAAGATAAGTGGATGTATTAACTGTAGTTCAATACTGGAAACTTTGAGGTACCAAGCTTTTTTATTATATATATAAGTGCCTTACATATATAAGTGACTTACAGAATTTGTACTTGATATGATACATAAAATTCAAACAGTTGACCCCAGAGTGTAAAATGTAAGCAATAGCCCCATTATTTGTTTATTCAAGGGGACTGCAGGAAATAACATTGAACTTTATGTATGTGTATGACATAGTATTAAGACATTGAAAATAATAATTGCTTTAAATTGGACAAAAACAGTGAGTGAAGTCTTGAAAAATGTCACTGTGAGTTGTGGCAGAATTTCTGGATCTTATGTAGAAGTGGAAAAATCAAGGAATTTTGAAATGGGGGAGGGTGGTAGAATAAAGAAAGATGGGTATAATGAAGAATAATGTGATATAAATTTGAGTGGCTGTAAAGTCAGTCATACACTTAATTAAAATCTCATACAGGAACAAAGACAGGTGGCTGCCGGTGCACTGTAGCAAGGAATATGATCTCATGCTCCCTAGCAGGCTTGCTGGCCATTGAGAGTCAGTTGGCTGATGCACTTGCCTAGGTACAGAAGCTGTTTACATACCCAAGCTGTTGATAGCATTGCCAAATGTAACAAGCAGATGTCCAAGGCTTGTAAAATTGGGCTTTGAACCTTGCAAAGTCTTGCAATGTTGCAAAAGTATCTCTCTTTCTCTTTCTGTATGAAATATTTTGCATGCCGACCTTTGTTCTTGTGTTTTGCTGTAGTATATTTCCTTGAACAAATAATGCATCTTTCTAGGTAAAATATTTACACGGACACTTACAATGCATCAGTTATTACAGTCATCATTTGTTATAAGCAGCATCTTGATTATGTTGTATTAATTGTAGCCCTGAGATATTATGTAAATGATATATGTAAAATGTAAATCATAAAACCCACACAGTGTCACTGTCTACTTATATGTATTAGCAGTTTCAGACATGTGCTTGGTGCCAGTCACAGTCAAACAGGTTGAAACTGTTTACATAAACACTTCAAAATGCTCAGGAATTACAAGTAAAATACATGTATTACAACACTTATGTGTCCAATGGATAGAAACCAACTTGCTGTCACCGCTCAGTAAGTATATTTTGACAGCCTTGTGCATCTTGTGATCAGTCATGTTGTTTTTTTGTCAACAGTAAGTTTGCTACACTGTAATCAGCTTTAACATTGTCTTGTTTGTAAGCTCATTTTCAGACAGTATATGGTTTTTTGAAAGGTGATTGTATCATTTCTGGTGAGGGAACCTTTTCATTTGGGAGAGTATGAGAACAATCTTAATAATATTTTAACTGAAAAGATTGATATGTGTATATTGTGTCTAAAATTCCCAGTTTTCTGGACGAGATCCTTCCCTTTACAAAATGTTCATTTTTTGCTTAGTCTCAGATTTTTAATCATGTGTATTTCTTGTAACCACAAGGGTCTCTTTTCTTTAGTTTGTTATGTTAGATTATTTTTGGGACTGAAAACAGTTTTACTTCGCTTTCAAATAAACAACAAATGTTTGTATATTTCATGTACTTAAAGTTAACAATATTTTTCAAGGGACTGTCTTGCTCAGACTAATAGAACAGCAGTATAAAGCTTGTTGACAAGTTGGTAGGAAAATGTGACAGTTTCACCTCTAGCTACAATGTCGACAGATAATCCTTCCATTGATCTTCTCTTTTACATTATCCTTTGAAGGTTAGTATGAAATCACATTCTCTGAGTATGTGTACCATGAAGAAGTTCTTGAAAGACAGCTGTTCAAGAAGCAGTGCTACTGCCTAGAGGTAACATTTTATTGGCAAAGGTTTAGGCTGCAATACAATCTGAAGCATAGGTATCTTTTGACTGCTTTATAACAAGATATTGGTTTTGGAAGTTGCTTACTGCCTGGTGTGCATATCTATAACTGTAAGAATGACTGGCTGCTTGGAGACAGAGTTACCACAGAATTCAACTCTGAGTTGGTCTAAGAGCATTAGCTTTAAATTCTGGAGCAACTTACATTTACTGTATCACAGAGATTTATGTCATTAACTTCTGTTCAAACTCCATTGTATGAAGATCATTATTTTTATAAGTGTCAATCCTGCTAACGATTTTCGTGTTGTGCATGAGTTATTAAATTTCAAAGCATTAGTCTTTCTGGTCCCACTATGTTTGGTACTGGAATGGATTGTTGGCTGTTCAAGAAGGAAGTTCACATTGTAATAGAATTATACTGTCAGAAGGTTTTCTTCAATGAAAATAAGCATGGAAAGAGTAAAACCCATCTATGCTTTTGCTATAATAGTGTGTTGGTAGTAATGGTGACAGTCATGGCATTGACGTTAGTATATTTAGAGTATCTGTTCAGTGTAAGTTTTGAGAGTTTGGTGAGAGTGACATCTATGCTGTAATCTGATTTTATATTGTGTGGCCCATGAGTATATGATGAAAATCAGGAAAAATGTTAACATTTTATGTTGACTAGGAATGTTACACTACTGTACGTATACCTGATTATGAAATGAATAACAGTTTATGGGCCTAATTATACAGTGACTTGACAATCATGATGAAATATTTTCATAGCACACATGTTCACAAATTTCTTTGGTTGTGATTGTGTGCGATAATAATAAAGTGATAACTAATTCTTGTGGCAAACTGAAGTGTTCTTTAAAAGCACAGGGAAATCAGGTTCTCATACATGAAAGGCCTGAAGTCTATGAACCACAGAAAACTTACCTAAGGGACAGTATTAAAAAGTAGTCCTCATGTCTAAATTTTAGGTTCCCAGTACTGCATTTGCACTGTAATCCTAAAACAGGCGATTCAAATCTTTTCCAGCTTCTGGCCTAAATTTAGATATGATTTTATGAAATAAAATGCAATGTGCCTTAGTTAATGTAAAATAATCTTTAATGTTAAGATGTGTTATTGATCTTTTATGAAATTGGTGGGAGGACATCACTCAGATGTTCTTAGTTGCAGTGGTATATCAGTCAGTATTGTTTAATTCTGTTGTGGTTTATTTAACTTTGCTTTTGTAACTGCATAGGCTGTGTGGCATCAAATTGGTGAATGACTGAAATGGTGAATGAACAAGGATAGGGAGGGAGATATTCATGGGCTCTTTTAAACATTATTTGGCATTTGTCTGGAGGGACTAAAATCCACCAAAAATGACAGCATGATCAGTCTCCGGGCTGAGAATGAAATCCCGTATTTCCCAAATGTGAAGAATTCTAAACTGTCGTCCATAATGTTTGGTAGTCAAAAGTGTGTGTGCCATGCATTACCATTACTCTCCTGAGGGACAGGCTGACCATCAAAATAAATTGACTGATAAACTACCTTTAATCTAAATGTAAATTAGATCTTTGCAAATTATTGGATTATTATTAATGGCCTTCCTGAGATATTGGGCTGATAGTTCATAGAGGGAAGATGTTTCAATGAATGTATGTGCCATTAAGATTTTGTGTAGTTAACAAAAGAAAAAGGTAGGGGGGAACATGAATAGTTTCAGGTGTGTTGAAGTATCTCATTAAAGATTTAATAAAATAAAGAAGCAGCAGTAGGTAGAAATCATAAAACCTAATATCTGATTGCAGAATTTTGAGTCCTACAAATTGTTTGTTAGTACAAATTTATAACCCAACAATATAAGTCAGTGTATCTTATTATGGGCTAGTGTGCTGGATGCTTGTGTAGATGGTTGTTGGACTGAATCGTAACGAAGTCAAATTTTTATTGCTTGCAACTGTAAATATGGTACAGATTCTTGCTACAGTGGATTAGTGAACATAGGCCTGTCAACAGCCAGTATCTATAAGAATTTTGTGCTCTTCTAGTGGATAATTTACAATGTTTCATACAGAAAGGGCAGGATTATGGAGAATAATTTAAAAAGTCACTCTTAATATTTTTGTACAGAATTTTATTCATCTTTATGATTTAAGACAAAGCAAGACATAAAACCCAGTAATAATTATGTATGATGTATAATTATCAGTTTAAACTGCGATAGCTTATGTGTATTAAACTGTCCCTGAGGCGTGAGTTGTCAGAAGATGCTGGGCTAAGGGATATGTGATACGTTGTATTGGTAGATTCATGTGTAAGTCTTCAGCAAAATAGTGTGGCTTCCAGTGTAAAAATAATGTTTTGTATTTCATAATTTACCCCTGATCTGCAGAATTAACAGGTGCATGTAAATGTTTCTGCCGTTTGTGTAGTTTCTGTTTCAAGAGTCATAATTTTGTTATTTCCCACACATGGTTGAAGCTTGCTGGAAAAACATTTGCAGTACAACAACAGAAGGAAAATTTATTTTCAAGAATATCCGGTTCAGGTTTTATGGAAAATGTAATTGTGTATATGTAATCATGTACATAAGGGACTGCTATAATCTTGTACTGGAATGTGAAAAGAGAAAATGTTTGCAAGAAACAAGAATAGATATTCATTGCAGAGTAATGTGTGCATTGCCTCAGATGTGGTCCCTAGGGAAATCTGTATTACTTTAGGAAAAATGAGTATTGTAAAGCACACCTGATCTGTGTATATAAATACAGTGTTCCCATTCACTGTAATTAACCTTCAGCATTAGGTTTTTAAATGACACTAATATTTGACTGTTGGACCACAAACAGTTAAGTGCTTCCACAGTGAAGAGGTATTTAAGAGGGCATAAGATATTTTAATCAAAATGCAGCATTGGTGTTCCTGTTACAGGACACATAAGCCTCCTTCAGTACTCATATAACAGTGGTATTTATCGATTGTAGTTGTAGTTAAAGTTTACCAACACTGATAAAAGTCATATGAAGAACTATAGGTGCTTTTATTTTCATTGCTTGAAGCTGTATGTTTTCACTGTAAACAGCCATCATGTGGTCCATTAAGTTCTGTGTAATCAGTTTGTTTTTACAGTGACAGATTTGTAATGAAGGGATACCACATTTTTACACAAATCATAATCTTGAAATATATATATATACAGTATATGTACAAAATTATCCTATGTGAATTGAAAGACTGCAGAGATCATTATAGAACTAATAGCATGCAATCTGGTTATTACTTTATTGTATATATGTTTTATGATTTTATGTCACATGTGTATGCAAATGTGGGATCCCATTGTTGCAAAAGTGACATTGTAAAAATGCACTGATTTACATGTAATTAATGGCCTGGCTGTGGATGGCTGTTTACAGCTGAAACATGTAGCAGGAAACAACGAAAGTAAAAGTATACATTTGTGCTGATTGTATATCTCTTTTTATGTGTGTGTGTTTGTGTATTCAGTTTGTTGCTTCGTAATGACAAACTAAGGGCATACAGTAGAATTCCTTTAATCTGGCACACACTGGACTGGACAGGTGCCAGTTTATCAAATATTCTGGATTATTGTACAGTACCAGTACTGATCAATTCCTTGTAGGTAAGTCAGTTATTTTCATTCCATCATAACAAGATCTAGCTTTTTCAATTATCATAGGCCCAGTCAAGGGTGCACCCAATGGTGGGGGGGCACTGCCGGGCTACAGCCCCCGCCCCAAACCCCCAAAACTGAAATTTAAAAAACACAGATTTTGTAGATATTATGATATCAAAAGTTTTACATGATTTCCCCTTCAGCCAAAATCAGCCACTGAAATCGGCTGATGACTAGTACATTAGAATTTTGAAAAATATTGACTCATGGAACGTTATATTCGTATGGATTTAAATGCAGTTGCAGACAGTGTCATGTTGTACTTACAACATGATTTTTATAACAAAATTTTTAAAATCAAACGTAAATTGTGTATAGTCACAGGTTTTCATTCAGAATGCATTTCCTTAAACAACTTATATTACACCTTGTACAGTTGTGCTAATTAGGCTGTTTCAATGCCTGTTTCTTCAAAAGGCGTTTCACACTTTCACTTGATGCCATGAATGATTGTAATTGGTTCTTCTGTTTCTTGGTATCATTGATAGTTAATGATCCAGTGTTGTGTGAAGCCATAACCACACTTTGGCTTTTGCCACTTTCAAGCCTCCTAATTATTTCGATTTTCTGATGAATCATTAAAGTTACATGTTTCCTCTTGCCAGCAGTTCCTTGTTTACTCATCTTGGGATCTTCTGAAGCCATTATAGCTTGATGGGCCTAATAAAAATCCGGATAACCCAAGATAAATTCACAGAATCAAATTTTATGTTTATCATCCCATTGTGTTAATTTGTAACAAAGAAGGATTTAAATACCATCAAACACAACTAATGTATATCATATACATTACTGTGGCTTGTTTTTTGGCGTAATTGAATGTATATTGTACACTAGTTATGCTTGATGGTATTTAAATCATCCTTTGTCACAGAATTGGTATGTGCACTGCATGCTATGGATGGCGAAACTTCCAGTCGTGGGACTATTTTCCTCGGTTGCCGAACTGTTAGGATTTCCAGTGTGCCAGTAGCTGGGTTAAAGGAATTTTGCTATACATGTTTTAGAATGTTATGCATTTTGTTGTTCAGGCACAGAAATATTACACTTAAAAACTATGCAAGTATGTGTAGAGTTCTCTGTTATGAGATTGAAATCTTTTCTTTAACAAGACAGTAAAAAACCATTACCTTGATTTGATTTCGTCATTGATAGGGTTCTAGAAACATAAATGAGACGTACTAGGCACATAACAAAATCATCTGCTCATAGCATCATACCGATATTTATGCACTTTTCTGCTGAGGAGGAGACTATTTGTAAAACTGTGATTATTGGTAGTTAGATTACTGATACACTGTACACTTAACAGTTCACAAAAGTGTTTATGCTGTTTTATTTAAAGTGACATGGTTCTTTAGATGTGAACATATTGAATGCAGCTCATAATTTGTGGTGTCTGTTTTTTAAAATCAATTTAGTAATTATATGCTCATGTCTTGCAGTACAAAAATATATATGTAATAAGTTTTTCATGTTTGTTGATCATGAAATGCAAACTGCAGGGCCGCCCACTTTACAAGAGTCACAGTTGATGAATATAATGCAGTGTGGGCCACGTGCACAGTAGTAAATGCATATGGAAGAAGTCATTCTGACTGTTACAATACCAATTACAGGTCCATTTGATTGCATACTATTTAGTAACATCAATTCACAGAATTCAAAACAGAATTTTTAAGACTGACTATGAACTGTACTGAAAGTGAAAGCAAGAAACAGAAATGTTTATATAAGTTTTAAAACTTTCGCGGCGACATGATTCAATGTAGTTTTCTCGGGCGCACAGCCGCGTCAATTCGTTTGAATACAACGTTTTGCCTGAGGATGGGGACGGAGCTAGTCCCCGAAACGTTGTATTCAAACGAATTGACGCGGCTGTGCGCCCGAGAAAACTACATTGAGAAATGTTTATCTTTATAGCGTGTTTGACTCGCATGCCTTTTACAAATACTGTATTACAAAACAGTTTCTTAATTGCTTTATTGAGATATTCCTAGACTTCCTCCTGTGGGTTGATGTTTCATCATTTTTGGGGGAATTTATCGTGGTTTCAGTGTGTTTTTTGAGGTTTTATTAATTACTGGTGAACTCTGTAATTCTGCCGTTATTTCATTGTCCCATGAAATGCAAGTGAGTTGATACTGATTTTCTCTCATCACTCTCATGCTTTCACTGCCTTATAACACTGTTAAAGTAAATTTCATATAAGGTGAGATTTGAGGTTTTCACTGAGGTGTAAATTAAGACTGTGGTCTTCTGGGTTGTGACATGAGTTGTGATTACAGTTGTGTGTGTGGTTACCATCAGTTTGGAGGAACTAGCTGTCTGTCCTTAGGGTAGAAGTGAAGACAGAAACAGATGGTCTTTCCAAAATAGTGTTAAGCTACCCACGCATTTACATGTCATAACCCAGAAATCCTTCATAAGTTCACATTTTTGTGTGTCATAAGACGTAACTAATTTTTGAAATCTGGGTTATGATGCCCAGACTTCTGACGTAACTACCTGTGGGCACGCTCAGATCTTTCTTTTCCTCAGAAGACGTATTTCTTCTTTGATATTAAAAACATTAATTTGTTCCAGTATTTTGTTGTTAATACAGACCTTTTACTCCCAAGTAGTTATTTTCGCTTTATGCCACAACTTTACTTTTTCTTGTGTTTGTAGCATTAACTTGTGTAATATTGATTACGTTCATATTTGACTGTAAGTATCTGATTGTATGTACAAAGCCTTATATCCTTGTCTTAATATTTCTGCTCATTAGAATTAACAAGGATTATTTTATGACCTGTAACAGTGAATTGTACAGCCAATATTTTTCACAAAAGAAGACAATGTAAAATGTCACCAGATATTGAACTTGAAATTAAGACATTTTGTCAAAACATAGCCACAAATGACTTTCATACATGAAACTCATTGTTCTCTTTTCCAGTATATTAAAGATCTGTTTTTCATAAAAATAACTGTTCAGTACACCACTGCCAGCCCACCTCTGTGAGTACTGCTCATGGTTTTTGTAATGTATGGTATTAATTTACTGAATATATCCATATTCTTATTTTTTATGCTACAGTATGCAGTACTAGCATATTTGCTGAGAAAGCACGAAAGTGAAAAAAAAAGTTGATATGTTTTTAAAAACTAGTGAATTTCAAGTTGAATTAGGCTTTCATATTAATTTTTAACATTATGTTTTTCGTTGATTTAAACATTTATCTTTTGCCAGAAAGGACTTGCATAAATATTCCTGTCCCTTCATTTGTCACATTGGAGGCCTAGTACCTAAATTTATTGGGGGGGGGGGGGGGGGGGGGGGGAAGCAGCCAAAAATAATTGTTATGTTAAACTTATTTTCAGTCCATGAAGAGTGATTATTTTGTGGTGAATTCCCATAATCTCATCGTTCTCATTGACGCAGCATAATTCACAGCACGTGGATGGACATGCTGTGTGGTTGTGGCTGTAAATACTTTTGAAATTACGCACTCTTCCTTGTTCGTAAGCCACATCATACTCAGGGTTCTTTGTAAATTTCATGGGATCCTTTCTCATTTACTTATGTTTTAAGAAATTTTTGTTTTATTATTATTTCTGTATAAAGTAAAGTAATACATTTATTTTATGAACTGGTACTAATTTTTGTGCAATGAATGCAACATATTTTTTCATGATACTGTATATTATAAAACATTTTTAGGGTAGCTGTGAAACAGTGTCATATCGAACACGTAAGAGTAGAAGTAAGAAACCAGTTGTAAAACTGTATATGATATGGTTATGTTGGCAACAAATGAATAAGCAGCCTATGCATGTGCTTTTCTGAAATATAGAACACTTGAGTGTATAGTATGCTTCATATAAGAAAACATTTTGCTGTGATATCAGGCTTTCTGTACTTTAAGTTACTGTTCTGAAATTTTGGACGTGTGTTTGATTTTCCCTGGGTCAGTTTTTTCTTTCAGGTTTTATAGCCATATAGACCATGTGTGCTGTGTGTTCTGCCCACCTCATCCTTCTTGATTTAATATTCTAATATTACAGAACATCATATTCAATATAATGCTGTTGACTGTAACAGCTTCCTTGAAAAGCATATCTGAGTACAGTTGTCTGCTGAGTTAGTCATGCCAAGATGAATGATATGTCTTGAAATACCTTTATTTGAAAGTGAACACTATTTATATACACTTACTGATTAAATAAAATTAAATAAGAGTCTAATGCGTTATGATAGCACTTTCAGTTTCGCCCTTGTTATTCATGCAGCATGCTTTAGTCATGCATGTACAATTATGGTGTGTATAATTTTACAACTTGAATGGTTGATGTTCACTCTGTAGTGATACTGAGTAGTGAAATTATTAACGAGCACAGGCATATTGCTGCTGTATCTGTGATTTGAATTATCTCTGTCATATCATATTCTGTTTTATTTTAAATGGACTTTGAACCTAATTTACAGAGAAACTGAAGTTTTGTATAATATATACCGTGATGTAATAATTAATTAATTGTACAGATATGGTCCATAGTCAATACTGTAAATTAAGGACTTCATCCGATTGCTAGTCCTTGTGTAATTTAGTGAACATACACATTTGTGTGAATAAATGGGTGGAATTGTAATGTTGAAAGTCCTCATTTCTGCACTGCTACAGGCGATTGCATTCTCATTATGAATATTTTATGTTGTAAGGCCTTTTGCAGTTGCCTGTTATGTAGGGTGTTTTTATGTATACAGTACTTCTCTTGAAGTAAAATGTAATGTTTTTTTTCAGTGCTAAACATGATGAATAGTTTATTTCTTCTCACACATTGTGGACTATTGGAAACAGGTCTCTGCTCTTGTGGGATGTTACATTGTGTAGGGAGGCATTTTGTTGCCGACTGCCAGCCCATGCCGCGTAACATCCCAGAAGAGTGAAGGCCGCAACCACGCTGTGGCAGAAGCCTGAGAAATCTCCCAATGGAAACATAAACAGATTGTGACAAATGTCAATCAAAGATTTTTTCTGCAAGAAGTAATAATAATCATTAAATTGTTCTTATCTATAATTTTTAATGGTTTCCCGGTTCTATTGTTTTCCCCTATGTATTGTTTTTGTTTTCCATCCCCCTGAAAAGCGATGCATAGAGGTTTTACTGTATTAAGTACTGCGGCTTTCTGCATTGGAATATATAGAACAGGGCGGAGATTAAGTAGTTTTAAACTTTTGTGTAATTTGGAATATTACCCGTCATGGGTAGTACTAGTGGTATTATATAGGTTGTTTTCAGTTGCCCTTTTCTTATGAGCTCATCTTTCAAGTCTGTAAACTTCTGAAGCTTCTCAGTGATGGTGGTGTGAAGGTTGTGACTTAGGAATTGCTACACCTATTAAGTATGCTGCTTTGATGGTTTTATCATGTATAACTATGTCCAGTGTACTGTTATGGATAGTTTGATCAGTCATTATGGACCTGTCATAATATAGGATTGCCATGAGCTAGTGCACGACATGCACCGTTGATGTTGAATGGTTTCTACTTTCTCTCGGCATTGTCTGCAGATATCGTTAGTAGTGTTGGATCCTTCAAAACTTGCTTCATTATTATTATTATTATTATTATTATTATATTCTGGCAAACGGTGTTGCTAGAATTTCGAATGTTGTAGCATGAATATTGAGAGAAATTTTGATTCAAAGTATCCTTGGAGGGCTATGTGTAGAAACCGTAACAGAGCTGGGATTTGGCAGAATTTTATGTTGGATTTTCAATGGGCATTACACTAGAAATTTCAGAACACTCTTGCTATATCTTGGGGGGTGGTTAATTAGGCCTATATGGTTAAGTGTGCTTGCTGCTTCGTTCTTTTGGATCGGTTCATTCAGAAATTACAATCTTCCTCTATACACAGTACTGGCAAAATAATGCCCCTGTATGTCTGAAGGCGACTGCATAGACGTGCTCTTCGATTGGCTATGCTATTGACCCCAGATATGCCAAGTTATTCACTTTTAATAGTGGCCACACGTGCAGCCCTATACGATTATGTATAACGGGTCTGCAGATTTACCAAAAATGTAGGAGCCACCTCAAAATTTTAGTTGTCAGAAAGTTGACATGCAGCAAGATCCATGCTGAGGACCGCCAAATATTAGCAGCCTCCATATAAAATTTAGTACTCCGTGTGACTTAGAGCCTGAGACATTGTGTCTCTAGTCTATAAGAGTGACTACAGAAAAGCTATTCTACATGGAGACCATAAATTGGTCATACATGCAAACACACTGTTGTATCTCCAATCCTTGCCGAGTGGTAGGTGAGGGAGTTGGGGGTTGTTTGTGGTCGAAAACTCCAGTCAGCAGAGTATGAGGCTTTATTGCTGATGGAAATACAGTGCCGAGAACAACGTACCAGCATTTGCAACGCTCTCATCTGGGGCCAACACAAGCCCCCAACCTTCGAAGGTTGTTTTCCAGGGGACGTACAAAGAGAAGATTGTGTGAATACACACATATTCAGATCTAGTTAAGCTGGCACAGGGCAGTTCTGCAGTGTCACTCTCTTCAGTACTTTGCCCTATAAATACCACACACAGCCCAGTACATGGATTATTTCAATACACTGAGCGAGGTTCACAGTACAATCTCAGATGCAGGTTCCTTGCACCTTATTACATTTTGATCTGACAGATATATGCGGGAGAAAATGTAAAGTAAAAAATAAGGTATATTGCCTAATAAGTGTATTTAGTTGGTTTGTAATAATTTGGAAGTTTGGCTTTTATTTAGTACCAATAGGAAGGGTGGGATAGTGGTAGAGAGGGTATGGTATGGTAGGAGGCTGCTTTACCGATGTCGTGCTACATAGTTTCGGAAGTTGCCACAAGAAGCATGCTTTAATTACGGCCACTGAGCCGCGCCGGCTACATAAGGACGATCAAGCAGCTTGTGGCGCTATAATTTACGTTTCCACGGAGTTTTCAATGTGTAAAGCCGCGTCCACATTAATACACATTTTTGTTGTGTGCTGACTGAAAATTCAACGCACAAATTTTCGCCGCAGGTAAATGTTCTTACTTGCTTACTACATAAACATTTACGTTGTGCGCTGTGATCAACACGTGCGTTTGCTTACTAGTGGTTGACTAACCTAGAGAAATGGATTTCTTTTTCATTAACAATGTACCAGACATGATCAAATAAAATATTACTGATATTAATTTGATGAAATTTAAGTGTGGCAACATAAACAGTCATCATTTACAGATACGTCCACACTACTACTATATTTCGGCGCAAATCTCTTTGATGTTTTTTAAAAAAACGACAATGAATGGATCGTGTGTGGAATGTCAGGAAAATGTTTGTGCGCGTTGATATGCGGCACACACGTCCACACTGAAATACATTTGTTAACGCACGCACAAATTTGTGTCGAATACAACACACGACAAAAATTGAACAATTTATACCAACAAATACACACAGACATATGTCAATAGTTTCTTTTATTAATAGCCTGCCCCAATACGTATTTCGGCGTGCTTACATCGCTATCTTCAGGTGGTCGAAGTTTTTTAACATAGACCACTCTTTATAAAATACATCGTAACAGCGTATCGTATCTGTGTGGACTCACCACACAGATACCGTACGACAAGGACATTTCACCGCACAGCAGCACACACAGATAACCAACGTATAGCAACACACAAGCCAAAACGCAAGACCTCTCTGCCAATAATTTATCAGTTACATTATACTATGTAACCTACCCAATAATTTTATACTGTTTTACTAATTTTATTAATATTTACCATTGTACAATTGCTATATATAGTGACACTGATTAACATTGTAAAATTATTATACATAACTATGGCTGTTACGATGTATTTTATAAAGAGTGGTCTATGTTAAAAAACTTCAACGACCCGCTGAAGATGGCGATGTAAGCACGCCGAAATACGTATTGGGGCAAGCTATTAATAAAATAAACTATTTACATTATATGCCTGTGTGCATTTGTTGGATAAATTGTTCAATTAAGCAAAAATGCACGGTGAATGCAACGCAAAACACGACAAAAATATTTATTAATGTTGACGACGCGGCTTAAAAGGTCTTAATCTGTGTGTTGGACATACGTAGCTATTCAGATATTGAGAAAGAATATCAAGCTTTACGATCGAGATATCGAATGCAGCACACGCATGCGCAGTAAATGAGAAAGTAATCCGTCGTGCTGGTATAAGGAGACTAGATAATCTGTGGAAAGGGGGAGTGGGATGGTGTGGGTGTTGTGGTAAACCTCTTTTGTTTAAACTATTGTAATTTAATTGTTGAAATAATTGCAGTGCTTAATCTGTTGTCCATTCATGCGCATGACTCATAACGCCTTGTATTTTATCCTGTATTTGTAAAGGCCTAACTTAAGGTGTGTTCATGGTTGACCTTTTTTTTCGACTGGACACTTGTCAGCTGTTCTCATCTGTCATTTGAACTTACAGATATTACACACTTTTTAGTTTTCAGTGTTATTGATTTCAAGTAGTGTGTGTATTTTTTACTAGTTGTACCACAACAAATGACAAGTGAAAGTCTGTTTGAGAAGACATCGTTCACATAGGCCTCATATAATCCAGACGCACCATTCTCGCACAGAAAAGTGAGTTATTTTTGTTTAGACTGTCGTGTGAGGTGAAAGGAAGGAACTGCTTTCAGAGTCATTGCCACTTTTGTAATGACAACAATTATCTTTTAGCTTGCAGCCGCCAATTGCTCCATGATTTGATGGCTAGCATTGAAATGCCTCCACTCAAAAGCAGAGATTCATCAGGTGGTCGAGTATCAGCTCCAGGGCAGCAGCTCCACTTAACCACACCATCACTGAATGGCAATGAACCTTCAAGTACTTCTGCATCAGACAAAAAGTATTCCTGTGATCACTATGCTTCAAAGGTGCTTCAAAATTTGAATTTTCTTCGTCAGAACACTAGATTTTGTGATGTTGAGATTGTTGCGGGTGGCAGAGTTATGAAGGTAAGGTCTAGTAACGTATCAAAACTAGCATTCTTAGTATTTTTTATATCCTTGATTGTTGCATTATGGGTTAGATTTGTTAAAATTTTTATGTACCTTACTGCTGCTGTCCCCTGAGGATCTACCTACCTTGAGGCTTCTAAGTCCCATGTTTCACATTTCTCTTTGTTTGGCAAGATGCAAAACCAAGGGTAAGAATATGAAGGAGCATACAGACTTGTATAGAGGCATAAATTAATTTAAGAGGGGTTACCAGCCTGGAATTAACTTGGTAAAGGATGAGAAGGAAGATTTGCTTGTAGGTTCATATGGTATTTTGAATACATGTAAGAATCAGTTCTGTCAGTTCCTGAATGTTTGTGAGGTTAATGATGATAGGCAGACTAAAATATATGCATCTGAGCTTCTAGTACCCAAGCCTAACGCATTTGAGGTTGAAATGGCTATTGAAAAGTCAAAAAGATATAAATCAGCTGGTATTGGATCAAATATTTATTCATGCAGGAGGTAGAACATATAGATATATTTTATTTAAAACAAGGAATACTTGCCTCAACCATGGAAGGAGGCCTCTGTTATATGTAGTTATAAGAAGTGTGATAAAACTTATAGTAGTAATTAATAAGGCATATCACCATTATCAATTTTATCCAGCAGTTCTCTGTCAAGGTCAATTCCACATGTAGACAAAATTACTGGCGAACATCAGTATGGGTTTCGATGTAACAGGTCAACCACTGACCATATGCTTTGCATTCATCAAATACTTGAGAAAAATTGAGAATATGATGGAGATATCTTTGAGCTTGTTATACTGATGAAACTAGTTAGGCTATTTACAATGTGTTTAGGTGAAACCTGCAGTAAAATATGGGTAGGAAAACATTTGTCTGATACACGTCCTATTTAGAATGGTCAGAAAAAGGAGATGCTTTATTGTCATAGCGTTTTAACTTTGCTTTAGAGTATGCCATTAGGAAGGTTCAAGTAAACTTGGATGGGTTGAAATTGAATGGGACACATCAGTTTCTGGTCTATGCTGATGCCATTAATTTATTAGGCAGAAACATAAATATTATAAAGCAAAACAAGTTGTCTAGAAGTAAATACTGAGAAGACTAAATGCACAGCAAAATCACAATGTAAAGATAGCTAATAAATCATATCAAAATGTGGCAAAGTTCAGATATTTGGGAATGACACTAACAAATCAGAATTGTATGTACAAAGCAATTAAGATCAGATTAAATTCAAGGAGTGCATGCTGCCATTTGGCCCAGAAGTTTTTATCTTCCTGTTTGCTTTCTAAAAACATGGAGATTAAATTATTCAGTACTTTAATTTTGCCTGTTCGTTGGTATGATTGTGAAACTTGTTCTCTGATATTAAGGGAAGAATGTAGGTGTTACACACTTAAACATCCTGTACCAAATATCACAGAGATCTGCCATATCATTCAGAAGTGGAGGCATATGTTAGACATCTCACATTACATGTGAGGCATACTGTGTGTTGTATATCTGTACAGGAGCTATGCAGATATTTTGAGATGTAAACATTGCTATTTTCCATATCATTACCCTTAGTGTATGTGTATTGCAGATACCAGTTGGTTCTTGCAAAGCAAATAAACAGTATGCTGCTGAGACATAAATTACATTTCCATATATTTAATTTAAAAAAATTTATGTTGTAAAATGTTTAGAATAAAAGTCACGTATGGTATGGTCAAGTAATTTGAGATTATATATTTTTCCCTGTGATAACTGTATTTACCTTCTACTCCATTCTGTCTCTTGTAAGGAGTCCCCTTGTAACTGGTTGCCGTCAGTGGTAATCGATACTGATCTGTCTTACTTCTGCAAGCAGTTTACTTGATGCATACTTAAAGGAAATAACAATTGCAATCATAATATTTAATGTTAATTGATTGTGCCTAGGAATATGAAATTTGGTATGTAGGTGGATTATGAATATACTTACAAATTCGGTTATGAAATGTTGCTATTTTTCCACATGGTGAGGATTTGAGGTTATATATGATGGATAAATGTAACAAAATCAATGCAGTCATATAAATAACAAGTTCTGCAAAGGATTATAATAACAGGCCATAATAACAAGATGAACAATATTGTAGAATACATACACAGTTGTGAACAGTAACAACAAGTGTGACCACAGAGGATTAAATGACATGATTATCTGAGAAGGTTCCAGAATGCTAAGGTCTGAACACACCTCACTGTTGCACTGTACATACATTTCCTATACTCTTTGTCTTTATGTCATCAGTTCTTACCCTTTTCTGTGCCAGCTTGAGTTTTGACACGTGGTGACCTTCAAATGTAACTGTGGATCTCTGCAGTTTCTTCTCAAGGTCCTGATGCACATTGATGTGATTTTCCTGTTGTACATCAATGAGCAGATGAGGCACAGATTTTGCAGCTATCCAGCTCTTGCATGGATCTCTTGTCAGACTACTTTGGCCTGGTATAAATGAGTTTACCACTTTAGCCAACTTGTGGATACTGACACATATTTTCATTAACGATATGTAGAATTGGCCTAAGAACTGATTAAATTTTATGTATTCCCCAGAGTTTATTTTGTTGCATTATTATAATTGGAAGAAATACCAGTATGTCATGTAATGATGAATTTGGTGATATATTTTCTTCAGAAAAAGTTTTCAGTTGTGGTTGAGTATAATGGTGGGTAATATCATCTGTAAGAAGTGAGCATGTTATAACTTAATACATCATAAATTACTTGCAAGGCTGCATAGCCAAGTCTTGGGTAGTATTATCTAAACACCACAACCTGCAGAAGCATAGCATATATTTTGAAGATTGCAGTTTTGAATCGTTTAGAGACTTTGTCATGGTTGTACCTCTAATTTTGTTTGGGGTCAACTGTTAAGTAAGAGCTTCAGGGTATCAAAACAGTTGTTTATTCACTACTTGAAATGTTAATTTCAGGCCCATCGAGCTGTTCTGTCTGCTAGTAGCCTGTATTTCCAGGCAATGTTCACAACAGGACTTGTAGAGGAACAGATGGACAGAATAGAATTACATGATATTCCTCCACACATCCTCAACAGTCTGATTGATTTCGTATATACAGGTACATAAAACAATGTGTACTTAAAATTTATATTTCATTTTGAAGCTTAGCTGTTTTGTGACAGTAACTTGTGAATAAAGCTCAGAATGAAAGAGAAACTTTGAAATACTTGCTGTAGTAACTGAAGTTTTGTGCAATGCCCACTGTTACTGTGTATGTATCAGGTCAGTATTCTTGCCACACAGTAGTGAGAGTGTATGGAGTTACTAACTCGCCAATGTCTCTGATATTGATTTTCACACTCCAAACCAATTTTTGTATGCAGTCCATACATAACAGTCTAGCAGAGTAAGGTTCAAGGATCAAGGTGGCCATAGTTTTGAAACTTCTGTTCCAGTCCACCACCCTGAAAATGCTTATTTAAATCTTGATCAGCATTCTCCAGGTAGGGAGTTGTGGCTGCATGAAATTGAGATAGGTCTGTTTTCTTCAGTATGTGGTAACATGTAAAATTCTGTCTTGTCCAGAGATTGTTCTTGGAAGTGTAAATGAATTTTTACCAGGACATACGTGTGAGATTTGAGGTTTTCACATAGTGATATTCATAATGTGATTTTATTTTGAAAATAATTGTACAATAAAAATTGAGGGAGAATCTGAAAGTGTCTTCCTTTTTATACATACTTAAGTAATAGATTTGTACTGAAATTCACAGCAGATGGTGAGTGACCACTTGTTGCACTGTAGCATGAATTGTCACATGAAGAGAGCAAAACCAACATGTCTAGCAGTCTTTGCTGTTAGTACATACTGTTAGTGTCATGTTTGTGATAAATTAACATGACTTTCTTTGCAAAAATAAAGTGTTTAAGTTGTTCCATTTTATTTGTTTTACTATGTTTTTAAAAGCTGAAGATGAAGGATGTCTGTTTTGCTACATAAACAGTCTAGAAATTTGAATTATCAAGATGTTAACAATATCAGTTGGGATCTGATGTTCGATAGACCACTGTGTTTAGTCACAAAGTCATTAAAGTAGGGGTAGTTCAATATATTGTTACTGATTGGTGACCCAGTGGTGTAAATGCACCGAAGTAAGCATTGTAAGAATGATATACATCTCCATGATAATAATGTCAGTTTCACAGTATTTTTAACATAACAATGCATGACAGATCTTAAGTGGGAGCCATCTCACATTGTCATAACCGTGTGGTTATGTTGCATTTTGACCAGTCTCATTTAACAGTGACTTCATTACTTCATAAACAGATGATAACATGTGCTTCTTGAAGTGGTGTGATTGTTCTAATGAAACATGGTTCTTGAAAGTACACATGATATGAGACCTCCAGAACATGTTATTCCTGGTGGTGGTTATTAATGTACATATAATTATATAATGAGACTAGTTTCAAAAACATACTTATTGTGTCTACATGTTATCCCCTTCAAAGTGATTTCCATCAGAAGCTGCACACTGTTCCATACGAGCCTTCTGAGCCTTGAAGCATCCCCTCACATCATTTTGTGAGAGTACTTTTAAGTCTCTACTATCTTTTCTATACACATCATGTAACAGATTGAAGGTTTCATTGGAAGTTTGTTTCAGTTTCATGAGCAAGTTGATGTGTGCTTGTTGCTGATTTTTTTTATGGGTATGATTGCAGCTAGTTATTTTTATGAAAAAATAATTACTTGGCACTGCACCAACATAACAGAGCATGTTATTAAAAAGTCCAACTAAATACACTTACAGTGTTCAATATAATTTTACGTTATTATAATCTCCTACATGTTTCGGCCCTGTATGGGCCATCATCAGGGAGGAACATAGTTACAAGAGACACATATCGCACTTATATGTGTCCTCATAAACTTCTGCTCATGGCTGCTTTTTGTGAGCCATAAGTCTGTTCGACTTCTGCCACTTTGAAGCCTCCGAATTATTTCAAGTTTCTGAGGAATCATTACAGTTATATGTTTCCTCTTACCAGCAGTAGCTTGTGTGTCCATCTTTGAATCTTTTGACACCATTATAAAGCTCGATGGACTCGGTGAGGTCCAGATAACCCAAGATAAAGTCATGGAATCACTATGTGCACTGGATGTTACAGACAGCAGAACTTCTGGTCTTGGGACTACTTTCCTCAAGTGCCAAGCTGTCAGTGGTGCTGGATTATCACGTGCCAGATTAAAGGACTTTTACTGTACTTACATGTTTACACTTTTGTGCTGTAGTTATTGGTTTCATAGCTACAGAGTGTATTGAACAATTAGGTGGGTACTGTGAATTGTGTATAAAGTTTCTTCTGTCAGATTGGTAATCATATCCTCTTTGGTTTTGTGATTGTTATAGGTGAGATCAACATTAACCAAGACAATGTGCAAGAGTTAATGGTGGCAGCAGACATGTTGGAGTTGAAGGAAGTTGTGGTTGGCTGTACAGAGTTTCTGAAACATGAGCTTCATGCTACCAATGCTGTTGGAATCTATAGGTAAAACTAAATACTGGCCAGTTATCATGAACACTGTTATGTAGCTTGAGTTTTTGTCCTCTGTACTGCTTTGCCAGTTGGTGTGCCTTTACTACCACACAAGCCTGTTTTGGCATCCTCTCCTTATTTTGTAACGAAGGACAGCTTATAATTGTATCATCTCCCATGTCCATGTGACCAAGTTTCTTGTCCTGTCAGTAATTTTTAAACTAATTGACAGATTTTCAAGAAGTTTAGCTTGAAGGTCAGATTGATCAAACTAAAACATTTATTGGTTTTATGCAACAGTGTTTTGGGATTAATTCATGAAAATTGGACCAGCAGTAAAGCTTGTTCTTGACTCCAGCTTCATCATGTGAATGTTATCTACATTTGTGTATGATATTCCTTCAGTGACTGCAAACAGTAACTTTATTCAGGTCAGTTCTTGTAAACATGTGGCTGTGAGTGTTTTCCATGTTCTCCCTTTGCATGCATTTTGTGTATGGTCCATATTTGATACCTTTTTAGATTTTATTTTATCTGTATGTTCCTCTTATTCATAATTTTGCTGCTGTTTGGCTCTTTACTAAGTTATCCTTGAATGCAAAGAAGAGTATACTGAATGAGGAGCAAGCATTCTTTTACAAATGAGTAAACTGTTTGAATGTTGATGTTGACTTTCTACTTATGTCTTTGATTAGAAATTCTGGGAAGAACTAACACTTTTTCTTACAATTGCCTGAATCTTATGGTAGTGCATCCATTTTATACAGATTGAAGCTTCTGTGGTTATTAAATGCAATGAAATACTGGTAGGAGATTGGTTGCAACAGAGTAGATGTGGTTGATGTAAACTTTGGATTTTCACTGTGTAGTGACACAACTGACTGCCTGGGATGACTTCAGTGTAATCATTTTATAGACTGAATGGGAAGGATACATGAATGGTTACACTCGAGGGGGGATTATTGATGACTGGTTACACTGAAGATGTTTTGTTTTTGTACCTCAGATTTGCTGAAGGTCACAACTGTGAGGAACTGGCAAATATGGCTGTTGAATTCATTCAGCTGCATTTTCCACAAATTTGCAGTGAAGAGGAATTCTTTGAGCTTCCCAAAGAGCTGCTGACCAAATTTCTTTCCAGTGAACACTTAAGAGTTGATACTGAATTTCAGGTAAGAGTAATATTTTGTTAGAAACAAATGACAGTGTGAGCAATTAAATTTACAATATAAAGCCTCATTTTGTTTTTTTAACTATTTATTTATTTGCATTTCTGATTTCTTTTTGTCTTCATGCATTTTTATTCTTATGGAGATGCAAGAATCTTATTGTCTCTTTGAAATTTAAATATTTTCATTTATCTAGACATGCCCAGGTGTTTGTGACAGATGACTTAACAGAGATCAATACAGAGTATGTGTTGAGCCACAGTTAAAATGTGTCACAATGTTGATAAAGAAGTGATGTACCTTTGCTGCTGATTTTTATCTGGTATTTTAAGAATGTGTACCATTTACCAGTATAAAAATATCAGCGTGACATACAGTGACAGCTGACTGGCAAGTGATTTTGATAAGTGGCTTAAGAACAGGCCAAACTAGAAGGTGGGTGGGAGAGACAGTTACTGCTGTAACAGAGACAGATATGTTCAAGGTGTTAGAGAGGCCCGGTACTGAACCCCTGGTGATGTTTCATTTTGTGTTTATATCTGGAACTTGACAGGATCATCAGTAGGTTGACCACTTTTCAATTCCATCTTGATAGTACAGTAGAATTCCTTTAATATAGCACTCCTTATAGTTCAGCACTTGAGGAAAGTAGTCCCAAGACTGGAAGTTCCTGGTGGCGTGTGGCCGGGACTTTATCATAGGTCTGGATCTTATCGAGATATTGTAATGGCTTTAAAAGATCCAAAGATGAGTAAACAAGGTACTGCTGCCAAGTGGAAACGTGTAACTTTAATGATTCCTCAGAAACTTGAAATAACACTTGTTGGCAAAACAAATTTTTTTCGCTCCCTCTTAAAATTTGGGGTGATTCTTATAATTTTGACATTGCTGAATCCGAGTATGACAACCAAATTGCTCTATCACCCACAAATGTTAAGGAGGAGAGATTAAATTCAAAGGCTAAGTTTGTAATAAAAGAGTACTGTATTGGTTTTTAATTACAGTGTAAAGTGTCAAATAATGAACAGTGTCTCTATATACAGTATCCTAACTACAAAAAAATTTGTCATAAACACTTAATTCATCTTCTTTTGCGTCTTATGTTCGCCAGTTGGTGTCTCCCTTATAAGACTCCAGCAGTAGTCAGCCAAAATATTTGAACTCCATTTTCCCCTGTACCTCTTTTCCATTTTGGAAAGGTCTTGATGGTATTTTCACCTTGTTCATCGGACCCGGCTCCCATTTTTCAGGAAGAAATCCGGATGGAATGCATAAAATAAAGTTTCAGTGACATGTTGCATCCCATAGCACTGTATGATGAAATTAGCTCCTGCGCAATGTTACTGTAATTTTCCGCTTTTTCATTGCCTAGAAAGTTCCTGCAGACCTTTTCAAGTGCCTTCCAGGCTCTTCTTTCTGTAGAATTTAATTTTGTACTAAGTCGTGGTCTTCGAATAGTTGTTTAATTTGAGGACCAAAGAAAATTCGTTCTTTCATGTTGGCCTTACTTATTTTGGGAAGTTTTTTTCTTAAATAAGTAAACCCTTTGCTTTCTTTATCCATCACTTTCACAAATATTTTTATCAAAGCGAGCTTGATATGCAATGGAGGTAAATATATTTTTGACTTATCCACTCAGGCAGGATGTATCACATTCTACTAACCTGGTGTTGTTTCTGAATGGAGTGGCCATTTTTTTTATTCTCTTCCAATTCTGAATCTGAGTCAAGAGTATAAGATTCTGGTGTCATGGGCACTGGCTTTGAATCATCATGAGGAATACGTCTTACAGCAGAAGGTATATTATGAAAACTCTATTTTATGCTTGGAAAATCGGGAGAAACCATTGATCTTGGTCATGCAAAAATAGCAGTCGTTTAAGTGGACTTGAGGCTCACGCCACACCATTGGAACAGCAAAAGGCATTGATTTGTGGGTACCTTTCAACCAGCCTGCCGAAGTCCCTGTACATGAGCTGCAGCAAATCTTCAGCACCCAAACTTTATCTTGATCTCCGACCTTACAGCCAAAATAAAATTTATAAGCTTTTCTCACGAGTTGTGACAGTGGCTTCCTTTGCGATTTTAATACCACTTCACCAAAAATGTAGCAAAAGCTATTCATCTTATTTTGGCAAGAATATGACATGTTGCACACAAGAAAAATACTTTTCAAGCGCACAGGGAAACTGTTACTTCTGCACTGGTGCAAAACTCAGGATAGAGAGTGGAATCAGACTGAGGTTCTGAGAGACGGGGCCGGGACATATTATCACGTGACAATTTATCGCGGACATTTGGTCGCTCCGACAAATTATCACACTGCATATTAAGGGGATGCTAAACAGCTGAAAGCAAGCCTTTCCAGTTTGAGAGAGAATTTGAGACAATTTTATTCTAGGGATTTAAGTGACTTAAATAAGTAAATATAAATGAACAACTTAACAAACCTATGGGCCAGTCCCAATTTCGGTTTTTGGCCATTTAACTGAGGTATCAGCTCGTATCTTCCAAATGAAGGGTGATATAAACATTTTATTCACACAATTGTATTTGTGAACCAATTCCCAATGAAAATCTATCAAAATGATTTCAGGGAGGGAATTGATGCCGACCAGTGTAATTAGGTGGCTTGAAAGGGGCAAAAGTTGAAGAGAATTTATAGTTTCATACAACACTGGATTGTCAGCTATTTATGATGTAGAGAAATGGAAGGGCCAGTTACAATCGTTTATGGTATCAAGTCAAGATGTGAAGGACGTTTCAAGTGACAGATGTTGAGAGACCTAAATTACCGCAATTGTGTAAGGTGGTGTATGAGGGGTTTGTGGCAATGCATTCCTGAAGGAAAGCTCATGACTGGGCCTATGATAAATGTAAGCTAAGTCTTTTTATGACGAAGTGAAAATAACTGACAAGTGCACATTTTCTGAGGGCAGTAACAAAAAATTACTTGTAAGAACTTAGGTCAGTGTAAATGCTGTCTGATAATCTGAAATGTTTGATAATCCGGCAACTGTCTGGACCTATGGGTTCTGGATTAAAGAAATTCTACTATAATTATTTATTTTTATAATCATTTCTGTAGCCTGCTTATGCACTTTTCTGTCTTAATGTTGATGTAGCTGTGTTTTAAAGCATTTAAACACAAATTACTATTCCTGAACAATGAATAAATCTTGATCAGAGATTGCTTTAGCAGTGAAGCACTGGCTTGAAGTAATATTAGAACCACATGCATGTGAGTGAAAACAAGGATGCCCTCTTTCCAGTTGGCGGGCATTATATTAGATGTGAGTTGTGTTTCTTGAACCCTTATTCCATCTATCATCAGCTTCGTTGTTCTCATATTACAGAATTATCCAAGTCAATGTATAATTGCTAAGAAACAGCCAATTATGAACTGCAGACATACATGTTTTGTGTTTGTTGTATCTAATTTCAGAGAAAGCCACTCCTTACTCTAAAAATATATGTACAGTGTAGAAATAAATTGTGTAACTGAAACAGTGAGTTCAGATCCTTCTTAAAACGAGTTTTTTTTCGTCTTATGCATATTTAGGTACTAGCATCCTTGCTAATCCAGAATAATGTATCAAAAGGATTATCTTGCTGATTAAAGAAATACACTGTATCTGGAGGAAGAGCAAGTAAATGGTTGTACATAGTGTTAGTAAAGCAGTTTTGTGTGTAAGAAATAGTGATGCTGGCCATATGAATGAAGTTCTTAACAGCATGGACAGAGATGTTGTGTATAATTTATTGCCAATGTTTTGGAGGAGCTTGCTGCCTTCATCTTTAGGTTAGTCTCGAGAGTATTTCTTCCCATAAGAATAATTAAAGTGACTGAGAGTCTGTTTATTGAAGAATCTGCCAGCAAAAGCAATATTAATCTGAGGCCAGGCAATGTTGATTGGATCTTTGGTCACTCAAATTTGTCGACATTAAAGCCGAACAACATTGTTCAAGGCAACTTTAAATGAGGACTGTCTATATTTGTGGCTTCCCCTCTCCTGTTATCAGTCAGCAAACTAGACATCTGCTTATAGTCTACTTCAGTGGGTATTAGAACCACTCACTACAATGAGATGAAACTCATGGAATGGTAAATTAAGCATATTTTGTTGTTGGAGGAGCTTGAAATTAGCAAGAGGCATATGGAGAGATAATTTGCTCAGGTATCTTTAGAAACAACAGGGACAGACCACTCTGTGATGTTATAATTTGTAATTTAAGGCAAATGAATATTTTTAATATTTGTTCAGTTATGTTTTGACACAGAGATTTTTTTCAGGTATTTCAGGCTGCAATGAAATGGATCATGCATGATGTGACACAACGTCGTCGTTACGTGTTTGAAATATTGTCACATGTGCGCCTGCCATTGCTGTCAGTGTGTCTTTTGGAGCGGGCAATCAATGACTGTAGAGACGGAAGCCTCAAAGTTGCTCTTCGTTCAGTACGTAAGGATCTTGTTACCAAGAAAGGAAGTTTGGTGCCTCTCTATGTTCATCCACGTTTGTGTGCTAAGAAAGACATCTTTGTGATTGGTGGTTCAAAGCGGGAGCTAGTAAGTGCATGGACAAGATCGTCAGAGTGTACATATGAGTCAGTGGAACGATTTGATACATTTCGTAGGGAGTGGTGTCGGGCCTCACCAATGGGCATTGGAAGAATTCTTCCAGGTGTGGCAACTCTTAATGGAAGAATATTTGTGGTTGGTGGAGAACAGGAGTCTCAGATATTGGCTAATGGTGAATGTTATGACCCTCGTGAAGACACATGGAGCAAGGTAGCAAGTATGGTGGTGCCTCGTTGTGAGTTTGGACTGTGTGCATTGTATGGGAACTTGTATGCTATTGGTGGTTGGGTAGGTGAGGATATTGGTGGGTCTATCGAGAAGTATGATCCAGCACAGAATGAATGGATACTGGAAGGTGACTTGCCAGAACCCAGGTTCAGCATGGGTGTAGTCTCATACGATGGTGAGTGAATGGTTTTCAAGAAGGCTGGTGACTTCAGGCACAAGTGTCAATGAATACAAAGTGCAGTAACAAAATGATTTAAGTTTCCAGGTTTTTACAGTGGTAATTCAGATTGTGATCTTTTGTGTTCTATGTATTTTGTATCAGCAGAACATGCTGCCTCTATTTGTAGGCTGGGAATAGGGTGTGAGTATATAATCAGGTTATGTAGCCAGGTTGCAAGGAAGGTGGCCAAACAAATCCACCAGAGAAGCAGAGAAAATAGATTGCACTCTGAGCTGGTAAGAGTGGTGTACAGGAAATGTGGAAACCAAGAAACAAAAATGGTCTTCTTAAGGGCCATAGTGCCTATATTTTTACAGGAGGGACATGGTAAAGTGAAAAATCGTTGTTAGGTTACAGCAGGTAGGAAGTGGGAGCAGGAATGACCCATGTATGGTCCACAGTATGTTGCCACAGATCAATGACTTGGGGTTCTTTCTAGGTCATCTGACTACTGCAGTGGATTGAGAGCACATTAGATTTCTTTGGTGCTGCCTGGATTTCCCCAGAGAACATTTGTGACAGTGGAACTGTATTGGGCTGGGTCACCATGTCCTGCTCAACAACACCATCATCCTTATTACCACATTTACTCCCAGCAATCTCACTGGGTGCTTAACTGACAGCCCAGCCATTTTAAAAAAACACTCTTATTTTGCAACATAATACTAAAATGTATTTTTTTGTTCCTGAATGAATGAAAAGATACATGAATGAAAATTTCACAGGGCATGCATTGAAATTTCTAATATTTTTTTAGGGTGTGATATTTTGTGTTACACATTCCTGGATGGAGGGGAACACTGCATTTATCACAAAGCCACCACGTTTCATGCCCCCAACCCCACTGAAGGCATCATATCATTGCCAGAATTTTAACAAAACATAGTCTTCCAAACTCTCTCATTCAAAACTTGATAGTTTTGTTTCTGCTACACAGAACATTGCCTGTCGTTTCATTATTTTGTCATCAATATCACTGATAGCAAGAAAATGGAGCAAAGGAAAAGGCTTAAAAAGATGCTACAAACTCCATATAGTGACTCGAGCGGAGACCATGTGGTCAGACCGAATTCAGTGAGTGCCAGCTCTGTTCTTGTCCGACTGTGTTCTTATCTGATCATGGTCATATGGAGTACTTTGGACAAACATCATCTTATCTGACCATGGTTGGATATAGGAGCAAACATGGTAAGAAACAGGGTACAGAGAGTGGCTTATAAGGGAAGCACTAGAGAGCAAACTCCACTCTAATGACAATGAGCAGAGAGGACAGGCTTTTCTTGAGCAGGTTATGGACATCTGTCATTGATTTCCTGAAGGAAAGAAAGAAGCTTCTCTCCAAGGACAAGAATCACTTCCTCCTGAGATGATCCCCCTCTACAAGGCCCTCATAATAGGGTTTCTGCTTTCTGACTTTCCATCTACTGTGGTCCGGAAAAGGGCTGTTTGTTCTCTTCACAACTCTGCTGTGGTGATATATTATGGCTCTTAACCCTTTGAACCTGGAAACAAACAACAGTTGACATACCATATGTGGCTTAAAATGAGTATGGCATACCTTCCTGGGAAAAAGTAATGAAACCAGGTTTTGTTATGCTGCATCTGATTTACTTATTACATTTCACAAGAAGTGCTGGTATTGTGAATTTTGAAGCTCATTGTTTAAAATGTAAACACAAGCATGCTTAGTCCCATAAGTACACTGGAGAAGAATTTGTCTTGGTTATTAAGAGGATGCTTCTGTTTGCTGTACTTCTCTGCTGTTTGTAAGTTTCTGCAACTGAATATTTTTCCTTTGCTGATCATATCATTTTCTTTTGAAGGTCTGATCTATATTGTGGGTGGCTGCACACACAGCCGTCGCACTTACAGGATCTTCTGAGCTTCAACCCTGTAACTGGAGAGTGGTCAACACTGCCTCCTATGTTGGTGCCTCGCAGTCAGATGGGTGTGGCTGTACTGGATGGGTACCTGTATGTTGTGGGTGGCACCAATCGTCATCACGAAGTTCTGCAGTCAGTTGAGAGATACTCTTTTGAAGAGGTATTAGTCTTTAGTGTCACAGTTTCTTGCACTTTCACTTAGTTGAAATGAATAAAGTAGAATTTTCATGCAATGAATGTTACTATACTAAAATCCACATTTCATTGTATGTGTGGGTAAGGATTGGCAAAATGTAATGCAGATGATAATAGCTATACATCTGATAATAACCTTTTACAAAACTACATCACATAGCTACATAATTATCTCATCCTGTGATGTTAGAAAAACAGAGTATCAAAATGCATGGAGTCTAATCCACAATCCAACACAAAGGAAAAACCAAAGCTGATGTGATGTCAGGATCACATTGGAATATTGGTGGTATGCTGTTGAAATGTTCTGTACCCAATCTGTCAGTAGCATGATGAACTTAATGAACGTAATGAAGCTCAACACATTGATAATTGTCCCACTGCAGGGTGGTTTAGCGATTTCCATGTACATCTTACTTATCCAAGCCATATGAAGGTGGTAACAGTACAGAAGAGATCAAGTTCACCAAAGATTTCTTGTTGATGTTCTGGTGTAAGACATGTCAGCTTGCAGCTTTTTTCAGTATAGTTTAAATAAATTGTAACCGTGACTGGTAGTTTTACATTTCCTGATTTAAACCTCATCACTTACATACCCAAGGTACCTTACAGATGTTGCATTGTACAGCACCAAATTCAATTTTTCATGTCTTTAGAACAAATGGAGTAAAGTTCCACCCATGAAGGTGGGTCGTGCAAGCCCTGCAGTAGCATCTGCTGATGGACTGTTGTATGTCATTGGTGGTGACCAGACACATGAAGTGAACTTCTACAGGGCACAAATCACCATCTCATCTGTTGAATGTTATGACCCATTGGCAGACAAGTGGCATGACTGCCCACCTCTACCAGAGAGCCGTAGTGAGGCTGGTGCAGTTGTAGTATGATCAGTTGTCTCCTCCTGACTGGGAAAGGTAAGATCTTGGAACTGAAAGTACTCCAACCAGCAGTCACTGAGTGTCAGAACGTTTGAATAATCTGATATTACTCATCAATATTTCATCTGTGATTATGGGCCTCAAAGTCACCACTATAAAACTAAATCAGGTTTCATAAGATTTGATAAATTCAAGATTATGAGGAAAAAAGGAATAATTTTTCATTACAGCACCATTTTCTTAAATATATGGTAATAACACATTACTTGTTGCCATAAAAGGCCTAAACAGAGATTCTTAGATTTGGTTGTGAAAGCCTTTTGATGGGTCATGAATTCCCAAAAGAATCAAGCAAACTTGAGGTCTTAGCTCGTGTGCTAAGTGGGTGTTGGTGCTATGTGGATTGCAAAGCCAATTTGGTTTATGATTTTGGGTGTTGGATGAAAAATTTTGTGAACCACTGGCCTAGAAGAACATTCAGTAGGAATTCAAATTTTCTGTACTGCAGACTAATACCAGAATATTTTTATTATACAGGACTAGGGGGTTGGGTGCTGGCAGCCAGATGGTATGGGGAGATGGGGGGTTGTTATTTTGACTGGGAATGGCATTGCTGTTGAAAAATTTTTGCAACTTTGCAACTGCTAAAGTATTCTAGTTAAAAGTATTTGAAAAACAATACATTGCTGAAGTATATGTGCCAAAAAAAATTTGTATGTTGCGGAAGTAAAATGCTATGTTTAGAAATCCAAATTGCATTTACATTACATTTCTGGAAACATTTTGCTTCCCATATTGTGACAGAATTCTGATGTAGAAATGGACTGTTGCATGGAAAATACAAAAACATGGGTCAGTGTACAGGCAGGCTTCCCGTGCACTCTGGACAGACAGAGTTGGTAGTCATTTGTTTAATTTGGGTGGAGATACTGCTAATGGGATTATGCAGCTGGCCTAAGTTTCTAGCTTCAGGATTAGCTTGTGAATCTGTTTTTCCTCTTGGGGTGGATTGGGGAAGGGGGTCTCCCTTTTACTCATTTATGACAAATTTTGAACCAAATGTGGACACTTTGTGGTCTGTTGTGATGACACAGGGTCAAAGAATGGTGTTTCAATTTATATATTTAGGTAGTAGTATTTGTTGCTGGGACAATGTAATCAGTATAGTGACTAGACTATGAGTTAGATGTCCAAGTAATTGTGGTTCGATTCCTGTTAGGATCAACAGATTTTCTCTTCTCCAAAGTATCCATACTGGCTGTGGGACCCAGCCAGCCCCTGTTAAATTGGTACTGGGGGCTCTGCCTGGGGATAGAAGGAGCCAGGGTGTGAAGGTGACCTCTCACCCTGTCTAGTGCTGAGTTTAACAATGAGTGGAGATATATCTGAACTCACCCATTTGCCTTCATGCCTTCATGACATGCACAGGGACAACTTTACCCTTTAGTTAGCAACATTGTCAGATGTATGGACTGAATAGCATTGAGTGATGTGATAGTAAGTGAATAATGAATTGAAAAGGATGTGGAAGGAAGCAGCCATGGCCTAAACTGAGCCATTATGTTATAATTGATTGGAGGAATTGAGGATAGCTACAGAGAGCCTCATTTGTGATAACGTACCCTCAGGCTGAGATTTTAACCAAGGACCTTCTGTATATGAAGTGCTACCTACTCAACTGCAACATTTGATGTAGCTCTTCATTGCAGTTGATGTGGCAAATGAAACATTTTTGCCCTGCACTCCACACTCGATGTGTATTCCGATTACTTGAATGGCTATTCATCATTCTGTCACCGTTATTGACATAGACACTGTATCAACTGTAGTCTTCAGTGGTGATAAGTGTTCAAGATTTCCAGTGTTCATCACAGAAGTTGTGAACATGTACATGTGTTGCTCATTTTTACAACTCACTGATACTATTTTACCTTTCACCCTGCCATGTGTATTTGATTTTGGTGTCTTCTCAGCAAAGTCCCTCAGCATCCGTGTATGATATTGTCTGACATTTGTACAACAGTTGATTGCTCTTGTGTGCAGGTCACCACATAAATCTGGACGAGAGAGAAAATTGTCCATGTAAAGTGCCTTGTGCCTTTTGCTTTCTTTATTATACATTTCAGTATCACATATGGAGTTGTCCTTTCTGAACCATATGTTGATATTCTGGGTACTGCAGATCAGTCTGTATGGTTACTCCCACCCTTCAACTTCAGACAGGTGGGAATACTTTTATCTATTTCAGTTGCTTTCCCATCACCATAAATTTCCTGCTGGTCATTGCCTGTGTTTGACAGTTTCAGTGGTGGTCTACACCCACATGTTCATCACTAACCTCCCCCAACCCCTACCAACTGCAAATATGCGAGAGAACTTTAATTTATTTTCATATTCTTTTCATGCACTGAGACGCCTGTATCTCTGACTTAACACGACTTTTTATAAAGTGTGTCTGGTTAATTGACATACCAGTCAGGTGGGTAGGATGGGATTGGAACCTAACTTTGTGGTTATTAGACTTAATAAGTTATATGACGCTCACCTTCATATGTCTGGGTTAGATACTACAGGTGAATTGACTATGATGTTACAGGCAGTTCACTACTCAGATAATAAACAAAACTTGTTACCTCACATCAGGCAGGGACACTTGCTGGGTCCAATGTGGCTGAAACAGGCAGTTTAGAACGGAAGGCTGAAATGCACTCTAACTAAAATGTTATCAGGCTGGATTCCCAAACCAGAGTGATTACAAGAAAGCAGGTAGAGAAAGTAGATGTGGTAAGCAGGAAGGAGCGGGAGAGCAGAGTGTGCACACTGTGATGCTTGAATGTCGACCAAGGAAGTACGTGTTCGTGGCACAAAATAACAGCTCAAGTACAAATCGCAATACTTAAGACACATATGGCTAGTCGTACTGATATGCTAGAGAGGTATAGCATTAAGTTGTTCATAGAGCTCCCTTCATTGAGAGTATGCTCCAGATTATTCTCCAAATGAGTGCTTCTGCACTGTCATTGTGTTATGTTCCTTGAGTGACATGCCATTGTGTGTCATTTCTGGAATATTCTGCCGCTTTGCACTGAGGTACAGTGTACAGTAGGACTCCTTTCTTTGGGGTACCAATAATCTGGAAATCCAGATAGTTTGGCATTTGAGGAAAATAGTCCCAAGACTGGATATGTATGATCTGTGACCGGAAATTTCACCATCAATAACTAATTCCATGGCTTTATCTTGTGTTAACTGGACTTCATGGAGCCCATCAAGCTATTATAATGGCTTCAGAAGATCCAAAGATGAGCAAACAAGGTACTGCTGGCAAGAAGAAGCATGTAACATTAATGATTCCTCAAAAACTTGAAATAATTAGGAGGCTTGAAAGTGATGAAAGCTGAAGTGTGGATATGGCTTCATACAGCATTGGATCATCAAATGTCTATGATATAAAGAAACAGAAGGACTAATTATGATCATTAATGGCATCAAGTTTAAGTGTGAAGGGCCTTTTCAAGTGACAGACATTGAAAGAGCCTGAATTAGCACAATTGGACAAAGTGTTGTATAAGTGGTTTACAGTGGTTCATTCCAAATGAAAATCCCGTGACTTGGCCTATGATAATTGAAAACGCTAAGTCTTGTTATGATGCAGTGAAAACAACTGACAAGTGCACATTCTCTGAGGGCTGGCTGTGGGAACCAGTAGCTGAAGGAGATATCCAAAGTGAATACTTCTCTCATTAGTTTTGCAGCGCAAGTAAGGAGCAGTAACAAAAAATTACCTGCAAGAACTTAGGGCAGTATAGGTACTGTCTGATAATCCGGCACCTGTCTGGTCCTGTGTGCTGGATTAAAAATTTCTGCTGTATTTACATATGTTAGTGTTGGCAGGTAACAATCATTGACAAAAGATTGCTGAATTCCAACAATGAGGGTGGACATAGTGATGTATAAAGCTCTAAAATGTACACTTTAAGGGAATAGACATTAAAAGTGAGGGCTGCATGATATATAGAGAAGACTGGAACACACGTGACTGATGATCACTGTCCATTGGTAGTTATATTTATTTTATATTTGTTTATTTAGATTTTAAATGTTAAATTCTATGTGCTCATCATGACTGAAGTAATGACAGACAAAGTATATAAGATAGTGTTTCATTTATCACGCATTTATTACAGTTTACCAGTTAATTGGAAAAGGGAACATATCCACATTTCAGCCATTTGATGTGTTCCCTTTTCCAGCTGACTGATTCAGTAGTACTGCCACCCGTATTTTATAGTTGGTAGTGTATTTTAATGTTACAGGTTGTTGAATTTCTCAAAATAGCACTAATATTGATTTGTTTTTTCTGTGATACATGCATTGACACTAACATTTTGAGAGTATGGCGTTGTATTTATCCTGTAGATGTTGTACAGGGAATATTCCTTCTTTCCTTATGATTTGAATTGTGTTATCCACTGTTTTGCATATGTTCTATTAATATGCTGAAAGATGAGGTTGTTAGTAATGCACTGTTTTGTCTGCAAGAACACAGACTGATGTATGCTAAAATATTATGGATGTGTTGATTTGAACAAATTATTGGCTGCAGTATGTGACAGTTGTGGTGTTACATGCATCTATGGTATTATTACCTTATTGAGGCAATGAGTGTGTGACAGTTTTGTAAACAAGATTATAGAGGAATCCATCCACCGACATGTTTGTGTGAATGAATGGAACTCAGAAGATGAGAAGACAAGATGAGAAATGTCCACAGAGTGAAACCCTTCTGGTGCATTCGCATCCTGAAGCAAGCAATGAAAACTCATAACCTTGGTAATAGTACCTATGAATTGTTCTCTGGAAATGTACTGGTAAATATGTTCTAAATATCACCATTTGAAAGAGGATATGCCCAAGATGTGCACTCGATACATGTCACAACATTGAATGCTCATTTGTGTGAATGTTATTGTTAAAACTCGCTTCAAGTGGCCTGGCAATCATATTAAGCAGCTCACACATACACCAATTTTATTTTGTATTTTATTTTTATATAGTGGCTCAGTGTCAGAGGCAGTCTGTGCATAATATTATGGGGAATGCGGAAGGTATCAACAGGTATTTCGAAACAATTGCAGATTCCCAAGAAAGTGTGACATATTTCTTTTGAATTTCAGTGGTCTTGAATTCCATACTGGTGATGTGTATGTTGCTTTCTTAAAACATGTTACTTCATCAATTACAACTTTCATATTACCAAATGCTGTATGTCACATGCTAGTTCAACAACTTATTGTTCTGCATTAGACAGTCTGTTTTATGTAAAAGCACCTAAGTAGACTGAGTCTCCTTTTCATATAGATACAGCTTTCTTATTTATGGGCATTGGTAAGGAAAGGAACATTGGAAATGCATGAATAAGAATAATACAAAAGTGTGTTCTGTACTCGAAAGAAGTCTAGTACCACACATTTTACAACGTTGTGTTGTGGAGTGTGTGTTACTACTACCTCATGAGTTCTGACAGCTGCCATGTTGGTATTGTTGTGACAAGGAAATAGAAAATAAAAAGATGGAGTATCCTTCAGTGACAGTATGTGGACAGATTTCACAAAAACTTGTTGATTGATTCAGCATGCTGATGTCTCTGAAATGAGGAAGGTCTGAATTTCATGGTCATATATGCTATGTATGGAGTACATGTGTTGAATATAGTGACTTATATAATTAATTATTATTTAAGTAGTCTTAGATTTATAGTATGAGTGTTGTGTTATGAAAGCTGCACAGTTTTATCGTAGTAATGTAAATACTTTTAAGTTTGGGAACTCCAAGGTGTCTTGTCATAAACAAATGCTCTTGCATGGAAGCTGATTGTGATAAGATTGTAAGTATGGTTGCTTTCATTGTGGTTACTACATTTACAAGATGAAGTGAAATTAAGGCAGGTAATACATTTGGATAGGTGTGTAAGATGTTAAAAGAATCCTGAAAATTGTACTGTAGCTTAGCATTTGTTCAGTGTATGCAGAATACAGTGTGATTGCATTATGGAACATGAACTGATGTTTGAAAGCTTGTACTTGATATTCTTTTCCAAGTACAGGTGAGGATGTCAGTAACTTCACCCAGGAAATTGAGTGTTGTGGTCAGGCTGGAGGCTGTTCTAAGTGCCCCATATTTTCACAGTATTTCATGAATGTATATGAAATCAGTTTTTCAAGATGTAAGCTATTTAGATTTTCAGGCAGTGACATTTGGCTTTGAAAGTAGGTGTCACCGAAGTGGATAGATCCCTCAGCTACCAAATTTGTAAATGGGTTAAAATCTAATGTTGTACATCTTCCGTGCAAGAAACATATACAGGTGAATTTATTTGCAACTTGTTGCACTAGTTCATGTATGATTCAACCATTACATAAGGCCATCTTCAGGAAGTACATGTTCTGCAAAGGTGATATACATTTAAAATATAACATCAACGTTGGTAAATGGCAAATATAAATAGAAGACTAAATATGTAAATATAGACAGTGTTATAGGTAAAATATGTAAAGGACTTGATTAGTAATGTTTGAATACTGTACATATTTAACTATAACACTGTCTACATTTATACATAGATATGTTTTAGTCTTCTATTTATATTCTACCATTTACCAACAATGATGTTAGATTTAAAAGTTTATGACCTTTGTGTAACATGTACTCCCTGAGGATGGCCATATGTTATGACTGAAACATGTAGGAGTAACCTCAGTGTGAACTAGTGCAGTTAAGTTGGAAATAAATTCACCTGTATAGTTTAAAATCATTGATGTGTAAGATTTCAGTATGAAGTCTGATACAAAATATAAGGTTCAATATACTATTCTTATAAATCCAGTAATGTGTTCTGTTTACTATCGAATTCATCTCTTCATTTCCATAATAAGCAGTTCACAAAGGATTCAGAACCCTTTATAAGAACACTTTACGCAATACTTGAGCTGAAAAGATTGCTGATTGATAAGGTTATGAATATTAATGTTATTCACTGTGGCTTTTCTGGCAGTTTCATTTAGCCAAAGAATGATCTGTTGGTGTACTATGTAATGTAGCTCTCCATGTGTAGTGCAAGAATTTAGTTTTTGTTGATGGTTTTGCTTTTTGATGTTATATAAGCATTATTTTATATGAAATGTTTTAGGAACAATGGCCTTGCTTTTAGGTATTTTTAAGTGAAGCATGTAGTATAGCAGTGTTTTGAGCCATCTGCATAATTTTAATTTACATCTACGTTAAAATCATTAAAGTCATGGGCTTTGTAGTAGTGGCAGTAGATAGGTATATAGTTTGTGCCAGGATTTGCTTATCAAAGCAAGTGGTAAATTTTGATGAGGTTGAATGTAACCATTTTATTTGGGATATATATTGTACAGTCAGAAAGTTCATGAAGTTTTGCCCGTGTTTGCTTACCTGTCATGGCAGAGTTTAGAACATGCTGTGTGTAAAGGACTGCTGTCACACAGGTCTGCCAGCAGTGGTACAGCTGATGGAAATGTTCTTGCAGGCATGTTTCTGCTACCTTAAATGCCACCTGAAACATGCTTCCCATCTGGAGATGAGGTGGGAATCACTGTGGCTCATATAGAGATACAGGGCATTTTCTGCCTCATATGATGGTACAAGTGATGAGATGCTTTCTGTAACTATCAAGGAGTTGTTGTGGATTTAATAGCCTAGAATTCCTTCCCATGTTAAGACACAGGATGATTTTTGGGGACATGTTTCAGAAAAAGAAAATGTGTCTGAAGAGCGGGAAATGCGGTAATTTTGATAAACCAAAAGCGACTAATGATTTGGTGCATTTTCAAGGTGGACCATCCACTTTCCAGTTACCAAAATGGTGTTTACTGCAAACACCTTAGGGAAAAATATCTCTACATGGTTTTGTTGATGTTTGTGATTCTGATAGTATCTGAGGCTATATAGTGTCAATTGTTGATGTTATAATTCTCGGCTAAAGTTCTCTTTATCCCTCAAACTGTTTTTTAAGTGTGTTCTTTAATGATGCTGTCAAATGCTGAGAGTATGTAGTGTCATTGGTACATGAATGAATGAGTATGGACAGTTGGTGGAATCATGCTAACAGCAGAAAAGTGAATGACTCAGTTAAACTCTGTCCCAGTGCCAGTAGACCGCAAATCCCTCATGGACTGGCATGGTATGGAACCTGGGCGTGCATGGTGAGAGGCCAGAGACTAACTGCCTGAGCCATGGCATTGCCATCTCTCAAACATAGGCTGTGTTCTCCTCATTACAAGCTACTGCTGGCCTTTCCATTTATGAATCCACCTTTACCAATTGTCAGCCCTCTTTTAAATACCTAAACTGCGGCTTAACCCATGGTCTGGTCCCTGTATCTCCTGACCATGTTGTCAGTTTGTGAGAACGGCTTGTTGAGTTATCTTGGAACATCTTTGTGCATTGAGTTCTAAAAATAATAAATTTTGTGAAAGAAAACAGCTTCTGGTACCTGGAAACACTGGTAATATTATATCGGAATTTGTGGCAGTACATATGATGCCAGAAGACAGTAAACTTCACAGTCACTGCTGTAAGAATCTCAATCTTGCTTGTAGAGGATGATGACAATGATGATTATGATGATACAGTCCTTAGACTTAATGGCTATCGTCATCATCATCATCATCACAACACTGTGGTTAGACTTTGTCCATTGTCTGATTAAAACACAACATTGTGAGAATGATATTTCAGAGATATGCTCTGTTTGCCTATTGGGAAGAATGAGCTATATCTACTGGGTTTACCTGAGGAAGCAGTGCTGTTCATAGCGTTTTGTATTTTAATCAGACACTGGATGAAGTCCATTTGGAGTGCCCTAGTCCGTAGTAATTACAATGAAGATAACTTATAATTTGTTCAGTTCGTAAAAGTACAGTGTATCAATATTGCTTTTGAAAAAAAAAAAAAGAGGCAAAGTATGATACAAATTTGACATGTTTCTGCTTTATCTGTGTAGTGTTACTTATGGCATTGTTTGGTAAGTCATTGGTTGGTATAGAGAGGTGCTTTCACTTTCATAGTTACTCACTTTTTTGGTTATTGCTGTCCCTTTTTTAGAATTACATTGAAATGTTGATCCAACAAACATCACATTTGATGGTGATGCAAAAATATGTCTGTTCTGGGTTTTAGTAACTCAAACTGTATTAGGTTTTTTTATTGCAGAATTCATAATATTCATAGTCACTGAAATGTACTTCTCTACAACATATATTCTTTTCATTCTGCCAACATATATACACATGGTGGTAGTGGAAGATTCAAGTCATCTGGGATATTATGCTGTATTGAGTGATAGATAGTAGTTTTGAAAGAACATAATGCCTTCAAATTTGACACTTCTTTGCTTTATCTGTTTGTCATTAGTTATATTTTTATGGTAGTACCAGTTTGAAGTCAATACATACCATCCTTCAGAATGCCAGTACAGTAAAACCCCTATTTAATGAATTGCTGGGGGATTGGAATATATTTGACTAAATCAAGGTTTTCATTAAATAGAGGTTTATTGTTTTTATGGAGCTATTGTCGGGACATGAAAAAATTATCACTAAATCCGGGATGTCACTAAATGCGGGAACATTAAATCGGGGTTTTACTGTAACTGTTTACCATTCAACATGGTGTAACATTCCATAAGACTTGAAATCTTCAGCAACATCACTGCGATAACCTCACACCTCACAGACTGGTAGACTCTGTTGGTTGAAGTGGAAAATATCAACATAGTAATGATTCATATCAGTGGGGTTGGGTTTCGGTGTTTGGTAAATATATATGACTTAATTTATATAACTGTACACTTCTGGAATGTTTTATGCCAAGAATTCAGTTGCAGAGTTTGTTCAAGAAGAAGTGTAATATTTGAACTGTAGCTGTTTTTATATTTGATGGCGCTAAGTGGAAAGATGCTTCATATAGTTGGAGAGTATAATGTGTGACCCAACAAACTTAATATTTTTTGTCAACTGTCATTTATAAAGCTTTCTGCACAATGAAAGGAGTTTTCAAATGTGAAAGACAGTGAATCTCATTATCGATGACATCCCGTTGTGATATATAAACAGTAGAAAGGAAGTACAAACCGTCAGTCACAACTTAACTCTTTTATATGTTTTTATTGTTTGCTACATGTTTCGGCTTTTGGAAAAGCCATCATCAGGCAATTAAAAATATACACGAAGAAAGATAATTTAAATACAACCCATTAAAATGATACGTTTTCAGATAGCTGAGATCTCAACTTTACTTACAACTGGAGTTGTATAAGCGGAAACTAGGTAGAAATAAGAACGTAAATTACGGTATTAAAATATACTAATTGTGTATTATATAGAATATTAAAATTGTTTTCCAGTACTTCGAGCTTGAGAGAGAAGTTCTTCAAAATAGATGAGATCTGCGTTCTTCTGGGATTTTACGCAGCTTAGAATGGTAGTTTGTTACCGACGTCTCGGGACAACCTATCGGTCCCATCTGCAAGGGTCAAGCAGTCAAAATAAATAAGCCTCGTGGGGTACAATCTGTAAACAAGGAAGAGTTACGGAAAGAGTGAGATTCAAATAACATGCGCACTCTCTCCGTAACAATGACATCAATTCCAAATTTGCACAACAGCATTTCGAAAATGTTCATCGAATGGGACCTATGGAAGATATTACACAAATTTTACCTATTAGGGACCACATCTTGACGTTTTGGAGAAATCTCATATCTATAGGGAGACCAAGAGGGATAATCAAATAAACGACAAACGTACGGTTGGCTCTCATGTAATCTTTGCGGTTATTGTACACAGTACACCTCCCGCCCCCCACCTTTCCTGATACAACCACACACACACTGTACGGCATCTCACAGTTCTTCCTTAACCTGGAAGTGGAAGGTAGCTGGCCTCCTTATTCCACGATGATCTAATTGTGTGTTTACGTTTCTTACAAAGATATATTGAACGTAATATTTTACTTAAGTACAAACTTCCTTCTAACCTATCGGATGATAATATTAAACTTATAACACATTAATACACATTATAACTCCCACATTGTGTCTGGTAACAGTCTGAAATTCCACTAATTGATAAGAAGAGCGAATAACTCCGGGGGGGGGGGGGGGCTAGTTTAGTTAGTTTAGTGTACGTACCTCTCCAGCATTGACCAAAATCAAAGTTAACGAAAAGTACCCATTGTTATATATTCGGTTATAATTTAGAGAGTGGAGCTTACTAAGATTCTTGTTTACAGATTGTACCCTACGAGGCTTGTTTATTTGGAAGAACTTTAACACTCGAAAGTCTGGAAAACAATTTCAATATAATATACATACATTATATTTTAATACCGTAATACACATTTTTATGTGCTTTCCGCTTATACAACACCAGTTTTTGTAAAGTTGAGATCTCGGCTATCTGAAAACGTATCATTTTAATGGGTTGTATTTAAATTATCTTTCATTGTGTATATTTTTAATTGCCTGATGATGGCTTTTACAAAAGCCGAAACATGTAGCAAGCAATGAAAACTTGGATAAATTTAAGTTGTGGCTGACTGACTGACTGACTGTGCTTCTTTTCTGCTGAATCTGTATATGCTGAAATCTGTGCAGTAGATATTCTGTGTAAATGAAGTGTAATATTTACATCTTGTGTTATGCAAATAATAATCATTGTAAACACTAATCTTGTTTCTTTCTTTGTATATTTCATTTGTTTTTACTCGTACACATAATATTGCAAAGTGTAGTAGAAATTAATGAGATCTCATAATTTTCTGTAAAATAATTACTTGAAATTTGTTTTCTGGATAAAACCATGTAATATCAAACTGGGACTTGAATCTTAACTTATATGCTTCAAGCATTAATGTGCAAGATTTGTATTTCCTGTATTATAGCCATTCTTATGACATAAATAAATTAATTAAAGTAAATTAATAAACTATTATATATGGACTTCCAGAAAAAATAATCATTGAGGGAATGTAAACACAAAATGTGTCAGATTATCTTTCTGTTCGACATAATGTTATACAGATCATCTAACAAAAGACTGAGTTTTGCCTGCATTCCAAGTGCATTTTTCTCTTTTAACTGACTTACAGACTGCTCACCTTCTACCACCTCTTCTGTACTTTATTACGTTTTGTGGTCCTGAAAATATTTTATTCCATTGAGGGGCAATGATTTTGAATGAAAGTTATTTTCTAGACAGCAGTGTCATGTGATGTGATGTGATAGAACTAGTTCATGTTACACAAAATCGTTGAGACAGAGGAAATTAAAGCTGTTTGCTTTCACATCACTGTTGCTGCAGTCATCAGGTTTACATAAAACACATGATATTGAATAGAATGTGCCAGTGGTGTATTTTTTACAGTATGGTCAGTCATGCATCTGCTTGGAGAGAAAATGATGGGTGATGTAAAAACATAATTTGGAGTAGTCTGCACAGCCTGTGTAATGTATAGGTAAGTTCAGGCACACACTTCACTTCATGAATGTGTAGCACACATTTAAATTGCTTCATTTTGCAACACAGTATGCATGGGTTAGACCTGTTCACAGCAAAGAGAATTATCGGTTATTTGGGTCGAGGTTCTCACAGTGGTGAGCAAGTATTAATATTATGGTCCTTTACAGTGTGATGCCCTCTAGTTTGGTAGATAGTTCCCAGCATTTGCAGGAATGTGCTGCTACAACACAACACGATCCAAACCGCTGTCATTTCTACGTATGTATATCTTTAATGGCAGACATTAGGCTCTGACGTTTCTTTTTACTAATTTTTAGTTTACAATTTCAGGTTTCTTTTCATTTGGAGAAACTGAAATGCAACAAACTGTTGTGCCAAGGTGTCAGGGTCGGAGCTTTTATTTTATTGGCATACAGAGGCTAGACAGTCTAACTTCTTGAGAAGCTAGACAAGAAATTCCCCAAATTTTTTGGAACCCAAAGGTTCATTACCGTGTTCACAACAGCCCATCACGTGCCCCTGTCCTGGGCCAGATGAATCCAGTCCATGCCCTCCCATCCTGTTTCTTTAAGATCTGTTTTAATATTGTCTTCACATCTATGCATTGGTCTTCCAAATGGTGGCTTTCATTAAGGTTTCCCTATGAAAAGCCTGTGTGCAGTTCTTTTAACTGTATGCATGCCATGTTCCCCACCAATCTCATCCTCTTTGATTTGATGATCAGAGTAATATTTGGCAAGGATTACAGATTATGAAGCCCCCCACTGTGTTTTCTCCACCCTCCCATTGAGTCGTCTTGGACCCAAATATCTTCCTCAGCTCCCTGTTCTTAAACACACATCAGCCTATGTTTTTCCCATAATGTGAGAGACCAGGTTTTATGCCCGTATAAAAAAACAGGCAAAATTATAGTTTCATTTTCTTTGAGCTGTATGTTTTTAGAAAGGAAATGAGGAAACAAAATATTGTGAAGTGAATGGCAGGAAGCTTACCCAGAATTTAAGCCACTGTTAATTTTTACAGGCATGCAATGTTGATATGTTAGTGTCATTCCGTAATATGTACACTTTGACATATTTTGAAGATTTATTAGCTGTCTTAATATTGTAATTTTGTCCTGCATTCTGTTGATGAGAGATGAACATATACTGGTTTTCTCAGCATTTACTTTTAGACCAACCTTCTTAATAGCAATTCCTTAAGCTTCTGTGCTTTGCTTTTAGCAGCCAATTATATTCACGCCCCGAAAGTTTACATCATCATTATCATCGACCAGAAGATGATGTGCCAATTCAATTTCGACCTACCCGGTTTTTTAACATTCCTAATGGCATGTTCTAAAAGTTTAAAAGCGATGTTGGTGACGCATCTCCTTATATCAGGCCATTTTGAATAGGAGATTTGTAGACACGTGTTTTCTTACTCGGTCTTGACTGTGGATTTCATTTAACCCCCCCCCTTTTTTTTAGCTTCATGGTTATACCACTGTCAGTGAGGATAATGTACAAAACTTCCCTGGTGATCGAATCAGAGATTTTGAAATATAAAAATAGCTGATGCATTGTCCCATTTTATTCTAATTTTTTCTCAAGTATCTGGCAAATACAGAGTGATATGTGGTTAGTTTATGACGTGGATCGGAGTTAAACTTTCCCGTTTAATTCCCCAAAATTTACGTTTCGACGTTGCTTTATAATGTCAGGTTGCATCGCATTGCGAGGTGGTGAACTACAACGAGAATACCTGTGATACAAAGTTAGGGTTTGGGGTTGTGTTATATTGACGAATAGTGACGGAGGTTAAGTCTTGAGGTTTAATCCCTGAACGTTGTTTTGAGCAGTCTTGTTAGTTTCAAAGTTAATGGTTTTGGTTTTCGTTTCGTTGGGAGGAACTGACCTACGACGAAACTAATTTATGTAGGGATGTTTAATTTTGTTGTAAGACATCCCCGTTGGCGTATCGATCATAAGTATGCACTTTATTTAATTCTACAATCGGACCCAACAAGTCGTTTTAACACACGTATGTGTATATATATGTACTTCCGACACCGGAAGTGTCGAAAATATATACATATATTCCAGCTTGCAGACCAGTTAAAGTATTTGCATAACGACCACTTACAATATATTTGGTCAACGCCGGTGTCTTATATTAGTACTGCTTCATATATATATATATATATATATATATATATATATACAAGTAAAAACTTTTACAGTTAACTCCTTGTCTCACTTTTTAAACATTTTTAATTATTTTTTAAAAAATCATTTTTACTTTACTTTTTATAACAATATTGGCAGCATTTTAACATTTACTTTAGTTTTAACATTGTACTTAGGCTATATATATATATATATATACATAATATTTTCTAAATTGTTATATATATTTGCAGTGTACTCACAGATATAAAGGGGGAGATCTACATGCAACATATGGGGTTTCCAGCTTACAGTTTTTGTCACGGCCTGATGATGGCTCTTTTATGAGCCGAAACTAGTTGCCAATCAAACATGTGTTATACGACTTGTTGAGTCCGATTGAAGAATTAAATAAAATATATACTTACGGACGTTTGGATTTCACTTTGTGCTTTATAGACAGGCTTTCAGGATGAGATTTATGCTTCGTAACATAATATAGTATCAGTCAAGTGGTTCATGAATATTTGTGGTGATTAAGAAATCTGAAGTTTTTCGTTTTTAGGGATCGGTTGGTCATGTCAACAAATATGGTCACGTACCTCTAATAAGGCCATTTAGAATCTGCTGTTCATCAAACCATTCGATGATTTGTATTGAGCTGCACTTAGGCCCTAGTGCAGTACTAGTACTAACTAGTGAAGGTTGCGTCACGCCACCGTCCCAATCCTTCCTCACTGTAACTGAAGTAGCTCCGAAACTATTAAGCGACGTCGAATACACTATTACTATTACCATTTATACCAAACTGGTTAGATCTACTCATGTTAGCTACTTGACCAACACTTCCCATCCAAAGCAACAGTGGATCAAAAAAGAAATTCTTGCCTGCAGAAGGCGGGCTTTGAATTTCTAAAGCATTACGCTTATTTATACGACGTTCTAAACAGTCGTACACATCCTGTAAGAATGAAATCATTCCTTCTACACCACCATGTTGATAGATTAATAGTTCTTCTGCATAGTTAACACTTGTAGTTAAATCATACCTATCACCATTTACAAGACACCATTCAGGATCTTCCCAAAATATATACTTTCGAGTCTTCCAAAAGTGATCAATCATGAATAATGGACGATGAATCCATTCTGCATTAATAGCATCACAAACAGTTTGAAAGGTTTTTTCATTGCTACGAACAAACTTGAAATCTGATTCTAACCAACGCCTAGTGCGTACAATACTATCTGTTGGAACAACATAATTATTGATTATGAACATATACATTCTGGACTCGTAGCTTAGAGCTTCTTTTCCCACACTAACCCACCTGCGTTTACGACCTCGTCCGCCGCTGTCCCGAAGAGCTGCTCCACTTGTTTGTGCATCTTGCTCTCCGTGGAAAAGTGAAGGGTCATGTCCGCATATGCTTTCTTCCACTGGTCGCGTTCTGCAATACCCACTAAATCCTGTGTTCGATAGCAACGCAGCTTTAGTAGGTATGGCTGTTCGTCGGTCGTTAATGAATAAGTGCGTTGGTTGCCGCCTTCCCGAGCAGAGATATACGATGACACCTGCGAGATCCCACTTGCTGAATTTTGAGCTGTAGACAATCCCCTCAGCGAAGAGAATAGGCTGCGCGATGCCTTTGAGAAAGGTACAACGGCACGCGTCCCTGTTGGGGTTGCAGTCGTGGTAGACATGGAGGTGCCCGCACGTACATTCTTGATTCTCCCAGTGTACCCCGAACAACCGGAATCCTGGTCCTCCTCTCCTGTAGTTGGACGCAGATAATCGTTCAAGTATTGAATGAAGTTCTTCAAGATGACTAAATGGGATGGTACATCGCTTAATTTCCCGTTTTGTACAGCAGTCAATACCTTGTTCCAAAATTCTTTCTGCTTCTCCGATATCATGGATTCGTTGCCCGTAAAGTCGGTTACTCGAAGCTTTAGCGGGAGAGTTTGATTGATATCTTCTAAAAATATCTGGAATTCTTCCATTCCTTCGTCTAGGACTTCCTGATAAGTTGACTCCATGAATGCCGTGTATATCTGGATCAAATGTTTCATACCCTTGCGTGGCATTGCATCCTCTATCTGTATCAAGTAACATTCTATCTCCTCCATTGTGCTCTCCATACAAAGAACCTTTACTGGTCAGTTCGGTGAACTCTCCATTGTCAATCTCCTCTTCGCTGTAGAAGTACCGGCTACACAATCGTCCTCCATTCTTAGTGTAATGAACAATAGATGTTTGTATGCGTCTATACACTGAGACGTTGTACATGCTACTAACATATCTTGCAACTTGACAAGCCCATTCTTATCTACCCTCGCGAAAGCCTTATCTGGTTACTTGTTCAAATAGCTATGCTATTTACTCCGTCTTCTCCTCATAGTGGATAGTTGGCTGAAACCATGGGATTTGCCGGGCTTCGCCCATGGCAAATCCCGGTTTGACTCGGCACATTAATAAACCAGAATTGAATTGAATTGAATTGAATTTTTATTCATAAATTAGGCGCCCTGCCATTTTGCCTGCATAAATATCCGGAATCTCTTTTATGTTTTGCTGTGTTTTATGTTTCGCTTATTTGCCCTGTCTGACTTGTCAGTCTCACGGCATGTGTACCCAATTAGAATACGCAGAGCATGCTTTAGCACTGCTAAAGTTTAGAGTGTGGTTGTTTGTTTGTTTGTTGTAAGATCCGCTACAAATGCAGTGTGACACGTGTGTTTTTGGACAGTTGTTATGCTTACATAGGGACCGCTGTACCCTCCTTTTTGTTTTGTTGTTGCGTTCTTCTAATGTGGGCAGAGTACGGATCGTATATTTTGGTCAACTGTAGTCATAATACCCTCGGTAAAGTAGGTATTGACCCTTATTTATGCATGTTATTTACATATATACTAAATGTAGTCTCAAACTGTGATGGTGACTGTGTCATCCATGTAGCTTATGGCGAAAAGTCGCTACTTTATGGTCCGTAGAGAGATTAGATACCTTGACCTGTTGATGTTGACTCAGTGTGTCGGTGTGTTTTGGGTTGCAGATGTCGTTCTGTGTCTGTGGTTCCTGTATACATTAGATGTGAACGATAGGTCTTCGCCTTCCTTCGCCTGTACTAGGCCTGTCAAACTCAAAGCAGGTTGCGAGTCAAATCCGCATTTCAGTTTGACATATTGGCCCGCAACATATAACGTCACGTTTCCTCTTCGTTCTTCATATGTAAGTTTTGCAACGTAGAAAATGCATGGACGTAAAATACTCCTTGTATTTAATTTTGGGGGATTTGTTGGGTGTATTGTGCATAAAAATATTAAGTTTGGGTGTTTGACTAGTTATTTAAACACTGACTGAGAGAATAACATATGTTCTTAAAACACTAATTAAAAGTTTTAGTTCACCAACATATGCACTATATTTTCATAAGTAGGTCAATTACCCCTACATGTCTCGGCCCTTAACAAGCCATCCTCAGGGGGTCAAAGTTTTACATATGCTTTACATCCATTAGTTCAATTTTTTTAAACACCTCGTACATCCACAAAGAATAAAATAAAATATTGATACCCAATGGATTATGAGATAACATGTATACAAAACAGGACTTCCATTAATTTATAAACAACAATAGATATGTAATTTTAAAGAAACTTTTAACCTTTTATGAAAGACCAGTAAAACACATCCCCTGGATTTTACATAATTCGACAGCTGGACGTACAGATACAATAATCCATTGGGTATCAATATTTTATTATATTCTTTGTGGATGGACGAGGTGTTTAAAAAATTGAACTAATGGATGTAAAGCATATGCAAAACTTTGACCCCCTGAGGATGGCTTGTTAAGGGCCGAAACTTGTAGGGGTAATTGACTTACTTATGAGAATATAGTGCTTATGTTGGTGTCTAAAACTTTTAATTAGTTATCAAGATGCACGGTGAACATAACGTGAAAGTTCTTAAAACACCTTTTTTTGTTTACTGGGCTCTAAAATTTACAATCTCAAATGCCAAAATTGAACATCCGCAGTTAATAAATGAGTTGAAATGATGACTATGTGAGGAACTAGGAACTACAGCAAAACCCTGGTTGTGATATTTTTACATTAACTAAGAGTTTATTAAATGTAAAATGCCACATTAAAACTATGTAAACAACAAAACGTGATATCACAGATTATCTAGTATACACGCTATACACGCTAAGGCATGCGCAGGCAGTAGTTTGGCTGGAGTGGGGAGACTGCATAACTTACTGGCCGGTATCCTTTTGCTCGAAGCAGTGCGTTGTCAGATTTTGGTTCGTGTGGTTGCTGCAGTTGTAAGTAGCGGTACTTTTGGTTGCTGTCGCTAGGTCGGCATGTCAGGAGGCTTCGTTGAGGAGGTAAGAACACGGAATTATCGTGTCCACAGAGTCGGAGATGGTACTGGCTATTAAAGGTTTCTAGAACTCGGGTTATAGTACTGCTTGTTTCGAATTGAAGTGGGATTGAACTGGGAACATTGCTTGCAGACATTGGTCACCTGCATGTTGTCTTGGGATTTAACAGCAGACGGAAGGTAGTTTAATTTATGCCTTGCGTGGATTTTCTAACAGCAAAGACACATCCATTGAATGTTGATAACAGACTCCATAGCCACAACTACTGAGGATCTGAAAAGTTATGGATCGTGTTGAGAGTAATTTTGGAAGAGTAAAAATTATCGTTGCATATTTATTTATCCATTTTTACCACATATTGCAGAATGGTATTGGTTAGTTCATGATTTACGTGCAATCCATTGATGTCTACAGTTCAGCTTCATATTAAACGTTACTACTTCTTTAGATGTCCATATGATACATAGGTACATGTTGTTTGTTCATTACTGGTTTAATAGCATTGTAAAGGTAAAGTTCACCCTAGAACAGGCCATGAAGGCCCAGAGGGGAAGTAGTGGTATAGATCTACCCTTCCTTTAACCTCGTCGCTAGATGGGGGTGGGTGGTCAACGCCACGCCCAGGCCGCCTTACCCCTTTTACCTGGTACCCATTGTACAGGACGCGGTTTAACAGCAAAATAAGTGTAGGTCTGAGTACTTAGTTATTTCAGAATTATTCTGGTGGGTGGGTTCAGTCCTGTGGTGGCGGGCACGACAGGTTAGGGCGTTGGTCTGGTCTCTGTTCGTTTGGCCGGCGTCGGCTCAGACACTGTGGTGGCGGGCACGACTGTTGAGGACACTGGTCTGGCCTCTGTTCTTTCGGCCAGCGTGGGCTCAGTCACTGTCGTGGCGGGCACGACAGGTGAGGGCGCTGCTCTGGTCTCTGTTCCTTCGGCCGGCGTGGGCTCAGTCACTGTGGTGGCGGGCACGACTGTTGAGGACACTGGTCTGGCCTCTGTTCTTCGGCCAGCGTGGGCTCATTACTGTCGTGGAGGGCACGACAGGTGAGGGCGCTGCTCTGGTCTCTGTTCATCGGCCGGCTTGGGCTCAGTCACTGTGGTGGCGGGCACGACTGTTGAGGACACTGGTCTGGCCTCTGTTCTTCGGCCGGCGTGGGCTCAGTCACTGCGTGGCGGGCACGACAGTGAGGGCGCTGGTCTGGCCTATGTTCGTTGGATGGCGTGGGCACAGTCACTGTGTGGCGGGCACGACAGGTGAGGGCGCTGGTATGGCCTCTGTTCCTTCGGCCGGCGTGAGCTCAGTCACTGTGGTGGCGGGCACGACAGGTGAGGGCGCTGGTATGGCCTCTGTTCCTTCGGCCGGCGTGGACTCAGTCACTGTGGTGGCGGGCACGACAGGTGTGGGCACTGGACTGGTCTGTGTTCCGTCGGCCGGCATGGGCTCAGTCACAGTGGTGGCGGGCACGACAGGTGACGGCGATGTTTTGGCCTTTGTTAGCTTGGTCGGCGTGGGCCCAGACAGCCCCTGTGGTGGCGGTGACGACAGATGACGTCGCTGCTCTAGCCTCTGTTCGCTCTGTCGGCTTTGGCTCAGCCAGCCATTGAGGTTGCGGGCACGAAAAATGAGGGCGCTTCTCTGGCCTCTGTTCGCTCGGTCGGCGTGGGATCAGCCAGCCACTTTGTTGGCGGGAACGAAAGATTAGGGCCCTGATCTGGCCTCTGTTCGCTTGGTCGTCGTGATCTTAGACAGCCACTGTGTAGCGGGCACGACAGTTGAGGGCGCTGCTATGGCCTCTGTTCGCTTGGTCGGCGTGGGCTCAGCCAGCACTGTTTTGGCGGGCACGACAGTTGAGGGCGCTGCTCATGGCCTCTGATCGTTTGGTCAGCGTAGGCCCAGGCAGCCACTGTGTTGGCGGCACGAAAGTGAGGGAGCTACTATGGCCTCTGATCGCTTGTTCGGCGTGGGCTCACCCACCCACTTTAGTTGCGGGAACGACAGCTGAAGGCGCTGCTCTGGCCACTGTTCGCTTGGTCGTCGTGGGCTCAGCAAGCCACTGTGGTGGCCAGTATGACTGAGCCCATGCCGACCGAGCGAACAGAGGCCAGAGCAGCGCCCTCTCCTGTCTTTTCCGCCACTACAGTGGCTGCCTGAGCCCACGCCGACCAAGGTAACAGATTCCAGAGCACCGCACTGACTTGGCGTGCACGCCACAACAGTGTCTGTTTGTGCCCACGCCGACCAAGCGAACAAAGACCAGAGCAGCGCACTCACCTATCGTGCCCATCACCACAGTGGCTGGCTGAGACTTCGCCGACCGAGCGAACAGAGGCCAGATCATCGCCCTCACATGACGTGCCCGTCACCACAATGTCTGGCTGAGCCCACGCCGACCGTGAGAACAGAGGCCAGAGAAGCGCTCTCACCTGTCGTTCCCGCCACCACAGTGACTGAGCCCACGCCATCAAAGGAACAGAAGCGAGACCAGACCAACGCTCTTGCCTATCGGCCCGCCACCACAATGACTGATCCTCCGCCAACCAAAGGAACAGAGGAACCCGCACCGCAGTTTCGGTTCCCTGGTTGATATTGCGAGTATTCATATGCTTATCTCAAAGATTATGTCATGCATGTCTCATTTCAAGCCACATTAAGTGAAACTGCGAATGGTTGATAAAATCAGTTATGGTTTTTTAAATGGTGGACAGTTACTTGGATAATTGTGGTAATACTAGAGCTAATATATGCTAATGTTTTCAAAGTGATGCAGGCTCGTGGTAGGAGGATATACCTGTCTCGGTATATTTTGAAAGAGATGCTAGCTCGTGGTAGGAGGACATACCCGCGTCGGAATATTTTCAAAGACATGCACGCTCGTGGTAGGACATACCTGCCTCGGAATATTTTCAAAGTCGTGCAGGGTCGTGGTAGGAGTATATACCGGCCGTACGGGCCCGGCATTCGGGGATGTTTTCACTGCTGCTCTAACCGAGTTGTTTTCGGCCTTTCCTGAAACATGAGTAAACCCCTACTGCCTGGTAGTGGACGAATGCTCAGAATGGCTTCCGCCCAACGGTCCATCGTCTGGTGCCAGATCGGCCTTTTCTCGCTACCTGCTCCCGCCTCGGTTCACGACGTTGCATTTGTTACATTAGGAGGTCGAGGGACTGAGACAGTGGAGAAGAATGAGCAGTCCTCCCCCCGACAAACTGGTTCACCCTCATAGCAACGTCGAGGACATCTGCCTTCGGGCGGGTCCGATGAGGAACTCACACCGCATTGACGGTTTCCTGGTTGATCCTGCCAGCAGTCATATGTTTGTCTCAAAGATTACGCCGTGCTTGTCTCAATGCAAGCCACATTAAGGTGAAATCGCAAATGGCCAATTAAAAGGATTATAGTTCCTTAGATGGTGGACAGTAACTTGGATAACTCTGGTAATTCTAAGCTAATACATCCTAATACTTTAAGACATGCAGGCTTGTGTTAGGAGGACACACGACAGTGGCTGAGACCAGGCCGACCAAAGGAACAGAGGCGAGACCAGACGAACGCCCTTGCCTATCGGCCCGACACCAAAATAACTGACACCACGCCGACCAAAGGAATAGAGGCGAGACCATACCAACGCCCTTGCCTATGGGCCCGCCACCACAGTGACTAATGCCACGCCGACCAAAGGAAAAGAGGTGTGACCGGAACAACGCCTTTGCCTATCGGGCCGCCACCACAGTCACTGAGCCCACGCCAACCTTATGATCAGAGGCGAGAGCAGACCAACGCCCTTGCCTATCGGCCTACCACTACAGTGAATGAGCCCACGCCGACCAAAGGAACAGACGCGAGACCAGATCAACGCCCTTTGCTATCGGCCCGCCACCACAATGTCTGAGACCACGCTATCGCTTAGACCTCCATCGAATGGTGCCAGATCGGCCTCAGATCGCTACCCGCTCCCTCCTCGTTCACAAAGGTGCATTTGATACTTCAGGACGATGAGAGACTGAGAGAGTGGAGAAGCCCGGGCAGTCCTCCGCCCTCATAGTTGTTCATCCTCATTGCTACTTCGCGGACATCAGCCTTCGGGCGGACCCGGTGAGTATTTCGCATCACAGTGACGCTTCCCAGGCTAGTCCTGCCACTATTCATATGCTTGTTTAAAAAATACGCCAAGCTTCTCTCAGTGCAAACCTCATTAAAGTGAAACCGCAAATGGCTTATTAATAAAGTTATGGTTCCATAGATGGAAGACAGTTACTTGGATAACTGTGGTAATTCTACAGATAATACATGCTAATATTTTCAGGACATGCAGGATCGTGATTGGAGCACATGCGACAGTGGCTGAGCCCTCGCCGACCAAGGAAACAGAGGCGAGGCCAGACCAACGACCTTGCCTCTAGGCCCGCCAACACAGTGACTGAGCCCACGCTGTCAAAGCGATCAGAGGCGAGAGCAGAACAACGCCCTTGCATATCTGTGCGCCACCACAGTGACTGAGCCCACGTCGACCAAAGGAACAGAGGCGAGACCTGACCAAAGCCCTTTCCTATCGTCTCGCCACTACTGTGACTGAGTCCACGACGACCAAAGGAACAGAGACGAGACCAGACCAACTCACTTGCCTATTGGTAAACCACCACAGTGATTGAGACCACGCCGATCAAAGGAATAGAGGCGAGACCAGGAAAAACACCCTTGCCTATCGGCCCGCCAACACAGTAACTGAGCCCACGCCAACCAAAAGAACAGAGACGAGACCAGAACAACACCCTTGCCTATCGGGCCGCCACCACAGTGATTGAGCCCACGCCGACCAATGGAACAGAGGCGAAAGCAGACCAGACCAACGCCCTTGTATATCGGTCCTCCACCACAGCGACTGAGCCCACGCCATCAAAGGAACAGAGGCGAGAGCAGACCAACGTCCTTGCCTATCTCGCCGCCACCACAGTGACTGAAACCACTTCGACCAAAGGAAGAGACACGAGACCAGACCAACGCCCTTGTCTATCGGCCCGCCACCACAGTAACTGATCCCACGCCCTCCTAAGGAACAGAGACAAGACCTGAACAACGCTCTTGCTATCGCCACGCAAACACATTGACGGAGCCCACGTCGACCAAAGGAAGAGAGACGAGATCAGACCGGACCAACGCCCTCGTCTATCGTCCCGACACCACAGTGACTGAATCCACGCCGATCAAAGGAACAGAAGCAAGACCAGACCAACGTCCTTGCTATCGGACCGTCACCACATTGAATGGGCACACGCCTATCAAAGGAACAGAGGCGAGACGAGACCAACGCCCTTGCGTATCGGCCCGCCACCACAGTGACCGAGCACACGCCAAACAAAGGAACAGATGTGAGACCAGACCAACGCCCTTCCCTATCGGCCCGCAACCACAGTGACTGAGTCCACAGCGACCAAGGGAACAGAGGCCCGAGCAGCGAACTCACTTTTCATGCCCGCTACCACAGTGGCCGTCTGAGCCCACGCTGAACAAGCTAACAGAGGCCAGGGCAGCGCCCTCACATGTCGTGCCCGCCACCACAGTGGCTGGCTGAGCCCACGCCGACCAAGCTAACAGAGTCCAGAGCAGCGTCCTCACCATTCGTTTCCGCCACCACAGTGGCTGTCTAAGCCCACTCCAACCAAGCGAACAGAGGTCAGAGCAGCGCCATGATCTGTAGTGCCCGCCACCACAGTGGCTGGCTGAGCCCACGCCGACCGAACGATCAGACGCCATAGAAGCACCCTCACATTTCGTGCCCGACACCACAATGGCTGGCTGAGCACAAGCCGAGCGAACGAACAGAGGCCAAAGCAGCCCACTCTCCTGTCGTTCCCGCCACCACAGTGGCTGTCTGAGCCCATGCCGACTAAGCTAACATTGGCCAGAGCAGCGCCCTGATCTGTCGCGCCTGCCACCACAGTGGCTGGCTGGACCCACGCCTACCAATCGAACAGAGGCCAGAGAAGCGCTATGAACTGTCTTGCCCGCCACTACAGTTGCTGGCTGAGTCCACGTCGACCGAGCGAACAGAGACCTGAGCAATGCTCTCAACTGTCGTGCCCGCCACCACAGTGGGTGTCTAAGCACACGCCGACCAAGCAAACAGAGGCTAGAAGAGCGCCCTCACCTGTCGTGCCTGCCACCACAGCGGCTGTCTAAGCCCTTGACGACCAAGCGAACACAGGCCAGAGCAGCGCCCTGATGTGACATGGCCACCAACACAGAGACTGACTGAGCCCACGCCGACCGAGCGAACAGAGGCCTGAGCAGCGCACTCACCTGTCGTGTCTGCCACCATAGCGGATGTATAAGCCCATGCCGACCAAGCGAACAGAGACCAGAGCAGCGCCCTGATCTCTCGTGCCCGCCACCATAGTGGTTGGCTGGAACCACGCCTACCAATCGAACAGAGGCCAGATCGTCGCTCTCACCTTTCGTGCCCGCCACCACAGTGGCTGTCTAAGCCCACGCCGACCAAGCAAACAGAGGCCAGAAAAGCGCTATCACCTGTCGTGCCCGATATCAAAGTGGTTGTCTAAGCCCACACCGACCGAGAGAACAGAGGCCAGAGCAGCGCGCTAACATTTCGTGCCCGCCACCACAAAGGAAGCTGAGCCCAAGCCGACAGAACGAACAGAGGCCAGATCAGCGCCCTCACCTGTCGAGCCCGCAAAAACAGTGGCTGGCTCAACACACGCCGACCGAGCAAACAGAGGCTAGAAGAGTGCCCTCACCTGAAGTGCCCGCTACCACAACGGCTGTCTAAGCCATTTGCTACCAAGCGAACAGCAGCCAGAGCAGCGCCCTGATATAACATGCCAGCCAACACAGTTGCTGGCTGAGCCCACGCCAACCGAGCGAACAGAGGCCTGAGCAGCGCACTCACCTGACGTGTCGGCCACCACAGCGGCTGTTTAAGCCCAAGCCGACCAAGCGAAATGAGGCCAGAGCAGAGACCTGATCTATCGTGCCCGCCACCACAGTGGCTGCCTGGAACCAAGCCTACCAATCGAACGGAGGCCAGACAGCGCTCTGATCTGTGTTGCCCGACCACAGGGCTGCTAAGCCCTTGCCGACAAGCGAACAGAGGCCAGAGGAGCGCCATCACCTGTCGTGCCTACAAGTGGTTGTCTAAGCCACACGACCAGCGAACAGAGGCCAGAGCAGCTCGTACTTTCGTGCCCGCACCACAACGAAGCTGAGCCCAATCCGACAGAACGAACAGAGGCCAGATAAGCGCCCTCACCTGTCGAGCCCGCCACCACAGTGTCTGGCTCAACCACGCCGACCGAGCGAAAAGAGGCTAGAAGAGTGCCCTCACCTGACGTGCCCGCCACCACAGCGGCTGTCAAAGCCATTTCCGCCCAAGCGAACAGAAGCCAGATTAGCGCCCTTGTGCCGTGTTACGTGATTTGAGCACGAGATAGTTCCGCCGGACGATAACCGCCACCCCCCTGTCTTCATTGAGGGTACCTGTCCTTTCCTCCCCTGTGGCTACAATGGTTTGTTCCAACCTTTTTCCTAGGGTCACTCAACATCCTGGCTACGAGATAGTTACATCAAAAGTCTTTTTCGGCTCTTGGTTCTAAATTTACGTTTTGGCAAGCTAGATTATTGGATTCTGTAGTCCTTGGTAGTGCTGCAGCGTGAGTGAGTGTTTTTATCTACCTGAGCACTACCAAGTGTCCATTGAGCTGTGTGGAGCATCTTTAACTTGTTATCGAAGTGATTTTTGGTTATTGTGTTTATATGTGACTGTCTACGAGGTTTCTGTAAGTACTGTTTCACGTTTCATTGACCTGTAATAAATAGATGGATGCATTGTAAATTGTTGTAGTGACTGAGTGCGTTGGAGGAGTGTTGTTTGTGCCGTCAGGGTAGGATAGTGATCTGCGGAGTTATGAATATAAAATCAGATGACATGCCCGCCAACACAGAGGCTGGCTGAGCCCACGCCGACTGAGTACACGGAGGCTTGAGCAGCGCCCTTACCTGTCGTGTCCGCCACCACAGCGGATGTATAAGCCCATTCCGACCAAGCGAACAGAGGACAGAGCAGCGCCCTAATCTGTCGTGCCCGCCACCACAGTGGCTGGCTGGACCCACGCCTACCAATCGATCAGAGGCCAGAGCAGCGCTCTCTCCTGTCGTGGCCGCCACCACAGCGGCTGTCTAAGCCCTTGCAGACCAAGCGAACAGATGCCAGAACTGCGCCCTCAACTGTCGTGCAGAACACCACAGTGGCTGTCTAAACCCACGCCGACCAAGCAAACAGGGACTAGAGCAGCGTCCTGATCTGTCGTGCCCGCCACCACAGTGGCTAGATGAGCACACGCCGACAAATCGAACAAAGGCCAGAGCAGCGCCCTCACCATTCGTACCTGCCACCACAGCGGATGTCTAAGCCCATGACGACAAAGCGAACAGAGGCCAGAGCGTAGCCCTGAATTGTCGTGACCGCCACCACAGTGGCTGGCTGGGCCCACGTCAACAAAGCGAACAGAGGCCAGTGCTGCGTCCTCACCTGTCGTTCCTGCCACCACAATGGCTGTCTAAGCCCACGCCGACCAAGAGAACAGAGATCAGAAAAGCGCATTTTTCTGTCGTGCCCGCCACCACAGTGGCTGGATGAGCCCACGCCGACCGAGCGAACAGAGTTCAGAGCAAAGCCCTCACCATTCGTGTCTGCCACCACAGTGGCTGTCTAAGCCCACGCCGACCAAGAGAACAGAGTTCAGAGCAGCCCCCTGATCTGTCGTGCCCGTCACCTCAGTGGCTGGCTCAGCCCATGCCTACTGAACGAGCAGAGGCCGTAAAAGCACCCTCAAATTTCGTGCCAGTCACCACAATGGCTGGCTGAGCCCAAGCCCAGCGAGCGAAAAGAGGCCAGAGAAGCGCTTTCACCTGTCGTTCCCGCCTCCACAATGGCTGTCTAAGCCCACGCCAACCGAGCCAACAGAGGCCAGAGAAGCGCCCTGAACAGACATGCCCGCCACCACAGATGCTGGCTGAGACCACGCCGACCGAGCAAACAGAGGCCTGAGCAGCGTCGTTTTCTATCGTGTCCGCCACCACAGCGGCTGTCTAAGCCCATGCCGACCAAGCGAACAGAGGCCAGAGCATCTACCTGATCTGTCGAGCCCGTCACCACGGTCGCTGGCTGAACCCAAGCCTACCAATCGAAAAGAGGACAGAGCAGCGCCCTGATCTGCTTTGCCCGCCACCACAGTGGCTGGCTGAGCGCACGCCTACCGAACGAACAGAGGTCTGAGCAGCGCCCTGATATGACATGCCCTCCAACACAGAGGTTGGCTGAGCCCACGCCGACCGAGCAAACAGAGGCCTCAGCAGCGCCGTTTTCTGTCTTGTCCGCCACCACAGCGGCTGTAAAAGACCATTCCGACCAAGCGATCAGAGGCAAGAGCAGCGCCCTGATCGGTCGTGCCCGCCACCAAAGTGGCTGGCTGGACCACGCCTACCAATCGAACACAGGCCAGATCAGCGCCCTGATTTGTCTTGCCCGCCACCACAGTGGTTGTCTGTGCCCACGCCGACCGAACGAACAGAGGCCTGAGCAACTCCCTCTCCTGTCGTGGCCGCCACCACAGCGGCTGTCTAAGCCCTTGCAGACCAAGCGAAAAGAGGCCAGAACGGCGCCCTCACCTATCGTGCCCGCTACCACAGTGGCTGTCTAAACCCACGCCGACCAAGCAAACAGAGACCAGACCAGCGTCCTCATCTGTCGTGCCCGCCACCACAGTGGCTGGCTGAGAACACGCCGACCGAGCGATCAAAGGCCAGGGCAGCGCCCTCACCATTCGTGCCTGCCACCACAGCGGATTATTAAGCCCATGTCGACCAAGCGAACAGAGGCTAGAGCTGAGCCCTGATCTGTCGTGGCCGCCACCACAGCGGCTGTCTAAGCCCTTGCAGACCAAGCGAACAGAGGCCAGAACTGCGCCCTCACCTGTAGTGCCCGCCACCACAGTGGCTGTCTAAGCCCACGCCGACCAAGGAAACAGAGACCAGAGCAGCGTCCTGATCTGTCGTGTCCGCCACCACAGTGCACACGCCGACCGAGCGAACAAATGTCAGATCAGCGCCCTCAACAGTCGTGCATGCCACCACAGCGGATTATTAAGCCAATGTCGACAAGGCGATGAGAGGCCAGAGCTGAGCCCTGATCTGTCGTGGCCGCCACCACAGCGGCTGTCTAAGCCCTTGCAGACCAAGCGAACAGAGGCCAGAACTGCGCCCTCACCTGTAGTGCCCGCCACCACAGTGGCTGTCTAAGCCCACGCCGACCAAGGAAACAGAGACCAGAGCAGCGTCCTGATCTGTCGTGTCCGCCACCACAGTGCACACGCCGACCGAGCGAACAAATGTCAGATCAGCGCCCTCAACAGTCGTGCATGCCACCACAGCGGACTATTAAGCCAATGTCGACAAGGCGATGAGAGGCCAGAGCTGAGCCCTGATCTGCCGTGCCCGCCACCACAGTGGCTGGCTGTGCCCACGCCAACAAAACGAACAGATGCCAATGCTGCGCCCTCACCTGTCGTTCCTGCCACCACAGTGGCTGTCTAAGCCCACGCCGACCAAGCGAACAGAGATCAGACAAGCGCTCTGAACTGTCGTGCCCGCCACCACAGTGGCTGGTTGAGCCCACGCCGACCGAGCGAACAGAGTCTAGAGCTGCGCCCTCACCTTTCGTGTCCGCCACCACAGTGGCTATCGAAACCCACGCCGACCAAGAGAAAAAGGTCAGAGCAGCTTCCTGATCTGTCGTGCCCGCCACCACAGTGGCTGGCTGAGCCAAAGCAGACTGAACAAGCAGAGGCCATAGTGGCACCCTCACATTTCGTGCCGGTCACCACAATGGCTGGCTGAACCCAAGCCGAGCGAGGGAACAGAGGCAAAAGCAGCGCCCTCACCTGTCGTTCCCGCCACCACAGTCTGAGCCCATGCCGACCACGCTAACAAAGTCCAGAGCAGCGCCCTGATCAGTTGTGCCCGCCAACACAGTGGCTGGCTGAGCCCACGCCAACTGAGCGAACGGAGGCCAGAGGAGCGCCATCACCTGTCGAGCCCGCTACCACAGTGGCTTTCTAAGCCCACACCGACCGAGCGAAGAGAGGCCAGAGTAGCTCCCTGATATTTCGTGCCCGCCACCACAAAGGAAGCTCAGCCCAAGCCGAAAGAGCGAACAGAGGCCGGAGAAGTGACCTCACCTGTCGAGCCCGCCACCACACTGGCTGGCTCAGCCCTCGCCAAACGAGCGAAGAGAAGCTAGAAGAGCGCCATCACCTGTCGTGCCCGCCTCCACAGCGGCTGTCTAATCCCTTGCTAACCAAGCGAACATAGGCCAGAGCAGCGCCCTGATCTGACATGCCCGTCACCACAGAGGCTGGCTGAGCCCACGCCGACCGAGCGAACAGAGGCCAGACAGCACCCTGATCTGTGTTGCCCGCCACCACAGCGGCTGTCTAAGCCCTTGCCAACCAAGCGAATATAGGCCAGAGCAGCGCCCTGATCTGACATGCACGCCATTACAGAGGCTGGCTGAGCCCACGCTGAAAGAGAAAACAGAGGCCTGAGCAGCTCCCTCACCTGTCGTGTCCGCCACCACAGCGGTTGTCTAAGCCCATGCCGACCAAGCGAACAGAGACCAGAGCAGAGCCTTGATATCTCGTGCCCGCCACCAATGTGGCTGAGTGGACCCACGCCTACCAATCGCACATAGGCCACAGCAGCGCCCTGATCTGTGTTGCCCACCACCACAGTGGCTGGCTGAGCCCACGCCGACCGAGCGAACTGAGGCCAGAGGAGCGCCATCACCTTTCGTGCCCTCTACAACAGTGGCTGTCTAAGTCCACACCGACCGAGCGAACAGAGGCCAGAGCAGCGCCCTGATATTTCGTGCCCGCCACCACAAAGGAAGCTGAGCCCAAGCCGAAAGAGAGAACAGAGGCCAGAGAAGTGCCCTCACCTGTCGAACCCGCTAACTCAGTGGCTGGCTCAGCCCTCACCGACCGAGCGAAGAGAGGCTAGAACAGCGCCATCACCTGTCGTGCCCGCCACCACAGCGGCTGTCTAATCCCTTGCTAACCAAGCTAACAGAGGCCAGAGATGCGCCCTGATCTGACATGCCCGACACCACAGAGGCTGGCTGAGCCCACGCAGACCGAGCGAACAAAGGCCTGAGGAGTGCCCTCACCTGTTGTATCCGCCACCACAGCGGCTGTCTAAGCCCATGTCGACCAAGCGAACAGAGGCCAGAGCAGAGACCTGATCTGTCGTGCCCGCCACCACAGTGGCTGTCTGGACCCACGCCTACCAATCGAACAGAGGCCAGACAGCGCCCTGATCTGTGTTGCCCGCCACCACAGCGGCTGTCTAAGCCCTTGCCGACCAAGCGAACAGAGGCCAGAGCACCGCCCTGATCTGACATGCCCGCCACCACAGCGGCTGTCTAAGCCCATGACAACCAAGCGAACAGAGGCCAGAGCAGCGCCCTGATCTGTCGTGCCCGCCACCACAGTGGCTGGATGGACCCACGTCTACCAATCGAATAGAGGTCAGAGAGCGCCATGATCTGTGTTGCCCGCCACCACAGCGGCTGTCTAAGGCCGTGCCGACCAAGCGAACGGAGGCCAGAACAGCGCACTGATCTGACATCCCCGCCACCAAAGAGGCTGCTGAGTCCACTCCGACCGAGCGAACAGAGGCCTGAGCAGCGCCCTGATCTGTCGTGCCCGCCACCACAGTGGCTAGCTGAGTCCACGCCAACATAGCGAACAGAGGCCAGTGGAGCACCATCACCTGTCGTGCCCGCTACCACAGTGGCTGTCAAACCCTAAACCGACCGAGCGAAGAGAGGCCAGAGCAGCGCACTGACATTTCGTGCCCGCCACCACAAAGGAAGCTGAGCCCAAGCCGACAGAGCGAACAGAGGCCAGAGCAGCGCCCTCACATTTCGATACCGCCACCACAGTGGCTGGCTGAGCCCACGCCGACCAAGAAATAGAGGCCAGAGATGCGCCCTCACCCGTCTTGCCGGCCACCAAAGTTGCTGTCTGATACCACGCCGACCAACCTAACCGAGGCCAGATAAGCGCCCTCACTTGTCGTGCCCGTCACCACAGTGGATGGCTGAGACCACATCGACACAACGAAGAGAGGCCAGAGAAGCGCCCTCACCTGTTTTGCCGGCCACCACAGTGGCTGTCTGTGCCCACGCCAAAGAAGCTAACAGAGGCCAGAGCAGCGCCCTCACCTTTCGGGCCCGCCACCACAGTGGCTGGCTGAGCACACTTCGACCAAAAGATCAGGGGCCAGAGTAGCGCCCTCACTTTCATGGACGCCACCACAGTGTCTGGCTGAGCCCATGCCGAACAAGCGAACAGAGACTAGATCAGCGCCCTCAACAGTCGTGACCGCCACCACAGTGGCTATTTGAGCCCACGCCGACCAAGCGAGCAGAGGCCAGAGCAGCGCCTTCAACTGTCCTGCATGCCACGACTGTGGATGGCTGGGCCCAAGCCAACCAAGCGAACACAGGTCAGAGCTGGGCCCTCACCTTTAGTGCCCGCCACCACAGTGGCTGGGTGAGTCCATGCCCACCAAGCGAACAGAGGCCAGAGCAACGCCCTCACCTGTCGAGCCCACCACCACCACGGGTTGGGTGAGGCCATGCCGACCAAGCGAACAGAGGCCAGAGAAGCGCCCTCACCTTTCGTGCCTGCCACCACAGTGGCTGGCTGAGCCCTCGACCACCAAGCGAACAGAGGCCATACATGCGCCCTCAACTTTAATGCCCGCCTTCACAGTCGCTGACTGATCCCACGCCGACCAAGCGAACAGAGGCCAGAACAGCGACCTCACCTGTCGTGCCCGCCTCCACTGTGGCTCTCTGAGCCCACGCCGACCAAGCTAACAGAGGTGAGAGATGCGCCCTCAACTGTGCTGCCCGCCACCACAGTGGCTGGCTGAGCCCAAGCCGAGCGAGCGAACACAGCCCAGAATAGCGCCCTGATCTGTCGTGCCCGCCAACACAGTGGCTGGCTGAGCCGACGCCAACCGAGCGAACAGAGGCCATATGAGCGCCATCACCTGTCGTGCACGCCAAAACAACTTCTGTCTAAGCCCTTGCCGACAAAGCGAACAGAGACCAGAGCAGCTCGCTGATCTGACAAGCCCGCCAACACAGTGGATGGCTGAACCCACGCCGACTGAGCGAAGAGAAGCCTGAGAAGTGCCCTCACCTGTCGTTTCCGCCACCACATTGGCTGGCTGGACCCACGCCGAACGAGCGGACAGAGGCTTGAGCAGCGCCCTCACCTGTCGTGCCCGCCACCACAGCGGCTGTATAAGCCCATGCCGACCAAGCGAACAGAGGCCACAGCAGCGCCCTGATCTGTCGTATCCGCCACCACAGAGGCTGGCTGAGCCCACGCCGACCGAGCGAAGAGAGGCCTGAGCAGTGCCCTCACCTGTCCTTTCCGCCACCACAGCTGCTGTCTAAGCCCATGCCGACCAAGCGAACAGAAGCTAGAGCAGCGCCCTCAACTGTCGAGTCCGCCACCACAGTGACTGGCTCAGCCCACGACGACCAAGCGAACAAAGGCTAGAACAGCGCCCTCACCTATCGTCCCCACCACCACAGTGGCTGGCTGAGCCCATGCCGAACAAGCGAACAGACGCCTGAGCGGCGCCCTCACCTGTCGTGCCCGCCAACACAATGGCTTTCTGAGCCCACGCCACCTGAGGGTACAGAGGCCAGAGGAGCGCCATCACATGTCGTTCCCGCTACCACAGTGGCTTTCTAAGCCCAAACCGACTGAGCGATCAGAGGCCAGAGCAGAGCCCTCAACTGTCGAGTCCGCCACCACAGTGACTGGCTCAGCCCACGACGACCAAGCGAACAAAGGCTACAACAGCGCCCTCACCTATCGTCCCCACCACCACAGTGGCTGGCTGAGCCCATGCCGAACAAGCGAACAGACGCCTGAGCGGCGCCCTCACCTGTCGTGCCCGCCACCACAGTGGCTGGCTGAGCCCACTCCGACCGAACGAGCAGAAGCCATAGCAGCACCCTCACATTTCGTGCCCGACACCACAATGGCTGGCTCCAGACCAAGATGAGCGAGAGAACAGAGGCCAGAGCAGCGCTCTCACCTATCGTCCCCACCACCACAGTGGCTGGCTGAGCCCATGCCGAACAAGCGAACAGACGCCTGAGCGGCGCCCTCACCTGTCGTGCCCGCCACCACAGTGGCTGGCTGAGCCCACTCCGACCGAACGAGCAGAAGCCTGAGCAGCGCCCTCACCTGTCGTGTCCGCCACCACAGCGGCTGTCTAAGCCAATGCCGACCAAGCGAACAGAGATCAGAGAAGCACCATGATCTGTTGTGCCCGCCACCACAGTTGCTGGCTGAGCCCCCGCCGACCGAGCGAACAGAGTCCAGAGTAGCGTTCACCATTCGTGTCCGCCACCACATTGGCTGTCTAAGCCCACGCCGACGAAGCCAACAAAGGCCAGATTAGCGCCCTGATCTTTCGTGCCCGCCACCACAGTGTCTGGCTGGACCCACGCCTACCAATCGAAGAGAGGCCAGAGTAGCGCCCTGATCTGTCTTGCCCGCCACCACAGTGTCTGGCTGACCCCACGCCGACCGAGCGAACAGAGGCCTGAGCAGCGCTCTCACCTGTCGTGGCCGCCACCACAGCGGCTGTCTAAGGCCTTGCAGAACAAGCGAACAGAGGCCAGAACTGCGACCTCACCTGACGTTCCCGACACCAAAGGGGCTGTCTAAGCCCACGCCGACCAAGCAAACAGAGACCAGAGCAGCGTCCTGATCTGTCGTTCCCGCCAACACAGTGGCTGGCTGGACCCACTCCTACCAATCGAACAGAGGCCAGAGCAGCGCCCTGATCTGTCTTGCCCGCCACGACAGTGGCTGGCTGAGCCCTCGCCGACCGAGCGAACAGAGGCATGAGCAGCGCTCTCAACTGTCGTGCCCGCTACCACAGTGGCTATATATGCCCACACCGACCGAACGAACAGAGGCCAGAGCAGAGCCCTGACATTTCGTGCCCGCCACCACAAAGGAAGCTGAGCCCAAGCCGACAGAGCGAACAGAGGCCAGAGCAGCGCCCTCAACTGACAAGCCTGCCACCACTGTGGCTGGCTCATCCCACGCCGACCAAGCGAACAGAGGCCAGAGGAGCGCCATCAACTGTAGTGCCCGCTACCACAGTGGCTGTCTAAGCTCACACCGGACGAGGAAACAGAGGCCAGAGCAGCGCCCTGACATTTAGTGCCCGCCACCAAAAGGGCGCTCTTCTAGCCTCTGTTCGCTCGGTCGGTGTGGGCTTAGACAGCCACTGTGGTAGCGGGCACGACAGGTGATGGCGCTCCTCAGGCCTCTGTTCGCTCGGTTGGCCTTGTCTCAGCCAGCCACGGTGGTGATGGGCACGACAGTTGAGTTGAACGTTCGTTGAACCGAGGCTGGATCGGGTAGCGAGCATAGGCCGATCTGGCACCAGACGATTGAGCGGTGGGCGGAGGCGAATCTCAACCATCGTCCACCACCAGGCAATAGGGGTTTAATCATGTTTCAGGGAAGGCCGATACCATCTCGGTCGGAGCAGCAGCGAATATACCCCGAATGCAGGGCCCGTTCGGACATTATGTCCTACAAACACGAGACGTAAAAACTTAAAATATTCGGAGGCAGCCTAACCTTTAGCTTACGGATTTATTTTTCAGAGTTGCCCTTTAAATCGAGATAAGGGGCCTACTTTACGGTACAAGCCCTGCGTGAGCGAGTCTGCTGTCCCTGCGTGGGCCGTTAAAATGTTTGCGCTTTCGTTAAAAAAAATAATATTATTTGATCCAGAAGAGATAAAATAATGGAACTGCTTCCATTTTGTAGAAAATAAAACAGGCTTTTAGCAGAGCGCTTTATAAAGTCAGTTTGTATCCTTACTGCCTAAATACACACAACAATGTTCCTTATTCGTATGAACATACAGTTTATGTCGTCATATTTAGAGCTCTTCGAGACATCTCTGTTATGAAACAGGCTTTTAGGAGAGCGCTTTATAAAGTCAGCTTGTATCCTTACTGCCTAAATACACACAATAATGCTCCGTATTCGTATGAATTTACAGTTTATGTCGTCATGTTTGGAGCTCTTGAGACATCTCTGTTATGAAACAGGATTCTAGCAGAGCGCTTTATAAAGTCAGCTTGTATCCTTACTGCCTAAATACACACAATAATGCTCCGTATTTGTATGAATTTACAGTTTATGTCGTCATATTTGGAGCTCTTCGAGACATCTCTGTTATGAAACAGGATTATAGCAGAGCGCTTTATAAAGTCAGCTTGTATCCTTACTGCCTAAATACACACAATATTGTTCCGTAATCATATGAATTTACAGTTTATGTCGTCATATTTGGAGCTCTTCGAGACATCTCTGTTACGAAACAGGCTTTTAGCAGAGCGCTTTATAAAGTCAGTTTGTATCCTTACTGCCTAAATACACACAATAATGTTCCTTATTCGTATGAACATACAGTTTATGTCGTCATATTTAGAGCTCTTCGAGACATCTCTGTTATGAAACAGGCTTTTAGCAGAGCGCTTTATAAAGTCAGCTTGTATCCTTACTGCCTAAATACACACAATAATGCTCCGTATTCGTATGAATTTACAGTTTATGTCGTCATGTTTGGAGCTCTTCGAGACATCTCTGTTATGAAACAGGATTCTAGCAGAGCGCTTTATAAAGTCAGCTTGTATACTTACTGCCTAAATACACACAATAATGCTCCGTATTCGTATGAATTTACAGTTTATGTCGTCATATATGGAGCTCTTCAGAACATCTGTGTTATGAAACAGGCTTTTAGCAGAGCGCTATATAAAGTCAGCTTGTATCCTTACTGCCTAAATACACACAATAATGCTCCGTATTTGTATGAATTTACAGTTTATGTCGTCATATATGGAGCTCTTCAGAACATCTGTGTTATGAAACAGGCTTTTAGCAGAGCGCTATATAAAGTCAGCTTGTATCCTTACTGCCTAAATACACACAATAATGCTCCGTATTCGTATGAATTTACAGTTTATGTCGTCATATATGGAGCTCTTCAGAACATCTGTGTTATGAAACAGGCTTTTAGCAGAGCGCTATATAAAGTCAGCTTGTATCCTTACTGCCTAAATACACACAATAATGCTCCGTATTTGTATGAATTTACAGTTTATGTCGTCATATTTGGAGCTCTTCGAGACATCTCTGTTATGAAAGAGGATTATAGCAGAGCGCTTTATAAAGTCAGCTTGTATCCTTACTGCCTAAATACACACAATATTGTTCCGTATACATATGAATTTACAGTTTATGTCGTCATATTTGGAGCTCTTCGACACATCTCTGTTATGAAACAGGCTTTTAGCAGAGCGCTATATAAAGTCAGCTTGTACCCTCTGTTCATCTAGCCAAGGTCTGCTGAGTGAGGTGGCGGGCACGAGGGGTGAGGGCCCTGGTCTCGCCTCTTTTGGTTTGGGCGGCGTGGGCTCAGTCACTGTAGTGGCGGGCACTACAGATGAGGGCGCTGGTCTGGCCTCTGTTCAAGAGGAAGGCGTGGGCTCAGTCACTGTGGTGGCACGCAAGAAAGGTTAGGGCGCTGCTGTGGCCTCTGTTTCCTTTGTCGGCGTGGGCTCAGGCAGCCACTGTGGTGGCGGGCACGACAAGTGAGGGCGCTGCTCTGGCCTCTGTTGGCTCGGTTGGCGTGGGCTCAGCCAGCCACTGTGGTGGCGGACACGACAGGTAAGGGCGCTGATCTGGCCTCTGTTCGCTTGGTCGGCGTGAGCTCAGTCAGCAACTGTGGAGGCGGGCTCTAAAGTTGAGGGCGCTGCTCTGGCCTCTGCTCGCTTGGATGGTATGGGCTCAGCAAGCCACTGTGGTGGCGGGCACGACAAGTGAGGGCGCTGCTCTGGCTTTTGTTAACTTGGCCGGCGTGGGTTCAGACAGCCAATGAGGTGGCCGGCAAGACATGTGAAGGCGCTTCTCTGGCCTCTGTTCGCTCTGTCTCATTGGGCTCAGCGTCCTTTGTGGTGGCGGGCACGAAATGTCAGGGCTCTGCTCTGGCCTCTGTTCGTTCGGTCGGTGTGGGCATATATAGCCACTGTGGTAGCGGGCACGACAGTTGAGAGCGCTGCTCATGCCTCTGTTCGCTCGGTCGGCGTGGGCTCAGCCAGCCACTGTCGTGGCGGGCAAGACAGATCAGGGCGCTGCTCAGGCCTCTGTTCGCTCGGTCGGCGTGGGCTCAGCCAACATCTGTGGTGGCGGGGATGTCAGATGAGGGCGCTTTTCTGGCCTCCGTTCGCTTGGTCGGCAAGGGCCTAGACAGCCGCTGTGGTGGCGGGCAACACTGATCAGGGCGCTGTCTGGCCTCTGTTCGATTGGTAGGCGTGGGTCCATCCAGCCACTATGGTGGCGGGCACGACAGATCAGGGCGCTGCTCTGGCCTCTGATCGCTTGGTCGTCATTGGCTAAGACAGCCGCTGTGGTGGCGGACACGACAGGTGAGGGAGATGTTCAGGCCTCTGTTCGCTCGGTCGGCGTGGGCTCGGTCAGCCTCTGTGGTGACGGGCATGTCAGATCAGGGCGCTGCTCTGGCCTCTGTTCGCTTGGTTGGCAAGGAATTAGACAGCCGCTGTGTTGGCGGGCACGACAGATGAAGGCGCTCTTCTAGCCTCTATTCGCTCTTTCGGCGTGGGCTGAGCCAGTCAATGTGGTGGCGGGCGCGACAGCTGATGGCGCTGCTCTGGCCTCTGATCGCTCAATCGGTTTGGACTTAGCCACTGTGGTAGCGGGAACGACAGGTGATGGCGCTCCTCTGGCTCTGTACGCTCGTGTGGCGTGGGCTCAGCCAGCCACTGTGTTGGCGGGCCAGACAGATCAGGGCGCTGCTCTGGCCTCTGTTCGCTCGCTTGGATTGTTCTCAGGCAGCCATTGTGGTGTCTGGCACGAAATGTGAGGGTGCTGCTATGGCCTCTGCTAGTTCGGTCGGCGTGAGTTCAGCCAGCCACTGTTGTGGCGGGCACGACAGATCAGAGCGCTGCTCTGATCTCTGTTCGCTTGGGCGACTTGGGCCCAGCCAGCCACTGTGGTGGCGGGCACGACAGGTCAGGCCTCAGCTCTGGCCTTTGTTCGCTCGGTCGGCTTATGCTCAGACAGCCACTGTGGTGGCGTGCTCGACAGATGAGGGCGCTGCTCTGGCCTCTTTTCGCTCTGTCGCCTTGGACTCAGCTTCCTCTGTGGTGGCGGGCACAAAATGTCATGGCGCTGCTCTGGCCTCTGTTCGCTTGATCGGCATGGGCTTTGACAGCAACTGTGGTGGCCGAAACAACAGGTAAGTACGCTGCTCAGGCCTCTGTTCTCTCGGTCGGCGTGGGCTTAGCCAGCTTCTGTGTTGGCGGGCATGTCAGATCAGGGCGCTGCTCTGGCCTCTGTTCGCTTGGTCGGCAAGGGCTTAGACAGCCGCTGTGGTGGCAGGCACGACAGGTGAGGGCGCTACTCTGGCCTCAGTTCGCTAGTTCGGTGTGGATATAGACAGCCACTGACGTAGCGGGCACGACAGGCGATGGCGCTCTACTGGTCCCTGTTCGCTCGGTTGGCGTGGGAACATCCAGCCACTGTGGTGGCGGGCACAACAGATCAGGGCGCTGCTCTGGCCTTTGTTAGCTTGGTCGGCATGGGCTCAGACAGCCACTGTGGTGAAGGACACGAATGGTGAGGGCGCTGCTCTGGACTCTGTTCGCTCGGTCGGCGTGGGTTCAGCCTGCCACTGTGGTGGCGGGCATAACAGATCAGGGCGCTGCTCTGATCTCTGTTCCCTCGGTAGGCGTGGACTTAGACAGCCACTGTGGTGGCAGGAACGACATGTGAGGGCGCAGCAATGGCCTCTGTTCGCCTTATCGGCGTGGGACCAGCCTGCCACTGTGGTGGCGGGCACGTCAGATTAGGACGCTGCTCTGGTCTCTGTTTCTTGGTCGGCGTGGGGTTGGACAGCCACTGTGGTGGCGGGCACGACAGGTGAGGGCGCTGATCTGGTCTCTGTTCGCTAGGATGGCGAGGGCCCAGTCAGCCACTGTGATGGCGGGCACGACAGATAAGGGGGCTGCTCTGATCTCTGTTCGCTTGGTCGTCGTGGGCTTAGACAGCCACTGCGGTGGCAGGAACGACAGGTGAGGGCGCGCAATGGCCTCTGTTCGCTTTGTCGGCGTGGGCCCAGCCAGCCACTGTGGTGGCGGGCACGACAGATCAGTGCGCTGCTCTAGCCTCTGTTATCTTGGTTGGCATGGGATCAGAAAGCCACTGTGTTGGCGGGAACGATAGGTGAGGGCGCTGCTCTGGCCTGTGTTCGCTCGCTCGGCTTGGGCTCAGACAGCCATTGTGGTGTAGGGAACGAAATGTGAGGGTGCTGCTATGGCTTCTGGTCGTTCGGTCGGCGTGGGCTCATCCAGCCACTGTGGTGGCGGGCACGACAGATCAGAGCGCTGCTCTGACCTCTCTTCGCTCGGTCGGCGTGGACTCAGCCAGCCACTGTGATGGAGGGCACGACAGGTGAGGGCGAAGTTCTGGCCTCTATTCGCTTGGTCTGCAAGGGCTTAGATAGCCGCTGTGGTGGCGGCCACGACAGGTGAGATCGCTGCACAGGCTCTCTTCGCTCGGTCGGCGTGGGCTCAGCCAGCCACTGTGGTGGCGGGCACGACAGATCAGGACGCTGCTCTGACCTCTCTTCGCTCGGTCGGCGTGGACTCAGCCAGCCACTGTGATGGAGGGCACGACAGGTGAGGGCGAAGTTCTGGCCTCTATTCGCTTGGTCTGCAAGGGCTTAGATAGCCGCTGTGGTGGCGGCCACGACAGGTGAGATCGCTGCACAGGCTCTCTTCGCTCGGTCGGCGTGGGCTCAGCCAGCCACTGTGGTGGCGCGCACGACAGATCAGGAAGCTGCTCTGTTCTCTGTTTCTTGGTCGGCGTGAGCTTACACAGCCACTATGGTGTCGGGCACGACAGGTGAGGGCGCAGTTCTGGCCTCTGTTCGCTTGGTCGGCAAGGGCTTGGACAGCCGCTGTGGTGGCGGCCACGACAGGTGAGGGCGCCGCTCAGGCCTCTGGTCGTTCGGTCAGCGTGGGCTCAGCCAGCCTCTGTGGTGGCGGATACGACAGATCAGGGCGCTGCTCTGGCCTCTCTTCGCTTGGTCGGCATGGGCTAAGACAGCCGCTGTGGTTGCAGGCACGTCAGGTGAGTGCGCTTCTCAAGCCTCTGTCAGCTCGGTCGGCGTGGGCTCAGCCAGGCACTGTGGTTGCGAGCAAGACAGTTCAGGGCGCTGCTCTGGCGTCTGTTCGATTGGTAGGCGTGGGTCCAGCAAGCTACTGTGGTGGCGGGCACGATAGATGAGGGCGCTGCTCTGGCCTCTGTTCGCTTGGTCGGCAAGGGCTTAGACAGCAGGTTTTTGGCGTGCACGACAGGTGAGGGCGCTCTTCTAGCCTGTGTTCGCTGGTCAGCGTGGGCTGAGCCAGCCACTGTGGTGGCGGGATCGACAGGTAAGAGCGCTGCTCTGGCCTCTGTTCGCTCCGTCGGCTTGAGCTCAACTCCCTTTGTGGTGGCGGGCACGAAATATCAGGGCGCTCATCTGACCTCTGTTCGCTCGGTTGGCGTGGGTTCAGCCAGCCACTGTGTTTGCGGGCACGACAGATCAGGGCGCTGTTCTGGCCTGTGTTCGCTCGTTCGGCTTGGGCTCAGCCAGCCATTGTGGTGTCGGGCAAGAAATGTGAGGGCGCTGGTAAGGCTTCTGCTCGTTCGGTCGGTGTGGGCTCAGCCAGCCACTGTGGTGGCGGGAACGACAGATCAGGGCGCTGCTCTGATCTCTGTTCGCTTGGTCGGCGTGGGCTTAGACAGCCAATGTTGTTGCGGACACGAATGTTGAGGACGCTACTCTGGACTCTGTTCGCTCGGTCGGCGGGGGCTCAGCCAGCAACTGTGGTGGCGGGCACAACAGATCATGGCGCTGCTCTTATCTCTGTTCGCTTGGTCGTCATGGGCTTAGACAGCCGCTGTAGTGGCGGACACGACAGGTGAGGGCGCTGCTCAGGCCTCTGTTCGCTCGGTCGGCGTGGGCTCGGTCAGCCTCTGTGGTGACGGGCATGTCAGATCAGGGCGCTGCTCTGCCCTCTGTTCGCTTGGTTGGCAAGGGCTTAGACAGCCGCTGTGTTGGCGGGCACGACAGATGAAGACGCTCTTCTAGCCTACATTCGCTCTTTCGGCGTGGGCTGAGCCAGTCACTGTGGTGGCGGGCGCGAAGGTTGATGGCGCTGCTCTGGCCTGTGATCGCTCAGTCGGTTTGGGCTTAGACAGCCACTGTGGTAGCGGGAACGACAGGTGATGGCGCTCCTCTGGCTCTGTACGCTCGTGTGGCGTGGGCTCAGCCAGCCACTGTGTTAGAGGGCCCGACAGATCAGGGCGCTGCTCTGGCCTCTGTTCCCTCGGTTGGATTGTTTTCAGGCAGCCATTGTGGTGTTTGGCACGAAATGTGAGGGTGCTGCTATGGCGTCTGCTCGTTCGGTCGGCGTGGGCTCAGCCAGCCACTGTTGTGGCGGCCACGACAGATCAGGGCGCTGCTCTGATCTCTGTTCGCGTAGGCGGCGTGGGCCCAGCCAGCCACTGTGGTGGCGGGCACGACAGGTCAGGCCTCAGCTCTGGCCTTTGTTCGCTCGGTCGGCTTATGCTCAGACAGCCACTGTGGTGGCGTGCTCGACAGATGAGGGCGCTGCTCTGGCCTCTTCTCGCTCTGTCGCCTTGGGCTCAGCTTCCTCTGTGGTGGCGGACACGAAATATCATGGCGCTGCTCTGGCCTCTGTTCGCTTGTTCGGCATGGGCTTTGAAAGCAGCTGTTGTGGCGGACACAACAGGTGAGTACGCTGCTCTGGCCTCTGATCTCTCGGTCGGCGTGGGCTCAGCCAGCCTCTATGTTGGCGGGCATGTCAGATCATGGCGCTGCTCTGGCCTCTGTTCGCTTGGTCGGCAAGGGCTTAGACAGCCGCTGTGGTGGCAGGCACGACAGGTTAGGGCGCTCTTCTAGCCTCTGTTCGCTCGTTCTTCGTGGGCTGAGACAGCCACTGTGGTGGCGGTTTCGACAGGTGAGGGCGCTACTCTGGCCTCCGTTCGCTAGTTCGGTGTGGATTTAGACAGCCACTGAGGTAGCGGGCACGACAGGGGATGGCACTCCTCTGGTCCCTGTTCGCTCGGTTGGCGTGGGCTCAGCCAGCCACTGTGGTGGCGGGCACAACAGATCAGGGCGCTGCTCTGGCCTTTTTTAGCTTGGTTGGCATGGGCTCAGACAGCCACTGTGGTGAAGGACACGAATGGTGAGGGCGCTGCTCTGGACTCTGTTCGCTCGGTCGGCGTGGGCTCATCAAGCCACTGTGGTGGCGGGCACAACAGATCAGGGCGCTGCTCTGATCTCTGTTCCCATGGTCGGCGTGGGCTTAGACAGCCACTGTGGTGGCAGGAACGACATGTTAGGGCGCAGCAATGGCCTCTGTTCGCTTTGTCGGCGTGGGCTTAGACAGCCACTGTGGTGGCGGACACGAATGGTGAGGACGCTACTCTGGACTCTGTTTGCTCGGTCGGCGCTGGCTCAGCCAGCCACTGTGGTGGCGGACACGACAGGTGAGGGCGCTGATCTGGCCTCTGTTCGCTCGGTCGGCGTGGTCCCAGCCAGACACGGTGGTGATGGGCACGACAGGTGAGGGCGCTGCTCTGGCCTCTGTTCGCTTGTTAAGCGTGGGCTGAACCAGCCACTGTGGTGGCGGGGACGATAGGTGAGGGCGCTGCTCTGTTCGCTTGGTCGTCGTGGGCTCATCCAGCCACTGTTGTGGCGGGCAGTAAAGTTGAGGGCGCTGCTCTGGCCTCTGTTAGCTTGGTCGGCGTGGGCTTAGACAGCCACTGTGGTAGAGGGGCACGACAGGTGAGGGCGTTGCTCTGGCCTCTGTTCTCTTGGTCGGCTTGGGCTCAGCCAGCCACTGTGGTCGCGGGCACGACAGGTGAGGGCGCTGCCCTGGCGTCTGTTAGCTTGTTCAGCGTGGGCTCAGACGGCCACTGTGGTGGCGGGCACGAAAGGTGAGGGCGCTGCTCTGGCCTCTGTTAGCTTCTTTGGCGTGGGCACAGACAGCCACTGTGATGGCGGGCACGACAGATCAGGGCGCTGCTCTGGCCTCTGTTGTCTTGGACGGCGTGGCTACTCAGACCACTGATCTTTTGGTCGACGTGGGCTCAGCCAGCCACTGTGGTGGCGGGCATGAAAGGTGAGGGCGCTGCTCTGGCCTCTGTTAGCTTCTTTGGCGTGGGCACAGACAGCCACTGTGATGGCGGGCACGACAGATCAGGGCGCTGCTCTGGCCTCTGTTCGCTTGGACGGCGTGGGCTTAGACAGCCACTGTGGTAGAGGGGCACGACAGGTGAGGGCGTTGCTCAGGCCTCTGTTTGCTTGGTCGGCTTGGGCTCAGCCAGCCACTGTGGTCGCGGGCACGACAGGTGAGGGCGCTGCCCTGGCGTCTGTTAGCTTGTTCAGCGTGGGCTCAGACGGCCACTGTGGTGGCGGGCACGAAAGGTGAGTGTGCTGCTCGTGCCTCTGTTCCCTTGTTCGCCGTGGTCTCAGTCACTGTGGTGAAGGGCCGATAGACAAGGCCGTTGGTCTGGTATGGGCTCGCCTCTGTTCCCTTGGTCGTCGTGGACTCAGTCACTGTGGTTGCGGGCCGATAGGCAAGGGCGTTGGTCTGGTCTCACATCTGTTCCTTTGTGTCTCGTGGGCTCAGTCACTGTGGTGGCGGGATCGATACGCAAGAGCGTTGGTCTCGTCTCGCTTCTGTTGCTTTGATCGGCGTGTGCTCATTCAATGTGGTGACGGTCCGATAGCAAGGGCGTTGGTCTGGTCTTGCTTCTGTTCCTTTGTTCGGCGTGGGTTCATTCACTGTGGTGGCGGGCCGATAGACAAGGGCGGTGGTATGGTCTGATCTCGCCTCTGTTCCCATGGTTGGCGTGGCCTCAGTTACTGTGTTGGCGGGCCGTTAAGCAAGAGCGTTGGTCTGGTCTCGTCTCTCTTCCTTTGTTCGACGTGGGCTCCGTCAATGTGTTTGCGTGGCGATAGCAAGAGCGTTGTTCTGGACTTGTCTCTGTTCCTTTAGGCGGGTGTGGGATCAGTTACTGTGGTGGCGGGCCGATAGACAAGGGCGTTGGTCTTGTCTCGTGTCTCTTCCTTTGGTCGACTTTGTCTCAGTCATTGAGTGGCGGGCTGATAGGCAAGGGCATTTGTCTGCTCTAGGCTCTGTTCCTTTGATGGCGTGGGCTCAGTCACTGTGGTGGAGGGCCGATATACAAGGGCGTGGTCTGGTCTAATCTCGCCTCTGTTCACTTGGTTGGCGTGGGCTCAGTTACTGTGTTGGCGGGCCGTTAAGCTAGGGCGTTGGTCTGGTCTCGTCTCTCTTCCTTTGGTCGACGTGGGCTCCGTCAATGTGTTTGCGTGGCGATAGCAAGAGCGTTGTTCTGGTCTTGTCTCTGTTCCTTTGGAGGCCGTGGGCTCAGATACTGATGTGGCGGGCCGATAGACAAGGGCGTTGGTCTGGTCTCGTGTCTCTTCCTTTGGTCGACGTGGGCTCAGTCATTGTGGTGGCGGGCCGATAGGCAAGGGCGTTTATCTGCTCTCGCCTCTGTTCCTTTGATGGCGTGGGCTCAGTCACTGTGGTGGAGGGCCGATATACAAGGGCGTTGGTCTGGTCTGCTCTCGCCTCTGTTCCCTTGGTCTGCGTGGGCTCAGTCACTGTGGTGGCGGCCCGATAAGCAAGGGCGTTGTTCCGGTCTCGTCTCTGCTCTTTTGGTTGGCGTGGGCTCAGTTACTGTGTTGGCGGGCCGATAGGCAAGGGTGTTGGTCTGGTCTCGCCTCTATTCCTTTGATCGTCGTGGTCTCAGTCACTGTGGTGTTTTGCCGATAGGCAAGGTAGTTGGTATGGTCTCGCCTCTATTCCTTTGGTCGGCGTGGGCTCAATCACTATAGTGGCGGGCCGATAGACAAGGGCGTTGTTCAGGTCTCGCCTCTGTTCCTTTGGTCGGCGTGGGCTCAGTCACTGTGGTGGCGGGCCGATATGCAAGGGCGTTGTTCTGGTCTCGCCTCTGTTCCTTTTGTCGGCGTCGGCTCAGTCATTGTGTTGGCGGTCCGAGAGGCAAGGGTTCGTTGATCTGGCCTCGCCTCTGTTCCCTTGTTCGGCGTGGGCTCAGCCACTGTCGTATGTGCTCCTACCACGAGCCTGCATGTCCTGAAAATATTAACATGTATTAGCTCTAGAATTACCACAGTTATCCAAGTAACTGTCTTCCATCTATGGAACCATAACTGAACCAATGAGCCATTTGCGGTTTCACTTTAATGAGGCTTGCACTGAGAGAAGCTTGGCGTATTTTTGAAAGAAGCATGTGACTACTGGCAGGACTAGCCTGGGAAGCGTCACTGTGATGCGAGATAGCAAAGGGCGTTGATCTGGTCTCGCCTCTGTTCCTTTGTTCGGCGTGGGCTCATTCACTGTGGAGGTAGGCCGATAGGCAAGGGCGTTGGTCTGCTCTCGCCTCTGATCATAAGGTTGGCGTGGGCTCAGTCACTGTGGTGGCGGCCCGATAGGCAAAGGCGTTGTTCTGTTCACGCCTCTGTTCGTTTGGTCGGCGTGGCATCAGTAACTGTGGTGGCGGCCCGATAGGCAAGGGCGTTGGTATGGTCTCGCCTCTTTTCCTTTGGTCGGCGTGGTGTCAGTTACTGTGGTGTCGGGCCGATAAGCAAGGGCGTTCGTCTGGTTTCGCCTGTTCCTTTGGTCGGCCTGGTCTCAGCCACTGTCGTATGTCCTCCTAACACGAGCCTGCATGTCTTAAAATATTAGGATGTATTAGCTCTAGAATTACCAGAGTTATCCAAGTTACTGTCCACCATCTAAGGAACTATAATCGTTTTAATGGGCCATTTGCGATTTCACCTTAATGTGGCTTGCATTGAGACAAGCATGGCGTAATCTTTGAGACAAACATATGACTGCTGGCAGGATCAAACAGGGAACCGTCACTGCGGTGTGAGTTTCTCATCGGGCACGCCCGAAGGCAGATGTCCTCGACGTTGCTATGAGGGTGAACCAGTTTGTCGGGCGGAGGACTGCCCGTTCTTCTCCACTGTCTCAGTCTCTCGACCTCCTAATGTAACAAATGCACCGTCGTGAACCGAGGCGGGAGCGGGTAGCGAGCAGAGGCCGATTGGCACCAGACGATGGAGCGCTAGGCGGAAGCGATTCTGAGCATTCGTCCACCACCAGGTAGTAGAAGTTTACTCATGTTTCAGGGAAGGCCGAAACCATCTCGGTTAGAGCAGCAGTGAATACATCCCCGAATGCCGGGTCCGTACGGCCGGTATGTCCTTCTACCACGAGCCTTGACATTGACAGGCATTGACATACAATTCGGAACATCTTAAAAATATCAAAACGATGTTTCTTTGCGTGTGTCAAATTATTAATTACCGCTCTTTATCACATTACAATTATTTTGTACCATTTTTGGAACTCCAAGTGACATAGATAAGCAATGTTGTAGGGCCACCTGCCATATCGATATCATTCAGCGAGTTTAGTAAGCAAAGACAGAAGATGTTGCACCACTAGCGCACCGGGGGGGGGGGGCTGCAGCCCCCCCCTTCCAAAAGCGAAGTGTAAACAACACAGATTTTTTAGACAAGATGACTTCAAGGTTTTACGTTGATGTATGCTTGAGCCTAAATCAGCCACTGAAATCGGCTAATGACTAGCACATTGGAATATTGAGAATTATAAAAACTTCCGAATATATAGATTTTTTTCTTTTTAAGTTTTCATTTTCCCTGTAACCTAACTAAATGCCGACTCGGAGATTTTCACGTGATTTTCATAACATAGTTTTTAAAATCAAACACAAATTATATATAGCCTCAGTGTCAGCCCCCCCCCCCCCCCCGCCCAAAGAAAAATTCTGGGTGCGCCTGTGTGAAGTAATTGCATGGTTTGCAGATACCTTCAGTATCGACTGGGATATACTATTTAGTCGAAGGTTTGTATGCAGAATGAGAAAAGGTGGTATAAAAGGTCATATATGTTATTCAGTTTTTTAGGTTAAACACAGAGAATTTGGAAATTCCGAGTGTATATGGAAAGATAACATTAAAATAGATATTAAAGAAATACGAAGAAAAAACCTATTCCAGTACCATTTTTCCACCACAAATCCCCATCGACTGACCTGTGATTCAAGCCGCGCCTCTACGCTAAGGGACCGACGACTAACCACCTGTCATGCATAAGTCATTTACGTTAATTTACTAATCGTACAGATATTTGGTTTCTTTTTGTCATTGGCCAGAATTTACTAAATCAGAGACATCAAAGTGACCATTTGTAGACACTAATACAGGTAGTTCTCGTTTTATGCCAGGGTTACTTCCTGAAAAACGTCGCGAAAATCGAACACAAAATTCCCATTCAAAACAATATATTTCCTGGGGGTTAGGGGACTGACAACCTCATCCCATATAGTGAATAACTATACCACTAGTGGACATACGGACCTGTAGAGTATGTATGTACTGTATATACAGTATATCTACATTTCTATACAGTATACATACATTTCTATACAATTTATTTATTTATTTTTAATGAAATAAAAATGTAAGAGACTCACATCCATAGTTTATTGGTACAGTTCATTCTGATAGGACTGTGGTAGTCTTGCTACACAAACACTTTAGTTCCTGACTTAGCACTTTCTTTAATCCTATCAGCATTATCACGAATTGTAGGTATGCTATTATAGGCGAGTCTAACATTACGGCATACGAGTATATCAACAATTCGTTCACCTTTTTCAAGTCGGCTTATTACGTCTAATTTCTCTTCAATACCGATTGTCTTGCGCCGATTTTTCACTTGTATTACACTAGGTGATGCAGATTTACGTTTCTCACTCATATTGGCAAGAAAAGCCAATGCTGTTGGAGAGGAAACTAAATGAGCCACGTGATTATATCACCAACGTAATCAATCCATACACGTGACTGACGGCGTACAGTAACGTCACTTCCTGCTAGCCTCCTGCAGAAAATAAGCACGACCACTGATCGTGTATGCCAAATCGCGTTAAACCGAAAATTGTCGCGCAAATTCGGTAAGCGCGACCACGAATCGTATGTACCAAATAGCGTTAAACCGAAAAATATCGCGTTAATTCGAAAAGTGGTGTAAATTTTCAAGTCGCGCAAAACGAGCACTACCTGTAATGCTACATAGCTATTTGTAACTGCTTAGAATACACCCTTAGCAACGGGCAAGAATGCCACAAGATTTCGAATAAACATACTACTACTACTACTACTACTACTACTACTATCACCACCACCACAAGAGAAAACAGAGAATTTATTATCGGCGAGGTCTGAGATTCCCTCTACACCTACCGGTAGAAGAGGTTCCAATAAGTGAAGCGAAGTGAGATTTTCATGTCAGTGACCACGAAAATTTCTGCATTCTGGAATGTGACTCCGTACAGTCCGATAGAGGTGTACCAAATGTCATCATCAGTGCAGATAAGTCATGGTCACCACAATTTCACCTCTTGTTTTGTATGCGTGTGAAACTTTCTATCTTAACGAAGATTATGGACCTACTTCTAAACTGTGGGCATCTGAGAACAAGAAGCTCTGGATAGGCCTACTGCAATATTTGAATTGAGAGACAGTATCAGAAGGATGAAGAGTTGGATACCCGCCACGATATGTATCATAATTTGTTAGTTTCAGCACGTATTATTACGATCATCAAATCAAGAACTATGATATATGCTGGTTCATGTACCAGGACTGTGAATGACAAGAAATGCATAGGCCTATAACATCTTAGTCACAAAACCTGAAGGGATGACTTACGAGCAGATGCCAGGATAATATTGCATTAAGACAGAATGTGAGCACTTGTGAAGATGGTAACGACGGTGCAAAATTTCTTCAACATCTGAGCGACTGTTGGCTTTTCAAGAATAGTTTAAGTGCCCGGTACTCCCCGACTTTCCCCTAATTAATAAGTTTAGAGACAGACTATTTCAATTCACCTTCCAAAGACCAAAATTAACTCAATTACGCGGTAAATAAAGAACGCCTTGAGTGGAGACCACGTCTACCCGTCTGTGATTTAGTATCAGCAAGTAAACCCTTTGTTGGATTTTCATGAGATTCGTTACAGGAGTTCCTTACAAAACATTGTAGATAGGGTGCGAGTTACGTGAAAATCGCCGCACTGACAGATTTGTACTATAGTTTGGGGCGTAAATAAACTACCCGTAATTTCCAAACTTATCGACCGATACGGGTGAAATTCGGTAAATAAGACCCACATATAGGATTATCCATTAAACTCGTGCGAATTTCGTGAAAATCGGTGCAGTTGAAAGCATGCTTTACTTAACGGCGTAAACGAATTTTGCCTATTTTCTAAATTCTGGGTCCGATTTAAATAAAATTCGGTACAGAAGATGTAAACAAAAATGTCTGAATGATTATGAACTTCGCGAAAATGGCGCAGTGGGAGCCATGCTTCACGTACGGACTATTCGCGCTTCCCACATTTATTGTCCCATTTGGGTAAAATTCGGTATAAGAAATCTGCACCTAGTAATGTTGCTGAGCGTTTGTTAGTTTCATAAAAACGGGCGCACGGAGAGACATACTACTGTTACGGGCATAAATTAAATTACAGTTGCGCTCGTACAGCAAAACCGTTTTTTTTAAAGTAAAGAACGCCTTGGTAAAGTGCGTGCACCTACTCGTATATCACGAATTCTTGGGTATGTTTGGACGGCGACACAGCTGCTGCATTGCAAGCTATAAGTCTAGGTACAAACGTGCTTCAGAACGGACTTCAGGCTTTCGCGCCTTGCAGTTGAGGTCTTCGCTCTTTCGCAATGTCATGCAACATGGATTGGTAGTTTGCTACCGACGTTTCGAAACAGCGATTCGGTTCCATCATAAAGGGTCAAGATGTTCTTAAACATGTTTACCCTTGACGATGGGACCGAAACGTCGGTAAGAAACTACACGACACTGCACAACATTCCCGAAGAGAAAAGACCTCCACATACTTTTACTTGAAATAATCTTCGTTAAAACTGCGCAAGAGCCGGTCAGTGCAATTTCACACACTTTCCACATATTCTTAGGTTACATTTAATGCAGACAACACATTATCCATTTTCAACTCTGATTTGCTCAGCACTTTTCTTGATAACGAACACCTGGTCTCTGTTCACCGTTAAGAACTAACCTGACCTCTGATTATGAAAGGTACTGACAGCACATTCCATACTGCACAATACCTAATAATGTCAGCTACTGAGAGAGACATGCAGGCCACTGTGGCCTCCTGTGTATTACCATATGCAATGGCAACAGCAATTAAGCACAGGAACTACACCATAATGCATGAGGACTGACACATCACACTTCTGCAAATAAGCAGAAGTGTGACGTGCAAACCAAAAACAAGACAGGTCTGCTGTACCATACGTGCAAACCAAAAACAAGACAGGTCTGCTGTACCATACGTGCAAACCAAAAACAAGACAGGTCTGCTGTACCATACGTGCAAACCAAAAACAAGACAGGTCTGCTGTACCATACAAAGTTTGCAAGCCCCACACGAAAATATCAGAATGTAGCTAACATAACACACCTATCCTCTCATTACCACCCAAGACAGACAACAGAACAGTAGCAAGACAATGATGGCTGAGAAAAGAGAAGTAGAGTTGTGATAAATTTGGAGACAGAAAAATCATGTTGCAAGACCTCTTCAGGCTATGTGATGAGGATAAACAAATGTAATTAAATACCTGAAGGAAGTGAGACTGACATGCAATCAGTCTCTGCTCTCACCTCTCATAGATCCAAGAAGTGTTTCTACTTTAAAAGTAATTTTATATTAAAGAGTAAGGCTGAAAAATGTGACGTTTCATAATTCGAAAGCTCTGTCATAAAGCGAAGTTGCACAGTTATGACTTATAGACTGATGTGAGGTTACTTGTAACAAAACGATATAGTTAGAACTAACTGGCACGGACTGAATATTAGGAATATCCAACAGGGTAAACTATATACTGGTCTTCTGGATGCATTTTCAAAACTTTAGTCACACAAAAGGGCAGCAGAAAAAGAAAATTTATCACATATACTCTGAACTTATTCACTGAATCAATACAGGTATATCACTCTAGAACATGTAAACTATTTCTCTACATATTAAATTAAGTTATAAACCAACCGATGCACACTAAAACCACTTTTTAAGTAGCTTTATTATAAAATTGTTAAAATTGTACCCCTTGGGGTACAATTTATAACTTAATTTAATATGACAAAGATGCACGGTGTCAACAGTGTGAAATTTATTTCTCTACATAGTTTCCACAAAGACTGACAAGACACTTTGCTGTTATTTAAGTCATCATTTTATAGACATCAACAGTATCTCCCAGATGCTGTGTCAACAATGAAAACAGATGATAACTGATGGATGCCAAATTAACAGTGCATTGTACTATTATACACTTGAACCAGTGCAAAAATTTATCAGTTTGCAATGGCAGTGTGTGACAAGTTTTGTTAAGGAGCATAACACGCCCTTAAAAGATCTGGAGATCTATGTTTAAGGCACATGAATATGATAATGGTCCATATGAGGCACTTCCCTAGCTGGATGAATTTCAGCCACCAATTCGCTTCCTGCATTAACCATATAAGTGCAGAGATTTCTTCACAGGACCACTGTTCCAGTACTGCTGCAGTGTTCAAATGGCTTGTACAAACACTATTCACTAGCTGGCTGGAAACAAGGAGAGTGCTACCAGCAACAATTAAAGGATTCAGTATAATATATGAAAAGTCCGGCAGATTGACTTACAACATGTGCTGCGAAATCTTACCTTCTCACCACTACTTAAATATCACCAACAATGTGACACATAGGATGTACATAAAGAAATGAACTGGAAAAGTTGCTGTTCCCATTGACAGATAAAGTCAGGTTACGGCTGAAGATGGAAGGGTCACTATGGAAAGACACAAGAACAAACACTGCTTCACTTACATATTCGGTCAGTTTATGGCTGAAAAAGGAAGGACCACTATGGAAAGATGCAAGACCAAACATTGTTTCACTTTACTTGATGCCCAGAACTGAGTAATGTTTCACAACTCCAATAGTATAATTACATATATACTTAATGGCTATATGTCATTGCTTACACAAAATACTTGATAAACACTATTCAAAATTCAATTATTATATTAATTCTTGTAAAACTTTATATCAAGTAAGTCCATAACCTGTTTTCATGGGCACCCTCAATGTCAAACCCACAGAACCTTTTAACCAAGTAAGCATCATCCCACTCTAAAAGAATGAGTAATTCTGTATGGTTGCTAGTAGCTGCCTAGTATCACAGTGACAAGGTTTAAACCAACAGCTATCCAGATGATTAAAAAAATTGGTTGAATTCTTGCACCTAATGCAAATCACAAAGCACCCCATGTGATTCCAGTTTTTGGTTCTCTCCCAATATGCTGTCAATTGTAACAGATGTTGTTATTTCTTAGTGTCTCAACAACACAAACATCACTGAACAATAAAAATGAGAGCACCCACCAATTTCAATCTTACATGTTTTTGTAATCTCAAAACTTTGTAGTGCAGCTCGAAAGCTTCGTTTTCCTGTGGCAGCACAGCTCTTAAAATTTTCTCTCCCCCAAGCACGCACGTGCGCACGCACACACACACACACAAAGGTAGGTAGATAAGTAAGCACGAATGGAGAAAAATTATATAACAGGTCTGGCACTACCAACGAAGTGCTCAATTAAAATGTCTTAAAAATCATACCTCAGGCTTAAATGTGCAGTGTCCTTAACCTTTACAGACTAAGATTAACCTGAATTATACTTAAAGATTCAGTTTGCACCACACAGTAAACACTCTCGTGGTTACATAAACCAATCAGTTTCAGTTGTACAAGGAAATAGTTGCAGTTTGTTCTCAGATCTGTACAAAACACGTAAATCAACTCTGTTGGCAGAACACAGAATTTTTGAATGTTAAACCTGGTGGTACATACAGCAACCATTAAGCTTTAAAGGTTTAATAGATTACTGACTGCTGCTTTGGCTATTTCCAAATTAAAACAACATTTGGATCCCTCTCCACTTGGTCTTCAAACTGTTGGTTGCTTAATCCATGTGCACAGCAAATTTCATCAACAGACTGCAAGCCTGTAAAGCTGCGATGTAGTGAGTCTTTAGCATTTCCTTTATTGTCTTGAGACAAGTGCACAGGGTACTGCAATAAACAGAAACAAGAAGTTTGACAGTCCACATGTAAGTTTTGGAACCCACATGAATCAATTTCTTCAAGGTATTTGCAGAATTGCTCAGAAAGTATGTTACTTGCTATGGGTTGGAAAACTACAGTTCAATTTCCAGTGAGGCCAGGGATTTTTCTCTTAACTTTCCTCCTTACTTAGCAAACAATCAAAGAATCCTAATCCCCCTATAGCATGCCAAACTAAAGTTATAACATAGAGTATCATTCTATCACATCCAAAACAGCTGTGTAAGCCAACCAATATCCTATGCAGTGAGTATCTGATGCTCTTTCCCATAGGATACAGTGGCTGTAGCCACTCACATCCCTCTGGGTTCAATCCTGACCACTGCCACTAATACTGAGATCAAAATAAAAAATATTGTCAGTATACTGATGATCAGCCACACACAGACAGGAGCAAAGCCAATTCCCAAAATGTCAAGCATGTAAAATGCATCGCAGACGGTGGATGTCTGTGATGCAATGAATAAACCACCACAAAAATGTATGGAGCAGTGCTTTGTAAACTGCTTTGCAAATGGTTTCCAGAGGCTCCATTCTAATGATAAATTTTAAGCTGGATTTGAGACCTCTACAGTGTTGATGTTGGAGATTCAGGTCTTCTGGGATGTTGTGCTGCATAGCTGATATCTAATGTACACAGTGTTCCTTCAGAAGTTAATGTTAATTACCAGCTACACAGATTACATCCCAGAAGACCAGAATCTTTGACAAATTTTAATTTTACAGAATTCTTCAAGAAGTGTTACCACATTCTTAAGAGAAACAGGAAACTGCTTTGAAATCCAATAAGCTTCAACATTTTTAATTATACCTTTTTTTGACTTCAGATTAACATAAACACATTTCACCACATTTAACTTCTGATATACTGTGGGCCCCATAAAATATCTGCCAAACTTCATTCACTCACTGCCTTATTCTGAGTGAAAAATGTTATACCAATATGAGTTGTAACTGCCACAATTACGCAGCTGAATAGTCATGTTTAACATATGTGATAACATAACATACCGTATATTCTCGAATCTAATGCGCACCCTTTTTACAGTTTTAGAGGGCTAAAAAATCAGATGCGTATTAGATTCACGTGCGGATTAGATTCGCGGTCTAGAGCTGGATTTTGGAAAAATGATTGAGCTGCTGTACGTGCCGTAAGAACAATACAATACAATAATCAATTATTTTATTATTATAATTTATTATTCATCAGACTCGCCGTCATCACTCATAACTGAATCGTTATCCGTGCTTTCCACCCAGTCACTATCATCTTTATCTTCAACATCGTCCTCCCATACAATGTCATCTTCGGTTCCGTCCAAAGCATTGCTTATGCAACACTTCTTGAAAGATCTGACGATAATGCTCTCCGGGATGGCTTTCCATGCAGCCGACACCCACCGCGCCACTTCTGAAGGAGCTGCGTCACACCCGCTGATCGCTGCCTTGTGTTTCCGCCATAGTCGAACGTTGCTTTCATCAACTCCAAAAGTTGCAGCGGCTTTGCGGTTTCCATTCTCCTCTGCGCACCGAATAACTTCACGTTTGAACTTCGCCGTATATGAGAGTCGTTTAGATTTCAGGTGTCCCTCTTCCATAACTACGGTACACGACAAATTGGAACAAGCACCTCCCACGTTTCAACAACTAAAGCTCAGCTGGCTTCAGACGAGATTGCGCACGTCTGTTGAGAA